>ML058484.1:12249091-12895968 GCA_003013855.2 Liriodendron chinense | reverse complement strand
CGCACTGAAAAATGAGTTTGCACGGCACACGTCTGCGGGCTCGATACTGGGGATGGGGAGAGAGCGATGACGTTGGAAAGCTTCTGGTGGATCTAATATACCCTCGTGTATAAGGATTCCGGATGGCGAGGGGAGAAGTGACTAACTTTACGGTCGACCAAATGATCTTCATCTTGTCAGATTTGGACCTGGCCTGTTTCTCCAAATATACTTGTTTCGCGCCCTTGCCAGCCCTCTTCGGGCGACCGCGTCTGGCAGATTGGGTGGGGGCCAACGGGCTCGCCTCCCCTTCTTCGGAACCTGTCGTCCCATCGCTTCGGAAGCCCCGCAACGGAGCAAACCAGGAGTCCCATTGCTCCTGTGTACCCCTGTCTGGGGGAGGTGGTACAATCCGGTCACACAGAATTTTCTTCTGCATGTCTTTAGGTAACGTCAATATACGTTCATAAAAATTGAAAGTATCCGGGGGGAGAAACCATTGGGGATTCTGGTCAGACGGGCGAACAACGTCCCTCGAAACCGCTCGCTTGCGCTTTGAAGGGGTTAATGGAGGACCTGAAGGACCAGCCTTAGAAGGGTCGCTAGCCATCACAGTCTGCAAACAGCATACGGAAAACTTAGATATAACTCAAAGCAGGCTGGTGAAGATGGTCCGCCACGTACCCCAATCCATCGGCAGGAGCTGGGCTAACAATCGGAGGCGTAACAAACACAGGATCAGTAACGAGATGAACGTTCCGGATCAACGTGTACTGATGAGCCCACCATCTCATCCACCCGAAAGAGGCGCCAGTGATACTCCCCGTCCCAGGAATAGCAAAAGAACAACTAGTCCCAGTCAGCAGAAGCTGCCGCCACATCCATTTTCAGTGGATAGGCCCGATGCCATATGCTCGCTGCTCCCGAGTCACCGGCTCCAATGTGGCAGGTACTCCTTGATCATAGCCAAATTGACGAGCAAAACGGTTGGGGTAGTACGGCTCTCTCCAGAATTCTAGTCCCTCACGGAGAGGAAGTGAGGACGGGCGGATGGCTATGAGGAACGAGCGTTCGTTATGGTCTAGGCTCTCATCATCCGCGCACAATATAGAGTCTTTGCTCCGAGTGCCTGAGAAGTGGAAGAAGTGGACATCGTCGTATTTAGCAATCCACTCCCGGACGGTGTTCAGATTTTGCCCTACCATCCTCCGTTTTTGAAAGAAGTATAATGGGACCACCCCTCGCTGGATATAATCACCAGACTCGATACCGTACACCCAAGGAAAATACACTCCAAGCCATCCCGATAAGAAGTGCCACCCACAGTAAGCCGAGTTCATGCCGAAGGCCGCGCGATCTTTATTGCTGATAACGTAACCGAAAGCCCGGTAAAGAGAACATAATACAGCGGGAGCTATTGCATAACGGTGGCCATTCGCCAAAGCCCCTGCGACCGCGAAACAGGACACCCTCACACTGTCGGCCTGCTTTGAGCTCGGCAGGACCACGCAGCTCAACCAGTAGGCCAGGAAGCCGGCGAGTTCACAGGTCGGGGATAGTTTGTTCGGACGGGGGAAATTCTCTCTCATTCGATCCTCCAAAAATGCCTTGTCGTCGCGGTCTTCGTTATAAGCCGCATAATCCAGACTGAAACGAAGGAGATAAAATATTAATAGTAGAAGAAAAAAAAAGACGCAACAATGACATACGACTCACAATCAGAATGCTTACTCTAAGCCATGGCTGAAATAGACCAGCCAGTCTTCGAAAGGGAGTTTATCTTTGAAAGCCCAAAATTGCGGGAGCTCCGCGAATAATTCATAGCAAGCCGGGGAGAAGAAGCCTTCGCTCACCCCCTTCTTCTTCCGAGACAGTTCCTCATCACTAGGAACCCATTCATCATATATCCTCCCGCAGATCGGGAGACCAGTGATGCGGTTCAGGTCCCACAGCGAGATGCTCATTTCTCCATATGGCAAGTGAAATGTGTTGGTAATAGAGCACCAGTGGTTCAAGAACCCTTTGTAAACCCACGGCTCGCGGCAGAAGTAGCTCGAGGTGGCCGCAATAGCCTTGAAAAGGCCCACCGCTTTTAAGGTCTCTTTATGGAGCTCCAATATCTGATTCGCCCATGCCTCATACCCGGGATGAGCAATCAAGTGACCGCGGGTCCGGAAGGCGCCTGACAGCCAAATCTCTGTGTCGCCCAGATGATGGAATCTTTGCCGGAGAGTCTCAAAATAATGTGTTGGGAAAGGCCGATGTGGGTTCTGATTCGGCTCTAGAAATATCATGAGCTTCGGGTCCAAAACAGCTTGACGCCTGCCATTCTCAGACAGGGAACAGTTGAGAAAAGGCCCCGGAATAGATGTCCACGTCCCCGCACTGAAAAATGAGTTTGCACGGCACACGTCTGCGGGCTCGATACTGGGGAGAGAGCGATGACGTTGGAAGCTTCTGGTGGATCTAATATACCCTCGTGTATAAGGATTCCGGATGGCGAGGGGAGAAGTGACTAACTTTACGGTCGACCAAATGATCTTCATCTTGTCAGATTTGGACCTGGCCTGTTTCTCCAAATATACTTGTTTCGCGCCCTTGCCAGCCCTCTTCGGGCGACCGCGTCTGGCAGATTGGGTGGGGGCCAACGGGCTCGCCTCCCCTTCTTCGGAACCTGTCGTCCCATCGCTTCGGAAGCCCCGCAACGGAGCAAACCAGGAGTCCCATTGCTCCTGTGTACCCCTGTCTGGGGGAGGTGGTACAATCCGGTCACACAGAATTTTCTTCTGCATGTCTTTAGGTAACGTCAATATACGTTCATAAAATTGAAAGTATCCGGGGGGAGAAACCATTGGGGATTCTGGTCAGACGGGCGAACAACGTCCCTCGAAACCGCTCGCTTGCGCTTTGAAGGGGTTAATGGAGGACCTGAAGGACCAGCCTTAGAAGGGTCGCTAGCCATCACAGTCTGCAAACAGCATACGGAAAACTTAGATATAACTCAAAGCAAGAAGATATGCCCGAAAAAGTTCAAGAGGATGCAAAGTAGTGTGCAAAGACGGCATGAGCACCGATAAGCAAATCAAGGTCATAGTAAAATGTATTCAAACTAGCAAAGAAGGAAATAGCATGACAGCATTCATGGCCACGACATCGTCATCACATACAAACAAGGACGGATAAGAGAAAGAAAAACAACACAAGCATCATCCATTAACTGAAATAAGCCCAAAATGTTCGGATTGTCATGTCAATTGTTCAAATGTTAAAGTTAAAGTTTGTTGTAAGACAACACAAAATTGCGAGATCCCCTTCTCGCGGACAGAAAAAGGTCTCAATCTTGCAGCAGAGGGAGAAGCCGAGCCTTCAATTCGTCCACCTTCGCTTGGACCCGCGCTTCCTTAAAAGTTAGGTCCATCAGATGGGAGATGCACTGCTGTACGAGGTCGAAGTGCACGTATTCAGCATTGGCCCAGTTCCGCATTATGGAGACATCAATCGCCAGATCGTCATATTCATTCAAGACCGCTCGGATCCTTCTCCAGATGCTGGCGCGACGATCAGGAAATTCGGCCTCCGCCAGAGGGACAAGCCAGGCCAAGTATCGTTTCTTCGCCCTTTTCTCCTTCTTTAGAGAGTTAAGCTGGCTCCATAAGGCCAAGAAAGAATCGGCCAAGGGAGGCTCCGCCGCCTCAAGAAGTGTCAGCTCTTCCGGGAACGAAGAGTCACCAATGAAACCAAGGATGGCTTCCCTATGTTCATCAAGAGTGGAAGCCATAAGCGAAATATTCCGGATGGCTTGAAGTACGGAACGAGAATCCGCACCGAGCCTGGATAAAGCCTCGGACACCTCATCATATCGAGAATGGAGGGATGACCAAGCTTCCAGATGACCAAGAGAGTCAAAAAGCCGTCGCAAGCAGTCGCGAGCTACGCGTTGGGAGGCACGAGTCGCAACCATTGTCTGCTGGAAGAAACAAGACTAACAACCCGATTTGAGAACCCCGGCAATTCGATAAAAAAAGAGTAAAGAGAAGAAGCATATGAAGATTATTTACATCAGAACCAAAGTCATGGGAGGCGTGCGCAGGTACCTCTAAACCCTACCTAAATTAATCATCATAATGGCCAGAAAGTGTCATTTTGGTTAGGCATAGTCCAGGATTTAAAGTATATGAGACCCGACACAGCTTTCGGATCACAATGAAGGCACATGAAAATTTATGACGGAAGTACGGGGCCCCATATCCTTTAAAGAAATAATCCCTGTCACCACAGGAACAGCTTTGCCCACCCAAAATATGAATATAATACGCAGTATTGAGCCAAATTTACACGCAAAAGAGCCCTCAAGAGCAAAAAGTCCAAAGTCGGAAAATTGGGTGCGTTGGATCCAACACACCCCTAAAAATAGTCCAAGTTTTGCAAAAAATTCCAAGTATTGAAAACTGGGTGCGTCAGGCCCAACGCACCCCGAAATGCACAAAATGTCTGTGTGAATATATGGGTGCGTCGGACCCAACGCACCCTAAAAATGCTATGATCCCTCTTTAGTTCAATACTTAGGTGCGTCACACCCAACGCACCTCGGAATTTCATCATTTTCACCAAGTCACAAATATTTGGGTGCGTCAGACCCAACGCACTCCTAAAAAATTCAAGGGTTTTACCAACTTGTGACGAGGGGTGCGTCAGACCCAACGCACCCTTAAAAGTCTCAAAATTCAGCCATGTTCGAATACTTGGGTGCGCTGAGTGCAACGCACCCTTAAATCGAGATTTTCGCCAAGTGTGAATACTTGGGTGCGTCAGACCCAACGCACCCTTAAAATGAGATTTTCACCAAGTCCTTAGCAGGGTGCGTCACGCTTGACGCACCCAAAAAATAGAAGTAGTTGGAATAAAGGGGTGCGCTAGACCTTTTTTGGGTGCGCTGGCGGTATTAAATGGGTGCGTTGGCGAATATTTGGGTGCGTCGACGGCAGAGCAAATGAACAGTGAAAAGCGCAGAATGAAGTGAAATGACGCTATCTTACCTATTTATAGTACGGACCCAGGAATCCGATGCGTCGCGATGAACGGCTGTAAGTTCATCGCAACGGACCGGAGGGGCATCTGTTGGGGTCCCAAAAGTCAGTACCCTCTGAAACAAATCGACTGGGCACGTGCTTCGAGGAAATTCCACAAAACACTACCCGACGCACCCAAAATACCCAGCTTTGCAAAGGATCCAGTACTTAGCCATTTTTTTCGGTGGACCCCACGGATCACCGTGATCGAAACCGACCAGAATCAAGCGGGGCCATCCTTCATGAATTATGATAAGCAGTGCATGGCGATTCACCGGGAAACGGGCCCCACAGGCCCTCCGTTTTGCAAAACCCAAATTTGCAAAACACGAGTACGTCAAGCGCACCCAATTATTCAGCCCAACGCACCCTTAAATTCATGAAAATTCAACAAGTGGTTTAGGATGTATTTCACCTCTGACGCATCCGAAAAATAGCTTGACGCATCCAAAAAAATACCTCCGACGCGTCCGTAAATTCAGGAAATACGTAACAGCAATTTCGGGGTGCATTGTACGCCAACGCATCCTAAAATTGTCCGACGCACCCATAAAATCACGAATGACCAACATGGCATTTTTTGGATGCATTGTACCTCAACGCACCCGAAAAATAGTCCGACGCATCCATAAAATCAGCATATCTCAAAATCTCATTTCGGGGTGCGTCAGAGTCCCCACGCGTCCATTTAAGGGTGCGTCAAGGTATTTTTGGGGTGCGTCATACGTGGCAAGTCCTCATTGGTTGTTGTCCGGTATTCTCGGGTATAAATACCCCCCCACTATTCATTTGTACAGATTACGAGAGAGAGAGAGAGAGAGATTATCCCCTGAGCATCTGAATTTTGCCGCCGGAAACCCTCGCCGGAATCCCTTTCCGACAGCCGGAAAACTTTTCCGGTGACCGGAATTCTTTTCCGATCGCCTTGTATCTTCCACCGGAAGGTCACACCGGCCAACACCACCGCAGGTCCGAATCATGAAAAATCATAAGTACGATGGCGCACCTAAAAAATAGGTCGACGCATCCAAAAAATCGAACAAAAAGCGGACATGTATTTTCAGGGTGCATTGTACCTCCACGCACCCGAAAATGGTCCGACGCACCCGAAAAATCAGTAAAATGCGGATTTGTATTTTTGGGGTGCATTGGACCCCAACGCACCTGAAAATTACCCCACGCATCCATAAAATCAATATAATTCAGATATGTATTTTCAGGGTGCGTTGTACCTCCACGCACCCAAAAAATCAGCTAATTCCGGAACATGTTCAGGAGCGCACCGGACTCAATTTTAAGTGTTTTCAAGTGCCGTATGAGCCTATCTTGGGTATTTCAAGCGTTCAGGACGCAATGGAATGGTCGAATAGACGTTCTAGGACCTCTAAATGAGTAGAATTGCGCATCTTCAAAGTTCGATCTGATTCGACACGATGAACGAAACATCTTCTCGAAAGGGACGTCGCCAACATCCGAGACTATGCGAACCTGTCATCATTTGTATCTACTGTAAAGATGTGACCCGATTTGAGCCGAAAGCTAGATAAACGGGACTATGGTTATCACGATAAACCGTACTAAAGAGTTTCAATTCATTATAAAACAATTGTTATGAACTGCCACAATACAACAGTTGATGCCCTACCCATTAAAAACGGCATCCGTCGGTTGGGCTACGCAGGTATACACAACTGCAGAGTGGACTTCCCGAGGTCACCTGTCCATACATTGACAGGCGCAGGCCCAGAGTCGTCCTTCTCAGTCATAAACCCTGATAGTCTCAGCCCGGATCTCCGGCCAAAACATGGGACATAGACATCTGACGAATACAAAGATGGTTCGGTCCATAACAAAACAAATACAGGTCTCTATGACCACAAACTCTAAGACCATAGTCCCTGCTGACTAGTCTTTTACCTTTTAATCAAGGGTCATCGATCATTCGATGTAATTAAGGGCTCGTGCCAGATCACGGCCTGGAATGTACAAGACCTCAGGATCTCTGGAATAAAATTCGCCTTGCGATATCTCTCCTTGTGTACTTTTATGAATGTTTTGTGATTGTCTACGAATGTTTCCATTATTCAGAACCCCAGAGCAACAAAACACCACATTTCAAGAAAATGTAATCGCCATCCATTTTCTAGTTCTAACACCAACCAAGGCAGATATGAAGCCAGTGAAGCAGAAACTACGAAGAATGAAGCCAGAGTGGGCTCTGAAAGTCCGGATGAAGTCATCAAGCAGTACAATGCAGGATTCCTGGTAGTGTCCAACTACCCTGAATGGCTCGCCAACATCGTACCAGTACCAAAGAAGGATGGCAAGGTTCGAATGTGCATCGACTTCCGAGATCTCAACAAAGCCAGTCCTAAAGACGACTTCCCCTTGCCACACATCGACACTCTGGTCGACAATACTGCTGGATACAAGATCTTCTCATTTATGGACGGGTTCTCAGGTTACAATCAGATCAAGATGGCCGTCGAAGATCATGAGAAGACATCGTTTATCACCCCCTGGGGAACCTTCTGTTACAGGGTAATGCCGTTCGGTCTGAAGAATGCAGGAGCAACATATCAGCAAGCAATGACAGCACTATTCCACAACATGATGAACCAAGAGCTTGAAGTATATGTGGACGATATGGTCATCAAATCTCGCACAATTGAAGGACACTTTGAAGATCTGAAGAAGTTATTCAACATATTAGAAAAGCACAAGCTCCACCTCAACCCTCAGAAATGTGTCTTCGGTGCAATGGGAGGTAAGCTCCTCGGCTTTATGGTGAGCGAGGATGGCATCAGGGTCGACGAGACCAAAACCAGAGCAATCATCGAGATGCCCCCTCCTAAAACAGAGAAAGAAATTCATGGCTTCCTCGACAGAATTCAGTACATCAGTCGCTTCATCGCACAGCTCATACCTATTTGTGAGCCCATTTTTAAGCTCCTTCGTAAGAATGTTCCGAAAGAATGGAATGATGATTGCCAAGTCACCTTCGACCGTATCAAGAAGTATCTCATGAATCCTCCAGTCCTAGTGCCACCCACTCCCGGACGACCACTATTGTTATACATCTCGGGAGAAGCAGAAGCCATCGGCTGTGTCCTCGGCCAGCACGATGAGACCGGGAAGAAGGAACAAGCAATATACTATTTGACAATAAAGTTCACCAACTACGAGACCAGGTATTCCCCGATCGAGAAGACTTGCCTCGCCCTAGTCTGGGCAACTCAGCGACTCCGTCAATACATGATTGCATTCCCTATTCTCTTACTCGCTCACATGGATCTGCTCAAGTACCTGTTCGAGAAACCGGCACTCACTGGAAGGATAGCTAAATGGCAGCTACTCCTGTCTGAATTCGACATCACGTATGTCACTCAGAAGGCAATCAAGGGACAGGCCCTCGCCGATCATCTTGCGGCCCACTCCCTCCTGGATTATCAACCGCTCAAGACATTCTTCCCTGATGAAGATCTCTTGCTTATTGAAGAGGAAGAAAAGAAGAAAAAAGATGAGTGGACGTTATTCTTCGACGGTGCAGCAAATTCTAAAGGAAGTGGTATTGGAGCAATCCTCTACTCTCCAGATGATGTCCCTATTCCTATCTCAAGGCGCATAGCATTCGAGTGCACCAACAACATGGCAGAGTACGAAGCATGCATCGTTGGCTTAAGGGAAGCCATAATCTTGGGCGTCAAGAAGCTACGAGTATTTGGAGACTCACAGCTTATCATCAATCAGACCAATGGCGAATGGAAAATCAAGGACGAGAAGTTGATACCATATCATGTGTATCTTAAAAATTTGATCGAGGAGTTCAAAGAAGTCACCTTCTCATACATGCCCAGAGCCAAGAACCAGTTTGCAAATGCTCTCGCTACACTCGCATCAATGCTCAAGATCCCAAAAGGAGCTTCAGAATGGGAGCTTACAGTCGAAATTCAAGATGAACCTGCTTTTTGCCTACAAATAGAAGAAGCCAAAGCTGTCCCTGACAAACCCTGGTATGCTGACATCAAGCAATATCTCGAAACCCAGGAGTATCCAGAGTCAGCAACAGTAACAGATCGCCGAACCACACAGCGTTTGGCCGGCCAGTTCACCATCAGTGGCGAAGTTCTTTACAAGCGATCCTATAATCACATCCTCCTTCGATGCGTCGATGAAACAGAAGCTGCAAAGATCATGAAAGAAATACACGAAGGAATCTGTGGCCCACACATGAACGGGCACATGATGGCAAAGAAGATTTTACGACTTGGCTACTATTGGCTCACCATGGAGACAGACTGTTGTAAGCACGTCAGAAAATGCTTCGAGTGTCAGGAGCATGCGAATCAAATCCATGCCCCCTCATCAGAATTATACAACCTGACCAGCCCCTGGCCCTTCTCCATGTGGGGACTCGACATAATCAGTAAGATTAGTCCCAAAGCATCAAATGGTCATGAGTACATACTTGTGGTAGTCGACTACTTCACCAAGTGGGTAGAGGCAGCATCCTACACCACGATTGCAGCATCTCAGGTGATCAAATTCATGAAGAACAACATCATATGCCGGTATGGAATCCCTAATGCTATCATCACAGATAATGGGACCCCGTTTGTCAACAAGAAGATGGATGACTTTCTCAGCAAGTTCAAGATTCAACGTCATCGATCAAGCCCCTACCGTCCCCAGATGAATGGTGGGGTAGAAGCCGCAAACAAGACAATCGTCAGGATACTTGAGAAGATGGTCGTGACCTATCGAGATTGGTCAGATATGCTCCCATATGCACTTTGGGCCTATCGAACGTATGTACGGTCTGCTACGAGCGTTACTCCTTTCGAGCTTACTTATGAAATGGAAGCAGTTCTGCCAGTCAAGGTGGAAATACCATCACTACGAGTATTACTAGAAAGCAGAATTGAATAAGGAGAATGGCAACGGGCCAGATTCGATCAGTTGTAGCTAGCAGATGAAAAACGTATGCGTGCGCTAAGTCATTCCCAGTGTTATCAAAAAAGGCTAGCTCAGGCTTATAACAAGAGAGTCCGAAAAAGAAGTTTCAAGGTAGGCGACATGGTCATGAAGAAGATTCTATCGTCGCACCTTCCGGATCCCAAAGGAAAGTTCAAACCCTCGTGGGATGGGCCGCTGATCATCAGAGAAGTACTTCCCAGAGGCGCCCTCAGACTCACCAGCATGAGAGGGGTGGATCTTCCTAAGCCAATCAACGCCGACAAGGTGAAGATCTTTCACGGATAAGTCATTCTGACCTTATCAAGAGTTACTTTAATAGAGCTGAAGTCAAGAGGTCGAAGCTAAAACCTCTAAGAAATCATTTCCGTCCACCAACAAGTGTTTCAAATAAGGGGATTTAAAAGGAAAAAGAAAAAAGAATACAAAAAAAAAGAGGAGGGAATACACAAAAAAAAAGAACAAAAAGAATACAAAAGAAAAAAAAAAGAGAAAAAGAAAAAGGGAAGCCAAAGCAAGGCACCCGAGAAAAAAATCAACCCAAGAAGAAACACAGTCATCCATCCACCCATCTCAGAAAGGTCGGTAGCAAAGACCGACAGCTCTATCACCGTAACTTAGGATAAGGGCTGAAAGACTGCCATCGGCCGGCAACGACGGATTCCCGACCTCTAGCCGCCACAGTTATCCAAAGATCCAGAAAAAAAGAGAGAGAAAAAAAGGAAAATGTATGCCTAAACAAAGAGGGCGGAGTGAAAACCTGAAAGGGCGCTCCAAGTAAAAACAATGGGCATACAGTGGACTTGGTGAAAACCTGAAAGGGCGCCGAGGGTAAAAACAGCATAGCTGCCAAGGGGCAGGCAAGATCAAACACCCAGGACGTGGTGAAAACCTGAAAGGGCGCCACGAGCAAAAATAATGGGAAAAGGCCAGCTGTGGTGAAAACTCGAAAGAGCGTTGCAGGCAAAAATGGATCAAATGGAAAAAGAAAAAAAAAAGTGCAGGTACCAGAAAATCAGACAGTCCAGATCGGTTCAAGCAGTCACAGTTCAAGAACAAGAAGAAGTGCAATCAGGAACGAAGAGCTCTACAAATTCTGACAAACTCAGGAGGCAACATTTTCCGTTGCCTACACCTCTAGGGAACCAAAGGATCACACAAGTCAAATCTCAAGACATCGGTCAAAGCATTGGCTGAGCCCCAACTCTGATTCCTATATCCCAACATAGAATCCAGACACACTCACAAGACAACTCATGGCACAATAGATTCTCAAAAAAGTTTTCTTCTTTTTCATTAAAAGCATCATATTTCTTTTACACATATCATGTCATCTTTTTCAAAAAAATACAAAAAATACATCATCATCAATCATATATGCAAAAAAAGAATGTGCAGGTGGCCAACACAATCAATCTCTACCCTCCTCCTCAGCCACATCAGGTAAGTCCTCTGACTCATAATGAAGTAGTCTCCCTCTCAACCTGCTCACCTCCATACGCAGGTAATGCACCTCATCGCGCTCAAGGGTATGGATCATGGCCTCCTCATCAGATAACCTCTGATCAGCAGCCAACCTCCTCAACATCATCTCACAATGATACCGAAGTGCAGAGATCTCAGACAGCAAAAGGCCATGAGTGGCCAAAAGGAAACCAGGATCAATGAACGGACGCTCCTCAAAGGGTTCATATGAACCAGATGAAAAGCCGGCATCTCCAAGGATATCCTGCTCATCCTCATCAGCAGTCTGGTGCCAGCAAGGGATCCGTCGATACAAAGACTGCTCAGCAACCCAATACCGATATGGGGCGGTCGCCATCGGAAAGGCCCGCAACTCAAAATCAAGAAGATCAGCAGTCAGATAACTCGCCCAAGATCCATCGACCCGAGTCCTAAAGTCAGAGATCCTAGATGGAAGCGCTCGGCGCCCGATACCCATAAAAGCAAAAAGAGGAACATCCTGCTCGTACCCAAACTGCCGCAAGAACCGGTTAGGGTGGTAGGAAAAGTAAGATCGAAAGTCTACCAGCATTAGAGGAAGGCAGTTTGCATCGTAAAGCGCTGGAGGAAGTGAAAGCCAAGATGACTCCCAACGAACATTCCAGTCACGAAGTTCAGCGAACATCCTGCGATACAAAGGCTCACTCATCCTAGCTGTATGCGGAAGAAACTCCATGATGTGCCGCATAAGGTCTAGGCGACGGGTGTCAGGAAATGGTACAGGAACAGTCAGCGAAAGACGCTCCCATAGCCAGACCTGATCACAAGATGGAAAAGAAGTTCAGCTAGAGCAAAGCAATTCCTAACAAAGTAAGAAGAAAAAGGTGCAGAAAAGATACCTGAAGAAAGGCACAGCAGCCGCGAAGGACACGAGTGCTGCCCAGGGCACAGTCAGTCAGCCCATTAAACAGCTCGGCCAAGATGAGAGAAATGATCCCCTGCCGTCGGATAGCTCGGCTCATCACCTCAAAAAGCAAAGGAGTCTGGGACCTGCGTCATCCCGAGAACAGCACCTCAGCTATCAAGCAGAACATCAGTGCGTTCCGAGCAAGGATAGAATCGGCCACACTCCGAAGACCCGAAAAAAGATCATACAATAAGTCCAAGGAAAACACTACAGCATCCTGGCCAGCAGCTGCAAGCCGAACAAGATAGGGGATCCCGAACCAGTTCTGCGGTGTGGCAGTCTTCGGCGATGTCTTCGGCAAGAAATACTGAGTATAATCCCAAGGTAGGCCCGTCAAGCGTGCAAGCTCCTCCAAAGGAGGTCCACTCTCCATATCGTTGAACGCGAACAAGTTCAACGAAGGAACCCAGTCAATCAAGGCAGCTCCGAACATCCTCCAATCAATGTCAACTCTAGCCATATGGATCAGACTGCCGAAGCCATAGGACTCCAAATCCCAAATCTCATAAGCTGACAAACTATCAAGCCAAGCAAGCAGCCGTGGCGAGCAAGAAGGACGAGGAAGCAGCTGACAAGTCCTCACTGGTACCCCCTCCAGAACAAAAGGCTCAGAAATCAATGACAGCTCATCGAGGTTCGGAAGATCAATGGGCGAAGGAGAAGGAAAAGCTGGAACCTCTGCAGACTCGACAGCCCCGCCCTCAGTAACGGCTATATCTGATATAGTCGCATCACTGTCTGAAACTGTCATAACCTCAGCAGTATGAGAAGACTCCCCTACCTCATGAACAGAGTGCGCAAAAGACCGACGATCAGGAGAAGGACGATACTCTCTAGCAAAAGGGCTATCGGTGAAGATCACACCACACATCATGGCATCCTGGCCAATCTAACCATCAAAAAATACATCTGAACCATCAAGAAGGGTCCCGGCCACCCTGATCAAAGAATCAACGGTTAGATCTGGACCTACAGCCCTCTCCAACAGGAAATCATGAATCCAGTCATCATCCTGGCCGATCAAAGGGATCATCGAAGCATCCACATTGTCCATCATCAGGGGGACATCATCAATGATCACATCAAGTCCACCCAAACAAGTATGCCGCACATCTCGGCCATCATCAAGAGCATCCAAACCATCAAAGGTATCATCTGAACCATCCATCCCATCCAGACATGAGATCAGCCCATCTATGTCCATCATGGTCCCATCACCTCCATCAATCACATCATCCATGTGGCCCACACTCAAGGGACACATAGCCTCACCCATGTCCCTTCTCATCATCCCATCCATACCATCCAATTCTCCCACAATCAAAGACCCATTCCAATCTGAAATTTCAGCATGGCTGCCATTAATGGGGCCATTCAAAGCTCCACCAACCACCATCCCTAACCCCTCATCAATGCCGCCATTCAATGCACCATCTCCACCATCCATTAAAGAAATCCCTCCATCATTAAAGCCTTCAACACTTTCTGAAGTGTGGGACCCACCATGGACAGCCCCCACAGCCCCTAAATCTCCACCATCCATTGCTTGAGAAAAGACAAACTAAGAAAAAGACAAAAGGAGGAGGGAAGATGAGACAAGGAGAATATTCATGGCTGCAATCGAACCCGGACGTGCAGGGAATGAGGGGACAAAGACAGTGGACTATGAAGAATGTCCGAGCACGAGCCAGCCCAGGCCGCACAAGAGGCGAGCCTTGAGCGGCCCGCTCTGGGCCGCCCGTACAGACACGCTCCCTCTCTCTCCGCCGGATTGGCTTCATGGTTCTTGGTAGGTGAGGCTGACAGTCCACATCAGCAGATGGCACCCTGAGGGCCGCCCAAGGCTCCAATCCATTCCAGATTTCGATTGAGATTGATCAAGATCATTTGGAAGGTACCCCACCGGTCCAATCACGAAGCACTGTGGCCAGAATGGGTCTGATCAAGTTAAAGAGAGGGAAAGATGATCAAGAGAGGGCCACAAGTAATCCGAGCCGTTTAAAGACTAGATCATCATGATCTAAACCATGGGAAGGCTAGCATGGATCATCAAATAGCAAGATCAAGGGTTTGATCATCAAGAGAAGAGCCAGAATTCAAGATCTGATCATCAAGTGGGCCCACAAGGCCAAATCAAGCAATCTGAGTCGTTCAAGTCATCATCCACACCATGAGAAGCCTTCTTAGCCTCACAAAACATCAAGAAAAGGTGCTCCAAAGTAAAACCGAAGTCTCAAGTGGGCCCACAGGGCCAACTCAAGCCATCTGAACCATTCAAGTCATCATCCATGCAATTAGGAAGTCTCCAGTCAAAGCATCCAGACATCATCAAGGAATTTGAGACAAGTCAAAGATCATATATTCATTCAAAAGATTTTTATACAGAAGAAGGTAAAAGCCAAAAGAAGAAGGTCATACATCAAGTAAACTGAATACAAAAGCAAGCTACAGGTCACCAACATAGTCGTCATCATCCCTCCTCTTGTCCCGCTCTCGACGATGAAGATCCATTAAAGGAGCTGTCACCGAGCCTCCAACATATCTGCGACGGCCCCCAGGAACGTAGAGCGGAGGAAGCAGAGGCCCCTGGCCATACAGCAAGTACCACTCATCATAATCGCGATCCGGGATCGTGAAACGAAATCCGAGCTGACCCACAAGAGCGACAGCTATCTCATCAGCTGGGATCTGAGCAGCTGGAGGTGCAGAACAAGGGACTCTGGCCACTCCGATAATCTGTTGGAGCAGCCTCTCACCCAGATACCACTGAAATTATTCAGCATCAGAAAGCATGATCCGCAGACATGAAGCATCATAGGTCTCGACACGCTGAGGGGTGTAGTAGAGTGGAAAGTTGGAGTATGGCATCCGAGCAAGCTACAATAAGGGAGATCATCACGATCAATTATAGTACAACACGAGGGATAAGGAAAGCAACATACTTACATCTTTGACGGTCAATCCGTCTATGTCAACACGTCAGTTGTCCCCAGAAACTCGAGAGTTCCGCTGATGGTTTTGTTGATGCCAGTACATTTGGCGATACAAAGATGGCTCAATGTCGTCCCGCATCCTTGGTGCGAGGTGGGGAAAATGGTCATAAAAGCAAGTCTGGGCAAGGGCACACCTAACAATTAGAGAAAGGAAGAGGGTAAATGTCTCCAAGAAAGGAGAAAGAAGTACCTCAATGATAGGCAAGAAACCTATGTAGGACCGACTATTCCGACTGGTTTTATCCAGACCCTGGAAAATATGAGTCAGGATAGCCCCGCTCCAATTGTAGGGGTGGTGAAGATCCTCAACCAAGCGAAGAAATTTAGGATCGACCCTCTCATTGGCGTGGCAGAGAAGGAAGGACCCAAAGGCGTAAGTGGTCATGGCCCGTGCTTTGTGGAGGGCCTCTAGCTCGGTAGTGGGGATGACGGAGGTAAAAGTGTTATAGAACCATCGCATCTTTACTTGATGGCCTTGGAATTCATCTTCGGGCGGGACATCACCAACAAGCCGTAGCCAGTCAGTGGAAGTGATGAGAGCAAGAGAGCTGACTTGGGGAACAACTGCCCCATGAAATGGAAAGCCAATTTGCATATAAATATCCAGGGGAGTTATTTCCCATTCACCACAAGGGAGCTGAAAGGTGTGGGTCTCGTCCCGCCACCTCTCGCGAAGAGCCGCGAGCATGATGCGGTTGGCACTGTTGTTATGGAAGCGTAAGGTAAGGAGGCCAGCAAAAGGAGTGTCAGCCAATACTCATTCAAGCAAAGGCTGTGGATGTTTCACCCAGTTGTCCCAGTGGTCTCTGGTACCTCGACCCTTAATGGCGGGAAGAGGTTGGTGCTCTTGAGCCAAAGAACACATATGGGCGCCTCGGCGGATGATGAAGGCAGGATCATCCTCATCAATCACTCGATGTCCTCTGGTACCGTCCGCCATTGAATCCTACAAGCTTGACAAGGTAAGTCCCTATCCCTTACCCGTTAAAATCCAAATCATTATCCAGGAAACCCATGGGATTGGACTCATATTCAAATGCAAAATCCAAAGTCCGACTCCATGTGTTACCTAGGGTATGTGTTGGGCCCATTAAAGAAGGCAAGGCCCACCTTAAAGAAGGTTGCATGCCATGCCTTAGGCAAAGAAAGTCCATCATCCAAGGACATACTTTGGACAACAAATACACTCAAGTGTCATGAGATCAACAAGGGATAAGAATCCTACTTCACATGAGAAATCCCTCTTCAAAGTCCATATGTGGCCAAGGATTGGTCCACTTTTTATGCCAAGGCCATGATTCTCGCTTAAGATGTTTCCATCTTTTTACACATGTACATGGACAAGTGGAGAATAGGAGGGAAATGGGCCTCCAAGAGCAACTCAAATGCCTCATCTCAATGGATTGAAGGGAGCACATAGCCCACTTGGAAAACATGAAAACCCCTTCATGGGTTAACCATGGGCACCCCTATGTGCATCATCTTGATGGAAGTTTTGACTATGAGAGTACAACATGGCGATTTACCCACAAACATATGAATCAAAGAAGCCAATGATAAAAAATTTGATGCACATAGCCCACATGAAGAATCAAAGTTGGAAACATCCATGCAAGGACAAGTTTGGGCAACTTATGTGCACCAATTTCTTTACAAAACAAGGGGACCATTTGAGCACAAGAGGGCATGGCTTGATGAGTCACCCAACCATCATGGAAATTACTAAGAATGGTATACATAGCCCACTTGAAGATCAAAATCCAAAATGCCCCAAAGCATGGGACAAAATTGGGCAACTTATAAGTATCATTCTGTAGACACCTCACCTTCGGCTACACTGTTGGTAGAGAAAGCTGGATAAATGGAGGACCGTACCCCCAAATCCCAAGTCCTCACCCTTGTAAGCCCCATTCCATAGCCCAGTTCAAGCCTGAACCCAATCAACCCAGTCCTAAACATCAGCCTGAAAACCCCCCATAAGAAAAGCCAGTCAAAAAATCCCAAAAAAGTCAAACTCACTGAGTCAACCCACTGAGTCAACCCGCTGAGTCAACCCGTCGAGTCAAAACACCGAGTCAACCCGTCGAGTCAAATCACCGGGTCGACCTGCTAAGTCAACTCACTGAGTCGACCCAGCGAGTCAAACAGCAGCCCCGAGGTAACAACCGTACATCGCTGGAAACCGAGGAGCGGCCGTACGGGCGGCTCATAGCAGGCCGCCCGGAATAAATTACGAGCTCTGCCACTACTCGCTACTATAAATACCCCCCTCCCCTTCTTATTTTAACATCCATTCGAAGCCCATTCAGCCCGAGTGCGATCCGAGTCCCCTTTAGTCCATTTTTCCACCAAGGAGAGCCCGAGTGAGGAGAGCCTAACCCTGGTCCAGCCCAGCCTGACCACTGGTCCAAGCCTTTCAAGTCACCCAAGTCTTGATCTAGCCACTCGAAGCCAATCCTTGCAATACCTCCGTCCATCCAGCTATCATTTTCCAGCATCATCTCATTTGCATCTAGCATAAGTGCAACATTTACTTTTCTTCCAACCCCCCTGCTTCACTACAAGCACCTTGATTATTCAAGCACACTGCATATGTCTTTATATTAAGCACCTATCAGTTCGAGCGTATGCTCTGGGCTTGCCCGTTGTTGGAACCTGCCCATCAGAAACTCTTACTGTTCAGACCTGCATTCACGTACATATCACTATAAGCACTTTGAATATTCAAGCACACAGCATGCATCATCTCGCATAAAGCACCTGTCAGTTCGAGCGTACGCTCTGGGCTTGCCCGTTGTTGGAACCTGCCCATCAGAAACTCTTACTGTTCAGACCCGCATTCATGCATCATGTCATCCATGAGAATATACGAGGATTAAACTAGACTTTCAAGTATTCGATCGATTCTGTGAAGTAGAGACCGTACTTCGGTACGGGCAGTGCGTGGGGTGCTTAACCTCTTCCCACCCTGTAACCGTGATCCCTTACCTTGAATCTCTGACCGCAGATCAATAGGAGTCATTTTAGAGGAAGGAATCTTCGGATTCCCTTCTCTAACGTTTCTACGGGGTCTAGCCGACTGTAGATTCGAAGTAATTGGCTAGTGGCGACTCTGGTCTTATATAAACTCACTTAAACATATCCAGCTTAACACGACAACCAAACAAAGCCCTCGAGAACGAGGCAAGCCAGTGGTACAAACGGCGATTTCGCACTCACGCATCCTCATCTCCTTCTTTTCTGAAAGGAAAGGGGAAGGGAGAAGAACGTCGTGTGGGAGCGCGGAAAATCGGCGAGGGTCCACACATTCTTTCTCACAAACTGAAAGAAAAATCACTCATCCTTGAGAATGATGGTGGATGACCCACAAGTACCCCATGAGAAGTTCAAGGAGCTATGGTTGCATGGATAGCTCATTTGAGGAGGAATCATCCATTTGAGATTGATAACATCTAAGGAAACTCTTGAGAACCACTTTTTTACCACAAGAAAAAACCATTTGAACTTAGTAAGATTGTTGGAACAACTCACTCATGGGACTTGTAGATGATCAAGTAACTCAAGTCCTCCATCCATCAAAAAAAAAGCATGAAAGGAAAAAAGCCTACATGGACAAAGTGTAGTGGTGCACACATGGTCCAAAGAAATCCAAGCTTCAATGAAGGCCCAAAAGCCCATCCATATGGAAAAACTCCAAGGAACTCACCACACTTTGTACAAGGATGTACATCATAATCAAAAGATGGTGGAAGATTTGGGCTACTTGTCCATAAAGGCCCAACTAAGAAATCTAGCCCACTTGAGATCCAAGTGAAGAATGGGCTAGTCACCTTAGTCCATACACATGTGAAGAAAGATGGGGTCACCTAAAGTGAGCCCCATGAGCCCAAAACTTGAGATGGGCCCTACCATGCCCATGGGCCCAAACCTTGGAAAGAAGATGGAAAAGAAAAAGAAAGCTCTAAAGGAAATGACAAGAAAGAGAAAGTAAGACGGAGCCCGAAATGAAGCATTGGGCCCATCAAATACACCAAGGGCCATGACTTCACTTTGAGCCCATTTGATACACATGAAAAGAGGCCCAACTCCCATAAAGAAAGATAGGATATTTTGCCATGCACACTTGATGGACATAGCAAAATTACCCTTTACATACACATGAAGGGAGAATGAAAAGAAGAAAAGAAAAAATGAAATGGAAAGCTTGCAATGTCCTTCTCCATGCACCACCTTTGAAAGAGATTGGGGATCTAGAAAAAGGTCAAGAACACTTGGGCCCACCTTCACTTCTTTTGAAATAGCTACATGAAGAAAAGAAAGGAACCATGAGAAACAATGAAGAAGAAAAAAGACAAAAGAGAAAGGGAGTGGTCCATACCTTTACCACTCACCAAAGAGGGACCACCTTGCTGTCCCAAAACTTCTCTAAAGGCCCACCACTTGAGAGAAGCAAAGAACCACCAAAAGAGAGAGAAAACTTAAAGAAAGAGAGAGTATGAGAGATAAAAGAGAGAGATTGCACGTTGGAAGGGGCAAGGGTGCCCCATGTTATATAGAAAAGGGGGGTGCACCCCTTTACCCGACCCACTGAAGAAACCAGAGGTCAGGGACGGCTTAGGCGGCGCCCAGGGGCCCGTCCTACCTCCCACCTAGTTGAAACGACTTCTCACCCCCTCTCCTTGGGAAGAACTCCTCCTTGGGAAGGGTGGTTGCAAGTGAATCTTGTACCTCCTTGTAAGAATGAAGTGATAGAAGAGAATGGTGAGAAAAAGTAAGGAATCTCACCAAAATCTCATCTTGTGAGAAATTGGAGAGAAATTGGCTTGATGATGTGGAAAAAGTTTCATGAAATTTTCAAGAAAAAGAAAAAGAATTGACTTAGTCAAACAGCGATCTCAACCATCCAAAGGCATGACCTGATGATCTGAACCATTCTAAGAAGACTCCTCGGAATCTCCCACCTTGATTGCTACTCTCTTGTACATAGTTTTGTGGTCCGAAGACCTTAAACTACGTCGGGATCGATATCCCGAGGGATTTTAATAAAAACCAACATCGATCCCAGCCGTTCAGGCCAAGATCTGAGACCTGGATCATTTCGAAAAAAATCACAAAAAAGAATGTATGTTCAGCTTGTACAAAAATTGGGTCCAAAGACCTTAAACTACGTCGGGATCAAGATCCCGAGGGATTTTTAATAAAAATGGGCATCGATCTTGACCCTCAAAATCAAAATCGATGACTTAGAATATTTTTCAAAAATCACAAAAAAGAATGTACTTTCAGCATGTACATAAAGTTTTTTGGTCCGAAGACCTTAAACTACGTCGGGATCAACATCCCGAGAGATTTTTAATAAAAACCGGCATCGATCCCAGCCGTTTAAGCCAGGATCTGATGACCTGGATCATTTCCAAAATACCAAAAAGATTTCTTAAGTTTTCCATAAAAACCAGTATCAATCTCAACCACTTGAGTTGAACTCTGGAACCTTTTAAAAAAAAGAAAAAAAAAATAAAAAAATTTCACCATCAATTTTAATTGCACAAATTCATCTCCAGCGGTCTGAAGACCTAAAACTACACTGGGATTAACCTCTCGGGGGCTTTCTTTCCTAACCTGTTTCAGACATGGCTGACACTTGATCGTACGGGTGTCCAGAATCTTTTAAAAAGGTAAAGGCTGAGGCGGGCAGAGCCCCGCAATCCTGTTCGTGTTGAACGCACCGTGATAGACAACCTTGATTTGGAAGTTGCTGTTGAATCTGACGGATGTTCCCTATTCCTAAAACTCATGAAGGGGATTAAGGCTGTTGGGAGGTGGAGCGCACCCTCACGGAATTGTGAGCAACGTAAGGCCCCAAACTGGATTGACTAAGGGAAATGTGAGGATGTGGCTCATTTTGTGGCCGAAGGAGTCCGTCGGACAATATGTGGTCTATGTGCATTGCACATGAGGAACAGGCAACTTTGTGGGTGTGTTGACTGAAAACCCTCAAAATCTCCTCATCCGAAGATGTAAAACTATGGCACTTAACTGTGTGAGATTCGTCTTGCTCGCTGACGTAAAATGGATCGGGTGCCTTACCAGCAGTAGAAGCTGGAAGTGGATGAAAATTTCATACTTTTCCCGACATTTCAGAAAAATCGCAAAATACCAAAACATTGCAAAATCACCTTTTCAAAAATCACAAAAAAATATTTTCCTTGCTTTCAAATCAAATATTTGCAAAAATCACAAAAAATATTTCCCTTGCTTTCAAAACAAATATTTGCAAAAATCACAAAAAATGTTTCCCTTGCTTTCAAGCCAAAAAATTTCAAAAAACACAAAAAATATTTCCTTTGTTTTCAATAACCGATCTCTATCCTGACCACTCAGGTAAAGATTCGGACCACATATTTACAAAAATCACAAAAATTGTCATTATCCCCAGCACTACACTTCAGGAGTCTTGAACTCCACTATCTTCACAATTTGGGATGACGGATCTAATCGCCCGCAAATTGGAATCTTGACCAAAACTGGCGACCAAGCACCGTCTTAATCGCATTTATGCCCAGAAGAACATCTTGAAGTCGGATAATATCCTCGTACATTCTCATTAGCAAAGAAACAGCATCTTGGGACGATGGACCTGATCGACCACGGGTTGGGATCTTGACCAACCCGCTGACCAAACATCCGCATAAAGAAAAAAAAAAATCCCTAGGGAAGCACAACCCTGCAAGTAATAAGCTCAAAGTTCTCTACATCACCAGTAAAAGCAAAATCATGAAACGAAAAGAGAATGAGCCAAGCCATGCATCCATCATCACATACACATCTCCATGCATCAGCACCCATCGCATCAATCATCATATTTACCTGCTTTCAAAATAAAAGCCGGTTAGCCAAAGACCCCACAGGCATCCCTAGTGGAGGCACGTGCAAACCAGATTTTCATTTCAAAAGACAAAAAAAATATTTCTATTTACAAATAAAAACCCCACGAAGTATCACTCCCCAGAGTGGGTATCTTTTCAAAAATCCAAAAAATATTTTCCCAGTAGAGCGATCTGCCTCCAAAACACTAGGAGATCTTCCATATCTCTGGGTAGGAGCCGACGCAAAAATCAAATAAGATCCGATGTCTCACGGTTTTCCCGGAGACCATCGGATCCAATGCACTCAAAATACGGACGAACTGAACTCCAGTGTCAGTACGGTCGTACCACATGCCAAGATACGAAAAGATGAAAGCCAAAAGGCTCAGTCAAAGAAACCATTTGAACAGGTGGAAACGATGAATTGTAACCCAAGTATCAAAATCAACAGATCGGGTGGAAAGAGTTCACCCGCACATACCTATACGTGGATGCCTGAAGTACCTTGACTGAGTCCAAGTCGGCATAGTAAAATCCCGTAAGACTATCTGACGCAGGGCATCTAACCACTTTGACAGTCAAGCGAAACAAGTACTCCTGGAGTGATCTGGGAAAGCATCAAACATCACACAATCAGTCTCAGGGTCAGCAACCTCGTAAGACCAGTGACGCAGAGGCTCTGCTGTACCTTTCCGATGTTAGTACCAATCGGGAATGGAAGGGTTGCGATTGGGTACCCAGGTTGCATAAAACTGCAGGGACAATCGCAACGTTTTCTCCAAACTCCCACGGTATGTGCGAGTTATCAATCTCCAGACAATCAACTGACTCAGATACAAAGGATAACAAAGATTCCAGACCACAATCTAGGAAAGAATGAATTGCAAACCAAGCATCGAAACAAGCAAATCAGGTGGAAAGAGTCCACCCGCACATACCTAGGCGTGGATGCCTGAAGTACCTTGACTGATTCCAAGTCGGCGTAGTAGAATCCCGTAAGACTATCTGACGCAGGGCATCTAACCACTTTGACAGTCAAGCGAAACAAGTAGTCCTGGAGTGATCCGGGAAAACATCGAACATACAATCAATCACAGGGTCAGTAACCTCGTAAGACTAGCGACGCAGAGGCTCTATTGTACCTTTCTGATGTTAGTGCCAATCGGAAATGGAAGGGTTGCGATTGGGTACCCAGGTTGCAGCAAACTGCAGGGACAATCTCAACATTTTCTCCAAACTTCCGCGGTATGTGTAAGTGATCGATTTCCAGACGATCAACTGGCGCAGATGCAAAAGCAAGCAAAGATTTCAGACCGTGATCCATGAATGACCCGGTCAGAAGTGGGGTGTCCACTCGCTTTGGCATACGGTTGCATGCAACCTCTGCCAAAGAGGGGCATCTGTAGACACCCCACCTTCGGCTACACTGTTGGTAGAGATAGCTGGATGAATGGAGGACCATACCCCCAAATCCCAAGTCCAAACTCAGCCAAACTCACCCTTGTAAGCCCCAATCCATAGCCCAACTCAAGCCTGAACCCAGTCAACCCACCCCTAAACATCAGCCTGAGAAACTCCCCATAAGAAAAGCTAGTCAAAAAATCCTAAAAAAATTCAAACTCACCGAGTCAACCCGCTGAGTCAACCCATCAAGTCAAAACACCGAGTCAACCCGCTGAGTCAACCCGCAGAGTCAAATCACCGAGTCGACCCGCTGAGTCAACTCACCGAGTTAACCCACCGAGTTAAAACAGCAGCCCCGAGACATGACCGTACCACGCGTTGGAAACCGAGGAGCGTCCGTACTTATTTACGAGAACTGCCACTCTCCAACGCTATAAATACCCCTAGCCTCTTCCCATTTCAACAGCCACTTCCCCTCTCTTCAGTCCGAGAGCTTTGAGTCCACCCCTTCATCCTTTAGCCCATTCCTCTCCACCAAGGAGAGCCCGAGTAAGAAGAGTCTAACCCTAGTCCAGCCCAGCCTGACCACTGGTCCAAGTCTCCCAAGCCATCCAAGTCTTGATCCAGCCACTCGAAGCCAATCCTTGCGACACCTCCGTCCATTTAGCTATTCCTTACTAGCATCATTTCATTCGCATCTAGCATAAGTGCAACATTTACTTTTCTTCCAACCCCCCTGCTTCACTGCAAGTACTTTGATTGTTCAAACACACAGCATGCGTCTCGCATAAAGCACCTGTCAGTTCGAGCGTATGCTCTGGGCTTGCCTGTTAGTGGAACCTGCCCATCAGAAACTCTTATTGTTCAGACCTGCATTCATGCATCATGTCATCTATGAGAATGTACGAAGATTAAAACAGACTTTCAAGTGTTAGTTCGATTCTGTGAAGTAGAGACCGTACTTCGGTACGGGCAGTGTGTGGGGTGCTTAACCTCTTCCCACCCTGTAACCGTGATCCCTTACCTAGAATCTCTGGCCGCAGATCAAAAGGAGTCATTTTAGAGAAAGGAATCTTCTGATCCCCTTCTTTAACGTTTCTACGGGGTCTAGCCGACTGTAGATTCGAAATAACTGGCTAGTGGCGACTCTGGTCTTATATAAACTCATTTAAACACATCCATCTTAACACGACAACCAAACAAAGCCCTCGAAAACGAGGCAAGCCAGTGGCACAAACGGCGATTCGCACGCACGCACCTCTTCTTCTTTTCCCAAAAGGAAAGGGACGAACGTCGTGTGGGAGCGCGGAACGGCGAGGGTCCACAAGGTGGAGTCCAAAATTTCCCTCGACGGCACTCCCAGGAAGGGAGAGTCTCTACGTCAGTTTTAAGATGGACTACTAGACTCCGATAAAGACGTTCCGAGGCCATCGAGTCACTTTCCTTACAAAGAGGCCCTGATTGCCAGATCGGACAATAGTTGTGCTTATCAATCTCGATGGACTCTGAAATTTTACGTGGACGTCTGTAGCAGACAACATACAGTCCACGTCAATTTTCAGCAAAATCGGTCGTAGATAGAACCTATTTTAAAGTGTTTAGGTGTCTTTCAGAAGATTGGTATGGAACTCCAAAACCGTAAGTAAGCGCGGATTCCGACTAAAGTGGAGTCCGAAATTTCTCTCGGCGGCTCCTTCATGACTAGAGAGTCTCTATGTCGGTGTCGAGATGGACTAGACTCCGATAAAGATGTTCCTACTCCATCGGGCCACTTTCTTTACCGAGAGGCCCTGACTGTCGGATCGGGCAATAGTTGTGCATATGAATCTTGATGGAATTCAAAATTTTGCATGGACCTCTGTCGCGGACAACATACAGTCCACGTCAATTTTTAGCAGAATAGGTCGCAGATCGAGCCACTTTCAAGTGATTTGGTATCTTTCAGAAAATCGGTACAAAACTCTGAAACCGCAAGTGCGGATTCTGAAGCATGTGGAGTCTAAAATTTCCATCAGCAGCTCCTCCATGACTGGAGAGTCTCCACATCGGTTTCGAGATAGACAGGACTCTAATAAAGACATTATGAGGCCATCGAGCTACTTTCCTTACCAAAAGGCCCTGATTGCCGAATTGAGTAATAGTTGTGCTTATGGATCTCTATGGACTCTGAAATTTTGCATGGACGTCTATCGCGGACAACATACAATCGATATCAATTTTGAATAAAATCGGTCGCAGATCAAACCCATTTTGAAGTATTTAGGTGTCCTTCGGAGGATTGGTTTAAAACTCTGAAACAACAAGTAAGCGCGGATTCTGATGCAGGTAGAGTCCAAAATTTCCCTCGGTGGCTCGTCCATGGCTGAACAGTCTCCACGTCAGTTTTGAGATGGATTGGACTCTGATAAAGACGTACCGAGGGCACTGGGCCACTTTCTTTACCGAGAGGCTCTGATTGCCGGATCGGGCAATAGTTGTGCTTATAGATCTCGATGGAGTCCGAAATTTCATGTGGACATCTGTCTAAGACAACATGTAGTCCACATCAATTTTGAGAGGAATCGATCGCATATCGAGCCTCTTTTAAAGTGTTTAGGTGTCTGTCAAAAAATTGATACGAAACTCTAAAATTGCAAGTAAGCACGGATTTCGACGCAGGTGGAGTCAAAATTTTCCTCGGTGGCTCTTCCATGACTAGAAAGTCTCCACGTCAATTTTGAGATGGACTGGACTCCAATAAAGACGTTCCGAGGCTATCAAGCCACTTTTCTTATAGAGAGGCCCTGATTGTCAAATTGGGCAATAGTTGTGCTTATGGATCTCGATGGAGTCCAAAATTTCACGTGTATGTCTATCGCGGACAACATATAGTCCACGTCAATTTTGAATGGAATCGGTCGCAGATCGAGCCTCTTATGAAGTGTTTACGTGTCTTTCGGAAGATTGATACGAAACTACGAAACCGCAAGTAAGCACGGATTTCGATGTAAGTGGAGTTTGAAATTTCCCTCAATGTCTCGTCCATGACTGGAGAGTCTCCACATTAGTTTTGAGATGGACTGGACTCCAATAAAGACGTTCTGAATCCATCGGGCCACTTGCCTTACCGAGAGGCCTGATTGCCGAATCGGGCAATAGTTGTGCTTAGTTTTGCATGTAAGTCTGTCGTGGACAACATATAGTCACGTCAATTTTGAGCAGAATCGGTTGCAAATCGAGCCTCTTATGAAGTGTTTAGGTGTCTCAGATCGAGCCCCTTTTGAAGTATTTAGGTGTCTTTCAGAAGATTGATGCGAAACTCCGAAACTGCAAGCATGGATTCCGATGTAGGTGGAGTCCGAAATTTCCCTCGGCATCTCGTCCATGACTGGAGAGTGTCCACGTCATTTTCGAGATGGAGTGGACTCCGATAAAGACGTTCCGAGGCCATCGGGCCACTATACTTACTAAAACCACATTGCAACTTGCTGATAGATCCATTCGTGTGCCGAGAGAGGTAGTTGAAGATGTATTGGTCTAAGTCGACAAATTCTACTATCCGGTGGATTTTATCGTCTTGGACACGCAACCGGTTATGGATCCTAGCACTCAAATATCGGTGATTTTAGGCCGCCCATTCCTAGCTACATCGAATGCAATTATAAATTGCCGGAATGGCGTAATCCAATTGTCCTTTGGAAACATGACATTGGAGATGAATGTGTTCCACTTGGGCAAAAGACATAGGGATGATGATGATGATGTCAATGAGGTTGACATGATTGAATCCATCATGGAAGAGGAGTTCGCCTTAAAACAGAATTTTGATCTTCTAGATGTTGTTTGCTTCGATCCTTTTGAGGATTGGGATGATGATGACCCTCATGAGATAAACATGATAGAATTTATGGAAGACAGAGAGTTTTTCCAACCCGGTCTGCCCGAAAGTTTGGAGACATGTGTGGCACACTCCAAGGATGAAACCTATTTGATTATTAATGAGGCCTTGGCAGTGTCAATTTCTAAAAGTTTACTTGATAAGACACCAATTTCTTATTTAAACATATTTGTTATGCAGGAGTTAAAAGAGTTGGTACTTGAATTACCTACGGAGAGGCCAAAATCTGAAAGTGTAGAGGTTGAGGACTGACTCCAACCTACACAAAAGTCTGAGAATGCGGAAGACATGAAAAGTTTAAATCTGAAAACTTCCTCCCCTGCGGTGTCCTACACTCTAGAGGAGTATTTGACTTACTTTAAAGATTGAGATGATCCCATGATTCAGGACATAGTACACGCCTTGAGGGAGACCCCTCCGGTGCTTAAAAAGCCTCTCTCCACAGAGTGCCCAACTGAAATACCAATTGTGAAAGCACCGGTGAAATTAGATTATGTGGAGACCATCCCAATCTGTGAGGATGAAGTGATTGGAATCTCCACATCTCTTTGATTTGTTCAAACCGTAGAACACCACTTCTGGGATGACCTATATTTGATAAATTTTTGCCCAAACAAGATGGAAAGGAGATCTATATTCAATGATTTTCAACCAATGCAATTCTCCTTTCCTAGTACATGTGACAACGTTATTGGGGAACCTACTAAAATTTTTCAGCAGGATTTTCAATGGGTTAGAATGGTTGATGTCACCAATGTATTTTCCAAAGCGGGATGGTGGATAGTTCTATTGAAAAAATTTTAACAACACCCGATAATCTTGCTCAACTTTATCATTTTGGATGTTATAATGATGATTGATTTCCTAGTCTGATAAAGATTTTCTTTCTAAAAGGATAGCTTATGTTTTGTTTATTACTTTAAGTAGGATTAGGTCTATTTTTACTTTCTGTTTTAGCTTTATCGCTTTAGTAGATTTAGATGCCGGAGGTAGATTCCCATGATCAACTTGTTCAAGTACTCTCATACTCACCCTCTTTTATTTTTTTTTATCATTGCTCTCATGTCAATGCTTATGACATATATATCTTTTTACATTGAGGACAATGCAAGATTTGGTTGGGGGTGAGATTTCTAGAATATAGCAATTTATGGACATTTCGAACAATATTTTTCTAGAAAATTTTCATTTTTTCTGAAATATTCAAACTCTTTTAGAAAACCTTGTTTCTATGCATTTGGGATGCTATAAGTATGAAAGGATGAGAGGCTAATTGATAAGATTTTAAGATTTCTGAATTATCTCAAATATATTGGTTTTATATATGAATTCCCCCAATGAGTTGATTGATAGAAAATTTCAACATTTTGAGTCTAGTTCACATTATGGTTAGACTTAAGATTTGAAGTGTTTAGGAACCAAGCTAGGGAACTTTGTCCATCCTTATTCATGCGTAAAAAGAGAAAATAATGGAAGATATGAATTTCTAAAAATCATATATAATGTTTATGAAAAATAGAATGAGGATGTGGTATTCATTGAGTATTTGTGAAAATTTTCGAAAAGGGCTACCTATTACCAACCAGGGGATGGTCTACCCGTAACCAAAGCTGAAAATGGGAAACAAATTCTTGTTATAGGCAATTGGTTGATTCTTTACACTTTCAGATCTTTTGTTCAAGCCGATTTATGAAAATGGAAATCCTAAAAAGTCATGAGATGAATATGCACAATGCACACTAGACCATACATGTTCGGATTTGTCTATTTGTCAATAAACCAGTGGGGATTCTATGTGAACACTTATTATGTTTGAAAAGCTTAGAACTTCAAATTCTCGTCACTTAGTCTTTCTGAATTTTGCACTTATGTGTATTAAAGTCTATAGAAGCATAGTTTCTAAGAGAGAGTTGAGTTTTCAGAAAAGGGAATTGTTTCAGGCATGTTTTGCTCAGGACTAGCAAAATGCTGGTTGGGGAGTGTGTTGAGTTTCTAATTTATACATATTTTAGCCCATTATACCATATTGTATGCATGATTTGCATGTTTAAAAGACGTATCTAACGCATGTTTTGTGGTCGTAAGAATGAGAGGGGGACTTCACCTAATTGATGACTAAAGAATGCATTTAGAGACCATTTCAATGATGATCAAAGGTGGGCCAAAGAAAAAAGAAGAGCAAGAAGAGAAGAGAAGAGAGAGAAAGAAAGAAAGATAATCAAAGAGAAGAGAAGGCTAGACCAGTCAAGACCAGTCCGCCAAACAGGCCATGACTGGTCATGACCGGTCGGCCACAAGGCAACCCCCATTCCCTACTTGCTGGACCAAGTCCAGGTGGGCTTGACCAGTCAAGAACGGTCGGCGAACCCAGTCTGACCGGTCAAGAACGGTCGGTCACCTCTTTCTCTGCACGCTGGACTCCCTAGACCAGCCCATAGACAGGTCCGACTGGTCAAGATCAATCGGCCACACTTAGACAGCAAGCTTCCTCAAGAAGCTCCAAATTTTCATGTGCAATTGCGTCAGTTGTAGCGGATTTCTGAAACTTTCTAAGTCGGTGGAGCATCAAAGCTATAAAAGGACACCTAGGTTTCATTCATAAGGCATTAGAGAAGGCTAAGGACTTCATGGGAGGTGAAGAGAATTGTCGTGGAGCATCTACAACTCTCCCGAATCTGATTTTTCATGTTTTTCATTAGCTTTTCATTATTTTTAGTTGAAGCATGATAATGCTTGGCTAAAACCTCTTAGCTAAGGCTAAGAGGTGAAGCTTGTAGCTAGTTATCATATAGAATTCGTTTAATTGAAGTACTCTACCTAATGTTTGAAGTTTTAAGTTCTAGTTTGAATAAAGTTGGTATTTTTTATATTTTATAAGAGTTCATGTGCTTCGGACATGGGTTCCTTGCAATTCTCTGAGCTTATCATATTTGGATTGATTAGGTTCGAATTGTAGTAATGTAGACACCCCACCTTCGGCTACAATGTTGGTAGAGACAGCTGAATGAATGGAGGACCATACCCCTAAATCCCATGTCCAAACCCAGCCAAACTCACCCTTGTAGGCCCCAATCCATAGCCCAGCTCAAGCCTGAACCCAGTCAACTCACCCCTAAACATCAGCCCAAAAAACTCCCATAAGAAAAACCAGTAAAAAATCCTTAAAAAGTCAAACTTGGTGAGTCAACTCACCGTGTCAACCCATCTTCCAAACCCAGTCAACTCACCGAGTTCCAAACCGCAGCCTCGAAACAAGTCCGGAACTCCGAACCTGAGGATTTTCTGCTTTAGGTTCCAAGGCCGTATGCTCCGAACCCGAAGCAAAACGACCGTACGGGCGGCCCCCAGGGTGCCGCCCAAAAATATTTACGCAAGCTGCCACTCTCCACTGCTATAAATACCCCCCGCCCCTTCTCATTCAACCATCCCTCAAGCCCAACGCAATCCCGTTAGCTCCGAGTCCATCTGCCCCTTTTAGTCCCCGTTAGCTCCGAGTCCATCTGCCCCTTTTAGTCCATTCCTCCACCAAGGAGAGCCCGAGTGAGAAGAGTCTAGCCCTGGTCCAGTCCAGCCTGACCCTGGCCTAAGCCTCCCAAGCCACTCAAGTCTTGATCTAGCCACTCGAAGCAAACCCTTGCGACACCTCCGTCCATCCAGCTACTCTTTTACCAGCATCATCTCATTCGCATCTAGCATAAGTGCAACATTTACTTTTCTTCCAACCCCCCTGCTTGTCATGCCACTACAAGCATTTTGATTATTTAAACACACAGCGTGCATCCCACATAAAGCACCTGTCAGTTCGAGCGTATGCTCTGGGCTTGCCTGTTAATGGAAACCTGCCCATCAGAAACTCTTACTGTTCAAACCTGCATTCATGCATCATATCATTCATGAGAATGTACGAGGATTAAAACAGACTTTCAAGTATTAGTTTGATTTTGTGAAGTAGAGACCGTACTTCGGTACGGGCTGTGTGTGGGGTGCTTAACCTCTTCCCACCCTGTAACCGTGATCCCTTACCTCGAATCTCTGACCGCAAATCAAAAGGAGTCATTTAGAGGAAGGAATCTTCGAATCTCCTTCTCTAACGTTTCTACAAGGTCTAGCCGACTATAGATTCGAAGTAACTGGCTAGTGGCAACTCTGGTCTTACATAAACTCATCTCAACACATCCAGCTTAACACGACAACAGATACAAAAGCCCTCGAGAACGAGGCAAGCCAGTGGCACAAACGGCGATTCGCGCGCATGCACCCCCCTCTTTTCCGAAAGAAAGGGAGAACGTTCGGAAGCGCGAAATGGCTAGTGTCCACAAGTAATCTCAAAGCATACCATAGTCCATAGGCATGGTTTTTACTTCGAAGGCTACATATTCGAATCCTATGTGCTTCATTAGAACTAGAATCTTATTTTCATATTTAAGTGGAGATTGTTCGTATTTGAATGTTAAATCTTCCAACTAGAAGAGAGATAGAACTTCGAATCTAGTTGTGTTTATACTCGGACGAATGAATTCACATGGGACTACTACAAGTGGATCTTTGAAGCCTTAGTTCCATTAATTGCAGAATTTTCCTTAAGTTACTGTTTTTACTTAGTTTATGAAATTGAACTTCTAAATTATTGAATTGGAGTTGCTAGAATAGTTTGAATTGGCTTACCTTAATTCCCTGTGGATCGACCTCAGTCTTACCGAGAATTTTACTACATCGCAGCCTTACACTTGAGGCAAGTGAACAATTGCCAAATCGGGTAATAGTTGTGCTTATGGATCTCGATGGAGTCCAAAATTTCGCGTGTACGTCTATCGAAGACAACATACCGTCCACGTCAATTTTGAGCGAAATCGATCGCAGATCGGGCCTCTTCTGAAGTGTTTAGGTGTCTTATAGAAGATTGATACGAAACCCCAAAACCGCAAGTTAGCTTGGATTCCAATGCAGGTGGAGTCTGAAATTTCCTTCGGTAGCTCTTCAATGACTGGAGAGTCTCCACGTTGGTTTTGAGATGGACAGGACTCCGATAAAGACCTACTGAGGCCATCGGGCCACTTTCTTTATCGAGAGGCTCTGATTGCCGGATCGAGCAATAGTTGTGCTTATGAATCTCGATAAAGTCTAAAATTTCAGGTGGACGTCAGTCATGGACAACATGTAGTCCACGTCAATTTTGAGAGGAATCGGTCACAGATCAAGCCTCTTTTAAAGTGTGTAAGTGTCTTTCGGAAAATTGATATGAAATTTTGAAACTGCAAGCACGGATTCCGACACAGGTGGAATCCAAAATTTTCCACGGCAGCTCGTACATGACTGGAGAGTCTCCACGTCAGTTTCGAGATGGACTGGACTCCAATAAAGACGTTCCAAGGCCATCGAGCCACTTTTCTTACCAAGATGCCCTGATTGCTGGATCCAGCAATAGTTGTGCTATGGATCTCGATGGAGTCCGAAATTTTAGGTGGACGTCTTTCGCGGATTACATATAGTCCACGTTAATTTTGAGCGGAATCGGTCGCAGATCGAGCCTCTTATGAAGTGTTTAGGTGTTTTTCGGAAGATGATATGAAACTCCGAAACCACAAGTAAGCGAGGATTTCAACGCAGGTGGAGTCTGAAATTTCCCTCGGCAGCTCGTCCGTGACTGGAGAGTCTCCACGTCGATTTCAAGATGGACTGGAGTCCGATAAAGACGTACCGAGGCCATCGAGCCACTTTCCTTACCGAGAGGCCCTTATTGCTACATCGGGCAATAGTTGTGCTTATGGATCTCGATGGAGTCTGAAATTTCGGTAGACATCTATCGTGGACAACATACAGTCCACGTCAATTTTGAACGGAATCGGTCGCAGATCGAGCCTCTTTTAAGTGTTTAGATGTCTTTTAGAAGATTGATATGAAACTCTGAAACCGCAAGTAAGCACGGATTCCGACACAGGTGGAGTCCGAAATTTCCATCGACGGCTTATCGATGACTGGAGAGTCTCCACGTCGGTTTCGAGATGAACTGGACTCCGATAAAGACGTTCCGAGGCCATCGGGCCACTTCCCTTACCGAGAGGCTCTGATTGTCATATTGGACAATAGTTATGCTTATGGATCTCGATGAAGTCCAAAATTTCGCGTGGACATCTATCGTGGACAACATGCAGTCCACGTCCATTTTGAACATAATCGATCGCAGATTGAGCCACTGTTGAAGTGTTTAGGTGACTTTTAGAAAATTGATATGAAATTCTGAAACTACAAGTAAGCATGGAATCCGACGCAGTTGGAGTCCGAAATTTCCCTCGGCTGCTCGTCCATGACTAGAGAATCCACATCAGTTTCGAGATAGACTAGACTCCGATAAAGACATTCCAAGGCCATCGGGCCACTTTCCTTATCGAGAGGCCCTGATTGCCAAATTAGGCAATAATTGTGCTTATGAATCTTGATGGAGTCTGAAATTTCTCGTGGACGTCTGTTACGGATAACATACAAAATAATAAAGAAAAGAGGAGAAGCATTGCAAGAATAAAAGAGAACTTGCATTAATCTAAAGAAATTAACACCTTAATTAACTTATATGAATTGAAATTAAAATAAAGAATCAAGTAAAAAAATCTCTCTCTTTAAGGAAAAAATTGGAATACAATTTATGGAATTCGGTTCCCCTTTTATAGACTTGCACCGTCTCGAAATTCGCAATTTAATAAACCCAGGGCTATTTCTGCACTTTCTGCATATTACTTTTCCAGCCCTGCAGTTATGGATTTGGACTTTTCAGAACATTTTCTGCACCATTAAAGTATCGTGCAACTTCTTTTGATCTTCTTTCATCCACATGCTTGAATCACCATCTCTTGGACTTTAAATCACATTTTTAGCTCGAATTCATCATAATTCCCTCAATCACTTTTAAACATCAAAACATATATAATTAGATCACTTTAGCCACATAATTCATGTAAATGCAAGATGAAAGTGAGGTTAACCATGCAAAATTTGTCACTTAACATTTTCTCTCTTACGACCCACTACAGTCGTTAATCAAGCTCATTTTTTAATCCTTTATCCTAGTGGTATCCCAAAAACTGGTAGACGACGTAGATTTACAAGAAGCATTCAGGTGGGCCCATCCAACGATCACGGTGCATGATAATAATTTAGGATGCAGAGTACATTGACTACAGATGAAAATCGGATGGCAGACAAACATGACGTCGCTTGAAGTGACATCACCAAATTTCATGGGGCCCACCGAGATGTGTGTGTTCTATCCACACCATTCATCCGTTTGTGGAGACAATTAGAGGTGGGCAACGATCCGGGCCGAGCCGAGTTAGCCCTAGTTTGGTTTGGCTTGTTTTTATACCACCGCAGTTTGTGGATTGGTTTGGTTTGGGTTTCGGGTTGACCCATGTGGCCCGAGTTTGGTTTGCTCCAGAAAAATCTGGTTCGAGCCGGGATCGGTTTGGTCAAAAATTTCGAACCGGGCCGGGCCGAGTTCAAACTGGCAGTGGCTCTTTTTTTCCTTGTTTATTTAATTAGAAAAGAATTTAAAAAGTTAGAAAAAAAAAGTACAAACATATCTTACCATATGATGTTTAACATCCTCTAAAGGAGTGCAACTTCAAAATAGACATGTGTAACGCCCCGGATTTTCGCAACCCGAGTTCTAGACTCGTATACCAAAAACCCGGGCGTTAGCCTATGAAGAAAACTCACATTTCCTTCCATTTCCAAGTATCATTCCAAAAAGAGCGTTCGCAGCGGAAAAATAAAACCAAGCACATAGGAAAGATATAACATATACGACAATAAGTCTAAGTGGTGCCCATAAAGATTATACAAACCAAATGTCTCGACCTCTATTTCGAGATACAGAAAGGAAGCAATCTAAATATATCCAACGTAAATTAGAATACAGTAATTAAATAATTCTCAATTATAAACCAATTTAAATAACAATTGCCAAAATGCAAAGACATTCAGCTCTTCTTTGGACAAACGCAATGCATTGTCATCCCTGATCTCATCATCCTGCTCCTCACCAATAATACCTGTATATTGTTCAAATCATCTGCACCAACTATACAATTGAAATATAACAGCATGAGTGGCCAGCTCAGTGTGAGGTCCCCTCAAGATTACACACCAACACATTAATCAAGAAGAACAAAAAAAAGTACAAAACATTCATGATGCAGTCTTTCTTAAATGCATGAATGCATGCACATGTCCCTCAGCCTGGGGATGCACATCCAGCTGGAAAATGTGGTCTGGAAGTCACTAAGGACACACATCAGCCCCACAATGCAAATTCATCAATTGGTGATCCGGAAGTCACTAAGGACACACATCGGCCTCACCCAATGGTCTGGAAGTCACTAAGGACATACATCAGCCCCACAATATCACGAGTGGTCATCACCAGCAAAAATACCAAAGGTACGTACTCTCAGTGAATGACACTCTATGGTGGTTTAGAGCCAGCGAAAATACCTCGAGGGTGCGTGCTTTCAGCAACCAGACCACCCGACGGTAATATGGCTCGTCACCACACGTTCCGTCTGTGCCATGATATGCATGATTAAACCAACCATTATTATTCCAATTTACAACCAAACCAATTATGACATTTCCTTACAACTAGTGGCCTTTCATCACAATAATTCTCCAAAATATTTCCACACGAGTCCAATAAGAGACATAATCAATAATTTATCTCGCAGGACCATTGGTCCATCAAGTCCATCGGGAATCCTAACAACTCATCTCAATAGGACATTCAGCCCAACGAGTCCATATAAAGACATCATCAAAAATATTTTCATACTAGTCCAGCTAGGGGCATAATCAAGATCTCATCTCATTTAACATTTAGTCCAACAATTCCATCTAAGGACACCATCAGGAATCTTTCCAATAAGTCGCTTCCAAAGGCCACCAGTTTAAGGTCCCATCAAATATAGGTGATCGCAACCATTCAAATTCACATTCCACTTTCATATTCCAAACATGAGGAATGAAAATGACAATTCCAAAATTCGTAAACAATTCATAGTTATAAAGGAATTCACGTATAGCAAGATTAAACATATGATTTATGGCAAAATCAAACAACACAAGTAATCATGAGACAGAGTAAAATTTTCAGTCATATATGAATAAAACTATTACTTAATTAACATGAAGGCGGAAAGCTCAAGGGGAGGAATCATCACCTTAAGAATCGAAGCATCTTTCAATGTTGCTTGAAACATGTACACGCTCGCTAGAATTCGACCCTACCATGTTTTAGACCATTTATGCGGTTATATTGTCATATCCATAATTTATACGGTTAAGAACAACCCTATGGTGGTGGCTCTAAATTCAAGTTTTAGGGTTTAAATGACTTATTTAATACTTTAGGAAGGTGGTGGATTCCATAGATGTGACCCCACGTAGATTTTTAATTAAACGGACTTTATATGCATAAATGGTTCTAGGCTAAGTTTGGGTCCAATTTGTGATCACAATGGGCCATCTTTTGGAGAAATAAAATGACCACTTCACAGACCAATGTATAGTCTTCAAAACTCATAAGACGGATCCCTTTGTTTGCGTGTGTACAATTTTTAACAAAGGCCCAAACATGGGTACTTGGAGTTGTGCAGAAATGGTAGTGCAGAAATGATTTTGGCCCAACTTTGGGCACGTCCCACCATCAAACGGTATCACCTTTTGCGTGTTGTCAAGTACCCCTGGTAGACCCATGCATGGTCTTTAAAACCCATAAGGTAGGGCCTGCTGGATATGTATAAAAAAATTTTGGTGCGGGGCCAAACATGAGCACTTGGAATTTCTGCACAGAAATTCCTGCATAACTTTGCCCGACCCCATTTTGGAACTTAATTTCTGATCATGTGGGGTCCGCTTTGGCCCAGGTAAAATGTCATTGCTATAGCCACACATACAGTATTCAATGTCCAAATGGTGGTTTCTACATTGCTCCCACGTGGGGCCCACCAAGGACAGCCAAACATGGCCCAAAACATTAAAATTCAACAGTCTTTATTGTTTCTTCCGGCACGGCCCACTTGAGATCTGGATCTTCTTCATTTTTCAGATCATGACTTAAAATGATCTCCCCAAATGGATGGATGGTGAGGATATAGCACATGCATCATGGTGGGACCCACGAGTGGGCCACTAGCTGGCCTCACGAGCCAGCGTCCGTGGACGCTGGTACGCCCAGCATTAGAAATGCCTCTACTTCTTCTTTCCTTTCTTTCTTTTTTTGTGTTGTTTTGATCGAGTGGGGCCCACATAAAGGTGATCTACTCCGTTCATCAGGTTCCTCGGCTCATAGGGGACCCAATGAGCCCAATATTGGGTACGTTAGGTGAGCTACAAACCTCAGGGTGGGCCGAAGAAGGCTCAACAGTAGGCACCATTCTCCCCCACTGTTTCATGTGATGCGGTCCGCTTAAGGTTTGGATCTGGTTCATTCTTGGGCCCTGGCCTTAAAATGATATGGGAAAACAAATGGACGGCGTGGATACAACATAAACATCAAGGTGGGTCCCACGAGTGGGGACCCCATTCAAACCGCTCGGATGCTAGATGGTTCCAGCGTCTCTAACGGCTGTGAACGTCCAGCGTCTGGACGTTTTAAATTTTTTTTTCTTTTTTGTTTGTTTCAAGTGGGGCCCACATTAGTATGATCCACCCCATCCATAGGATTCTTCAGCTCATTGGGGACCTAATGAGCCCAATATTGGGCAAGTGATTTGGTCCAGAAGCATCACGGTGGAACAAGGAAGTTTCAATAGTGGACATCATTATCTCCATTGTTTTCTATGGTGTGGTCCACCCGAGATCTGGATTTACTTCATTTTTGGTACCCAGCCTTAAAATGGGCTGGAGAAACAAGCAGACGGCGTGGATCAAATACATGCATCAAGGTGGATCCCACGAGTGGGGACCCATGGTCAACGCCCAAAGGGGCCTTCAGCCCAGGCGCTGCTGGGCAGCAGCGTCCTCTGGACGCTGTCTGTCCAGTGGCCATCTCCTTCGTCTTTTTTTTTAACATTATTATTATTATTATTATTATTATTATTATTATTATTATTATTATTATTACAAGTACGTGGGGCCCATTCCTGATGATCCAGCCCATCCATCTCATTGCCCATCACAAGGTGGGCCCAAGGAAATAAAATGAAAGGTAAACGAGAAAAAGGGGAGAAGTTTGCACTCACCTTAGTATCCTTGATCAAAGGTCAATCTTGACAGTTGAAGTGAATGAATGGTTGAGATGAAGGGGAGGTTGATGAAGATGGCCCACTCCTCTCTCTCTCTCTCTCTCTCTCTCTCTCTCTCTCTCTCTCTCTCACACACACACACACACACTTAGGAAGGGAGTGGATGGCATATGAATGAATAAGAAAGGAAGAATGAAGGGGGAGAGATCGTTCCCCCCTTCCATACATCTCTCTTATACTCTTTTTATTTATTTTTTATTTTTTATTTTTTTATTAAATGAAGGGATGGTAGAGGACGTGGGGGGCATGGGAGAAGAATGGGGTGTCATCATGACACTCCATTATTACACCTTTCTCTCTTTTATTATTTATTTAATTTTTATTAATTTATTCATTTTTTTGTGTAATAACTAAGTGTAATAATTACAAGGGAGGGAAAATGATTGCTTGGGAGATCGTGTAGTGGGCCCCACATTGGGTGGCCCCACACAAGTGTGCACAACCACATTTTTTGGGTGTTTTGATTAAATGTCCATATCTTTGAGCTCGAGTATCAGATCAACGCACTGGATTCGCCATTGCGATCGCGAGGACGGCGCGGTCAATATGACAGAGGTTTCGGGATCTCAGGACTTCAGTCATTTGGGAGCGAACTACGCACTGCCAGTCCGGGGCACCGGGAGTCGCAAACAAATTGATGAAAGAGTCACGGAAGGGCATTACACATACACATATATTTTGAATTCTCGTGGTAACACCCGAGTACAGAAAAGTACGGGGTGTTACAACATGTAAAAGTATTTTCCAAACAAAAGTACACAAGCATAATTTTATAAGTGCAAGGAAACAATGTGCATTCATGTATATGTATTATGTATTATCCATGTCATCATGTATATGTATTATGTATTATCCATGTCATCATGTATATGTACTATCCATGTTGTCCATCTGTTTTACATATCATTTTAGGACATGATCCCAAAATGGAATCATATCCAAAGCTCAAGTGGATCACACTACAGGAAGCAGTATGCTTATAATCTACTAGCCGAATCAAACCAAGCTGAATCAAATCGAGCTTCGAGCCGAGCCGAGCCGAGCCGGTACTGCCCTAATTTGAGCTTGGTTTGTTTTTTCAAACGAGCTTGACTCGGTGGCTTGGTTTGGTTTGAACTTCCCATTCGAACCAATCCAAGTCGAGCTTTTTCGAACCAATCCGAGCCAAGCTTTCGAGCTGGCTTGGTTTGTGCCCACCTCTAGAGACAATTTTAAGACATGAGCAAAAAAATGAGACAAATCAAAAGCTCATGTGGACCCACCAACAAAAACAGTTTCATTTATTTTGATGGTCCACAAAATGTAAACTGTTGAGACTTTGTATGGCCAAACCACATGTCGGATTACCCTAATTTTTTTAATCATAACTAAATAGACAAATCAACATAGATGAAAACATTCAAAAGTTGCAAGGATGAAACCAAAAACCCTTCCCTTCCAATTAATCAATCATTCAACAAATCTAATATTAATTGAACAATAATATCAATTTAATCTATGACAAGTGAGAAATCACTCGCTTGTGCCATTGAAGATCTAAACACCAAAACCCTTCACTTGTGTCACTCCAATCAATATAAACATCATAATAATCTTCCCAGAAAATCATCCAATTCTATCACAAAAATTTCCAATTTAGAAAATCATTGCTCCTTGCCCATGTTTTCTCTTACCTTTCCCACACCAATATGCACATGATATTATTGATGTCAACTCTTGGTCATCTTCGGTGGGCCACCACATGAGAGATTTGGTCATCTTTGGTGGGCCTACCAAATGATTTTTTTTGGTCAATTTGGATCAATGACTACTTCTGGTTGTCCTTTTAGTAGCCTCAAATTGGGAATTAAGGACCCCTCTAAGATGACCATATATGTAATGGGGACTATGATTTGGACACTTCAAATTGAGGTACATGCATGCCAAACGTACAGTAGCTATGTGCACGTATCTGCTAGCATTATCAAATATCTGGCCCACCAAAAACGAAAAAATAAAAAATAAAAATCCTAAATAAAAAAAAATAACTGATCACCTACATGCAGGCAGGTACCACAATTTGTAGTGCCGTACCATCTTTTCCGACCAACATGCCACTTGTGTAGGAAATAGGCACCATGAGAAGGGTGGGCCCACTACGAAGATCACCTATCACAAAAATAATGTTGGTTCGGTGAGTGATCAGCCTGTTTAATGAGAAAGATGATCTTCGTGGTGGGACCCACCCTTTTCATGGTGACCGGTGACCTGGCTCTGTGAGGCCCACCATGATGTATTTGTTTTATCCACGCCATCCATCTGTACTGCCCGCTCATTTTAGGGCAGGAGCCCAAAAGTGAGGCAGATCCACAGCTCAAGTGGAGCACACCACATGAAACAGTGGGGATTGAAAGCCTACCGTTGACACCACAGGAAACAAAAGTTTTGGATCAATCTGAAATTTTGGTTTTCTCTTGATCTAGGTCCGTGTGAACTTACAAACAGGTTGGATGGGTATTGTCAACAGGCCTAAACTTCCCAACACGACTCCCACATGCCTCAAGAGTTCGTGTGGGGCCTACCAACACTTCCCCACACCTGAAGAACAATGGGTATTCTCAACTAAAACCCTGATTAGGGTTTGAATATTCAATGTTTGAGAGAGAGAGAGAGAGAGAGAGAGAGAGATACCAACGATGGCGAGTGGAAGTGCGAGAGATGGATCGCCGGATTTGGGGAGGAAACCTCTATCTTCACGCACGGGAGAGAGTCAGGAGTAGGCGTGCAAGAGAGTGAGTGAGAGAGCGAGAGGAGATGGGGGCGAGGGCGTGCAAGAGAGTGGGTGAGAGATGACGTGCGAGAGGGCGAGAGAGAGAGATGGGGGTGAGAGAGAGAGAGAGAGAGAGAGAGAGAGAGAGAGAGAGAGATGCGTGCAAGAGAGAGAGAGAGAGAGAGAGAGAGAGAGATGCGTGCAAGAGAGAGATGGGGGCGAGAGAGAGTGAGAGAAATTAGGGGCAAATTGGGGGGGGGGGGGGGGGGGGGGGGGGGGGTTAGAAGGGGGATTTTAATTTTGAGGGAAATTTTGGCGCTGGACACCGCGGCGAGAGGGCGAACAATCCTGTTTGCTGCTCGTGGGGCCCATTGTGATGTAAGTGTCTTATCCACTCCATCCATTAATTTACAATCATAATTGTAGTGAATTATCCAAAAAATGAAGAAGATCTAAATCCCAAGTGGACCACAACAATCTCAACGGTTGGCACTTAATATCTACAATTTCACATGGTGTGGTCCACTTGAGCCCTCGATTTTACTCTTTTTTGGGCTCATGAGTTAAAAAATTATGTAAAAACCAATTGATGGCATAGATTAAACACACACATTGTGATGGACCCATAGAGCCGCATACTGGGCAATCAAACTCGTATGGCAGCTGTGGCTGGGTGTACATTTTAGCTACGAATAAAATCCGTAGCTACATAGCTATGGATTTTATCCAAAGCCAAAAACACAATTAGTCCATAGCCTTTGCTCCTTTTTTTGGTAATGACATAATAAAAAAATATGGACCGTTTCGATTATATAAGTTATTAAATGTGGGCCACAATTGAGGATTGAAGTGAATACCCAAATGGCAATGGCAAATCTGTAAATAAAGATCTCAGAGATAGTGACTTACAATTCAAGATATCGCACGATTCAGAACTCAGGTGGGCCACACCAAAGGGAACAGTTAGAATGGGGACTCTCACTATTAAAAATCATTCAGATTATATATGGGGGCACGTCTCTTTTATATGCCATTTGATCCATTCAAAAGACGCATCTGACAAGGATGAACGTACATTAAATATTATTGTTCTATTCCAAATCTTAGGTGGGCAACAAAACCTGAGTTTAGAAGTTTAGGCATGATTTTACACGGTTTGGCCCATCAGAATTTTCTATTGACCTGAATTTCGGATACAAGGAGAATAGGAAGGGGCGCACATGATGGACGGATTAGATTTCATTAGAACATTAAGATGTGCCGTGCACATGGATTTATACATTAAGCCTTTCCTAGAAAGGTTTGTATATTGGACCCGCAGTGTCATCCACGTAATCAATGCATGAAAATTTTTGCAACACAACAATGACCCACCATGATGCATGTATGTTTTATATCCAAGCAGTCCATATATTTGATGAGATCATTTTAGGGCATGACATAAAAAAAAGAGGCATATCCAAAGCTCAAGTGGACCCAGCGTAGAAAGTAGTGATTCAACGCCAACCATTAAAAACTTATTGGGGCCGGGCCACTTGAGCTTTGGATCATCCTTATTTTTCGTATCATGCCATGGCCGGCGTGGATACAACACATACATCATGGTGGGGTCATTGCTACACCGGCATAGCTAACCCGTGGGTGTAGCAAAAATTTACTTTTTCTCCGTGTTAAACACGTACTCATCTCTACCGCTATTACCTCCGGATGGCTAGCCAGTCATATGTGACTAATTCAATCCAGACTGTTGTTGTAATCTACTATTATAAATATATGAGGATTCGTAAGATTTAAAGCATTCACAACAAAATAACATCTTTTACTCCACAGTTGCATTGTCTTCTCCTTTCCTTAGTCACAGCTTTACACCATGCATACATCCACCTTCACTTTCACTGTAGTTGCAGTACTCTTCGTCACCCTCATCCATGTCCCACCTTACTTCTCATCACAACCACGTGCTGAAGTCGGCTCCACGGCCGTCGCCCTCATTCAACGTGACTCCCCTCTCTCTATCGGTGATCACATCATGGCCTCACACCACAAACCACAGCGCCGCACCGGGTGCTTCAGAGCACCTCCATCAAGATTCTTCCGATCACGTACATTAAGATCATGGTTGATCAATGTCCCAAACACCCTGCCGCTGCCCACCATAGGTGAGTATGTGACAAGCTTCTACACGGGCACAGCCCGAATTCAGAGATGGGCCATCATCGACTCAGACAGCGCGTTGATGTGGGTCCAATGTGAACCTTGCCTAAACTATTACAAAATGAAGCAGCCCATGTTCGACCCTTCCAAATCATCAACATTCAAGAAGGTTCCATGCAATAATATCACTTGCCTGATATGGAACGACAATTGGTGCAAGCCCAACATTAATGTCTGCATATTCAGGGAGATATACGGAGATGGCACAGTGACGAAGGAGGTCTTAACATTACGCTTTGCCGGATCATCTTCAGTTGTAGCCATGAAATTACTGTAGCCTACCATAAAAATTGTCACTAGAACCAAAACCCTAGACCATGTACATGTAAGCAAATCCACACACGGTCACAAGTGTTGTAAAACGTCATGTGGTTGGAAATATTAATGCTTAGATCTTCTACCTAAAAATTGGATAATTTTACTATTCGGGTGAGACAGTACTATGTGCAAAGTAGTCCTCCTAAGATCTAAAATTGCTAATTTTTATTCAAAAAAGTCAATAGTGTAGTTTAGATTGCTAATTTTTATTCAAAAATGTCAAGAGTGTAGTTTAGATGATTGAAAGCTCATTGTAATACATGTGCCCATGTATATAGCTCTTGTGGGTGTGTAAACATCCAACTTGAGTAACTGTTATTGTGTCAATGGATCCACAGTGAACATTTCCTTTGTGAAATGATGATTTTATCCTTTTACTGTAGGTCCCACACTGTACTTGTGTGCCGTGGTTTTTCATTGGTGCTGATCGAAGCATGTCCATCACGATCAAGAGATGACAAATTGTATTCTACCCTATCTGAAGGTCTTGGAAGGGGCCTTTGGGGGCAATTTTAACAAATCATATTTTAAGGCATGAGCCCCAAAAGGTGGCAGATCCAAGGCATAAGTGGGCGACACCACAAGAAATCGAGTTGATACATGTGTTTTCCCTTAAGCAAATTATTTAACATCATGTTGGACCTTAGGAAGGTTTTAATGGGGTGCTCCATTATCAACAATGCTTCTTGTGGTGTGGCCCACTTGAGCTTTTGATCTGCCTCCTTTGTGAGCTCATGCCTTAAAAATATCTGTTAAAAGGGATATGTTTTTTTTAATATATAAAACACATACATCACAGTTGGCGCCACAAAGCCTCTGCCACCACTATAGTCTGCCCTAGTAGCTTTAGGTAGGGCTGGTCATGAGCCGAGTCAGCTGGAGAAACTCGATCGACTCGACTCGAAAAAGCTTGCCTCGGCTCGACTTGACTCAGTAGAACAAGTCAAGCCAAGCTTCATTTAGGAGCTCGAGTCAAAAATCGAGTCAAGTTCGACCATTGGGTCACTCGACTCGACTCGACTCGAAACTCGACTCGACTCGACTCGAAACTCGACTTGATTCAAGGTCGACTCGATTCGAGCTCGAGCTCGACTCGTTTCATATAGATATTTGTTTTTAAAAAAAAAAAAAAATCCTAATCTTCTTATTTCTTGGTTCTCTCTCCCCCCTCCCACACACACACATTGGGGTCCAAGCTTAGGACATATAAAACCCTAACATGTTGGGGGGTTTCTTAATCTTACTATTTTGTTCAGGTAAGAACATTCCTTGTTGAGCATATCTGATGGATTGAGTAATTTCAAGTACAAAACATGGTGAGCACACAGTGGTTGTGTGTTTTACACAATACACAAACACAGGTGCTACAGTGAGACCACACACCATACATATCTACAAAACAGGGGCTATGGTTAGACCAAACACTATATGCAACTATTGATTGCAATTTTACGAGGGAGGTGGTGCATCTGATCCATGAATCAGTTGGGCCTCATCATGAAGATGGTCCACACGTACAATAATTAGGGCAGTCCATTCACATGGTGAGCTATGCATGTATTGTATTAATTATGGTTCATAAAATATTGCTAGTGGTCTGCATTTAATGCATGTGTGACTTGGCCAAAGAAAAAATCGATCAAAGCTAGGTCATTTTAATGGTGGGGTCCCACTTGTAGAAATACTATTGTCCCCTAATATATGTGTGACTTCTTGAACTTAATGTTGTTGACTTTTAATTTGTATTTTGTAGTAAAAAAATATAATAAATTGAGGTGGGGGCAAGCTTGACTCGACTCAAGGTAAGCTCGCCTCGAGCTCGCCTCAAAAGTTTTAACAGACAAGGCAAGCTCCAATGGTAAGCTCGAGGGTGAGCTCGAGCTTGAGTTCGAACTCGAACTCGAGGAGAGCACAGACGAGTCAAGCCAAGCTTGGCCCACCTCGGATCGACTCGGCTCGATGTACAGCCCTAGCTTTAGGTGGCAGTCTGCACTCTCTCAGTTGCACCCAAATGAAGTTTTAAAATGAGCATCTCTGAGGTTTCTATTACATTCCCCCATCAGGATGGATTGTTGGATTTTTTTTCATTTTTATTTTTTATCCTGATTAAAATTAACCACCTGGAATGGAGCTGCGAGGGAAAGAATTTGTAAATTATATGAGATCTTGAATCTGGTGTGGAAGATGGTATAATAGTTAAGACCATCCAATCAACGTGACTTTCGAGCTAAATGCCCCCACAAAAGTGGAGCCATTTAAAAATCATGGAAAAAAATCTCTTTCATCATTGGATCTTTTGATCAATAGGTTAAGGGCCAAGAACGTTTTACTATCTCAACCTTGACAGCATTAGAATCAATAAGAATCGGCTTCCACTCAGAGGACTATTCCATGCCAACGAGAAGGGTGAGGGAGGGTTCATATTAATCAAGCCTTAGTGCATTCCACAAAGAGGTATTTCCTTTGTGTTCTTATGTAAATTCGTTCGATGACTTCGAGGTCACACAGTAACATAATGTTTCATTCCATGACACAAGGCATATCTTGCTGAGTCAGGTTAACTCATAGACTCAGGTGAGTCTTTACTTAACTGAACTCATATTTAATAATTAATTTATTTATTTAATACTTAATTTATTTATTATTTATTAATATTTTAAAAAGTTACAGAGAAATGTTGTAGTAATCTCATAGCAACATAAGTTATAATGCTCCCAATTGCTTTTAGTTATGTTAGGACACTTGGACTATCCAATCCATTGATCTAGACTGTTCACTATTTCCAACAAACATTTCACGGGCAACCATACAAGCATCACAATAATCTGAAAAATATATATTAACCATTAATCTATCAATGATCTTTAATATAAATGGTCAAGATCATTCACACAAAATATGTCTATTCCACAATTTATCCATCTACTTGTTAGAAACCACAATGGATTGATTATTATTGTTAAAAAAAATCACTTTCCTTAATTAGGAGTTGTATCCATGGCTATAGAAAATAAGGCCATAGCAAGGATGGATTGGATCGTCGAATTGCAGCCTTTACAATGTATAGACTTAATGTTACCAAGCAATCATGCGCAATCAGGAGCACTACAAGTTTTATATAGTGATCTGACAGCACCGGAGCATTTCTCAAAGTTACGTATGAATACAATATAAGAACACGTGCGGTTGGGTTGAGTTGGCTCAGCCGAGTTACAAGTAATAGTATTGAGTTTAGAACTATGTCATGTACCATACAGTTCATTGGATTTTTTAGTGCTTGCACCATCCATTGCATGCATGGTTCAAATGGATGGTGAATTTCCAGTAACTTAAAAACTTTGTGGAGACCACACCTTGATGCTAGTATCATACCTAGATCTATCCACGAGTCAGAGTAAGCTCGAAAAACCCGCTCGGCTTGGCTCGAAAATGCCCAACTCAACTCAGATCAGAAGTGAGTTTGACCCGAGTTGAGTCATTTTTTAGGTGCTCGAATGAATTCGAGCCGAGCACCAAGCAAGGTCACGCTCGAGTCGGCTTGGCTCGAATATTAGCTCGAATTCGGCTCGATTTGACTCAGCTCGTTAACTCATAGTATAAATTCCAAAAAAAAAACTAATCTTATTTCTAATCTATCCACCCGAACGCCTCTTTCTCTCTGACTCTGCCTAACCCTAACCCTCCCTCACTAAGCTTGACGGTCGGCCACACCGGCCCCACTCCCTCCTGACGTAGGACAGCCCTAATTATAATGCATGCTAATGAACTCATATAATCCAGCGGAAATAAAAGACAATAATAATATAGAACCTAGCATCAATCATCATGAACTAATAAAATCACAAGGAAACATGCAATGGAGTGGGTCATTCATCACAACCACGAAGTATGAGATTCAATTATTGCTATGGTTGGATCCGGCGAGGGATGGAACCTCCCGATCTTGCATAGTCTTAATCTAAATACCCAATGTGAGTCACTAGTCCGAGGGATTGAGGGATTTCTTGGATTAGGGATTTTGGAATTTGGAAAATAGGGATTTGAATCAAATCTCAAATCTAGGATCTAGAAGTTATGAGAGAATAAGGAAAGAGGAAATAATAAGTTTACCTTAGAAGAAGTTGGAGGAGCACAAGAAGAAAAGAGAAGAATGAGATCAAGGAAGAATAAGAGGCACACCTTGATGCCTCAGCAGAGTTACAAGTAAAAGTATTGAGTTTAGAAATATGTGATGTAACATACAGTTCATTGGATTTTTTTGTTCTTGCACCATCCATTGCTTGCATGGTTCAAATGGATGGCGAATTTCCAGTAACTTAAAAACTTTGTGGAGACCACACCTTGATGCCAGTATCATACCTAGATCTATACACGAGTCAAGTAAGCTCGAAAAATCCGCTTGACTTGGCTCGAAAATGCCCAACTCAATTCAGATCGGAAGTGAGTTTGAGCCGAGTCGAGTCATTTTTTAGGTGCTCAAATGAATTCGGGCCAAGCACCAAGCAAGGCCACCCTTGACTTGACTCGGCTAGGCTCGGCTCGGCTTGAATATTAGCTCAAACTCGGCTTGATTTGACTCATCTCGACCCAGCTTGTTAACTCGGAATATCAATTCAGTGATTTCATCAAGTTGCTGGACAAGATATCCGATCGATCAAATAGTGTTCCGATTAAAAATTGTTGTTTGGGCTGTTTTGTTTACAGCAACTTCCACCTCTTTAATTAGTCTAATTTATCATGTTTTTCAAGGTGTTCTAAGACTAACGATTATAACTAAGGATATTTCTAGTTTATCCAAGTCATCTAAGAGGGTTTGGGTGTTTTGGTTCAAAAGGCTAGGATCACCAAGGCATCTCATTTACCAGTTCTTCTTCCTTGATGCTTCTTATCCACTTGAATCTTCGGTCTTCAGCTTGCCAAGGCTCAACCGACATTGCAACATATGGACTCACGTGATTGACAAATATAGTGCAGTAGCATGCCACAGAAAAGTGCACTAACATTTATTTCAATAGATATGTCCTGTGACATATTTAAGTGTATACGTGTTGAGTATCATCATAACCAGAGTATCATATGACTACCCCTTCATCTAATGGGGAGAGAAATGTTCCAAATGTCACTTCCTACTAGGGTTGCACACAAGCCGAGCTAGCTCGAAAAGCTCGCTCGGCTTAGCTCGTAGGGCAGTTCGATCAAGCCCGAGCTTGATTTTAAAAGTTCATTAAAAAAACAAGTCAAGCTAAGCACGAGTGAGCTTGGCTCAAAAAAAGCTCGACTTGCTTGAGCTCAACTTGGCTTGAGTTTTATATTTTAAAATATAACAAAACTATAACCCGACCCCACCCATCCCTTTTTTCATTTCACTTTCACTCCAACCCAGGTCGTCACACCCCTCCCCCCCCTCTCTCTCTCTCTCTCTCTCTCTCTCTCTCTCTCTCTCTCTCTATGTTCTGGCTTCCTCCCCAGCCACTGGCACCGCACGACCTGCACCACACCCGAGCAGCGAACGTCTGACCTAGACTAGACGCTTAGTCCACTAGCACGAGCCTGCACGCACCCACCCCGGGTTTCTTTCTTCCTAAACAAGTTTGTTTTTGTGGATTTTCTTCTTATTTTGGTTCTATTTTGTTTAAAATAGGGAATACCCTAAAATGGGGCTAGTTTTGGAGATTTTTTTGGTCGGATTCGAGTTGGGTCGACAGCGGGTTAGGTTGGGTTGGGTGAACTGCTTGGGTCAAGCTAAGTTAGGTCAGTGAGTAGGGTAGGGTTGGGTCAGTGGGTTGAGTCGAGTTAGGTGTTGGGTAGGGTTGGGTTAGTGGGTTGTGTTGGGTCAGTTTATGGTAATACACTTCTATAAAATAAAAAATAAAAAGCACAGCTTGGCTCGAACAAAGCTCGCTCATCTCAACCAGTAAACCAAGTTTGAGCGGTTGTTTTGAACTCGATGCTCAAGCCAAACCAAGCTCAAGCTTAGTGGGCCACTGATCAAGCCAAGCTCAGCTTGAGCTCGGCTCGTGCAACTCTACTTCCTACCAACATGTCACATGCTTATAACATTACAGTCATGCAAAAGGTCAGCTCCATCATAAAGATCAGCTGGGACATGGATTGGGTACTAGTACTACCCCACCATGACCTAGAGGTGGATGGTCCCGACAAGGGATCTATGGGGCCCACCTTGATGTTTGTGTTTTATCCACGCCATCCATCCAGAGAGCCCAAAAATAAGATAGATCTAAGACTCAAGTGACCACACCACAGGAAACAATAGAGCTGAAATGCCCACCGTTCAAAACCTCAAGTATACCATTGAAAACCAACCCACATCAAAGGTAGGGCCCACTTGATGGATAGTCCACACATCAAAGGTGGGATCCACATGATAGGAAATTAATAAAGGGGGGCTCCATATGATGGGCAATTAATAATGGTGGGCCCAACATGATAGATGATCCACATCAAGGTGGGCCTCACATGATGGACGGTCCACATCAAAGGTCAGTACTAATGATGAGTGGATCATATCCAAGGCGGGCCCCGCATGATGGACAACCCACATCAGAGGTGGGGCTCAAATCTACCTTGTCCAGCTGTGTATCTAGTTTTGTTAGGATTGGGTCCACCATGCTATGAGGCCCACATGATGCTTGTGAGAAATCACACCGTCCATCCTTTTGTCTATCCCAAAATCCAAACAAATCCAAAGCTTAGCTCACTACGTGAAAAATGGTTAAAAACACAAAAATTTGATGGACTTCGCCAAAATTTTTGCATGCCAAATTTTTCGTCACCGAAATCCTTTTTTGGCGGTCGGAGCTCGACGAATAATATTCAACGAAAGTTGTAGACCATCGAATAATTTGTCGAATTTCATGTTGGCCCGGCAGCGAAGGCCATCGAGTTTACAAAATAAATGACGGCGTCTATTCGTCGTTTTATTATTCGACGGCTCAAAGCCGTCGTTTTAATACTAATTATAAGCCATCGTTTATTATAGCCGGCTGTCCTAGCCACTGTACGTGGAATAAATATCGTCGGCCTTAGCCGCTTTATTTTTTTAGCCGAATATATATATATATATATATATATATATATATATATATATATATATATATATATATATCCGTTTATTAGTGCCTTAGGGCATCTGGCTTAGCCCAAAACTTGATAAACGCATACATTCTAACCCATATTCAAATTCGTTTCAATTGAATCCACATTCATTACAATTTAAATTTATACACATTCATTCTAATCCAAATCCATCACCTAAATTAAGATAATAAAAAAAAACCATCCAACATATATATGTGCTTCCATAAGCCAACTGAAACCCAACAAATAAATCCAAATTAACTGACCTTTGATTTTTGCTAATAGTGAATGGAAAACACCCAGTGGTAAAGAAGTCCCAATGGAAAGAGCCTCCTCTCACTAAATAGTCAGCAGCATAGTTAACCACTCTTGGGATAAGGCTTAGATGATGATGATGAAGATAGCACAAAGTTTGAGAAGTGGCCAAAGAACTTGGGAAGTGAGTGCACCTGATGTGATCTGGGATATTCTGCCTATGGTGCAATGTGTAATGATTGCACTAATTTCAGGCAATGCAAGTTGCAGTTCATTGAACAAAAAATCAGCTCCAAACAGAGAAGTTGGCTATAGAAAAAACATCAAATTCAGTTGACAATGGATGCATTTGGGTAAAATGGCATTAAAAATAAAAATAAAAATAAAAAGATGAGGCTCAAATTCAGCTTGTTTCAGACATGCCTTTGGGTGCACCCTCTACAATGGCTGCATATATTGGTTGCCTAAAACCACAAAGAAACAGACCCTCCAAACATGCCCGGCCATGAAATGCAGAGAAAATGCATTCCCCAAATACTTGATCATCAAAAGCAATATGGACTATCCTCGTTGCCCCCCAAATAACAGACATTCAAATGAAAGAATAAAACATTCACTGCGAATATATACCTTACAACATGTCTCACGGTGGAACTCAATCCTTGTTGGGTGCCTTGTGAAAATACAAGTACCCTCCAAAGATCTCGTCAGAGCCTTCACCTGAGAACCATATTCTTTACTCCCAAGGATTTGATCTTGCGGGGCATACGAAACATTCCATCAAGCTCTTTGCTCCGTCAAACAAGGCTGCAACAATGGTTCTAACCATATTTGTTTTTCAGAAAACATTAAATAAGCTGAAAATTATTGGCATCACACGGCCAGAGCAAGACCCTATGATTAGTGATGCTCTTGAATCGTTTTAAATTATTTGGACTCAATCAGTTATCTCATGAAGTAATATACTGGTAAGAGAGATTGTTTCACAGGAACATGAACTTAGGATTTTACATGTGAGATTGTGTCCCAAACATCACCCCTCATCCATTGGTTGTGGATGGAATTCCTATAAATGCGCGTTCCAGCTACTAATTCTTGCCAACTTTTCAAGTAGGCAGAAAATGTTTGCTGCGATTTCCAGTCATCATTTATGTATGGTTGGGATGGTTGGTGCAGCTCCTGAGGCCGTTGGCACACATATCAATGTCTAGAAAATGGAATTATGACCTCATAAAAGCCAACTAGTGTTACAGTTGCATAACAGGAATGGGCATGCAAAAATGAAAAATGGGTAAAATTGAGAAAACAGAAAACATCAGGCGCACAGAAAATAACAGCTGTTTTTCATTAGAATGGTGTCGCATTGGATAACATGGCCTGAGTTTGGCTAGCAACTATTATTTATTTGATGTCCATCTTACATAACGAGATACAAATCGGCCATTATATTACATAACACAATCCAAAGTATGGTCACAATAATTGGCAACACAATGTCTTCCAAAACATACCAAATTACTAGAGCAACTAAAACTGACTTAAGACAGTTATAGATTATGATTTACATGATTGAGTACACAGAGGGAAAGTACTCACAGATATTGCAATACTTCATTCCAGTAAATCAGCCTCGGTATGTCACCATTGAGCTTATCTTAATCCCTATAGAAATTTAATCAACAAGGGACCCATTAAAATCACATAATTCATCTCAGTGAGCAAATGAGGCCAAAATCAGAAGTAGTAAGCATAAGTCATGCAAGCATGCTTGCATGAATACACAGATTCACACATACATGTATGCAGACAATTATGAATTCAATATGGATGCAATCACCACTACATTCTCAATCATACACATAGAATGACCACTACATTCTCAATCATACACATAGCTATCCATTCCATTGGTGTTGAACTCTAGATGCAAGATGGTGTTGAATCCCTTGGTGTTGAATCTCTAAATGCAAGATGTATTGACACATTTGCCTTGATACAACAGTCTAATGAAATTGACAAGCAATTCAAGGTTGCACGCCCCAATCTATTAGAACTCCAGTAGAATATCCTTCTCTCTGCCAAAACTCAAAAAAAAGAAAAAGGAAAAAGAAAAATAAAGAGACGATTGAGAAAGAACTTTGAGAGCGAGAGTAGTTTGGCAACATGGGTTGGAAAAAATTATAAGAGCTAATGATTATAAAAATGTAGTACGTACCCGGATATGGTGTATGAACATCAATAGCATTTGGCTCACACCCAGATACATTGGTATGGGTCATAGCACAAAAAGCAGAGTAACCTAATCACCATGTATATTTAGGTGCATAGGTGATTAAAAATAATGCAATCATGCAGTTTAAAAAGAAAAGAAAGAGAAATTAACAAGGCTTCTATAACCTAAAACCAACATGATGAATAGGCCCAATCTTGCAAAAATATGCCCCAATTGAATATGAAGAAAACCCTGCACTCCATGAAAATTTTCAGTAAATAAAAAAACCATTAAGCTCCCAAACACATCCAAATAGAATCTGAAGAATAAAAGAAAAACAAACAAGAAACAGACCTTGATTTTTTTTCTTAACTAGATTAGGAAAATGCATTCAAACTTCCCATTTACAGTCCAAATGTATCTGGGTCTTGACAAATCCATACTTTCCAAAAGGCATTGCAGCACGGATAAAAGTAAACAAAACTCAGTTCAGCTGCAGTAATGGATTGAAGAATGAAAATGAAAATGATAATCAGAGATACCTTATCAAGGCCGACGGGTCTCGATGACGACTTCACGATGTTTGCGACTGCCTGACATTGCCACCCCTACATAAAAATTCCACTCTTAGCTTTCCTAAGCTTTTATAAAAATCGAGTTTGGCTAATGCAACTTATCATCAAATTATTAGAAAAAAAAACACATGCACTAATTAAGTAATAAAAAATTGAATATAAGAAATCCAACATCAGAGGATCTTAAAGGCATATGACCAAAAATCCACATCACATAAACGCACATTACACCAACTAAATCACATATTTGAACAATATCTCCCAAAAACTACGGCTTAAAAGTCCTGATGCATCAGAACGTTAATGGTGTCTGGATGTACTAGCATTACAAACAGGGCCCACTTTTTTGTCATCCAGACCATTGGTCGTGTGCTCTACATTACATCACATATGGCGATTCCTCACAAAACTTCCAGCCAGTTACAGGTTCCAAACCCTTATCGGTCTACATGAAGTAGAGGGTTAACAAAAAAATTTACAGCAAGTGTCCAGAACAAGCTAAAAGCTTTGATAGCTAGGATCTTTCAATATGGAAGGCTTTTGGTTCATCCCCATCTGTATTGATCGCATAAACAGACTAGAACAATAAACCATGGGCCCCAGTTGTACAAGATGCATGCATCAGGATTCTACAATTCCTCTAAAAAATCCATACAAAGGACCTCCAGAAATTGCATTTTTTTTTCACCCGCCCAACAAATAAAAACAAGAAAAAAACAGTTCTTACAATCTACATAAGTGCTGGAAAAAGGGATAGATTTTCCCAAATCAAAGAATTTTAGGGATAGATTTCCACAGATTAGAGAAAAATAAGTCTGGGAAAAGCGAGGCAAAAAAAAAAAGACACTCGGTGGTTTGTTCACTTTTTAAACGGAATTTAGAGTGCCGAATTTCGGCCCTTTTTCACACGGCGGCTGGACCGCACCTTAGGAAACAGTGTGAATGAATGCATGTCATTTAAATCTTCCTTGGGACACTAAGATTGACGGGTCATGTTGGCCAATGTGGGGATCACTGTGGGCTCCGCGGTGATGTATATGTTTTATAAATATGTTTTATAAGTGTTGTCCACCTCTAAGGCTCATCGTAATTTTAACCACATTGCTGGGCAAGTGGCCCCCAACAGGTGACACGCCTTGCTCGTCTAGTAGGTGTGGCCCGTTGAAATCAATGAATGTGTATGGCCCACCAGTAATTGAGTGGGTTGTTCCAATTTTCCAAGAGAATAGTAGAACTTTACGTATATGTTAGCTTTTATTCATTTAGGATCATTGAATTGTTTTTTAAAAGAAGGCTATGGAAAAGCTACTTATTAATGTTGAGAATCAAACGTGCTTATTTATCTGCTTAAAAAGTAGAAACCAAGATAAGTGACTTATTTAATAAGTAACTAAACTTAAGTAACTTACAAGCTACAATCCAAACGGGCCTTAATTGGAACGAAAATTCTGGATTTAGTTTTCTAAAAGATCTCATACATCATCAATCCATATGTAATTACTTGGGCGAGATCCAAATTCAAACGCATCTGGTATAAGCTTAACCTACAAATAGCCCACGTTGATGTTTAAATGACATCCGTGCTGTCCATCATGTTCTCCCCTTAGTTTTCTCCTCGGAATCCAAAATATCACACGATTCAGAAATCAGGTGGGCCACACCAAAGGGAACAGTTTGAATTGGGACTCTCATTATTAAAAATCATTGAGATTATATATGGGGCCCACGTCTCTTTTATATGCCATCTGATCCATTCAAAAGACGCATCTGACAAGGATGAACGTACATTAAATATCATTGTTCCTATTCCAAAACTTAGGTGGGCAACAAAACCTGAGTTTAGAAGTTTAGGCATGATTTTAAATGGTTTGGCCCATCAGAATTTTCTATGGACCTGAATTTTGGATACAAGGAGAATAGGAAGGGGCGCACATGATGTGCCTTGCGCATCTTTTTATACATTAAGCCTTTCCTAGAAAGGTTTGTATATTGGATCCGCAGTGTCATCCGCGTAATCAATGCATGAAAATTTTTGCAACACAACAATGACCCAACATGATGCATTTATCTTTTATATCCATGCTGTCCATCCATTTGATGAGATAATTTTAAGGCATGACACAAAAAATGAAGCAAATCCAAAGCTCAAGTGTACCTGCAGCATAGAAAGTAGTGGGGATTCAACACCAACCATTAAAAACTTCTTGGGGCCGGGCCACTTGAGCTTTGGATCCTCCTTATTTTTTGTATCATGCCATGGACGGCGTGGATACAACACATACATCACAGTGGGGTCATTGCTACACCGGCATAGCTAAGGCGTGGGTGTAGCAAAAATTCTCTTCTCCATGTTAAACACGTCCTCATCTCTACCGCGATTACCTCCGGATGGCTAGCCAGTCATATGTGACTAATTCAATCCAGACTGTTGTTGTAATCTACTATTATAAATACATGAGGATTCGTAAAATTTAAAGCATTCTCAACAAAATAACATCTTTCACTCCACAGTCGCATTTTCTTCTCATTTCCTTAGTCACAGCTTTACACCATGCATACATCCACCTTCACTTCCACTGTAGTTGCAGTACTCTTCGTCACCCTCATCCATGTCCCACCTTACTTCTCATCACAACCACGTGCTGAAGTCGTCTCCACGGCCGTCGCCCTCATTCAACCTGTCTCCCCTCTCTACGACTTCTACAATCCAAAACACATATCTATCCGTGATCGCGTCAAGGCCTCACACCGCAAACCACGGCGACTCCACGGATTCTTCCGATCACATCAATCAAGATCATTGTTGATCAATGTCCAAAACGCCCAGCTGCTGCCCACCATAGGTGAGTATGTGACGAGCTTCTACACAGGCACACCCCCAATTCAGAGGTGGGCCATCATCGACTCAGACAGCGCGTTGATGTGGGTCCAATGTGAACCTTGCCTAAACTATTACAAAATGAATCAGCCCATGTTCGACCCTTCCAAATCGTCAACATTCAAGAAGGTTCCATGCAACAATATCACTTGCCTGTCATGGAACGACAATTGGTGCAAGCCCAACATTAATGTCTGCATATTCAGGGAGACATACAGGGATGGCACAGTGACGAAGGCGGTCTTAACATTACGCTTTGCTGCATCATCTTCAGTTGTAGCCATGAAATTACTGGAGCCTACCATAAAAATTGTCACTAAAACCAAAACCCTAGACCATGTACATGTAAGCAAATCCACACACATTCACACACGGTCACGAGTTTTGTGAAACGTCATGTGGTTGGAAATATTAATACTTAGATCTTCTACCTAAAAATTGGATAATTTTACTTTTCTGGTGAGACAGTACTATGTGCAAAGTGGTGGTCCTAAGATCTAAAATTGCTAATTTTTATTCAAAAAAGTCAATAGTGTAGTTTAGATGATTGAAAGCTCATTGTAATACATGTGCCCATGTATATGGCTCTTGTGGGTGTGTAAACATCCAATTTGAGTAACTGTTATTGTGTCAAGCATGGATCCACAGTGAACATTTCCTTTGTCAAATGATGATTTTATCCTTTTTACTGTGGGTCCCACACTGTACTTGTGTGTCGTGGTTTTTCATTGGTGCTGATCGAAGCATGTCCATCTCGATCAGGACATGACAAATTGCATTCTACCCGATCTGAAGGTCTTGGAAGGGGGCCTTCTGGGGCCAATTTTAACAAATCATATTTTAAGGCATGAGCCCCAAAAGGTGGCAGATCCAAGGCATAAGTGGGCGACACCACAAGAAATCGGGTTGATACATGTGTTTTCCCTTAGCAAATTAATTATTAACATCATGTTAGAACTTTGAGCTCATGCCTTAAAAATATAAAACAAGTATGTTTTTTTTTAATATATAAAACACATACATCACAGTTGGCGCCACAAAGCCTCTGCCACCACTTTAGTCTGCCCTAGTAGCTTTAGGTGGCAGTCTGCACTCTCTTGGTTGCACCCAAATGAAGTTGTAAAATGAGCATCTCTGAGGTTTCTATTACATTCCCCCATCAGGATGGATTGTTGGATTTTTTTTTTTTTTTTTTATCCTGGTTAAAATTAATCAGCTGGAATGGAGCTGCGAGGGAAAGAATTTGTAAATTATATGAGACCTTGAATCTGGTGTGGAAGATGGTCTAATAGTTAAGACCATCCAATCAACGTGACTTTCAAGCTAAATGCCCCCACAAAAGTGGGGCCATTAAAAAATCATGGAAAAAATCTCTTTCATCATTGGATCTTTTGATCAATAGGTTAAGGGCCAAGAAAGTTTTACTATCTCAACCTTGACAGCATTAGAATCAGTAAGAATCGGCTTCCACTCAGAGGACTATTCCATGCCAACGAGGAGTGAGGAAGGGTTCATATTAATCAAGCCTTAGTTCATTCCACAAAGAGGTATTTCCTTTGTGTTATTATGTAAATTCATTCGATGACTTTGAGGTCACACAGTACATAATGTTTCATTCCATGACCTTGAGAATGAATTGGTTGCTTTCACAAGGCATATCTTGCTGAGTCAGGTTAACTCATAGACTCAGGTGAGTCTTTACTTAACTGAACTCATATTTAATACTTAATTTATTTATTTAATACTTAATTTATTTATTATTTATTAATATTTTAAAAAGTTATAGAGAAATGTTGTAGTGATCTCATAGCAATATAAGTTATAATGCTCCTAATTGCTTTTAGTTATGTTAGGACACTTGGACTATCCAATCCATTGATCTAGACTGTTCACTAGTTCCAACGAACATTTCACAGGCAACCATACAAGCATCACAATAATCTAAAAAATATATATTAACCATTAATCTATCAATGATCTTTAATATAAATGGTCAAGATAATTCACACAAAATATGTCTATTCCACAATTTATCCATCTACTTGTTAGAAACCATCATGGATTGATCATTATTGTTAAAAAAAAAATCACTTTCCTTAGTTAGGAGTTGTATCCATGGCTATAGAAAATAAGGCCATAGCAAGGATGGATTGGATGGATTGGACCATCGGATTGCGGCCTTTACAATGTATAGACTTAATGTAACCAAGCAATCATGCGCAACAAAGAGCACGACAAGTTATATATAGTGATCTGACAGCACCAGAGCATTTCTCAAAGCTATGTATGAGTACAATATAAGAACACGATTGGGTTGAGTTGACTCAGCCGAGTTACAAGTAAAAGTATTGAGTTTAGAACTATGTTATGTACCATACAGTTCATTGGATTTTTTAGTTCTTGCACCATCCATTGCATGCATGGTTCAAATGGATGGCGAATTTCCAGTAACTTAAAAACTTTGTGGAGACCACCACACCTTGATGCCAGTATCATACCTAGATCTATACACGAGTCAAGTAAGCTCGAAAAACCCGCTTGACTTGGCTCGAAAATGCCCAACTCAACTTAGATCGGAAGTGAGTTTGAGCCGAGTCGAGTCATTTTTTAGGTGCTCGAATGAATTCGAGCCGAGCACCAAGCATGGCCACACTCAACTCAGCTCGGCTCGAATATTAGCTCGAACTCTGAATTTGACTCACCTCGACTCAGCTTATTAACTCGGAGTATAAATACCAAAAAAAAAAAAAAATTGTAATCATATTTCTAATATTCTATCCACCCGAGCACCCCCTTCTCTCCGACTCTGCCTAACTGTAACCCTCCTTCACTAAGCTTGACGGTCAGCCACACCGGCCCCACTCCCTCCCTACCTCTCTCTCTTAGCTTGACGGTCGGCCACCCCCGAACTGTCCTGAGACGCTAACTTGCTGCCAGTTGCCTATCTGCTCACCCATCGCCACCGGCCACCCTCAAGCTGATCTATCAGCCTGAATCCCTGATTTCACACCTTTCTATTTTTTATTTTCTTGTTCGGTAAGATCTATCATCCTTCCATTTTTTTTTTTTCTTAAACTCCCTCTTAGGCCATTTCATTTTTTTTTATTTTTAACTATCTGATTGGTGACCAGTTGGGCGTTGTCCAGTACTTTAGGACTCGAAAACTCAAACTCGCTCGATCTGTTGATCGAGCAGGTCCACACTCGACTCGGCCGAGTGGAGCCGAGCAACAAGCAGGGCAAAGCTCGAATCGACTCATGTACAGCTCTAATCATACCTACTCTATATTTATCCATTGTGCCTAACTTATACCAAGACGTGAACTTAAAAAACAAACAAAATTTGAAATTCGAGTTGAATTGGATCCCACCGTTGAAATCTTTCCCGGATTAATCCCCACCTAAAATGGATGCAGATTGCCAACTCTATGGACCCTACTATGGTGCCATTCATCTATTTTTCTATGTCATTTTGGGGAATGAGCCCAAAAATGAGGCAGATTCAAATCTCAGGTGAAAAACACCATAGGAAAATATTGGTGATTGAACCGCCACCATTAAAAACTTCTTACGGCCCACTGTGATGTTTATTTGTCATCCAACCTGTTGATTAGTTCACACAGACCTAGATGAAGGGAAAACATAAATATCATATTTGATTAAAAAAAAAATTGGCCCCCAAGAAGTTTTTAACGGTGGGCATTCAATCACCATTGTTTCCTATGGTGTGGTCCACCTGAGATTTGGATTTGATTCATTTTTAAGTTCATGCCATAAAATGATCTAGCAAAATGGATGAGCCACATGGATAAAATACATACATCATGGTGGGGCCCACATAACACTAACCAGTAGCAACTACCTACTGGTAGCGTCAGTAGGCAATCGGGCATGGACCAAAAATTTAAATTTTGAAAAAGATATTTAATGTCATAATTACATTTTATTAAGCAATTTCTATCACAAAAATCTTTAGAAATCTAGATTTTACAGAAAAATCCTCGGACAACATGAAATTCTAAGGAGCTAGGAGATGCCTTTTAGGTAGGGTTGTCAACGGATCAAATATGGAGCGGATCGGGGCTGATTCGAATTTGACCCGATTTGTGATCCGGATGATCGACTCCGACCCGAAATCCGATGGATCTTTAAACATTTGATCCAAAACCCGACCCGATTGAAATTCGACTGATCCGACTCCGATCTGACCCGATTTGAATACATGTGGATACCATTCAACAGGTTAGATGGTAAATATTGTGGTCCACTTGAGATTTGGATCTGCAGCAATTTTGAGCTCGTTATTTTTGGGTTAGTCATGCAACGCACCCACCCTATTAGCTGCAACGCACCCACCCTATTAGCTACAACGCACACACCCCATTAGTCACACGATGCTCCCATGATCTCTCTCTCTCTCTCTCTCTCTCTCTCTCTCTCTCTCTCACGATGCTCCCATGATCTCTCTCTCTCTCTCTCTCTCTCTCTCTCTCTCTCTCTCAACAATTGTGAAGAAGTAGGTTTTTTTTTCTTTTTTTTATTTGTTAGTCAGGCAACAACAAAAAATAGAAAGAAAGAGAAGAAGAAGAAGAAGAAGAAGAAGAATAGAAAGAAATATTGCGAGAAAGAAAGAAAGAAAGAAAAGAAGAAGAAGAATTGACCGTCTGGTGCCTTGCGCAGCTAACAGCGTTACAGCTAACAGGCCTCCCATCTCTCTCTATCCGTTTGTAATAGCCGCCGCGATTTGTGGAGCCCCCTCTCTCTCATTGCAACAGGTACTTAGGCTTTTTTTTTAATGTTCCTTTTATAGTCCTGGTAATCGGATCGTTAATGAGTTGGATTAAGGTCGATCTGAATCATACCTGAATATTAAACGGTTAAAATCTTTGATCCAAATCTGACCCGCTGATCCGATTATTGATCCAAATTGGATTAAATAGGATCAGAGTCGGATCATGATATGAGCCGTTGCCAGACCTACTTTCAGGAAAAAAAAAAAAAAAAAAAAAGTACCAAAATGCCCTTTGTTAGTTTTACTTTAAAGGCAGTGAAGTTGCGAATTGTGGGAACCATACGGTATGGTATGTGTCTAACATCCATCCTAACAATAGATTTGGCTGATTGAATCGCCCCGATGCACTGCTACGAATGAATTTGGATGTCTTCAAGCTGTGCATGTTAGTTTTTATGGTCTGGCGTCCATCGTATCGTTGGATCCACCATATTTTCTCTCTATCTGTAGTAATCATGTTTTGGTGCATTTATTGGACGAGTTGGATGTCAGATATATATGTCATGGACCTCAAATTCTCGATGCGCCACCTAAAAAATAAATAAATAAACTAACGTGAGGGTATTTAGGTAATTTCACTCCTCAAAGAAGCACTGCCTCACTGGTGGGGCAATCTAAGCAGCTGAGTTGGGAGGACAATATATAAATGTTTATATACTAATAAACACATCAAAGCATCTATTACATTGGTGGTAAGAAAATTGATCAGTAGAAAATGTCAAGTTGTTGAGCAAAAAACGAGAAAAATGGGCCACTTGGAAATTGTAATGGACTAAGTTAAATAATTATAAATTTATCTAAGTGCCAGATGTACGGTGGAGAAGCTAGAGAGAGCGGGTAGGCACTCACGCACTCTTTAGAGTCTGAGAGAAGATATGATAGAGCCAGAGGGTTATGTATAAATCAGAGCCTTCCATTTAGTCAGCCTTATCACGGAGGGGTGATGCTTAAAACATATTATCTAATATTTGTTGTACCTTATTTTTTACCCTTTTTAGAGGAATCAATTAAGAGGGACACTTGTTATTTTACCTGAATTGTACAAGATGCATGCCATCTGTAGGAACATGTGGAATGAATTTATCGTAGCCCCAACTAGTGTTATTTGATTGGAATACATCATTCAAAGATAAGTAGTGGCTGAGCAAGTTATGCAGAAGGTTGAGGAAAAAGAGTACTGAGAAACGCAGGATACTAAAGAGTCACATAACTACTGAAGAAAAGAGAGGGATGCATATGCTTCTTTTCTCTCTCTCTCTCTCTCTCTCTCTCCAGGAAAGCCTATTAGTGAAGGAAACCAAGAGAGCAAGCGGTCTCACACTGATCAAACCAAAACAAATAAAACTAATCTCTTTTTAAAAAAAAATTGTCTTTTTAAAGTAAGGTTTTTCCAATGAATGAGCATGCCAGTTGTAAATAACTTCCTTTTACATTGGGGCTTTAAAAATTGTTGTGATGGTAATATTTACAATGATTTCCACTTGTTATAAATACTAAGCTTTTACAATGGGCTCTTTTTTCGACTGTCACATACAACATACGGTCAAATTCTTCAAATTAAGTACAGTCAAAGAGTCAACCACAATTTTTCCATGGGGCCCACCTAGATATATGTGTTTTATATCCACGTTGTCCATTCATTCTTTATCTAAGCCGCCCGTCCTTTTCGACAACTCATTTTAGGGCATGAGCAAAGAAAAGAAGGCAGATTGGAGGCTCCAGTAGACCACACATTTTGAAACGGTGGAGATTGCATGAGTGCCTACTGTTTATTTTTCGTGTGGTCCACCTGGGCCTTCAATCTGCCTTAGTTTTTGACGCGGATTAGCTACTGACAGTTTGAGCAGCTCTCTCAATACTTGAAGTGATGTCACCAACTTCTGTAGGCCCCACCATGATGTATGTGTTGTATCCACACTGTCCATCTGTCCATCCATTTTGAGAGATCATTTTAGGACATGATTTTAGGACATGAACTGAAGAATGAGCCGGATCCAAAGCCCGAGTGGACCCACTAAAGAAAATAAGTAGGGACAGTGCCCCCGGCCGTTGAAGTCTTCCTTAGGCCCACCATGATGCTTATTTGAAATCCAACTTGTTCGTAAGTTCACAAAGATATGGAAGAAGGGAAAACACAAATATCAGCTTGATAGAGAACTTTTGCAGGCCCAATTAGTTTTTAATGATAAGAGATCAGTCCCCACTGTTTTCTTTGGTGAGGTCCACTTAAGATTTGGATCTGCCTCATTCTTCAGATAATGCCATAAAATGATCTCTCAAAATGGATGGACGGTTGGATACTACACATATATCATGATGTGGCCCACAGAAGTTGGTGACGTCACGCGAGGTAGCTATTCAACTTCGGCAGGATCTTACCCGGAGTGCTTAATAAGATTGTTCGTCTCTAGCTCCACTCTGGTGGGGGGTAGTACCAGTCCAGACGTGGATTAGCTACTGACAGGTTGAGTAGGAACATTGCTACTAAAGTGATGTCACCATAGTACATGGGCCTCGGCATGATGTATGTGTTATATCCACACCATCCATTCAGTTGGAGAGAGCATTTTAGGGTATGAGTCAGAGAATGAGATTGATCCAAAGCTCAAGTGGACTCCACCACAGAAAATAGTAGGGACAGTGACATTTACCGTTGAAAACTTCTTAGGGGCACAGAAGTTTTCGATCAAGCTGATATCTCCATATCTGTGTGAACTTATGAACAGGTTGGATATCAAATAAACATCATGCTGGGCCTAAGAAGTTTTCAACGGTGGATGACACTGTCCCCACTGTTTTCTGTGGTGGGGTCCACTTGAGCTTTGGATCTGCGTCATTATTTGAGTCATGCCTTAAAATGATCTCTCCAACTGAATGGACGGTGTGGATGCAACGCATACATCATGCTGAGGCCAACGTGCCATGGTGACGTCACTTCAGTAGCAAGGTAGCTAATCCGCGTCCGCCCAATCCACGCCCCCCCCCCAAGGTGGGGCCCACAGTAATTTTTTTTATGAATCCACCCCGTTCATTCCGTTTTGGGAGCTCATTTTAAGATATGAAAACAAAAATGAACAGGATCCAAGACTCAAGTGGGCCAAAAACGTGAGGATTAAACGTCCACAGTTGAAATATTTGTGGAGCCACAGGAGTTTCGAATCAGGATAATATTTGTGTTTCCAGTTCATCCCAGTAGTAGTGACGTTATGAACGGTATGGATGTCATATAAACATCACTGTGGACCCAGGGAGGTTTCAACGGTAGTAATTTACCTACCCACCTTTTTCTTTAGTGAGGCCCACTTGAGTCTTGGATCCGGTTCATTTTTGTTTTCGCATCTAAAATGAGCTCCCAAAACGGATGGACGGGGTGGATTCATGAAAAAACATCACTGTGGGCCCCACCTTGGTTCCCAGCGCAGGAACTTCTTTCGCAGGAAATCCGCTTGGAAAAAAAATCTCTCTGAATCACTCTCTTCCTCTCTTTGTATATTTCGATTTTTTTTTTTTAAATCTGATGTTTTGTTTGTTATTGAGTCCGATAGTTGATCTGCAATGGTATTTTTGTCTTTGTTGTATTTGATTTCTTTGGTGGAAGCACGAATGATCTCGATTACTGGAAGGTAGGCCCTGACAGATGAATAGTTAGGATATTGTTGGAAGGTGGGCCCCCAACTGTATGGAGTACAGGCTGGGACAACAGACCAACATGCAGGGCAACTGTTTGGTAAAATAGCTACAAGAATATGGAATTTCTTTTCTTTTCTTGCCAGGGTCTTGTTTTGATTTCATTATAGGAATCTTAGATTGTCGAAGACTAGGGTGAGTATTTTCTTTTCTTTTGGTATAAAATCTCCATATTGTTTTATGATATGGGGTTTCAAATTTTCAGTATCTTAGATTGTCCACGAGCGATTTGCAGCTGCTTTTTCCTAGTATAACTTTTTTTGGCTTGTTTTTGTGGTTTGTTGATCCAAATCATGATATTCAAATTATTTCCTTTTTATGGATAAGAAATTCCTGCATGTTTTGAGATCTGAGTTTTCACATCTTTAGCAAGATATCCATGTTTTCTATTTTCAATTTTCAATTTTTTTTTTTTTTTAATTTCCATGCTATGGGGTTCTGTTTTAAATCATTTTCACCTAACTAAATGAGCAATTTCGAAGTTGATTTATTGGGTTTTCCCCTTAGCTAAATGAACAATTTCATAATTGATTTATTGCGGGTTTTTTATTTTAGTTATTTAATTTATTTTTTCTTGCATTGGTCTTTCATATAGGAATTGTGGCCTTGTAGAAACATGGCTGATTCTGGTGGTCTCAAGAACAGGGGAATTGAGAATTCATGACAGGTTGGATGAGCTTGCCACTGACTTAGTTGATTTCATCGTAGAATTATCAGACGTCGGTGAAGGAGAGGGGATTTTTTTTCCATTGCCTTATCTGGTGGATCTCTCATTAGGTTGATGGGGTATGTATATTTTTCTTTTCCATGTTTTAACTAGCTGTAAATGTTGATTTTGGATTGAGTATCTTGATTGAATCAGGAAACTTCCTTATAATAAGACTGTTGAATCTTATGACCCCATCATGGATAGACCACAAATAAATGGTGGTGGTCACACACACGTGGAATATTATTCAATTTAAACTATCAAAATTGCAATGCACCGTTTCATATTGGTTGAGCAACCATAACCTTTGATTAGTGGACTCATGTTTGCTAATCAGACCTTGGATGTTTTGAATTTTCAACCACTCATTAGATGTCCAGCAGTTGGTTATTTAGATTATGAAATCAGTATGGTTTTCAGTTTATGGTTCATCTAAACTGTAGCTCACAATTTTAATGCTTTATTTGGATTATTTGTATGCCATCTGTACAATTTCTTAGAATTGCCTATCAACCATCACACTCTGCCGGAGCATCGAAGTTTTCCTCTTTTGGGCATATGGAACATATCTTGAAAAGAATATTGGGAGGACTATGCTATAAATTTTCAGAAGAGGCGTGTCCAGATCCATCATAATGGATCACAAACTATTGTTATGTATTTCTTCAGAGAAGATTTTGATGTTGTTGGACTTTGACGTAATTGATTTCTACATGGATGCTTTTCTTTGGTGTTGATGTGATATTGGAGTTTGTGAATGGTGATTCTGAATCCAAACGCTCTATCTTGAATCATCAAACAGAAAGGTACAACTGGTACCAATGTGTCACTTGTGTGTGGCCTCTGGGGGCATCCATAGGATATTGTCCTATGGTTAACATTCCTTAGCCTAAACGTATGGTCAGTCCATTTATCAGGTGGGCCAACATGTATGAAAAAATGAATGGTTAGAAAAATGATAACCAACAGTCACATTCAAGGTTTATATGTTGCTGGTCTGATGAGTCGGCCAACCTGAATTTTGTGATGGATTCATCATACATGCATTGATGAGGCTGTCTAATGAATGTACGGGTCCTGCACACATGTTGATGCAGGAGCATGCGATGACCTAATCCTAGATGCGTGTATATTCAGTTGGAAGATATTCAAGTAAGAAAATTAACAACTAACTATTTTCGCTCAAAGGGAAACTAACAAATATCAACACGGAGATGAGATCCGTCCGTCCGGATCATGCCCCTCAGCATAAGAATCACATAACCCGTAAAATAGGGAGAATCTAGGGATATGAGGATATCCCAGATCTAGCATAGACCAGTCCACAGTTAGGTTTGGATCTAGTTTCCAGGGTGAGGTATCCCTCTTTTCCGATCGAAACAAAAGGGGTAGATTCAGGAAAGAACGAATGTGATGGGGAAGGAACAGGTTCAAGATGAAGGATAACATAGATGATAAAAATAGAAAAATCGTACCTTTCCTTCACCTTGAAGAAATAGAGACGAGAAAACATGGAAACCGGGGTAGAATCCTCAACACCCAAGGGCCAATCCTGAAACCCTAATCTCTTGAAAGAAGAGGAAGAAAAGCATCCGAAATTTGTATTCATTCAATAATTGAAAATAGGGTTTTTCACAGTATATTTAAGCTACGAAAATAAAAAATGCATTAAAGTACCTAAAAAAAAAAAAAAGTAATATAAAAACGCCTAAACTAAATAACGACACTAAAACGTTTAGAAACAAGAAAATAAACAGAAAAAAACCTAAAAGTAAATCCGCTCCACGGTCCAGCGGTTATAATGTTCCTACGCGATCCTGCAGCTCACGTACTCGTAACACATCAGAATATGGGTCCAATGGGCCCGGCGTCCATCCACATCAGCTCGTCTGCTCCAACACTCGATTTGCGACGTTGCCTCCTCCGGTACACTTTAAAGGGTGCACCACTAATGTCCGCATCACATGTGGTCAGTTTATATTGGCCCTTGAAGATGGGGAGCCTATAATTTACATTCATTGGTTGTAATAGTGATTTTAAATATCTTAAATATATGAAGCTTGTTGATGACATGATGATTCCATTAGTTTTGGAAATAAAAAAGTTACTTTTAGGTAGTTGTAAGTAATTTAGCAGCTAATTGGACCCTCAAATCAATCAAATGAGGTTTCTTAATCAGAACTGGTGATACATCCAGGCCACACAAGCTAGCCAATTGAAGTTTGGGGATCGCCCGCTAGCCCAACTGGTAGACACCTGGGTGTTTCAACTGCCGGTCTCGGGTTCAAAACCCACTAACCCCACCAATGGGTGGGAGCATCGTCTGACTGACTGGGTAGGTGCGTTGTGCATCTAACAGGGTGTGTGCGTTGCATGACTAACCCACACACACACACACACACACACACACACACACACACACAAAAAAGGCCAATTGAAGATAAGGCCCAAGGGTCCTAATCAAGGATCTGAATCCATCCAACAGTTGATATTGAAGATTTGGACCACTTTGAGGCTGCAGTTTAGTATGATGGAAGATCAAACGTCCTAATGTGACTTCTGGACCTGATCAGTGGTCGCTTAGTTTTTAGAGTTAAAGAGTGTTTGTTGAACTAGTCTTCCTTCAGTATTTTCACCACTTTTTTGGATAGGATTCAGTGATATTTTGGTCATTATTAATATTTTATTGAAATAGATAGGGTTATAAATAATGGATGGTTAGAATTATCTCTGGGTTTGTTTTTCTTTGGATATGGACCATTGGTTAATCTTTTTTATCTTATTGTCCATTTTGTCATACAATTGTGCACTGCTTGATGAGTAGAGCAGGGTGATATTTGGGCCAATAATGTTCTTGGTGGGCCCTAGTTGATGAATAGCCTATATCTATCGCACATGTTGCGAATCACCTTAGCACCCATCTTCTATTTGACATCTGTATATTTGATGGTCTAAATGCCTTCTTGGACTTATTGGATGTCTTTCACTTTGCAATACAAGATTTCTTGTGCATTGACTAAAGCTTTGTATTCTCCTGAATTGCGGATGGAAAAATGGGATTTCACTAACTTGCTAGCATGCCCGACTTAGTTTTTTGAAAAATGGGATTTCAGTAACTTGTTAGTACACACACCCACATTGTTAGTCATACTTAAATATTAGCCACCCCCACAATGGGAATTGATACCAGGATTGAAATAGGGTTATCTTCACTCAGTCTACCACTGTCCCAAAGGTGTGGGTGTATGCCCGACTTAGTTGATATGACAAAACAGGTTTCTTCTAATTCAAAAGCAGAGCCGGTCCCGGTGCAGGCTGATTCAACACAGAAATCACAACCTACACCCAATACCCACCTCCAAAGGTTGATTATGCCACTGATCTTTTCAATATGCTTTCCATTTATTATGCCACTTCTATTTTTAAGTATAGCCCGTCCATGTGGGGCTGGCACTAAGTGAAATTTAAATAAATCATGCATTCTAGTAAAATGTCTTTTGTTTTTATTTACTGATATTTCTTTCCCAACTAATTAATCGTTTTTCTAGGTGGCATTATGATGTCTGGAATTGAGGACCTATTTAAAGACTCGCTATCAGCTACTCAGCCTTCAATTTCTGTGAATTCCCATAAGGATTTAAAGAATGATATTAATCATATTATGGGCCTCTTTTAAAAGGTGAATGCTATGAATTCACCATCAGCTACTCAGCCTCCAGTTTCTGTGAATTCCAAACTCTCTCTCTCTCTCTCTCTCTCTCTCTCTCTCTCTCAAGTAAGCTTATGCTCAAGCTCAGCCTGGTTACATTGGGAAACAACCAGTACCAAGTAACTTCTCATTGTTTCTCGTACTACATGAAACTATTTTCTTTCTACTTGTATGGTTTGTTTGATCGAGATAGTCTTCTGTAAGAAACGAATTTTGCATATGGATGTGTTTATTCTTTTTTAATGAGCGTAGTTTTTGGCCCATTTGCTCTGCTTCAGGAATCTCATGAAATTTCTGTTAAGGTGGATCATTTGCCTCATGGAATAGTTGAAGCGAGTTCTGATATGGAATTAAAGCCTCTATGGTTGACAAGGGGTGCAAAGTTAAAGGTTAATATGTGGACCACATGCAATGGAAGAGAGTCTCTGTTTACTTTATCTATTTGATGCTACATTGTAACTGCCTCATATGTTCCTTCTATTTTAAATAAACTTCCTCCTTTAAAGAGGCCTTCAATGGTGATCCTTGGTAACTCATCTGAGATCAATGGATTGGATCTCCTAATAGGGCCATTGCTTGCCGACCTCTATTAAATGCATCTTTTGCCAATGTACATGGACCTATATGTAGCACACCACCCAAGAATTTTTTTATTAAACAAGTGAAACACTTTCCATTAGACATCGTGTAAAGTGATGCGTAAATAACAGGTCATGGTCCATGTAGACAAGTATCATCACAGGTGGCTCTAAACTTAGCAAAGCACTCTTTCCTTAACAGAATTTCAAGAAAGGATTTGAATTTGTTGCCTGCAATTTTATTAATTACCTCACAAGAGGCTTAGAAATTCTAAATCTTCTAGAATTAGGGAACTCTGTTGGTGCCATCCATTTTGAAATCAGAATTAGGGCCATGTTAAGCTTAAGAAGCACAATGTTTGCAAAGAAAAAAAAAATTGCTAGATGATTGGGATTTAGAAATGGTTGAGGAAGGAATGATGAGGGAGAAGGCAATATCATACTTGTGAGAGATCCTAGCCGTTCATTAGGTAACCTGAGAATCAAGCATATTTTGTACAGGGCCACCCCTTCGATGTTCTACCTGAAGTACGCTAAAGGAAGTATAGTTGAAGGAAGTATAGTTGCATGGCCTACAATTCTACTAATTGTATAAGACTCACTGGAGCATAAGGAAACACATGAGGTAATGAGAAGTATCTTTAGTTATGTCTCGACAATCACTAGGTAGTTGGCTTTTTTGTTTCTCTTCTATTCTTTTACATATTTTTTTTTTTTTTTTTTTTTTTAAACAAGGACCATGTTCATTGGTTCATATCATCCATTTTGCATATGTCACTAATATAGGACCACGGAAGTAGATAAAAGAAAGAGAAGATAGGACAGGAAAGGAAAAGAACAAAGAGGACTAGGTAAAAAGAAGAGCTCCCTTAGCATATTGTTACCCTTAGTGGGTGTTACCCTTATCGTGTGGGGCCTACCTTAATGATTTTTTATATATCCATGTTGTCCATTTGTTTTTCCGTCTCATTTTAGAAGGCAATCCATAATTATAAGAAGATCCAAATCTCAGGTGGACCATACTAATAGAAAGAGTGATTAATAACCATTAAAAACATTTTGCATGCCACAAACTCTTTGGATCAATATGATTTTTCTAATTTCCCTTCATCCATATATTCTTGACATTATCAACAAGTTGGATTGAAAATAAATATTAAAAAAAAAAAAAAAAAAAAAAAACGTTGCACTCAATAAATACTGTTTCATGTGGTGTAGTCCACCTGAGATTTGGATATCTATAAATTTTGTTATTCCATCCTAAAATGGTCCATGGAAACAGATGGATGATGTGGATATACTGAATATCATCAATGTGGGCCCTACGGTAGGGGGTAACACCTAATTTGCACCCATCAGGGAATGGGATGTCAGACATAAGCAAATTAGGTGTTACTAGGTAACAAGTTAGTGGGTATTACTTAGGCCTGGGAAAATTCCACATAACTCACCAAACCACACGTAACCCGCATGAAAAATTCATTGTTCAAGTCCAGCCTTATTGTGTTTGGTCACTAATCGGTTGGCCCATCAAGACCCGTTATCTTACGGTCAGGAAACCTGTTAGTGAGGATATTTTGGTAATTATTTTTAGTGCTAAGACAACAAATAGGACTCTCTTTCTCTCTCTCACACACTTGGGAGTTTTGAGAGTTTTCTTCATCTTTCTGCCCACGGCCTATTTTATTTAACGGGTCAAATGGATTGGGTTGCAAGTAACTATTAAATTAACGAATGGGTTTGGGCTTCTAGATTTTGACCCATTAGTTAATAGGTCGGGTTTGGGTGAGGGCGTTTTTAACACGACACGAATACAACACGACTCAAACACGGTTCAACATGACCTGACCATTGGCAGGCCTAGTGTTACTCCTACTATGGGGGCCACCTTGATGATTTTCTATATATCCACGCCATCCATCTGTTTCTTTGGACCATTTTAGGGTGGAGTAAAAAAATTTATGCAGATCCAAATCTTAGGTGGACCACACCACACGAAACAGTGGTGATTAAGTACCTCACCATAAAAAATTCCAAGGGCCCATCATAACATTTTCTTATTTTTTTTATTTGAAATCCAACCTGTTGATAATGTCAATGAGATCTGGTTGAAGGGAAATGAGAAAGATCAGATTGATAGAAAGATTTTATAGCCCATAAAATGTTTCTAATGGTTACTCATCACTATTTCTATTCGTATGGTGCACCAGAGATTTGGATCTTCTTATGATTTGGGACCACACCATAAAATGAGATGGAAAAACAGATGGACGGCCTGGATATAAAACAAATACATTAAGATAGGCCCCACATTGTTAGGGTAACACCCGCTAAGATGTTATCAGGGTAACAGCTAATTCGCTATTGGACCTCACAATTCTCGATGCAAACACTTTTTAGGAAGAAAAAAAAAAAAACCCCTAAAATGAGAGTATTTAATATGAAGTTTATTTACTAAAAAAACACATCACAGCATCTATAACATTGCTGATAAGAAAATTGATTCGTAGAAAATGTTCAGTTGTTTAATTAGTAAAAAAACGAGAACAATGGGCCACTTGGAAATTGTAATGGATTAAGTTAAATCATTATAAATTGATCTAAGTGCCACTTGTACGGTGGAGAAGCTAGAGAAAGTGGGACCCCATTTCCAACAGGCTCTAACGCACTCTCTAGAGTTTGGGAGATAATATGGTAGAGCCAGAGGGTTATGTTTAAATCAGAACCTTCCATTTAGTCGGCCCTATCATGGAGGATGGTGTTTAAAATTTCTGACAGATTAACTAATATTATCCATTACTTTTCTTTGCTACTTGTGCCCCATCGATATGATTTTTTTTCAAGGTACTTTTGAAGATTGGAATGGACCTATGGACGGTCCAGATAGATGACATGATGTCAAAAGAATCCACCCACAACTAGGTGCATGGGATGTTTCCATACACTTAACCCTTGATGATCATTTCTACATATGAAGAAAAGGCCTTTTCTTTCGGTTATGCAATGCTACAGCGGAGACCCACTTGTTTTGATCTAAACTAATCTTGTCGCCCTATCATTTAGTGGACATTCACTAATTAATCAAGTACACTTGGATATCCACACATGGAGTTCGGATTGTCTGCTCCACTTCAATAGGATTTACCTGTTTGCCGACCACTTGATTTGTCCGGCTCAGCACTAACATTGTCAGCCCTGCTGCATTTAATGCAGTCAGTACTGACATATGCTGAGCTGGACCAATCAGGCATCAGCAACAGGAAAATTCTGCTTGAGCCGAGCAGACGATGCATATGAATGATCAGATCCTATGTGTGGGTCATATATCAGAAAAACAAAAGTCATGATCTCAGCCATCGATTGGCTTTTTTTCTAGTCACCCATTTGTACCACACAAGAGTTGTTCAAACAAATTGTTCAGATCTTTACTTCATTGCACTTATCAGGTGGGCCACGCTACTAGAAATACATAAATGGCTAAAAAAACTTATTTACCCATCCATCTGGTTTGAACACTGGCCTACCCTTAGAGTATATCAGACTAACTTTCCAACTACAATATCTAACCAGCGTGACCCACCTGATGTAAAGCTTGGATTCCATGCACGTATGTCATGTTGGCGTGTGTAAAGATATTTCATTCACACTTTTCAAGACTAGCTAATTCTGTTAATGGATGAGAGATATCATCTCATTCTTTCCGAATGATTTGTGCTTATATATACCTTTACATGCTATGAAGTTTATAAACAGGTGAAGAGGAGTTAAGTGGAACTTTCATTACATGTTCTTAATGTTAGAAATTTATTTCTTGATGTTGGTTATTATTCTTATTTTATAAAATAAAGCAAGCCATTTAATATGGGGTAATAGGATGCTGGACTATGGTGATAATGTTTCACTTGACTAATCTATAATGCAAGCCATTGATCTAGTTAGCCTCAGATTAAGACAGAAGATGCCCTGATTTTCCCTGCTAAATGTGGAAATAGAGAAGAACAATATGTTTCATGTTAGGATCAAAGTGGACAATTAGTGTCATCTTAAAAGGTTTTTGGGTGTTTCCATCTTTTGCAGGTTTCAATTAGAATAAGGTGGACATGCATTGGTTGGTGTATATTTTCTATTTAAAATTTGGTCAACAATGTATCCCTATTTTCATATGTAGTGCATTGCAACACAATATGGGATATTGGAGGAAACAGAGAAAATGTTTGCAATGAGTTCTAGCTATGAAATTTTATCAAGCTGGGTAAATTGGGAGGTGTTTTGAATTGAAAATTAAAATGGTATGGAGATTGGGACAAATTTAAAGAGAGAAAAGTTGGCAAAGAACTTATAAAGATATGTACAGGAGTAGATTTGGAGAAAAAGTTCAGGAAGGTATGAAGGAAATTCTCTTAATGCTTTATGACATGGTAATTGGGAAATTGTTGTATACAGACCTAATTCTCTGGGCCTATAATAAATGTTGACTTATGAAAAAGCATTTTAAGCTAATGAAATTTTTTTATGTTATACTATCATTATTATCAAATTCATAGCAATAGTTAAGAAATGCTAAACGAGGGAGATACAATGTTGCATACCATAAGAGAGAATCTTACACATCTAATTTTCAACCACACTAAATTTACATTAAGATGTATGCTTTTTTTTCCAAGAAATTCTCAAAACATATGTTCGAGGCTTACCTTAATAGCATCTTCAACAAGAAGAAAATATTTTATGTAAACCATGACGGAAATATTTGCTATTACTAATGGAAGTCACTTTTTATGCATCTTGGAAATTAAAAAATAAAATAAAAACATAACAAGAGCATATCAACCATAATAAGAGAAGATAACCCATCCCCTCAATACACCATTTACCGTAAGTAAAATCTAGTATAGCTATCATCTATACAAGTAGTGTTGGGAATAATAAGACCAGTAGCGGAAGCGAAAGCTAAACAACACACAGTAGAATATACGATCAAACGAGAAACACAATGCAATCACACCACATAAGCATTCAACCATAAGAGACAATCCGATTTTATGTCGAAAAATCCCTCAACAAGTAAAAAACCACAGCACAAAGCGATCCACTATGATTCAGAAGATTATAAAGATTCATAGCCCACAAGCAAGGAAAACCCAGAGAAAATCCAAGCTTTCTCTCTCTCAAAACACTTTCTCCTCTTCCTAACATCATTAGGAAACCTTGGACACCTTAGGATTGCGTCTAAATCTAGATTCATGCCATATATATAGCAAACAATCTCAATTTAGAACACTTAATGCAGATCTACGTATCTGCATAAGAAAACGCGTACATAGCCGACTGGTCAGACCTAGTACAAAAACATTCTAAGGAAAATACACTAATTCTTCACGTCTACCTCACCACCGACCGGTCGCCTCGACTAGTCTGGGATGACAAAAACATGTCCAGCAGCCTTGCTGTGCATCTGGGCCAAACACGTAGATCGGTCGTCCGACTGGTTTGAGCACCCAGAACACGCACAATTTGAAGGCTCCTTCAATAATCTCCATCGAGACTCCAAACGTCGAATCAAACCATCCTCACTTTCTTCATTATCATCTCATCTTTCATAATACTCCACCGCTTCTCGTGCCTTCATCAACCCTATCATTGCACTTTCACGCCCTTTATCGCTTTTCTCATGTGGCCCTTGGGCACTTGCCACATAGGAGCAACCGTGGATTCCACTACCGATCTTGCAGCTCCACCGTGAAACGTACTCCTGATCAACTTGTAAAGATGGTCACACCTTTATGCCTTCATCCACAAGAGTGCCCCCTTCATCACTTTACAATAACGATCGCGGCTAATGAACACGCACCCTTTCGCCTCGAGTGCACTAAAAGATATCACATTCTTCTGCATCTTGGGGACATGCCTCACATCTTTCAGGACTCGTTCAATCTCATCGAACATCTTGATGCGCACCGTACCAATACCTACCACCTTGTGAGCGTAACCATCGCCCACAAACACCGATCCACCATCATATGCCCTGTATGTCCTGAATGAACTCCAATCAGGATAAATATGACATGAAGCACTTGAATCCATGATCAACTCTCTACCGTGAGATCCCTTGTCGGATACAGTCAAAACTTCAAAAAAATCGCAACCGTCCTCTATGGTATTAATTCCTTCTCCAGAAAAATTTTCATACTTCTTTTGCTTTAACTTGGAATTCTGACAATCCCCTCTCATGTGGCCTTCCTAACCACAATTCCAACACCACACCCTGGCTTTTCCTTTGCCCTTGGCCTTAGATCCTAATTTTGAATATCTTTCATCGTGCTCTGAATCTCTTCTCTTCACAACCAGTGCATCTGAGGAAGAACGAGAACCTACGTCACTGTTTTTCTTTCTCATCACCCTCGACTGAAGGGCTAAGATAACGGTCTCAACATTAATCTTCTCCCTCCCTGCGCACAAAGAGTCCCTGAATGACTCGTATGATTCTGGAAGAGAATTTAGTAAGATGTGTGTGTGATATTCATCCTTCATCAACTCATTTATCTTCACCAACTTGCAAACCAGCCAATTGAATATGCTAATGTGGTCCTCCACATTCATCCCCTCCGCCATCCTTAAGGTGAACGACTACATTAACAGATACATTCGGTTCTTTAGAGATTTTTTAGCATAGACCTTCTCTAACTTCACCATCATATCAACAGTTTTCTTCTCCTTCATGACGTGATAGAGGACATCATCCATTAGGCATAACAAGATTAAGGTTATGGCCTTCTTGTCGAGCTTCATCAATTCATCCTTTTTCATAGCCTCAGGTCGCATTCCAAGAACTTCAAGCCTTTGCTGAACTAGGAGGGCTTCGATCTTCACCTTCCATAGTTCATGGTTTTTTTTTTGCCGGAGAACTTCTCTATGTCTAATCTTGTGCTCAATGCCATGTTCACGTCTTAGATCCGAATTTTGCTCCACCCCAACTTTATCTCTGATACCATTTGTTGGAAATAAGAACGTCGGTAGCAGAAGTGAAAGCCGAACAACACAGCAAAATATATGATTAAACGAGAAACACAATGTAATCATACCACACAAGCATTCAACCATAAAAGACAATATGATTTTATGTGGAAAAATCCCTCGACATGCAAAAAATTAACCACGGCACAAAGTGATCCACTATGATTCAGAAGATTACAGATATTCACAGCCCACAAGCAAGGAAAACCCAGAGAAAATCCAAGCTCTTTCTCTCTCTCTTAAAACACTTTCCCATCTTCCTAACACACTTAGGAAACCTTAGATACTTTTGGATTACTTCTAAGTCCGGATTCATGCCATATATACAGCAAACAATCTTAGTTTATAAACACCTTATGCAGATCCACGTAACTGCGTAAGAAAATGCGTGCATAGCCGACCAGTCACCTGACTAGTCGGACCAAATACAAAAACAGTCCAGAGAAAAATACACTAATTCTTCACATCTACCTCACCATTGACAGGTCGGAGCCCCCCGTAGACCGGTTGCCTGACCGATCAGCCTTGTTGTGCATCTAGGCCAAACACACAGATCGATTGTCTGACCGATCTGAGCACCTAGAACATGCACAATTTGAAGGCTCCTTAACAAGTAGTACTACTTAGTTCCTCCAGTTGCTATATATCTGAAGCAGCGCTGTCAGCTCTATAGTAACAGTTAGTTGCTCCGTTGCCATCTAAAGACCTAGCAAATTAATTTGACTTAACAAGTCCAGGGAAAAGTGAAAATTAGGAAATTCTTCATAGTTAACAGCTCAGTATCAAGGTCATCATCAATATCATCACTATCATCAATATTGATATCGTCACTATCATCAATATTGATATCGTCAATAAGATAACCTTTAGGCTTGTCATTCAGAAACTTATTCGGAAATACCATAATGAAAGAAACATAGGAGTTTGTCGCTAGGTATTTGACCAAATATGATCGTCCAATTCCTATAAAGCCTATCACTAAAATACCCCTAGAAATCTATCATTTCTTTTACTCCCCCCACCCCCTAATACATGTTGTCAAACACAATTTGGTGATTCTAATTACCAGATTGCCATAATCCAATTCACATGGATTCCAGGATAATTGTCAATGCATATCAAATGCAAGCTATCAAACAACCCCTTAAGAAAGTGGAAATTGGAAAATTATAAGTATTTAATTATTTGATGGACATGAAAGTTGGTGGTTGGATGATCTAGTATGTCACACGTTGGCATGAAGGAAATGGATGGTTGTGAAAGTTCACATACAACTGTTGTGTGCAAAAACTCATTCATCCACTTGTAAGACTTCTATAAGGTAGGCCTAATTGATCAAGAGTCTGGATCTCCCTATAGCTTAGACCCCACACAAGTTGTGATTAGCCACTCAAATTGTCAACTTATGAACCGGCATACTGGTGGACCCCACTCAAGTTGTGATTAGCCAAAATTGTGTAAGGGGTAGGTGGGCTACAACTATGTCACACACACTATATTATAGTTGGACAAGAAATCCTAAACTCATGTGGAGCCTAAGGGGGAGTTTCAATGGGTTACAAACTCTGTAAGAGGATTACAAACTCTATAAAAGGAGAGCTAGGTACTACTCCTCCGCACATTTGAAGGCTTCTATTCCTATTTTGGTGCTTCTGGTTAGGTACCAAGCCTACACACATTTGAAGGCTTCTATTCCTATTCTATTCTGATGCTTATCTAAGGGTGTAAGGTGTGAAAGACTGCGGCATTAGGCTTACAAGAATGACATCCCTAATTACATATATGAATTTTGGTTTAGATCACTCTATCCCATCTTTGATGCACTGTATGGTCCTTTTAATTCCTCAATATAAGTTTTACACCACTAAGATACAAGGGAGTCATTGTGGAAATGCCTTTTCACAACTTAGACTCGAGCATAGCAATACGGTATGTCAAACCGTGTTCTTGTATGATTCGGTGTAGGGGTTAAAAAAATAAAATTGAAAAATTTGGAAAGCTGGAGATGAAACGATTTTAATTGAAAAGTTCGATATGAAAATTTCAGATATACATCCCACCCCACAATCTGACCCTGTAAAATAAGTTCATTCCACTAGCTTAGATACTCTATGTATCTCACGTAGTAGATACCATAGAGTACAACTATTTGTTTCGTAACCGGAAGTGCCTACTGAGTAAACTATGTGGGATCTACCGTGATATATGGATCTTGTCAACGCGGTCCACCCATTTTACCAGCTCATTTTAGGGCATGAGCCCAAGATTGAAGCATATCAGAACCGCAGGCGGACCCCACCACAGGAATAAGTGTGAATTGAATGCCTACTGTTGAGAACTTCCAAGCTGATATTTGGGTTTTCCCTGTCATCGATGTCTGTGTGACCTTATGAACAGGTTGGATGACAAATAAACATCATTGTGGGCAGTAGGAAGGTTTCAACAGTGGACATCATTATCCCACTGTTTGCTGTGGTGTGGTTCAATTGAGCTTTGGATATGCTTCAATTTTTGGGTTATCTCCTAAAATGATCTGGAAAAACGGATGGACGGTGTGGATAAGACACGCATCCACAGTGGGCCCCACAGAGTTTACTCAGGATGATAGAGCTTACTGAGTTACTCAGTACCAATCCGCTTCCGTTGTAACTGGGTCTAATGTGTGTGGCCACCCAACGGGGCCTACATGCTGTGATGTTCTGATTATTTGAGCCGTCCATCTTGCCACTGACTCATATTCACACTTTAGTGACAATCCTAGCCGTTGATTTTCAGAACTGAAAGAGAGCCATTGACAAATTCTCCTTTTATTGATTTAAATTCATTGACAACTAGTAGGTTGAAATCATCCGCTTATCATAATCTTCCTAAAGTGGTGCGTATGCTATAGATTCAACAAAATGAGGCAAAAACCAACTCCTTTGCAAAGAAAACCTTTGTTGCTCTGGCAGAGTGTGATGGATGATAAACAGGCAGTTAGAAAATAAATATGTTCAAATAATTAAGCGAAATTAAAATGTCCAAATTATATTTTCCAGTTTAGATGTATCATGAACAAAAACAATGCTTATTTGATCATCTGACTCTTGCAATGGTGGGCGTTGATTTCTTGTCATCTCATTTTCATGGTGGGACAACTTTGCTGATGGTTGAGATGCCATAAAAGCACCATGGTGGGCCCCACCCACCAATTAATTAGACATACAACTAGGAGTCCAGGATCCTTTGCTCATACCGAGCAGAGAAATCGTGCATTTCACCTCTCTAACTGATCCAGCTTCAACAGGGGTTCTCTGCTTATTATGAGCAGAGGATCCTGATTCTAACCTAGTTGTGTGAGCATCTCTCTCTATCTACAAAGATGGAGGTCTCAAGTCAAACTATTATAGTCCACCCAGCAGATAACTTACAACCTTTCATGCGCTAGAGATATCCGGTCCATTTAATAGGCTGGGCCTACCATGAGAGTGGCCTTAGACACAAATCGACCACATCCATTCATTGATTAGATAACACTTGCATTTTGCAATGGCTAGATTTTGTTTTCTATGGTGTGGACCGGTTGATGGGTAAGTGGGGCTGATTTTGCCCTAGGTAATACTCATGATGAGGCCAACTTATTGGAAGGGTAGGATGTTCCATTTAATATATTGGAATTTATCAGTCAGGTGAACCATAATGTATCCTGTTGGACTGGAGACCTTCCACACACATACACTGAAGTCCATTTCTGGGGCTCTCAATGGGTCAGGTCTGGATTGGATCCAGTCGGATCCGGCTCCAAGTCTGTACATCTGTAGACAGATTCGGATCCAATTCGGATCCCGTGATATCCATATCCGATCCATTTATAAGTTGTTAGATCCATTTCCATTTCCAATCCAAAATCCATATAACCATCGGATTCAGGTCGGATCTAGGTCCAAATCCACCCCCATTATAGATCTAAAAAAATATATTATATAAAATACATAAATAATATATTTAATTTAGTAGAAAAATGATGCAAATCCCACTACTTACTATGGTATGGTTGACATGGCCTAAAATAATTTGTGAAATGGATGGCCAGCATGAATATAGCATATATAGTGAGGTGACAATGAGTCGGATCTTAATCGGATTTGGATCGAACTCAAATATGTTCCTGTGAATCCATATCTGGTCTATTTAAATAATCGGACTTATTTTAAGATCCAAATCCGGTTCATTTAACTAATCGGACCTATTTTAAGATCTAAATCCGCATTATATGTATTCGAAGCAAATCGGATCTCGGATTTGACCGCTCCATTGAGAGCCCTATCCATTTCTATAGGCCCCCACCGTGATGCCTGTTAAACATCCACACCATTAATTAGATGCATCCTTCTACGGTGGGACATGGGCCTTAAAATTAGGCTAATCCATGACTTAAGTGGGCCACACCATAGACAGTTATTGAGAGTGGATGTTCACCAATTGAAACCTTAATTGTTTATAGGGTCCACTGAAATGTGGATCAGTCATCCAACCCATCCATTGTGTGGTCCTATCTGGATGAAGGGTCGCACCAAATTTTAGGCCATTTCTAATCTCAATGAGTGCTTTTAGATGTTTTAAGAATGATTTTACATCGTTTCAGATGGTGTGGCTTACCTAAGTTTCATATATGACTAATTTTTGGGACATCCCATAACCTAAAGGGGACCCACCAAGTGCATGGTGTGGATGTTCAACATACATCACAGTAGGGCCCATAAGCGCAACCTCTGGTAGCTTTTCCACATGTGTACCTCATGGAAGCTTCTATTAATTCATGCATACTTCACAGTGGTGTGTATTGGACATGCACAGTCCATTTGGTGATTCCCCTCTAGGTTAGGGATGTCCAAAAAATCAGCCATATCTAGAACTTAGTTGGGTTGTGCCCCTTGAAACCATGTGAAATCATGCTTAAAGCATTTAAAAACATTTTGTGAGCCCCACCTAAGTTTTAGAATGGCCTGAAATTTGGTGTGAATCTTTATCCAAGTAGGTCACACGTTATGTATGAGCTAGATGTTGAAACCATATATTAGTGGCCGTATAAACAATTTGGAAGGTTTCACTATGATCTAGCCCCAGCCCGCATAACTCTAGCCACAATGGGTTGACCTCGTAGTACTTCATCCCTGTGTATAAAAGAGCAAAGTGGTATAAAAGGCTTGAACCATCTATTTTTTATAGGCCTTCAAATGTTTTTTAAACTTTAGTGAACAGGTGGGATTGTTCTTCCTCGAGCCAAGTGGATTGCATGTGGCCCTACCCAGAGGGAAATTGGTCCAGGCAAGGCTCTATGGGCGCCACCATGATGTATTGGTTTCATGAGTCTGAATTGTCTACTTGGCCTCAACATAATTTTTTTGTTTGCTGGCCACTTGATTGGTTCAACTTAACATTGATGTTGTTAGCATTGCTGTATTTAATGTTGTCAGTGCTATCATATGCTGAGCTGGACCAATCAGGCTCCCGCAATAAAAAAAATTCTGTTGAAGCCTAGCAGATGAGCCGGATTTTGGTTTTGTACACACTGTTCGTTTATTTTTCCATATCATTATAGTATGAACTAAAAAATTGGCAAATCAAAGCTTGGGCAACACCACAGCAAGCAGTGGGGATAATGATGAAACCTTCAAGGGTCTATTGTAATATTTATTTGCCATCCAATCTGTTCATAAGGCCATATAGACCTTTACTAAGGAAAAACACAAATTTCAACTTGATCAAACTTTTGTGGCTCTCAGGAAGTTTTGAATGGTGTGTGCTTAATTCTTACTTTGTGGTCCACTACAAACTTGGATCTGTCTCATTTCGGGCTCACACCTTGAAGTGATCTATTAAAATGGATGAACGGCGTGGATAAAATCCATATATCATGGTGGAACCCACAAAGCCCTGACGATTTCTTTCGGGGCCAGGACGCACTGCTTCCGTTAAAAAGGGTAACATCGTAATAAGCGGAGTGGCCGAGTAAAACCCATCCGTTGTTTCAGTCCGTGTTCCACTTTCTCTCTCCGGACTAGGGTTTCCAATCATTCTCTTTCTAGCTAGGGTTTCCAATATCTCTCCCTCAAAGATGAAGAATCGTCCACAGCAGAAGGAAAGCGACCACAGTAAAAGAATCGAAGAAGGGTCGCCTACAATATCGAAGAAGAAAACGAGAAGGAAGAAGCAGCCTTTCTCAATACAAGCCCTCATCAACTCCAATTCTTCATCCAATATAAGTGACTACAATCCCTATCTAATCAGTAAGTCGTTCTTTTCCAATCCCTTCATTTCTGTGCGGTCAGGATTCTCTCTCTCTGTTCTGGTACGTATTCGTTCGATATCGGGGTTTTGGTGGAACCTCGTTGATAGGAACGTGGATTGGATACTGACACTACCAGTAGCGACGACGCTATCGGACGGTGCTCTGTGGGCCCCACCATGATGTATGTGTTTTATCCACGCCGTCCATCCGTTTTGGATCATTATTTTAGGGCATGAACCGAAAAAAGAAGTAGATCCAAATCTCCAGTGGACCACAACACAGAAAAACAGTGGTGATTGAAGACCCACTATTAAAAACTTTCTAGGGCCCACTGTAATATTTATTTGCCATCCAACCTGTTGATTAGGTCACAGAAACCTGCATTAGGGGAAAACACAAATATCATACTGATCCAAAACTTTTGCGGCCACAAGAAGTTTTTAATGGCGGACGTTCAATCACCATTTTTTTCCTGTGGTGTTGTCCAACTGACATTTGGATCTGCCTCATTTTTGGGCTCATGCGATAAAATGAGCTGTAAAAATGGATGGACGGCGTGGATAAAACACATACATCATGGTGGGGCCCACAGAACACCGTCTGGTAGCAACTCGCTATTGGCAGTGTCGGATTGTGATATGGAGGGAATTTAATTTTTAGTTACAGTTGAACTGGACACGTGCCACTACGCTCCTTGATCTAGACCATCCATCAAGTGGATTGAGACATGGATGGACACCGTCTATGGACACATGCCACTACACTCCATGGTCCAGACCATCCATCAAGTGGATTTTCATGGTTTCCATGCATTGACACTTCTTTTTAGTGTTACAAACCAGCTACAATGATCCATGCGTCATGTGACCCACTTGATGAATGGCTTGGATATGTCTCACATGTTCACAATAGTCCCACTTCTAGCATATATTTATTAAATATTAATTTTAAATTTCTCCAGAAAACTCTCGAGTGCTAACCAAACAGATTTCAGAGTTTTCCTAGGAAAACATTGGGTCTCGAAAAAACAGGTTTCAACTGGTCCCCTAAAACATTAGCACTTACTGGGTTTCCAAGGGAAAAATAAATTCACCAGGAGCCAAACATCCACTTAGAAAACCTATGAAATAGGTTGTGGAAGACTTAATAGAAATGAATAACTGACCAACTCTATCTTAAAACCTTTGGAAAAAGTTCAAACAGAAAAATATCTACCTTGAAGCTTGAGGGAAGAATTAGCATTTCTATTGAACTAACCAAATCGATTCAACTTTTTTGCATTGTTTTTTCTTCATCGCAAGGTTTGCTTATTTCTTTTGACCGCTTCAACGGCCGAACGTTATGGAGCCCAGATGAAAGATTATAATGAAAAGGTTATACCAATGGTTTTTTATTGTGAAGAGGTGTTATTCAAAACACACAACTGATGGCGGACCTTTCACACATCCTTAACTTTGAGTTATCAGAAAGAAGGAATTGGAGCATCAAGTCAGTCTAAAGGCACATATGAAATCTTAGTATGAAAGAGTTAGTTCACCTGTAGAGCAGCTTGAGTGGCTTTTTCAGCTGCATAAAGTATCACCCCTGCGCAATCCTGAAAATTGTGTATGTAGTATGTACAGATCACTTATCATTCAACAATCCTAAAAGAGGTAGTGCATCCAAATGCACCCGAGGGTCTCAGTTCCAATTTGCAATTGTGTTGCTTTCAAGTTGGAATGAGGGAGCACAATTATTTTTTGTCATTTCTATTCATTAAACTGAATGCATCGCATGGCATGGGAGGAATTTTTACAAAAGATCCCGTGGTTTTTTTTATCTACATAGAATATCCTGTCTACACATGTGGGACCACCCTCTGTTGTGTGTACTCATCTAACCCACATATTAAGTGAGCATTAACAATCTGATTGTTGACCTGCCAATTGATTGTTAAGAAAAATTCATTGGTCCATATTCTGCAATCAGATCTACAATTGGAGGGTTTGGATTATATGGTCAGCATGTTTTTGAGCTATGGAACTTCATAGTGGAGGCCATGTTAGGCCTTGGTATCGAGATGTTGTAGTGTGGACCTTCATAGTGGAGGCCATGTTAGGCCTTGGTATCGAGATGTTGTAGTGTGAATTGGTTGGGCCAACCTTTCTTGGTGTCAGAGATGTTGCAATGTGAACTGTTTGGGCCATCCTTTCTTCAGGCCTGTCCTGTCATGCTTGCAGCTTCAAAGATATTGCATTGTATCAGATGCGTGCATCATGTCTGTTTCATCAGTGGATCTAGTCAGTTTCTGAGAGAAGTTATCAAGGTTTTGTGAAATTTATGAGGCAAGTTGTCCGAGATAGGAGAAAAGAAGTTTCTTCCACTGATAAGGGACACTCAAATGCTGCGTTTGGTGATTTTGATCTAAATCCGTTGGTGTTCTAAAGTTAGAGCTGTACGTCGAGCCGAACCAAATCGAGCTGGGCCTAGCTCAGCTCGGCTCAACCAGCAGACAACCCTGGCTCGAGCTCGACTCGAGCTTGGCCATCAAGTTGGAATGGCAAGCTTAGCTTGGTTTGGTCTAGCTTTTGAGCTGATTTCGAGCCAGTTCGAGCCTAGAAAAAACAAAAATTATAGGCCCAGCTCAAAAGCCCGACCTAAAACAGTTTAAAATCCGGGCCCGAAGACAACCTAGGCGGCTAGGCCCATTGACACCCTTGATTGCTGCTTTTATAGACACTTCTCCACTTTTTTCCTTTGCTCTCTTCCGATATGGGACTAAGAAACCTCCCTTTCCAACTAGTTGAGTTGAGTCAAACTTGAACTGAGTCTACACGAACTGAGTCTACACGAACTGAGTTTCGAGTCGAGCCGAATCAAGCCAGGGTCGGCTCGAAAATCTTCGAGCTGGAAAAAAGTGGCTCGACTTGGTTTGAACCCTGCATCTGAACTGAGCTGAACCGAGCTGGTTCGAACCGAGTCGAGCGAGCCAACCGAGCTAGCTTGACTCATGTACAACTCTATCTAAAGTGTGCATTCTTACATCCAAGATGCCTTGGGTAACTTTTGAAAAATTGGCAGTACCCTTTGTCGGAGTTTCTTCTTGAAGCTTTCCGATTGCCAGATATCCCGACAGGTGACCAAGGATGCTTCCTTTCAAATAAGTGTATGATGTTCTTGAATGAAGAATACAGTGTCAACCATCTTTTCCTTCATCGTGTAACATTAGGAATTGTTTACTCTATATTCAATTTATGATGGGTAGTCCTCACCGCCCAAACACTGTTAAAATATGCAAGCCAGAAATATCCATTATACATTGTTGCGCTTGCTAAGTTTTGTGAGGAGTATAGGCAAATGTGGATGAATATCATGAAGGGAGTGTGAATTTTTTGGTTAAGAGCTATTGTCACTAAACTAGGGTTATGATGGTCTTCTTTTTTTTTTTTTAATTCTTTTCTAAATAGTGATAATGATGGAACTATTATAAAATTATTTTTCTTTATATTTAGATGAACCTCTAACTTTATATGTTTTGATGTTCATGGTTATGTTTGGATGAACCTCTTAATGTTAATCTTGGATCTCTTATATATTTTGATGTTAATGGTTTAATAGTAGATACATTAGTCCTTTCGGTATCAGAATTTGCGAAAGAGATCCTTAAAGACTTTTCGATGGTATGCTATGAATTGTTGAGAATTGAGAAGCATGCATTTATTACTTTGTGCAATCAACTCTAAAAGGTTGGCATACAAATAGTCATTATTTAACCGTTGAAAAGAAAATGATAATGTTTTTATTATAGTTAGCTATCACATTCGGAACCGATTAGTTAAATACTGGTTCCAACGCTCAAGAGAAACAATGCATAGATATTTTCATAAGCCTTATGGGGTGTGTTAAGGTTTTCTGAGAAGATCGTATCTCCATCATTTGATCAAACTCTAGATGAGGTCCGAATCCACTGACAACTTAAACAAATATTTAAGATACAATTCCTTTTGTATTAGAATACACATATTTAGTGGTTTTTAAAACCATTATATCATAACGGTAACATTGATTTTGATTGCAAAAAGTGTTGTTGGTGCGATGGATGGAACTCTTATGCATGAATGTATTCCAATAGATAATCAAATATCTTATAGGAGTAGAGGAAAGGCGGAATGCCATCAAAATGTCATGGTTATATGTGACTTTAATATAATTTTCATGTACGTGCAATCTAGGTGAGGAGGGGCCCAAGATTTAAGGGTTTGGATAAAGACTGTGATTAACAATTTTTTGATGCACGCTCCTGATAAGCATTTGTGTATTTATTTTATTAAAGACGATTAATTTTCCCTAACTACCTACCTAAGGAGATCTTTTTTTTTTTTTGCTACTTTGCTTTGATGGAAATAAATGTTATTTAGTTAATGCTACCTACACGTACACACTGAGGTTCATGGCAACATATCGGAATGCGTACTATTAGTTGCCTAACTTTCGAAGTGGTTGTCATGCTAGAGGCAGGGAAGATGTTTTCAACACTTGGCATGCTAGAGGCAGGGAAGATGTTTTCAACACATGCATGCCAAGTAGAGGAACGTAATTGAGCGAATTTTTGGTATGTTGAAGGTGTGTCTCAATTTCAAAGATGATCACATTATATTCCTTCTCAACTCAAAGGAATATAGTGATTGCATGCATGACAACACACAATTTTCTTTGAAAAGCAATCATTGTAGGTAATTTGTTCCATCAGTATAATGATGAGGGTGTTTATTAAAAAATGCTCGATAATCAAGATAATGATATGTCAAACATAGATGAAGAAGTCGAACAGACTGGTCAAAACCCTATGTTCAATTTGCAATAGTGAACCATAAATGGTCTTCTTTTAATCACATGGTTGAGTTATGTTCTTTTTGTCATCTCTTTTACATATTTTTTTCTTTTTTATTGATGGTTGATATGCCTATTTATTTTATGTCAAAACAAACAAAGATAGTTCATATATTTGTTTTAATTCAATGATACCTAGTAGATGATGTTTTGGATATCAATCGTTTGTGTTCGATTGATGCATATGGGTTAATTGAAACACTGTTATTTGATGAATGATGGATGATAATATATAAGTTGGTTAACAATAATAGGTTTTTTCTAACCATGTGGCATTGAGTGACACGTGAGATGTGTTGATGAGTTTTGACTCCTAAGTACATGCCACATGGCCAAATTTGGTGGCATGCTAGTAATAGGTTTTTGTTTAGCTATATGGTATTGAATGACACATAAGATGGGCCGAGGAGGTGGGACTCCTAAGTACCAGCCATGTCATTAAGTCTGGTAGCATAACAATAATGAATCCGGATCCTCTGTTGAAAACGAGTAGAGAACCTCTGCTGTTGCTGCTCTTATTGGTCTAGATCATCTTGACTGTGTCAGAGCAGCTCAGCTCTGACACAGTCAGGCTAAGCTGGACCAATCAGAGTAGTGATGAGCAGGATTTCTCTGCTCGTTTTCAACGGAGGATCCAGACTCAACAATAATAGGTTAAAACCTTGTTATCTGTATATTATAATCCATCATTTATCAAACAAAAGTGTTTTAATTAACTTAGTTATATCCAGCCATCACAAATCATAGCTATCCAAAATATTGTTCACTAAATATCATTGAATTAAAACAAATATAAGAAATATTTTTCTTTGTTTTGACATAGAGATAAATAGGTCTATCATTAATCATAAACAAATAAAAAATAAGGTGTAAAAGAGAATACAAAAAGAACAAAATTCAACCATGTGATTAAAAAAAAAATCATTTTCGATTGTTTTTCCAAATTGAACATAAGGGATGAGATTGTCTAACTTCTTCATTTATGTTTAGCATATCATTCTCTTGATTATCAGGCTTTTCTAAATGGACATTTTCGTCATCATACTGATGGAATAAATTATTTGCAATGGTTGCTTTTCGAATAAAATTGTATATTGTCATGTATGTAATCACTATGTTTTTTTGAGTTGAGAAGGAATATGGTGTCATCCTCTTTAAAATTTGGAAGCGCGCCTTCAACATACTAAAAAACTTGCTCAATTACATTTCTTTTGGCATGTAGGTGGTTGAACACCTCTTCCTACCTTCAGTACAACCACCACTTCGCAAGTCAGGCAACCAATACCACGCATTGCAGCATGGTGCCATGAACCTCTGCATGTGTGTGTAGGTGACATCAAATAAATAATATTTATCTGCATCAAAACATTCTTAGTAGATAATGAGGAAAATTAATAATCTTATATGAAATCAAGTATATTAATGCTTATCAGGAGGTGGCATTGAAAAGTTGTTCGTTGGATAACAAAAATTTTTCATTAAAACCCTTAAATCATAAGCCATTCCTTCCCATCCAGCTTGCGCGTACATAAAAATCATATTAAATCACACAGCCATGACATTTTCATATTATTTCGTTTTTTCTTTTCTCCTATAAAGTATTGGCTTTTTTTTTTAAGTCATGCAACACACCCACCCTTTTAGTTGCGCAACACACCCACACAGTTAGTCACACGATGCACCCACCCACCGTTGGGGTTAGTGTGTTTCCTTAGCACTCGAACCTGAGACCTGTTGTTGAAACGCCTAGGCGTCTTCCAGCTGGGCTAACAGGTGAGACAATATAAGGTATTGGTTTATCTATTAGAATGCATGCATCAATAAGAGTTTCATCTATCACACCAAAAGCAACATTTGCAATCAAAGTCAATGTTAATATTTTTGGATAATGAAAAAAAAAAAAAAAACTAAATATGCATATTTTAATATAAAAAGAATTGTACATTTAATATTTGTATAAGTTGTTGGTGAAGTCGGATATCGTATAAAGTTTAATTAAATGATAGAGAGACGATCATCTCCTTAGAAAAGTTTATGATAGCTCACAAGAGTTCATGAAAGTATTTATGCATAATTTCTCTTAAGTGTTAGAACTGGTATTTTATAAATCAATTACAAATGTTATGACTAACTGTAATAAAAAACATTGTCATCTTTTCGACGGTTAAATGCCAACTATTTGTAAGTCATCATCATGTCTTTTAGAAGCAATTGCACAAAGTAATAAATGTATGCTTCTCCATTCTCAATGATTTATAGTATACCACTGAAGCGCCTTTAAGATAGCCCACAAGATGATCATCTGCTTTTTCACATAATCCCACGAGTTATTTAGTTGTTTTTTAGTAGAAACGTTCCTAGTTTGCTTTTTGAGTTTGTTTATGATTCTACTCTATGAAGCTAACTTCAAAGTTCCTCTAGTTTTCTCTGTGCGCAATCACTCCAGCTCGCCCTATCACCATCCCCATAAACCTTCCCTATGTAAAAGTTAGCCAAGAATGGAACTTTAATGTGACTTATATATGATTGGTCTCTCAATTTGTCATTGTAGCTTGTTTTTGCAGGAAAAAAATGTTTTCAATATTTGTTTTGGGTATTCTTAAGGATATTTCTAGTTTGGTGTTTGTAAATTAACTCTAATCTCTCTTAATGTAGCTTGTTAATTGTTTTGTTAAAATTTATGTAAATATAATATAAGTAATTAAATATATAACTTAATGAAACGCTCAAACTACAATGAAATAAGTAAAATAACCCAAACAAAACCTATATAATATGTAATTAAATATATAATTTCATATTAAGTAATTAAATATATAACTTAATGAAACACTCAAATAACACTAAAATAAGTAAATTAAGTTGTTACAACTTACAACTTGATTTACAAAAAACATGAACAACTTACAAAATATAAAAAATAAACATACTTACAATAGTTGTAGAGATATTAGAGTAAGAGAGAGGAGTAAGAGTGAGAGATTTAGAGCTTTGGAGCAAGGAATAGTGAAAATGGAGGGGATATGAGTGCCTATTTATAAGCAAAAGTGCCTCAAATTGAAAAACTAAAAAATTGCTCCCAATGGTCATATTTTTTACCGTTGGGAAATATGCGGTTGCATATGCGGCATGCGATCACATACTCACATATGCGATTGCATATTGGTCGCATAAATAGTTGTAGAGAGTTTAGAGTAAGAGAGAGGTGTGAGAGAGAGATTGAGAGATTTAGAGCTTTTGGAGTAAAGAATAGTGAAAATGGAGGGGATATGGGTGCCTATTTATAGGCAATAGTGCCCCAAATTGAAAAAATAAAAAAATGGCTCCCAATGGTCATATTTTTTACTGTTGGGAAGTATGTGATCGCATATGTGGTATGCGATCGCATATCAAAGTATGCCATTGCCATGGCATACTTGCCAGGATCGCATATCAAAGATTTCCTCTAGTGTATTTTCAAGGAAAGGAAAGAAAAAAGAAAAAAAAAAATCAAGATATTTATATGTAAGTTGACCAATTGAGAGAAGAAGCTAGGAACTGTTTCATAGGATGGGGCTGAGCAACAGAAACATTCAAGGATGGCAATGCTTCTGATGTGGTGAGATGCGGAAAGAGGAAATTAATGATCATACTATTGAGCCAAAAATGAAGCGCCCCCTTGGAATTCTCTAAAGGTTTGATGGAAACTTATGTGGATGATAATTCAATGGGAAATCTTGGTTTATCTAGAGTGGGGGAGTTCTCAAGGACAATGGAGGCAGGATTGTGCTTATCTTTTGAGTTATGGTGGAGATAAGGGATTCAAATCAAGCAGAGTTGGAAGCAATGAAGGGTGAAGTTAATTATTTAGCTATTTAGATCCTTAGTCCAGGTCATTATCAAAGGTGATCCCTAGACTACAATTTCTTGGGCTTCTAGGGGAAGTCATATCCCATGGAAACAACAATTCATTGTAAACATCTATTTATTGATATCTAATACTTTATTAGAAAATGAAAGCCTGAAGGTCATTAAAAAGCTAAATCGGCTCTTTATAAGGGGATGGCTTCGTTGTTTGATGAAACTTTTAGTTTAATCCCGAGAGAGGCCAACTCCTGAGGCGAGTTTTTAGCAAAAAGAGGAATTATGTGTATTTGTAATTATGGACTATGGTTATTCATTGCCTGAATGGATAATGCCGCAATCTCTCTGTTTTAATCTCTCATGTCTTTGATCAAATCGGTGTTTTCCAATATGCCGATTTATTTTGTCCCTATTCAAATGCTCACAGTCTATTATTGATAAAATTGAGAAGCTTAGAAGAATTTTTCTCTGGAATGGTTCAAGCGAGGGCAGAAAGTTCCATTTGCTGAGATGGGAGGAGGTTTGTAAACCTACGAAGGAGGGAGGAGAAGGTATAAAACCGCTTTCCTGCATGGATTTTGCTACCTTGGGGAAATGGATTTGGAGATTCAATGTGGAAGTCAATAGTCTTTGGAAGAAGCTGATAGCGGCTAGATATGGGTTGCAGGAGGGAGGATAGTTTGTCAAAAGATTTTCTCTATACAGAGTGTCAGGAGCTTGGAAAGCGATCATGGCCACTCAACATTTGGTTATTAGGAGCATCTCCTTCAGGATTGGTTCTGGTTCTTGCACAAGAATTTGGGTTGATACTTGGTGCGGATCTTAGCCACTTCAGATAAGGTTCCCAACTATCGCTGCTCTTGCTCCAAACAGGTTTGTTTCTGTGGCTCTCTGCTACTCCTTCATTGGAGAGTCAATAGTTTGGAGTCCCCCTTGTTGCAGGAATATGTCCGATTTGGAAATTGAAGAATCCGCAGCTCTATTGGTCCTCCTTCAGCCGGTTAGAGTGGACCGGATGGAAGAGGACAGAGCTATTTGGCCATTTTGCAAATCTGAGAGTTTCTCGGTTAGATCTTTTTAATCCTTCATCTCCAAGGCACCCTCCACCTTGGCCCTTCCCATCCGTTTCATCATTGGTTTTATGGAGCTCCTCCTTGAGTCGCGGCTTTCGTTTGGTTAGTGGGTCGGAACAAGATTCTCACCATTGACAATCTTCAAAGAAGAGCGATGATCCTCCCCAATATTTGTCTTATGTGCATGGAGGGTGAAGAGATGATTGATCACCTTTTCATCCATTGCCCGTTCGTCAAGAAGGTGTGGGACTTCTTTTTGGCGGCATGCCAAGTGGTCTGGGTCATGCCGAAGTCCGTTCACGAGTTGCTTTGGGCATGGCATTGTGTGTGCGTGCGTGCGTGTGTGTGTGTGTGTGGGGGGGGGGGGGGTAAGGGTAAGGCTAGCACAGTTTATTGGCGCCTGCTTATTATGGCTGTGTTGTGGGTTATTTGGGGCTCTAGGAACGGTTGATGCTTCCGAAATGTGGAAGAGGGGGAGAATGTCGTGATTTGTAAGATCGTTTCCCTGGTTAAGGATTGGGTGATTTATGCTAAATCGGCCCGGCCAGCGTTGCTCTTTAGTGTTAGTTGGGTCATGCGGGTGTTGTATTTCTTTCCTCGCTTTGCGAGTTTTTCTAATAAAATTGCAGTTATCTCTCTCTCAAAAAAAAATGTCATCTATCAGGAAGATTTTTGGACCATGGGCCATCCCAGCTTTGGCTGAATGGGCCAATGGTCTGGTTCGCTGAACCATGGTTTTTATAAACTGAAAACCCGGGCATACTGTGTGTATCTTTGGGTTGAGGATCATATAATGTGTCCTGTAATTAACAGATTGGAATACTTACACTGTGAACATGTGATATTTCAGTTTAATTCGTCGGTAGTTAAGATTTATTGTCAGTAAAATCCTTTTTATAGAGTGCTTTTCAGAAATTCTGTTATTCTTCCATCTTGCTTATCCAAGGGTCATAGTTGGAGCTTCAAGGGTCTGAGTAGTGATTTCCTTCGGGGGCTTACCCTTATGCTCAATAATTTGGGAAAGAGGAGGATGATAACTAATGTCTGTATTACGTGCCTTAAAAGCATCAAAGATCATCTGTCCACTCTTGAGGTTTCTAGGAAGATTTGGAGTGATTTCCTTCAACTCTTTGAAATGAGCTGAGTGATGCCTACTTTGATGAATGATTTCTTTTTTTCCCCTGGGCTGGAACAGAGTGAAGATCAGCAGGTAGTTATGGTGTCTTTCCTTGGGGCAGTCTTGTTGTCTATATGGGGAGTGAAAAAGAAAAAGAAAAAAAAAAAATCATTCTTTAACAATAGATCTACGTTCCTGAGATGGATTTTGCAAGGGCTAAGGGCCATACGTTCTCTTGGGAGAGGGCAGGGAAGATTACTTGGGTAGTTAGGATTGAAATTTTGTGTTTGCTGACCAGGGTTGGCTCCTTACCATCCCCTTTCTGCAGCCTCATTGTTTTTGTCCGTTGGTTTGGTTTAATAAAAGTTATATTACCATTCAAAATAATGCTCTCTTATTATTTTAGTAGGATTATCCTTGAAGCACTGTGTTGGCTTGAATGCTTGTGATAGTTTGCTAAATCCATGCATTATGACCACTTCAACATGTCATCATGTGTGCCAATTCGGCAAGCAGACGCAAGATTAACCGGACTATTTGGTGGTTCACACCATGTAGATGCTCTGACATAAAATTAGGCCTGTTCACTGATCAGGTGGGCGACAATATATGAAATCAATGGATGCATAAAATAAGCATGACCTATTTTTCTAAGCCATCTATTTGTTTCAAACATTGCGGTTGACATGATGAGTGGACCAGCCTGGTTTCTGGCCAGGGAATCCAGATGGTGGGTTTCACCTGATGAATGGCTTGGATCTTGTATTGTACCTGTTTGCTACAATGGCTCATGTTGGCATGTCGGTGAGATGCTTTATACTTGCATGTAGGATTAGCAAATCTCCCTTTGTGCATAGGATACTAGGAAGGTTTGTAAGATTTTATTCTATTTTATTTTTAACTTTTCCACTTTATATTATTGTCATGACTAAGATTTCTGGGATTTCAGAAAAGAAGAGGGAGTTCTACAAAAATGCCAAGTGTATAAACAAGTACAAGAAGACACTGAAGCAACAAAATGAGTCGCAGAATATTCTTCCAACTGCTGCACATCACACAGAGGTGCAATTGCTTTTTTGCTTGTTTCTAGTTTAGAGAATGGATGTATTCACTACTGTATGGAGGTTTTCTCGGAGGATGGCACATGCCAGCCATGCACATAGCACAGTTCTAGGGCAATCGTAACCATCAATCTCTTGGGTCATGATGTTGAGAGGCCATAACTGGAAAAAGAAAAATCACATAATCTATCTTTCCTGTTGACTAGTGACGAGAAAATAGAGGTTGAGAAAACTGAGCATTGATGTGCTGCTTATAATAGGTGAAAGTTACATCATTTTGATGGCCAGGATGTCAAAGTCACTGTGGTCCATCTGTTGGCCCATCAGAACAATGGTTCCTACTGCCCTAGTAATTATGCCATATGTGGTGGAGATGCTGGAAATGATCAAGCATTCAGCAAGGTTCATGAGCCGCCCTGCCTTTTAGGTTATATTGGGCAGCAAAAAGAAACTTGCACTCAACTGTTCAGCAAGATTGAAAGCAGAATAATTGGGTGTGAAATGTTCACGTTGAAACGCAGTGTGAGAGATTATCACAGCCATTCAACAAAGATCGTGTAGCTCTGAACTCAACACCATTGTCTCTGGGGGTATTTTACACCTGACCATTTGTGGAGGAAAGAGCAAGGAGAGAAATCATGTGTGTTTTCCATGTCAACAAAAATTATCGAGCTTTGTCTTGTACAATGCTCTAGTGCTCTCTTAGTTGCATTGGTCCACATGGGCATCCCAATCGATTGATCTGAACTGTCTATTAACTCTAGAACACATTTCATGGAATGCTTTGCAAAAATCACACTGATGGGGTGATCTAATCCAACCTTGTGGCTTTATTTTCTATAGCCATCTTTTTTCCAAGCTATGAATGGGATGGCTTCAATTGCCTAACAGAAGTGATTCTATCCTTGAAGAGTCAATAAGCAGTCCATGATGGGCCCTAACAAATAGATGGATCAAATTGTTGATTTTAGACTTTTTTTGTCACGCAATTGTGACTGTTCATATTATAGGCCATTGATCAATGGTTAATACTTGTTGGGTAGGTGTGGTGTCTGCATTGTAGCCCATGAAATGCATGCTGGACTTAATGAATGGTCTGGATCAATGAATCGGACTGTCCAAGTGGCCGATGTAACTAGGAGCACTGTAACTAATAGTGCTCTTAGAGGACTGGAGCATCTCTCTTCTTTTTTTTCCCTTTTTTCATTAATAAATTACAAACAAGTGCACTTTTTTGCATGCGGCCATGGGAAGAATGCATGATCATCCATGTATCTCATGTGCATGCATGTTTTATAGGTTTTTTCAACTGCATACAGATGGGGAGAAACAACGCATGTGGAGAATCATTTCCTTCCTCTACATGCATGTTTTGTAGGTTTACTATCTTGTACTCGATGATCCTAGCCTTTCAATGAAAGTAGACCATTACAACTCATTCCGGAATACTGTGACAGGGTGGCAAAAGTAATGAAGCTCGAAATGATAGAAAAATGGTGATAAAGAAGCAGAAAAATAACAAGAACAGTCTGCAGAGCTTGCGAAAAGAGTATGAGAAGAAGCACGAGGAGGAAGAGAAGGCAAGGGTGGAAAGAGAAGCCATCATTCAAGCAAAGAGGGAAGAGAGAGAAAAGGCCGAAGTGCGGCGAAAGGAGCTGAGAGGGAAGATGTTCAAGAGGACCCAGCATGGTCAGCCCATCATGAAATACAGAATCGAGCATCTCTTAGAAGGTATCATACGCAGTACAAATTAAAATGCAGTTTTTGGGCTTTAATTATCTTAAACACTAATTGCATTCATTTGTTATAAATCTGCAAGAAAGAAATTGCAAGAAGAAAATGTAACTGTTGGATAGAGAATATCCAGAAGCTGAGTTTTTGCCGCAAGCTCATGCTACCTGTGTGCAATATCGAAGCCCACCCATCAGGTGGGCCTTGTTGGGTACGCATGTCTGGCAAAAAATCAGGTCGACTCCATTCGTCAGGTGGGCCACATGTACATTGAAGGTCCAGGAATTTTGTTGCTTGGATCTTCTAGATATCAAGGGTTTGTTTTATCCATTGGTAGAAGAAACCATATGTTTAGGAGCTTTACTAAGCCCACATTCATTAGATGTAGCACTTGACTACATGTTCTTGCATGCATAGTTTAAAAACTCAAAAACTCGATTCTAACTCAACTCGGTGTTCAGCCCAGTTGGGTTGACTCCAAGACTCAGGGCAAGTTTTAAGTTGACTCGAGTTGATATTTAAAATAAAAAAATTATAGATACTTGAAATAGTTGATAGAGCACAAATAATTAAAAGCCTACTAGTATATAAACAAACATGGTAGTTTAGTGGCAGAACTTCATCGGTTCCAACCAGAGGTCATGGGTTCACAAACTCCATGAATTCCTCTTCTTCTTTTTCCCTCTCTAAATAACCATTTGACTGGCGAGTGACTCAGGCCTGGTCACTGAATGGTGTGTGGAGAAGACTAGAGTTGTTGATCCAACCCAACGAGTCTCCCCCAGTCTTGACCAAGACAATTGAAGTAGTGAGTTTTGCAGTCACTCAGCTTGATGTAACTTCAATTTGATTCAGGCCAAGTTTCGAGTCAAATCATACGAGTTTTAACATTTGAGTGAAAATAAATCTGGTCCATTCAGCAGGTGGGCCCGACTTTAGAAGATTTGGACAGGGAAAAACTATTCAGCAAATGTGTTTTTTTCAGCTGTGTATGTTTCATAAATTGTGGCCCACATGACGAGTGTACCAATCTGATGAATGGATTGGATCTCTCACCGATGTGCTATGCCGGTAGATGTGTGAAGTGTAATGAGCTGCCTTGTGCATGCCTGTGAGAATCTTGACCCATGATTGCTAGCCATGTAGGACTTTAATCTGCTTTCAGTGGGAGAGCTCTGGATGTGGGTCATTAATCAAAAGTTTTGGATCTTCCAAACGAAGAGAATTTTCAAGGTGATTGCCATCATATGTGTAGCTTATAAGATAAATGGTTCAGATCACTGAAAATAACCCAAACTATGTAATGCCCTTCCATGTGGATGGCCTGATTGGTACACAAGAACCATCTCCTTACATAATTATTATTTAAAAAATGAAAAAGAAATTAAGATGCAGAAATGCTCACATTCAATTTATTGGACAAAAGTTACCGTTCAGTAGATAGCTTGCAATAGGTTTGTCCCACCATGAAAATCACCTTGTGCAAAAACCAGTTCCATCCACTCATCAGGTGAACCACACTAGTATTTTTTTTCAACACTGGCTATACAGTATTCCCCTTATGACTGGAATTTGCATGAAGTGATCCTCATGGTGGGGCCAACCTAGTTGACGGGGTGGATGTCACACTCACATTTAACCCCTCTGTTACCCACCTCACCCTTAGGTGCTTTCCGGTGTTGAAAAAACTGTGGGGCCCACCATAATTTGTGTTTTATCCACACTGTCCATCCATTCTGTTAGGGCATGAGCCCAAAAATGAAGCAGATCCAAACCTAAGGTGGAACACCACAGGAAACCGTGATGATTGAACACCTGCCATTAAAAACTTCTTAGGGCCCACTGTAATATACAACCTGTTGATTAGGTCACTAATATCTGGACGAAGGGAAAACACAAATATCAGCTTGATCCAAAACTTTTGCGGCTGCATTCAATAATCACTGTTTCCAATGGTGTGGTGTGCTGAGATTTAGATATGGCTCATTTTTTGGCTCATGTCCTAAAATGGGCTGGCAAAATGAATGGACAGCGTGGATAAAAGAAATCATGATGGGCCCATTGAGCTTTTTCTAGCACCAAAATGAGTACGGGAGGGGTCACTACTGAATCTGAGGCCCGTTTGGCATCTCTACTCTAAGTCAATAAGAACTACTCTAATAAGTTCTGGATCTTATTTTAAGTAAGTTCACCTGGTAAAATCATTTTTTTAAATCGAAAAAGCTATTATTTGAAATAAGCATGTTTGACAACACATTTAAGTAAGAGCTTTTTTTTTTGGGGTAGTTGATGTCATTTTTAAATATTACAAAAGCTCAATTATAAAAGCAATCCAAATGGTTGTTTTGGTGGATCTCACCATAAATGAACCATGCCCACCTTTGATGTGGACCGTCCATCGTGTGAGCAAACCTTTAAAGTGGGCATCCATCTTTCAAGGCCCGTCTTGGATGTGGACCATTCATATATGGGGCCCACTATCAATGCTAATTGTCCTTTATGTGGGGCCCTTCAATGTTACCCATCAATTGGAGTCGACATTTGATGTGTCCATAGTGTGGGCCCTACATTCAAAGTGGATTGTCCATCATGTGGGGCCTACTTTTGATATCTACCATTCATCGTGTGGAGCACACCTTCTATGTGGATCATCCATCATGTAGCCCACTTTGGATATGGGTCATCCATCATGCAAGACATTGGATGTGGACCGTCCATTAGGTGGGGCCCACTTGATGTGGATCGTCCATTTTGAGGGGCTACACTTTGTTCCGGTCCATCCTTAATATGAAGCCCACTCTGTCCATTATGTGGGCCCACCTTGGTGTGGACCATTAAATGTGTGGGGCCCCACCTTTAGTATGGGTTGTTCATCATGTGGGCCCACCTTCAATGACCATCATCCATCATGTGGGTCCCACCTTTGATGTGGACCACCCATCAAATGGGGCCCTCTTGATTTGGATGTTCTGTCATGTGGAGCCACACTGATGCAAGCCATCCATTATGTGGGGCCCACCTTTCATGTGAACCGTTCATTATGTGGCCCACCTTGATGTGGATCATGCATCATATGGGGCCCCACATTCAATATGGATAGTTCATCATGAGGGACCCACCTTTGATGTCCACCATCCATTGTGTGGCCCCACCTTTGTTGTGGACAATCTATCATGTGGGGCCCACTTGATGTGGATAGTCCATCATGCGAGGCCATATTTTGATCCAAGCCATCCATCATGTGGGACCCACCTTTGATGCCCACCATCCATCATGTAGGTCCCTCCTTTGTTAGGGGTATCGTCCAGCATGTGGGGCCTAACCTTTAATATGGGTCATTCATCATGTGGGCCTACCTCCATCATGTGGTCCCACATTCAATGTCCACCATCGATCATGTGGGTCCCACCTTTGATGTGGACCATCCATCAGGTAGGGCCTACTTGATGTGGATTGTCCATCATATGGGGCCACACTATGATGCGGGTCATCCATCATGTGGGGCTCACATTTGATGTGACCATGCATTATGTGGGCCCACCCTTGATGTGGACCATTCATCATGTGGGACCCCACCTACGATAGTCGTTGTTCATCATGTGGGCCTAACTTAGGAGACATTGTAAAGATAAGAGAAGAGTGTAAGATGGAAATTATTTGGAAAGTTTATAAACAAATTTATCAAAGAACTAGCAAAGAATGTCTACCAGCTTAAGCCAAATAAACTCTTTTTCAAAAATTAACCCTCCCCAACTTACAAAATTAGAGCTTTATTATTATTATTATTACACACACCCTACACTCATGCCGAAGTGGGATTTCACCATGTATGAGGCTCAACCCAGGCCTAGTGTTGAAATTCCTGAGAGTCTACTACTAAGGCAAGGATATAAAATTAGAGCTTATTTACTACTTTCTAAACAAATAAGCTCCTCAATTAGATTTTTATCAAACGGTTTAAAACATTTTTTTTTTTTTTTAGAAATAAGTCAATGAGCCCTTATTTGTAGAGATGCCAAATGCTCCAAGTCAGACAATGAGTTGAACCTGGGCCCATCAAAATCAAAATTTTGATCAGGGCTGGCCGAAGAGCTCACACCAGTTCACTATCTAGCCCCAAACCCAACCCATTGCCAGGCCTTAGTTGGAACTTGGATGTGAGCATTTAAGGGAGAAAGAAAAAAGAGGCAAGGGTGTGAAAATTTTAAAAAGGCTTGCGGCAGCTATTATGTCCCTGAAACCACCTTTTTCAACGAGGAACCGATGGTCTGACTTAATGCTCGTGTCTGACCTAATGAGTGGAGTTTTCAACTCTTTAGGTGATCTTTATTTTATCATGAATCCTGACAATCAATGTGATCTTTATCATATGGCCCACCCCACATCACGGCTCCAGATATTCCATCGAACACTTGGTGGAAAATGAAAAAAGTCGTGTATGAAGTTTGACATGCGATGTTGCATGTGAACATTCATCTCTTTTCCTTTGGCTCAAACTTGTTAGAAATCCTGTTATATGGTATAGTTTTGAAGTTCCAACAAGAGCAGCATTGATTTAGTAATCCAAGCCATTGGTCTATTGAATTCCGTGGACCATGCCTAAAAAATCTCCATAGGATGATCGTAACCAACTGAGAAAGGCCCCAAGATAAGTGGACCAGATCTGCAAATCTGGGGGATTTTGTGATGTAGGCTGCATTTGGGCTACACCCATCTTCATTGTCAATCTTTGAATTGTTTGCGATTTCAATGATAAGGATCATGAGACGGGCTATGTATTCAATCACGGTGAAAATCTTGTGCACTTGTTTGTGGGCCGTATGGGCCAATGCTCAGTTTACATTGTGTGGTTGAGATTATAAAATTCCAGTCAAAGAGGCTTGACGCCCAAACCTCCTCTAGGTGTCACCACAGAGAGAAAGAGAGAGAGAGAGATTTTTTCACTCCAGGTGTTGAATTCGAAACAAGATTTTTGTGTTTTTCTAGAAAGATGGGCTGATCTAGACAGGATCTTATAGTTATTAAAATTGGGTTTTTTTAAATTAAAAAAAACTTTATAACTTTCACTGTTTGTAATATTAAAATCCATTAGCTAGTTCTTCTTAAAAGTCACTTTAATCATGTGATCCAAGCCATCCAATTGATGTTTAAGACGAATGGCTCATATTGATTTTAGTAGATGTCTAATCACTCGCTTGGACCATCCATCATGTGGTGCTCATGTTTAAGTAAATATTCCCACACAAAAATCACTATGATTTATCCTAAGTATTCAATCAATGGCTAGTAAAATGAATTGTTCGTATCAATTAAGGCATAGAAGATCTAATCACTGATATGAAACTTCCATGGTGTTGGGCCCACCTCTGATTGCTAATTCTTATAAAAGTCACTTTGATTGGATGATCCTATCCATTGGTAAATGGTTAGGTGTAGACACCTCACCTAACCATAATGTCACTGAAGACATTTGATCGGGAAAGATCATTAAGGCCTACTTCTCCCAAGGATTCTAGCCATTAGAGGGCCTTAGATTAGCTTCTAGAAACTCGTTTGACCAAAACAACGAGTATAAATCTAAACATTTTGTTGAGTTGTCAACGCCGAGCCCCCACCTAAGTATCAATGATGAGTTTGCCATGTAGGGTAGAAATTGAATTTTCACAAGTGAAATTGAATTTTCGCCCCTCACACACCGCATTATCATGTCAATTTTCCCCTTTTTATTGACCATCACCAATCTAGAGAGCATCGAAGAGTTGATGATTGGTCGCAAAAAAATGGATTTATGGCCGTAGATTTCTACATTGCGCATGACTTTATTATAATAATAGTTCTTTTTCCTCTATTTTACACCTATCATATTTACCATCCTTTGTTTGTTCTCATTGCAATTCTTTTAAGGCCCTGTTTGGATTCATAAAACTATGGGAAAGTATGGGAAAGGAAATGAAGCTTTCCATAAAACTCACTTTCCTTTGTTTGTTAAGCCTTTCTTAGTAGGAAACCGTCAAAAACACCAATTTCCACTTTTTATATTTGTTGGAAACCTCCTCCCCTAAGAAATGCATTTTCCTATAATGAAAGCAAAATGTGTTTCTCAATGGTTAAAGCCCAAATGCGCCACTATTCATATTCAATCACCTCATGTGTGCCACATGTGCCAATGTGCCAAAGGAGACATTGTCCATCTTTGGTCATGCTACACATGTGCCAATATGTCACACGTGCTGCAATCCATCTTCTATTGTGCCCCACATGTGTAAAGAGCCCCACGGATGTCACCATCCATCTTCTCTTGCACCCTACAAGTGTTATTTTTGGCACATGTACGGTGTACCACCATTCATCTTACTTGTGCCCCACATGTGTCATTGTGCCGTGTCATTGCCCATCTTCAATCCTCAAATATGCGATGTGCAAATGGTGCCAATGTGCAGAAGTACTATCATATAGCTTTAGTGCCCTACATGTGCAAAGCACCCCACATATGCCAATGTGCCACAGTTCCATTATCCATCTTCAATCTTCAAATATGCAATCGTGTCAATGTGCAGAAGTACTGTCATATAGCTTTAGAGCCCACATGTCAAATGTGTCAATGCATGTCTTGTGCCACATGTGCCATCATTCAACTTTGAGTCCCTCACATGTACCACACGTGCCACAATTCAGCTTCAAGTTCTCACATATGCCGTGCATGCCATATGTCATTGTTCATCTCTAAGCATCTCACATAAGCCACATGTGCTAACTCGACACATGATTGCAACTACTTAAAAAAATCAAGAATGTTTTTTTGTTTTGCCAAACAACAAACTTGAAAAAAAAAAAATCTTAAATTTTTATGAAAATCTTGTTACAAAGCAAATAAGGAAAACAATTTTTTGGAAATGAGGTTTCCCAAGAAACACCATTTCCTTTCTCATGAATCCAAACAGGCTTTAGGAGAAACAAAAAAGGAAACCTTTTTTCACCCCCACCCTAATGAAACTCTCAAATTGCCAAGCCTACAACCTTATCCACCTAATAAGAGATGTCACATGTCTAAGTGTATCCAAGAGCTAATAGGAATGTGTTATGTGTATTTCCTTTGGCCTTCTATTACCCTTCTCATACCTACCATCCCTATTACATTCTTGCTGCAATTTCTTTAAGAATAACAAAAGAAAGGAATCATTTTTTACTCTCACCCTTAAGAAACTCCCAAATTACCAAGTCCACCATCTTAACCACCCAATGAGAGAATGTCATAAACAATCAAATTGCCATTCACCTCAATTATAAAAAGGCCATTCTCTCTCTTTTGCACCAAGCCTTGAAATTTATTGAGAAGCCTCTCTTCATCTGTTTTAGATCCCTAGATGGGTCCATCTCACCTCAACTTTTTCTACACCACACCAATAACCCCTCGTTTGCCTCTCTACACTCATAATCACACCGTACCCTATGGAAAATCCATAGTGAGAGAGACCTAGAGTAGGGTAGGGATTTCAGAGTTACAATCTTCTCTCATTGTGAAGATGAGTGTTTAAGTTCTTCCTTCTCACTCACTTCTCCAGTCAACATCCTCTATTAGTTTATAGAGAATATCTTTGTTGAGTAGGAGTTCCAAGCACTCCAATTACCTTCTCTTACTACAAAGGAGTGTGGAGGTTATTCTCTCTCCACTCAAATCTCCAGGCCATCAGTCGATTTAACGGCACATCTCTAAGTTTCTTTACATTTTCTTTATGGTATTGCTACATTCCCTTCTCATATATCCTCTACTTTGCATTTATTATTTATTTCACTTTGTACTATTACAAGTTATGATTTAAAGCTTAGATTCAAACAAATATATATGGATCCCAGAAGTAGAAACCGTACATGCGTATTGGCAAAGAAGATACCTTGTGCCTTTGTTTTTCATAACCGAGACCTTTACTCAAGAATCTACAGATTCTATACCAAGTGGAGTTATTCAATCAAAATCGTTAATCTTGATTCTTAGGTCATTTAGCTTTATGATTTCCAGCCAGTCATAAATTTCAATTTATTTTTACATAATGACTCATTTTCATTTAGGGACACCTTTGGCAAACTCGTTCATCCGTTCCAAACTAGGAAAGTGAAGATTTCATAATAGTAGTAGTAATAATAATAATATTCAAGAGTTTTTGCCGTACATGCACCTATCTTTTGGGTCATAGACAGATTAATACCTGCTTTTAAACTTATTCGAAATCAGTACCTAAGGATTGCAATATACAGACATTATACTACTTTGTTGACATTAACTGACGAAGGAGTAATGTAGACATTCCTTTTGTCACAAAAGGACACATTTACCCCTGCTTACATGCAATGACAATTTTGCCCCTCTATGATTTTCAGCCTTGGCGGTAATGAGTGCCCCACTTGTGGACCCTACAATGATACATGTGTTTCATCCATGCCGTCCATCTATTTTGTCAAATCCTTTTAGGCCAAGGCCCGAAAATCAGCATGATCCAAGTCTCAAGTGGAACACACCACAGGGAACAGTGGGGCCAGGTTGCTGCTCCCCTTTTGGCAGCTATTTGGTGGCCACTCGTGGGCCCCACCATTTTGTATATGTTAGATCCACGCAGTCCATATGTTTTTCTAGATTATTTTAGGCCATGGGTCTGAAAATGAAGAAGATCAAGATTTCAAGTGCGCCATGCCAAAGAGAATAATTCCCACCGTTGAAACCTTCTTAAGCCCATTGCAATTTTTTATACTATCTATTATGTCCAAACCAGATCTCTTTGGGCAGGCCATGAGCTGGCCAATTCAATGGACGAACTAGATTTTCCATATGGACCCACCTTGTTAGGAAAGCACAAAATAATAATAATAAAAAAAGGGTCGCTGGAACAGCCGGCGTCTAGAGGACGCCGTTGCCCAGCAGCGTGAGGACGGACGCCCTTACTGGGCGTGATCTGGGGACCCACTATGATGTTTATGTTTTATCCACGCCGTCCATCCTTGTTGCCTGATCATTTTAGGCCATGGGCCAAAATTTGAACCAGATCCAAATTGTAGGTGGGCCACACCATAGAAAACAGTGGCGTAGTGACATCCACCATTGAGACTTTCTTATGGCCCACCATGATGTTTATTTACAGTCCAACTTAGGCAAGGTCACACGTGACCTGTACCCTGGCCATGTGTGGCCAGGATAAAGGGAGAATACAATTATCAGCTTGATCAAAGCTTCTTGAGGACCACACGTGTGGACCCATTGCATGGCAGCATGCCTTGACTCGCTGACCAGCAAGGCCCACCTTGAGGTATGTGGTTAATCCACACCATCCCTCCAGTTTTCAAATCATTTTGGGCCATGGGCCCAAGAACAAGGACGATCCAGATCTCAAGTGGACCTCCCTGCAGGAAACAGTGATGATAATGATGCTCACTGTTGAAACTATCCTACGACCCACCTTGAGGTATATGTTTCATCTACGCCACCCACCCTTGTTTCCAGTTCATTTTAGAACATGGGGTAGATCCAAATCTCATGTGGATCACCACCACAGAAACAGTAAGGGCAATGATGCCCACCGTTGAAGCCTTCCAAAGCTAATGCCCCTGCTGCTCCCAGATTGAGAGTGAGAGGAGGGGGTTTAGGAGGGGGATGGATAGGGTTTGGGATAGAAAAGGTAAAGTTGGGATTATTACGGGGAGAGAGGGGTTAGACGAGTTGTATTGTAGTGGTCGTAAATCTATGGGGCCCATCTTACTAATATGTAGTATATCCACACCATCTATCCATTTTCTATGTTAAACTGAGGGGATGAACCTAAAAATAAAGCAGATCCAAATCGTCAATGGATCACGGTATACAAAACAGTGGTGATTGACTCAATAAAGGTTTAAATGGTGTACATTGGAGATCTTATTGTTCATGCAGTGTTCCACTTGATTAAGGTTTTCCATTTATTAGAATATTTTGATGAATAGAAATAGATAGACGGAGTGATTTGTCTAGATCATCTCTGTGGGCCCCACATAGCTTCCGATCACAGCCGGATCACACAAATGTACCCGTCTGTTTGCGACTAAAAGGAGGGATAATATTATCATTTTAGAAATACCGTAAGACTTTGTATTATATATGTAGGGTAAATAGACGGTAGGTACCATTATGACTAACGTTTGCATTTCTCAGGTATTAATTTGGAATTAGTTTAAAAGTAGGTATTGATCCAGATAGGTGCCTGTACGGCAAAAACTCTAATAATAATAATAAAAGAAGAAGGTTTGATCATTGATTTTAATATGCCATTATATAGGCTACTTTATAGCACCCAAAAGATCAATTTGATATGTGAGGGGGAGATAAACACCTTTAAGATATTGAAAATCATTTTATGTTTAATTCTAGCTTTTTTTTTTTATAAAATTCCCTTCTTCTTGATTTTGGAAGGATAGTTACATTTTTGTCAAAATTTTTATGTGAGGACCAAATGACCCATGTTTAAAATTAAGTTACATAAAGTATAATTTTAGAAAGGGATTTTTACCACAAAATGCCTCCGTGATTCAAAATTTGCCAAATAGTGCCACCACAAACTTGTATTCCCTGGCGGTGTTATTTCAAAGGAGAAATCACATTACTACCCTCGTTTTTTCTTCTTTACAAAGTGGGGAATCTAAGATTGTTAGGCTCACATGGCATGTCTCACATCCAACCCATCCAATAGGTGCACACCAACATGATCATTAGGCGAACCAAAAATATCAGGGATCCAAGCACAAGGTGGGCCAATCCATAAAAGATAATATACACCACTCAAAACATCCAAATTCAAGTGTAGCCCATCTGATGATTTGATTGGCCTGATTTTTTATTTGTGCAATCAGCATGGTAGGGTGCATATGTTGGGTAGCTTAAATGTCATACACAGCATGTCAGCCCCACAAACCTCGACTTTTGTTAAAGAAAAATTGGATGAGAACAATTTTTTTTTTTAATTTCCTTCCTAAAAAAGAACCTCCACTTAATTTTAATTGCTAAGGCATTATTTAATAAAATGTTAATTCCATAGAAATTTTACGCAAAAAAAATCTCTTTTAGAAAACTATTGATTAAAATGCAAATCTCACATTACATTTGCACACCCTTATCTATATAGTATAAAAACAAGTGAGTGAGCACTTTTGTTAAGGGCCCATTTGGATTTGTGAAAAGCATGGTAATGGAAATAGTCTTTCTCGAGAAATATTATTTCTAAGAAACATAGTTTCTCTTGTTTATTTTCCAACAAGATTTTTGTAGAAATTGTGGACATGTTTTCAACAAAAATTTCTTTAGTGTGATGAGAAAAAAATATATATATATTTATGGTCATTAGCTTATATGCCTTGCCACCCACACCCTACACACACCCACGCACTCACACCATAGTAAAATCTCACCACAATAGGTATTCGAACCCATGATCTCATGTTGAAACTCTTGTGAGTCTACCACCGAGGCATGAGTAAGGACCCAACATATATGCGGTGCTTGAAAATGGGTAGCTACACATGTGGCATACATAGCTTGTGTAGGGTGCCTGAAGCTAAATAGTGGCACATTAAACACACATGGTCACTTAAGGCTGGAGGGTAGCACTTGTGCACATAGGCATATATGGAACAATTAAAAATAACGAAGGCACATGTGGCATATTGGTACATAGGGTCTACTTTGCACATGTGAGGCAAAAGAGAAGATGGATAGTAGTACATGTGGCATATTAGCACATGCGGGGTACTTTCCACATGTAAGGCACAAGAGAAGATGGATAATAGCTCATGTGGCATGTTAACAAATGTGATACACTGTACATATGTGGGTTGCATGTGCAGGGCATAAGAGGGGATGGATGGTAGCACATGTGACACACATTGACAGATGTGCCACAGGAGCACATATGGCACATTGGTACCGAAGGCATTTATAGATGGACTATAACACATTTAGATTTAACTATTGGAAAACTCATTTTTCTTTCACCACCGGAAGGCTTTACAAACTAATGAAACTGTGAATGCACTTTCGTGTGATGAAGTGGGAGTCCATCTACATTTATGCTCATGGGCCATGATCTTAGACACACACCCCATTTCCAACATATGTGCTGTGCCCATCTTAATCAAATGGTACCCTCAAACATTTGCACCCCACATCGGAAGATTTTAACCATTTAATCGCTGCTTTGCAAACAAATGGTTAAAACTGAATGGTCACAGTTGTTAATTACGCCAAGAGCTTGCCACATGTACAGTGCTGATTCATGTATCACCATCGTCTTGATGAAAATATCTCAATAAGACGCATGGCAAGGTGATGTTTCAATTGAGTCCACTCATATACTAGCACAATCTTAGATGACTTGAATTTAAAAAAATAAAACCCATGAAACAATCCTATCCATTCCCTTTTCATGTAACTTCAATGGCAATAGATTGGATGAATAAGATTTGCTGATGGCTGTGATTTTGATAAATTAGAACTCGATGCTAGAGACGTGAGTAACACCTGAGTTCGGTCAGGCCATGACCGTGGGCCCACCTTGATGTATGTGTTGTGTATCTAGACTGTTCATCTATTTTGGTAGATCATTTTATAGCATGGCCCAAAAACAATAGTAGATCCCAATCTCGGTTATACCATTCCACAGGAAACAGCGGCGATTGACTGTTAACAATTACTTGTGGTCCACGGAAGTTTTGGAGTGAAACTGATATTTGTGTTTTCCCTTCATCCATGTCTGTATGAACTTATCAATAGGTTGGATGGCAAATAAACATTACGCTGTGCCTTAAGAAGTTTTTAATGGTGGTAATTCAATCACACTTTACCATGTGGTGTGGTCCACCTGAGATTTGCATCAGCTTCGTTTTTGGGCTCATGTTCTCAAATGAGCTCTAAAAATAGATGGACGGTGTGGATATATAATACATGCATCAATGTGGGCCCCACGGTCAGGGTCGCACCGTGCTGGATGAGTCCCAGGCCGCACCTAATCCTCTCCCTATCATTCCCTCGCTTTCCACGTTTATTTTGCATGGATTAGGTAGCTAGGAAATTCGTGAGCTCCCTACCGTACATTTGGCATGTACCCTAAATCCAAATGGCCCAAATAGCAGGGACCACCGTAGATCGGCCACTTACACAAGATCAGATCTATTAAAAAAACATGACCCCTGATCAGTAGACAGTCTGTCCAATTTTGGACCATTTGCTATTTTTCGCTTTTAAAGTCCATTGGATTTCTAACAATTGACGAGTTTGGATCGTACCATCTACAGTGGATCCCACTACTTGGACGGTTCAGATTTGAGATATATGTGGGAGGGAACCTCAGCTGTATCCTTACTACGGTGCGGCGGAGGTGTATTGTATCAAGACCCGAATAAAAACAGACCGGAAGGTTATGACATCGTTTTCCTGCCTTGTTCTGTCTTTTTATACCATCTCCCCGATTTATAATCCTGACAAGCCATGCTCAAACCCGATGTTTGACCCAAACGGGTCACAATCCGGTAATGGAAGTGGGTCATAATCAAGGAGTCGTATATGGCCGGTGATTCAAGGGAGCAATTTTTTTGTGGGGCCCACCTTTTATTGAACCAGATAGTTGGGCTGGTGGATCTAGTTATACATGGGCCGTACCTTAAAAATATCCTCCATTGGATGATCAGAGGATCAGTGGGGTGTATGTGGATCGTTAATCAGTGGCCCACATTCAACTAGAAACGAATCGGTTAATCACAGTGTTTGGGGTGATGGGGTCCTTCCAGATTAACGCCCCGATCATTTGATGGCGAGCCCAGCCGTATTTTTTATGGGCTCCAATTAGGTACTACCCCCACCAGGACGCATAAGGAGATGGACAGGTATGTGGCGCATCGCCATTTGTTGATGTAGCAGGCCCCGCACCTCGGTATTAGTGGGATGTGATGGGTCTGACAGTTCTGGGTCAGACCCAAGGTGCAGGACCCACTGCGTTGGCCAATGACAACACGCCAAGTACCCATCCATCTCCTTGTGCATCCTGGTGGGGGTAGTACCTAATCCAAGCTCATTTTTTATACTAATTCAGCAACAGTGATTGAATGAATTGTGCAATTGAAAAGACTATTATGTTATTTTTACACCATTTAGATAAGGAAATTTTAAGCTAAACTACCTAATTAATATGGAATTTATATTTGATACCTTTTTCATAAAGGTTTTTGAAAAGCTACCTCATTAATTGATATAACCAATGCATGGATGAGCCCACCTTAATATTTATGTAAAACCCACTTGGACCACTAGGTGTGTCCTGGCCAAAAAATGAGCTCCATCTGTAATTTAGATGGACCACATGAGCTTCATCTAATGGTCGGAGTTGAATTCATGTAATTATCATGGTAGGCCTGGTAAAAATCAATGGTGAACATCACTCTTCCAACTATTTCCTTCTGTGTGCCCACCAAAGGCAAAGGTCAGCTAGATCTTTTGATTCTAAGCCTAATATGGGACTAAATATCTAATGGTCTGGAGTGGATCTTACATACACATCATGGTGGGCCTCCTCAAAATTAAGAGCAGTGTCTCCTACAACTCCCCCTTTTTTATTTCTAAATAATTTCTCCCTGCTGCTAGATTGGAGAGGGATACCAGACTTGATTTTTGGCTGGGCCCACCATAATATGTATGCAAAATTCACTTTGACCATTACATACGCGGTCCCAATTTAGGCCAGAGACAAAACATCAGGTCGACTTGTTATTTAGGTGGGCCGCATCAAAGAAAACAACTAGGGAGATTTCCACCCTTGACTTTTATTGGGCCCACCATGTTAATTATATGAAATCTACTCTTAACCATTAGATCCACACTAAAATTTCGACCTGGGGCCTACAAATCAGACTATCTATCATCCAGATGGGCTATACCAAGGAAAATAATTTGGAGGGTGATCATTGCCTGATGCATTGTTTCCAATCATATGGTCCATCTAAATCACTGATGGGGATGATTTGTGGGCCCTCATCCTAAAATGATGTGAAGCAATTGGTGGTCATGGTGGGGGCCGTCAAAGCAGTTGAACCATTTGCCGTAGGAACACCCAATTTGCCATTAAAAGAAATGCTAAGTTAAAAGATAATTTTATATTAGATCAATAAGGTAGTTTTTTGAAAACCTTTTTCAAGATAATTTATATAAATTGATAAGGTAGCTTTTTTGAAAACCTTTTTCAAGATAATTTATATAAATTGATAAGGTAGCATTTTGAAAACCTTTTGAAAAGGTATCTAGTATGGATTCCATACCGAGTAGGTTGTCTTTTGTAAAATTTCCTTTAGAAAATGTTGGAGACCCCTCAACTTCACAAATGCCATAGTTGTACCACAATCCAGACCATTCAAATCATTGACGCAACTTTGGATGGAGTATGATGTAGACATTTCTTTGAGAAGATAATATTAACCATATGATTCAAATTTGAATGTTATCATCTTTTAAGAGCCATTAATCGGATGCTTATGATTGCTTGATTGGTTTGAATTTAGAGATATGCTCTATCCATAATGGGATCCACCATTTGAATAGTTTAGATATCTGTTCATCAGCACCACACGTGAGGAGGGTGAGTCACCACAATTTAAAAAAAATGTGCAGAACTCTGGGAAACCAACGTGTGCACCGAATCCGTGTGCAAACTCTCCCGCCTTATGCAGATCATCGGACCCAATTGAATATGTGCAATTCCCTTTATTTATTTATTGCTAAATTTGTTTAAACCATCCATTCACATGTCATTGATCTGATGACCAAGATTGGGATATAAAGTTATCACGGGCTGTTGGTTGCATGGTATTAGATAGATGGGATTAGGTGGTATGGAATTGCATTTCAGTCGGGTCCAAAATCCACGAGGTGTTTGATAACAATACGAAGGATTGGATTGATCCGGATATAATATATTCCAAAGCCAATGGTAGATACTGCAGGATTTTTAGTGAATTTTAAAATCCACTACAATTATGAGCCCCCCACATTAGTGTATGTTTTATCCATTGTCCATCCATATGTGCCCTTTACACGTGACATTCAAGTTGCATATGCACACAGGTGACTGACTTTAGTTGTGAAATGTGGTTCATTGATTACAATTCCATGGTCCACAAAAGGCAATGTATTTCCTAAGGGAAGCATCTGTTTTCAAAGATTGGATCGTGAAAATACCATGGTATTTCCTGATATATAATCATTGCACAATGATATTTTCAAATATGTAATCATTGCACAATAATGGTGTTAATTCCATCTAATACAATTTCATACCAATTTAGGACTCAGATTCGTCATCAACGCAGCAACCCCTCCAATTTAGACCATGGTGCTAGTCAGTACTAGAAAAGCCATGTGAAGCAAATCCAAAGCTCAAGTGGACCACACCACATAAGTAGTGGGGATAATGCCAGCCATTGTTGAAACCTTCCTATGGCCCACCACAATGTTTACTTGCCATCTAACTTGTTTATAAAGTCACATAAACATGGATGAAGGGAAAACATAAAAACCAGCTTGATCCAAAATTTATGTCCCACAATAAGTTTTCAGTGGTAGGTGTGCAATCCCCACCGTTTCATGTAGTGTGTTCCACTTGAGCTTTAGATATCTCATATTTGGGCTCATGCCCTAAAATGAACTGACAAAATAGAATGAGTCCTTGTGAATAAAACACATCATGGAGGGACCACGATGCTTTGACCAATACCTTGATAGTGGAGGCCTAGAGGGTTCACTAAGTCTTATCTAAAATGGATGGGTTTTTTAGTGGCCTGCCATTTCCTAACTCAAGTTTTTGAAGCCCTAAAATCACTTTTTCACTTTTGGGTAGATGAAAATGCATGTTTGCCACAACTACCCCTTGTATGGCAGGCTCTTGTCTTGGAAAGAGAAACTTTTATTTTAAGAAAGGCATGACTCCCACCAAAAAAGGGATTCGGCCCACCCCTTAGCCGATCTGATCTGTTTATTTTAATCGGAAGGCTGTGAACCCACAAATGGGCATTTGAGGTTTTTGGTTTGAAGCTCTTTGTGGCCCACAACCACACTAACATCGTGTGTTGCTTCTGAACCGTTTCCTCCGATGTGATCCATCTATGATGAGTTTTGCTCTCAAACTTGAGGCGAGGACATAAAATTAAAACTACTTACATATGGACGGGATGAATTTGCTTCGAGACAACCCAGTGGGCCCTACATAAGATTTAAATGGGTTTAAAACGTGGGGCCTTTGCGATATGAGGGTCATTTGGTCATTTCCTTCTTCCTTGACTTTTCTTAAGAGGGGAGTAAGGTGTGAAATGAGAGGATGGTTTTTTTTTTTTTTTTTTTTTTTTTTTGTTCCTTTCCTTCTTTCTTCTTTTATTCCTTTTTCCTTCATTGATTTTCCTTGATAGTTGTTTTTCATTTTTTTTTTCTTTATGAGTGGTGCGAGTTTGTGAAAGGGAGGAGAGTGTGGTGGTTCCCTTTATAGTTGTATTTTTCTTAGGTATGAATAGCGGGAGTTTGTGAAAGGGAGGAGGGTATGGAAGAATATTGTAATTGATGAATTTTGTAACGGAAGAATGTTGTAATGGATGAATTTTGTAATGGATGAATGTTATATAATAGATCACTAATATTCGATATGGATCACCGATATTTTCATTGTGGATCCTCGATATTTACTGTAGGTCGCTGATATTCAGTGTGGACCATTGAAATTAAGAATGGATCGTAGATATTTTCACTGTGAATCGTGGATATTTACTATGGATAATCGATCATATAAAATGCCCATAACTCCCTTATTACATGTCTGATTTGGATGATCTTCTACTTGCTAGAAAGGTAATTTGATGAAATTTCAAATGGATTTAGAATCATGTCATTTGGACATCATTTTATTACCCAAAAGTGGGCCTGGAGTTTGTTAAGAACTATGAATCGCGGATATTTACTATGGATAATCAATCCCATAAAAATTGGCCATAATTTCCTCATTACATGTTTAATTTGGGTGATCTTTTAATCGTTAGAAAGATAATTTGATGAACTTTCACATGATTTTGGAATCACCTTATTTGGACACTATTTAATTGCCCAAAATTGGGTCAAAGTCACTATGGATCGCAGATATTCATTATTGTTTGTCGGTCCCACAAAAACGGCCATAACTCCGTCGTTACATATCTAATTTGTGTGATCTTATATTCGTTAGAAAGATAATTTGATAAAATTTCAAATGGATTTAGAATCATATCATTTAAACAACATTTTATTTCCTAAAAGTAGGCCCAAATTCATCAAGGATTCTAATCCCTAGTCCTTGATGAATTTTCAGTCCACTATTAGACAACTAAATGTTGTCAAAATGAGATGATTTTAAATATATTTGAAATTCTATCAAATTATCTTTCTAACAAGTATAAAATTACCAAAATCGGATATATAACGAGAGAGTTATAATTTTTTTTCGAAGACTGGCAATCCACGGTGAATATCTACAATCTATAGTAATTTTAGGCCCACTTTTAGGCAAACAAATGGTGTTCAAATGAGGTAATTCTAAAGTTATTTCAAAGTTCATAAAATTATCTTTCCAACAAGTACAAGATTACCTAAATCGCACATGTAACAGGGGAGTTATGGCCACTTTTACGGGATCAATTTACCCATAGTGAATATTTGTGATTTACAATCCTTGATGAATGTTGGGCTCATGTTTGGAAAATAAAATGGTGTCAAAATGAGATAATTCCAAATTCATTTGAAAGTTCATCAAATTACCTTTCTAACGAGTATAAGATCACCTAAATCAAACATGTAACGAGGGAGTTATGGCTAGTTTTTGGTGATCTTATATTCTTTAGAAAGATAATTTGATACAATTTCAAATGGATTTAGAATCATATCATTTAGACAACATTTTATTTCCTAAAAGTAGGCCCAAATTCATCAAGGATTCTAATCTCTGGTCCTTGATGAATTTTCAATCCACTATTAGACAACTAAATGTTGTCAAAATGAGATGATTTTAAATATATTTGAAATTCTATCAAATTACCTTTCTAACAAGTATAAAATTACCCAAATCAGATATATAACGAGAGAGTTATAATTTTTTTCGGAGATTGGCAATCCACGGTGAATATCTACAATCTATAGTAATTTTAGGCCCACTTTTAGGCAAACAAATGGTGTCCAAATGAGGTAATTCTAAAGTTATTTCAAAGTTCATAAAATTATCTTTCCAACAAGTACAAGATTACCTAAATCGCACATGTAACAGGGGAGTTATGGCCACTTTTATGGGATCGATTTACCCATAGTGAATATTTGTGATTTACAATCCTTGATGAACGTTGGGCTCATGTTTGGAAAATAAAATGGTGTCAAAATGAGATAATTCCAAATTCATTTGAAAGTTCATCAAATTACCTTTCTAACGAGTATAAGATCACCTAAATCAAACATGTAACGAGGGAGTTATGGCTGTTTTCGTGGGATCATTTATCAACAGTAATATCCACGATCTATAGTTAAAATATCCACGATTCATTCTTAATATCAGCGGTCTATAGTGAATATCAGCGTTCCACATTGAATATCGGCAATCCACACTAAATATAGGAGATCTATAGTGAATATCAACGATCCACAGTAAAAATATTGGCAATCTACACTGAATATCGGTGATCTACCATACAACATTCATCCATTTCAATATTCATCACATTTATCCATTACAACATTCTTACGTTACAAAATTCATCCATTACAACATTCTTTTATTACAAAAATTCATTCATTACAACATTTTTCCACACACCCTCCCTTTCACAAGCTCAAAAAAAAAAAAAAAAAAAAAACAACTATAAAGGGAACCACTACACCATCCTCCATTTCACAAACTCCCACTATTCATATAAAAAAAATGAAAAATGAAAAAAAAAATATAAAGAAAATCAAGGAAGAAGGAAGATAACAAAAAAATGTCATCCTCTCCTTTCACACAATCCTCTCCTTCGTGAAAAAAAGCCAAGGAAGAAGGAAACAACCCAATGACCCTTATGCGGTAAAAGCCCCACGTTTTGAACCCATCAACATAGGGCCCACTAAGTCTTGAAGCAAATCTATCCCATCCATATATAAGGGATTTTAATTTCATATTACATGTTCATGTTTGAGGGTAAAACCCATTATAGATGGACAACACTAAAGGAAACAGTTCAGAATTAAATGTACAACATTAGTATAGTTACGGGCCATAGAGAGCTTCAAACGAAAAACTAGAAAAAAATCACTTCCGTGGGTTCATAACTATATAATTAAAATGAACATATCAAATTGGCCAAAGGTAGGCTGAATCTCTGTTTTTTATGAGGCCCATATCCCTTTTTCAAAAAAAACCTTTCTCCTCTTAAGAAGACTCCGCTGTAAAAGAGGCGGCTAGGATAGAGGGGCATTTTAATCCATGAAAAGTGGAAAAAGTGATTCTAAGGTAAACAAACTTAACTCTGAGAAGGACCGCTACTAACATGAACGCGTGATATACTATTAAAAAACCCGTGGATTAGTTGTTACCTTGGATAGCACCTTAGTGGGTGTTACGGTTACTGTGTGGGCCCATCTTGATAAATGTGTTGAATATCCACGCGGCGCATCCATTTTCTCTCGGCTCATTTTAGGACGTTAAAAAAAAAAATTAAGCAGAACCAAGTCTCCAGTGGACTGCGTACGACTGGAAAAAAAGTCTTGAATTATCATTAAAAACGTTTCGTAGGCCACGAAAGTGTTGGATCAATCTGATCTTTTCATTTCCCTTCATCCAGGTACTTTTATCTTATCAACGGGTTGGATGACAAATAAACATCATGGATCTGCTTACGTGTGCCCTGGGAAGTTTTAATTGTTGGCGTTCAATAACCACTGTTTCCTTGGTGTGGTCCACCTGAGATTTGGATATGGTTAATTTTTGGGACCAACCTACTAAAATGGTATGGAAAAAACCGATGGACGGCGTGGATATATAACACATCGTCAAAGTGGGACCCACAGTCAGGGTGACACCTAATCCTCTCCGATCCCTCTGGCGGGTAATCCGCTTACTAATTCCTATGTAGAGGAACATTTCAATGCGTACCGTGAGCACTGAGAAACAGTGCACTCTATTTCTTCCCATTGAGTGTAAATTCCTGAGAGTGCTCATGTGAAAGAACTTATGATCTCTACTGACCGTTGGATGGGTGGGCCGGATCCAATGGAGACCGCTTATGGCCCCACAACTATCATGATTGGATGATTAGAGCCCTCCGATCGAGGGCATACAAAAATCAACGGTGAGAGCAAGGTCCGACCTTCCATTTTGCAGGCCTTAATTGGATGGTTTTGATCATCCCTTAGAGGCGATTATAGGATCATCTGCAATCCACAATGCGTACTGCCATCCGTCATCCAACAATGATCGTGGGAACGTTCCACGTGTCCCAAAGTCTGATAGGATTAAAGTACCGAAGGTTTGCACTGATCATGAGCCATATTATCCAATGATCACGTGCGTTCGAATCGTTCAAGCTATGTGGGGTCCACCTGTGATGTGAATGTGGAATCCAAAACGTGCATCTGGTGGGCCTCATCATCAACACCATAAATCTGAAGAAGAATACCTATTAAATGCTTGGGTGGCTTTGGGTTGGGTGGGTGGGGGGGGGGAGCAGCTCCTATGGAGGGGCTCCCATCGTGATGTATCCGTTTATCCACACCGTCCATCCCTTTCCCAATATCATTTTAAGTCATTCTACCAAGAATGAGGCAGATCCATTCTTAGGTCGACCACACCAAATAGTGGGCTTGGTTGCATTAAATGCCCAAAGCATTAATACATGTTGCATTTACATGTTTCATTAAATGCAAGAGTCATCTCTGGTGCGGTCTACCTTAGCGTTGGATCTGCCTCATTATTGGCCTTATGCCGTAAAATGATCTTATAAAATGGATGAACAGAGTGGATAAACAGATACATCAAGGTGGCCCCTTCACAAATCAGCATTTGCGTCCATGCTAAGGAAGGATTCAATCCACGTCCTCCTTAAGAAAGCCTTCAAGGGAGTCTGATTGCGTCCTTCGCGTCCATGCTGAGCTGTGGAGGGGCCCACCATGATTTATATGTTTATCCGCTCCGTCCATCTATTTTATAAGATCATTTTAAGCTACAACTCTGAAAAAGAGGAAGATTCAACTATCAATGGGGCCACACTAAATAGTGAGCTGAACCTGGCACCAGCTCACTATTTGGATCTGCCTCTTTTTTTGTCCCGTATCCTAACGTGATCTTATAAAATGGATGGACGGAGTGGGGAGTGGATAAACAGATAGATCACAGTGGGCCCCTCCACAGCTCGGTACGTCCATACTGAGGAAGGACGCAATCTGCGCCTCCAAGGCCCATCACATCAGGCCGACGGGCGACGGCACGGCCAATAACCTTATTCAAACAGTCAGGGTCCACTGTCTCTCACGTACGGGCGCGACTTGGGTGCGATGTGGGTGAGACCCTGACCGTAGGGCTCACCTGGATGTATTTTTTATATATCTATGCCGTCCATCTGTGAAATAAACATTTACCGTGGAAGTTTTAGGTGGACCACACCACAGGAAACAGTGTTCATTGAACACCTACCATTAAAACCTTCTTGGAGTCCACCGTCATGTTTATTGACCATCTGATCCGTTGATAAGGTCACGTAGACATGAAAGAAAGGAAAATACAAATATCAGGTTGATAGAAAACTTTTGTGGCTCATATAATGTTTTTAATGGTCATTAACCAATTTTTCTAATGGTGTGGTCCACCCAAAACTTGCATCTGCTTCTTTTTTGATACCATGGCATAAAATAATACGGACAAGAAGATGCACGGCATGGATATACAATTCATGCATAGAGGTGGGCTCCTACGGTCAGAGTCCCACCCACATTGCTGGTTCCGGGGTCTCACCCAAGTCGCGCCCTAACCGTAGGGCTCACGTACGTTGCATGGGTGGGTCCCAAATGCGGTATCTAAATCGAGGGAAATGATGCAATGGACCGTTGGATTGTCGGAAAAACCATACACCTTATGGTACACGTGGCAGGGGGAATTATCGATCGGAGCCGTGAATGTAGTGGGACCCATCATGGATGGCCCATGTTGGAAAACTCCCAACATTGGAACCATCGGATTCTTTCATTTGCCAACATTGAATATCAACCGTCAATCATGTTTTTGTACAATTTCTTTTAAGGTGGTTGATCAGAATTTATAGTCATCTGTTCTTTGTCTGTTTCTAATCAATTGCCGTCCATAGTAGTAGATACTAGATGAACGGCTCAAAACTTTAGCACCTGCCACGTGTACCATGGAGAGATGAGTGGTCTACAGTATTTCTATTCTCCCAACTCTACTGTATCATCTCCCTAGTTAGATACTCGGTTATTAATTATTATACTTGTTAATTAAATGCCATCCACTCCCGGACTTTAGTGGCCCAGGAATGCTTACGGTGTATTTTGGCGCGTGGACAGTTGATTCTTCAATCTGGACTGTCCATTGGGATCAGGACACCCTCAATGGGTAAGATGAAAATATTCACACTAATCAAAGGATCCCTTTCAATCTACCAATGCTCTACAAAATGAACGGTTTGGATCATTTCAAACAAACAGTCTGATGATCGATATGAGTAGTGGAAGTATTCAGTGGTCCATCAAGTAGAGCCCACCTTGGATGGAGAATGTCTCCGAATAATCATTTCAATTGGATGACCCAAACCATCCCATCCCATGGATTAAAAAATGGACGGTTATTAGAAAAAGAAATTCAACACTCAAAAGTTTCAAACCTAATATCCTCTGATCAATGTGATCTTCTTATGGTGGACCACCTGGGGTGGATTCAACCCAATGGACGGTCCAGATCAATAAATCATTTGTCCATGTATCTAGAAGCACAAGGATGCACTTAAGTGCACCTGGGTGCGTTCCAGCGCTCCTCTTAGTGGGGGATGAGTAGGTGAAAATTAGTTAAAACCTAATGTATTTATGAGATCGGTTCAGTAATCCATGTAACTACCCAAATTCGTAGTCCCGGGTGAATCTGTAAGTGGGCCAGGCATCAATGACTATTCAGCTAGTGTATCTTCATTGCATGGCCCACAGATAAAAACCCAAACAGGAAAATCTCAACCATCGAAGTAATGGACTTGTGCTCATTGAATGCGTTAGCCGTCCAAGTGACCACCCTCATTCCTGGCCATGGATGGAATGACACACGATCTAATTGGTTGATATTCTTTGATCATGGGCCATCCACTTTGGATCCTACGTGATGAATGGATTCGATTACAGGCGGTGGGCCCGCGTAGGTGGTACTTTGGAGGTCAAGAGATCTACAATTTTGGGGACTCCCGCGGTCCACCTGGTTTTTCTTTATTTTAAAAGGGTAGATGGACTCCCGTGTGAGTTTGCTTCTGGCATATTCTCAGCCGTGCAAATAACATGATTGGGGCTGTCAGTTGTCAGTACCAGATCAGATTGGTTTTATACCTAAACATAGTGATGGGACAATCTCAACCGTCCAATTGATGGTCATTAAGTAGGTGGTTCAAAAAGAGAATTGTCAACTATCCACGCACGAAACTGGATGGTTTAGGTAGTCTCTGTTCAATGGATGAAATCAGATGGCAACGATGGTGAGTTGGTGTGGGGTCCATGTTTGGACGGTGTGTATTGAAACACATGCGCACCACATGAACAATGTATGAGATTTGAGAGTTTGGTAAACTGTGCCAAACTCACACCTTTAGGAAGCCCTTCTAATTTAGGGTCAGAGGAACATACACGGAGAGAGAGTGGATTGGAGGCCTCACCCAAGACGGTGCGGTTACTGTGGGGCCCACCTTGATATATGTATTATGTATCCACACCGTCCATCCATGTTTTCAGATCATTTTATGATATAATGCAAAAAATGAAACAGATCCAATTATCAGGTGGACCATACCATAGGAAACAGTGTTGATTGACCATTAATAGGCCACGAAAGTTTTGGATCAAGCTGATGTTTGTTTTTTTACCTTCATCCAGTCTTATGTGACCTTATTAACAGATTGAATTGTAAATAGACACTACGGAAACATTGAGGTACGCCCTAAGAAGTTTTTAATGGTAGGACGGTCAATCACCACTGTTTCTTATGGTATGGTCCACCTGATAATTGGATCTACTTCATTTTTGGGATAATACCCTAAAATGATATGGAAAAACGGATGAACGGCGTGGATACATAATACATACATCAATGTGGGCCCAACGGTAAGGGCCGAACTGTCTAGGGCGAGGCCGGGGTCTCACCTAATCCGCTCTCCACCATGGAGCACAGACTGATTTCTGTTCCCAGGGGTGGGACACCACTGCGGTTGATCAAAACCGTTTAAGAGGTAGGACACACCATCAATTGGCCATAGCCATCTTCTTCTGAGATGATCTTAACCATTCAATCAGCATACCGTTAGAAAAGTGAAATAGCCAATCAACGGTTTACATTCAAGCTTTTTTTTTTATGGTTAGGATAATTTGCAGGGAGAAGTTTTCCGCCTAATGCTTATCCATGATGGGCCTGCCTCTCAAACGGTTCCAATCAACCATAAACGCGCCATCCCAACCGTTGGAACAAAACTCCAAGAGAAAGTAGCCATCCAAAATCCTACAGTCCCCGTACACGTGCAGGATCCGGAAATTCGCCAGGTGGGGCTCACCATGACAGTTCCATGAGGCCCAAAAAAGGCCGGTCCTGTCTCTCGGTGGCCCACAGCCAATCAACGTGAGGCCGGATGCACCACTAAGCTTTGTAGATTAAGGTACGTGATTTGTGGGGCCCACTGTGATGCGTGATTGATATCCAATCCGTCCATCGTGTGATCCCACTCATGTTCTTCTTCAGGAAAAAAAAATAGGATGATCCAAAACTCAGGTGGGCCACACCATGTAAAAATCATAACCTAAAACACTAAAGTGGCCCATCTGACTTTCGGAATCCCTTGATTTTTGGGCTGTCCATGCATGGTAGAGAGTCATGTCTTTTTAATGGATTGGATGGCATATGTAAAAACAGTGGGCGAGATAAGCAATGGAAAAGGTTATTGCCTGTATGGCCCACCTGAGTGGCAACACACACTATGTGCCAATTAGGGCTGATGGGCTTTGGACTTGGGCTAGAGTGTTAGGCCAAAGCTAGGTTTGGGCTTAAAACTCAAGCTCGTTTTTCAATTGGGATGGATTAAAGCTCGGGCCCAAGTACACATTTTGGGCTGGACTCTTGACCACGTCATGAGCTAGGGCCTGGTTTGGGCCTACATAGAACAATGTGGGCCTGGCTTGATAGAGGTTGGCCTAGCCCTAACTCCGTCCTTTGACACCCTTTAGCCCAATTAATCCAATTTTTCAGTCCACCTGACAGAATTGGTTGAGGATTGCCTACAACCCTCAACCATAGGCTCCCTATGATTTGTGTGAGAAATTATAGACACCCCACCTAGAATGAGAGAAACTACTTTGCATAATTTAGACAAACCTTAAGATTAGCCTTGGATCAACAGCATTATAAACCTGAAGGTTCATGCGAAGGGATTTCGAAGACCTCCTGGAGCCAACCAACGGTTTAGATCAGCCAAAAAGTTCCAGTAAGAATCCAATTCTCACCAATGACATGGCATCACCTAGACCACAAGGTTGGAACCTTGAGCTGAGAAGAAAGCAAAAATTCCTTAAAAATGTGATAAAGTATCAGCGAAAACTTGATTCCTATCAATGATCAAAGTTCACTTATTAGCACAACAAGCCCTTCTCATTAGACAACACCTCAAAAAATTAAGAATGAAGCCGCCTATTCACCAATGGGAATTTGATTCCCACCAATTTCCTCTCTAAAAATATGGTTCATTTCCCTCACTTGAACACTTGGCCTTACTTAAAAGGTCTTGGGTAGGCTTAAGAGAAGGGTTATGAGAGCAAGAAATCGTCTTTGAGGAGCTTGGAGGGTGATAAGGGCTTCTAGAGAAGCCTCCTTTGGGAGTTCTCTAAGCCATCTCCTCTACCACACCAAACCACTATCAGATTCAAAATAAACAAAAATTGTCAAAAAAAGAATTAAGTTTCCTCAAGTATACAAGTAGGGTTAGGGTTGAGGGCATCTGATTATCCATTTAATAGAAAAGTATAAGTCTCTTATTCTCCTTCTCATATCTTATTCAGGCTTCCATATTAATCCACATATTTCATTACTTGCATATCTATCATTACCTTCTTTCTTTCTCATTTTCTTATTCCAGCTAGTTAGCCTAACATTGAGCATAGTGTGCCTGTAGGTCAACTTAGGTATATTTTTTTAGAAGTTAAATCTTTTTCGAAACTTAAAATCTCGTAAAGCAAATACCGTAGATGTTGTGTGGGGGCAAAGAAGGTGAATGGTCCTTTTTTTTACATCACTAGAGCACTTGCTTATAGTGTCTCACCATAAATCAACGGCAGGAGTCATTGAAGTTGGAGAATCTTAGATTTCTCAACTCTCGAGCAGTTCTATGGTTTGTAACTGGTTGGACATTTCGAGTTTTTATTAGCTAGTAACGATTCCAGCTTGATTGCATTATTAAATCTAAATCTGGACCACATCCTAGTTATATATAACATAGAAAGAAAGCTAAGAGTGTGCAAAGCCTGCTTGCAGAGCAATGCTCACCGTAAGACATGAGTATAAAATTGAGGTAGATTCAAAATCCAAACAGGCCACACAATAGGAAACAATAGGGAATGGACTGGGCTAGTATCTTTGTGTTGAGTTCATTACTGACTTTAAGAGAGTTTTGAAGGGCATATGAACATCACTATGGACCTTGGAAGGTATCAACTGTAGGTATTTCTCTCCTCACTTTTTCCTATTGTGTGGCCCACTTGAGTTTTGGATTTGCCTCTATTTTGGGCTTACTACCAAAAAATGTACTGGTAAAATGGATGGACGGGATGGAGTTCTTACAAACATTATGGTGGTCCCAGGCTAGCATCTGATTGTACAACTTCCTGCAGTCGGGTAATTTGGCTCCATCCAACAAACACACTAATTGTGCCCCACCCAATGAACGCTCCAGATCTCTCAGCCACACATTAAAGGTGGGAGAAATCGAGAAGCCTATGGGAATGGCAACCATGAATAAACATTTCAATCCATGCTCCCGCGTTGCATGATACCAGTCCTCTTAAAAATGTATTCATGGACAGACTGAATGTCTAGCAAACACGATGGTGGACCCCACACACCATGTCGGAGGCTAAGCTTAACGTACAAAGCTTTGCAGTGGATCTGCCTCAATCAACGTTCCAAATTCAACACATGCATGGCACTCACATAAAACCCTTCCCAGTCTAACGGACATACCAAGTGTGCCCGACCTGATGAACGGTCCAGATCTCATTCTCAGGCACATGAAAAGATGGGAGGGGAGCACGGCTTCGGAGGATCCACCGAGGTGGGTGGATCGCCAACTATAGAGCCTAACTGTGGAGGCCACCTTGACGTATGTGTCTTACATCCACGTCGACCATTCGTTTCTTCGGATCATTTTAGATTAAGAGACCTAAAATGGAGCAGATCCAAATCCCAGGTGGACCACGCCATAGGAAATCAGTGGTGATTAAATACCCACCATTAAAAATTACCTGGAGACCACCGTAATGTTTATTTTCCATCCAATCTGTTGATAAGGTCACAAAGACCTGGATGAAGGGATCACATAAATATCAGCTTGATCCAAACCTTTTGTCATCTCCAATAAGTTTTATTAGCAATCAACACTGTTTCTTGTAGTGTGGTCCACTTGAAATTTGGATGTGCTGAATTTTTTTCTTGTGACCTAATGTGAGTGGTGGAACAGATGGACGGCATGGATGTAAGACACATGCATCAAGATGGGCCCCACAGTCAGGAATCCACCAACATCGCCACCTTAGCCGCGCGTCGGGACTATCACCATCGGTGCTCCCGCGTTGCACGGTACTGATCGGTTAAAAATATATTCATGGCACGAGGAATCGCCCACGCTGGACAGACTGAATGTCAAACAAACACGACGGTGGACCCACACACCGCCGGAGGCCAAGCTTAACCTATGAAGCTGTGTAGTGGATCACCCACCATCCCATTCCAAATTTGAAGGGGATCAGGTGGCTGCGACCCTGATCATGGAGCCTACCTTAATGTATGTGCTTTACAGCCACGCCGTCCATCAATTTTCCCAGCTCATTTCAAATCATGGTTCCTAAAATAAAGCAGATATAAATCTCATGTGACCACACCACATGAAAAAAATAGTCATTGAACGTCCACCATTAAAAACTTCTAAGGGTCTACGGGAAGTTTATTTGCCATCCAATCCGTTGATAAGGCTACAAAAACATGGATGAAGGGAAAACACAAATGTTAGTTTGATCCAAATCTTTTGTGACCCTAAAAAGTTTTCAATGGTGAGAATTCAATACCTAATGTGTGGTCCACCTGAGATTTTTATCTGCTTCATTTTTTGAGAACATGCCCTACAAAGAGCTTCCAAAACTGATGGACGGCTTGGATATATAACATATACATCAAGGTGGACCCCACGGTCAGCACCACGCCCACCTGGCCAAGGTCGCACCTAATCCGCGTTCTCCGCATTTAACACATGCATGGAACCTACAATCACATCCTGTCGCCGTGCAACAGACATGGCATGTGTGCCCCACCAGATGAACGGTCCGGATGTGTAGCCATCTGAATGGCGATTCGCGAGAGCATACGAATTTGTGCTCTCACATTGCATGTTACCGATCCTCTTAAAAATATATTCATGGAACCGATGAGTAGAAAGAGAGCAGATATGATGACTACTCCACTCAATAAATGGGTGTGAAAATTCAGTTTGTCTAGATCTTTTCACACCCATTCAAGATCCCTCCGGCCAATTTGACGTCAGTTTCCGTCCACTCTCCGATCATCATACCCCCCGGAAGTCAGATTTCCGACAGCTTGTATAACTACTAAGGTCAGCTCTCTTCTCCTCTTTTGTATTTACAGCTTTAAATGTGGACTTTTTTAGTTTTCATTTTTTATGGTAGTTTCTGAAGTGGGGTTTCTGATCTGATTGAGATTCTGTTTTTCATTTTTTGGGTTTCTGGCGATCTGATCGAGGTTGGTTTTTAATTTTATGAAATGGGTTTTTTAGTTTTTGGTTTTTTGTGCTGTTTTCTTGTTTGCTTTTCCGGTGGTTGGCGGATTTGGCGTAGCGCATTTAGTAGAGAAGATGAATTTTCAGGGTCAGATAATTTGTGGGTTTTTCTTTTTAGCAGATGGGTTTTCATTATTTGGTTTTATTTTGATTTTTCAGGCGGTCAATGGATTTGGTTGGGAGAATTCAGTAGAAAAGATGAGTTTTCTTGTGGCGCGTCGGGTAATTTGTTTTTTTTCTTTTTTCTTTTTGGAATTGGGTTTATTATTTATAATTTCATTTGGATTTTGTTTTAATTTTTGATGAAGTGAATTTAATAGAGGAGATGAATTTTTAGTGTTAGATCATTTGTGGATTTTTTATTTTTATTTGTGGTAATTCATTTTATGATTCTATGATTTTTTGCAGGTGTAATGATATGCAAATTGTTTTTCGGTGTTTTTCTGAAGATTTCGAGAGGTTCAAGATGATAATTTTCTTGTGTTCTCGTTGAATTGGTGGAAGAGAGATTTTCCTTCTGTTGTTTAATTCTATTCTCATGCATTTATAGAAGACAGTACTGGAGGTTGGTTTTTGCTCTTTCTATTGTTTTGTAATCTTTTTCAAATTGTTTTTTGATTTTGCAGTTAGATACATATAGGATAGGGCTTAATCCTGCTGGGTGGAAATGTTTTGTGATTTTCAGCAGAATTCTGCCTTTTCCAACCCTTTAATGGGTCAGCCAAACATGGTGTGAAATGGAACGCCCATCTTGGGTTTATCATTTCACTATGGAAAACATGTTATTCAAATGGCGTATGAGCTATTGCGCTCTTCATTGTATAGATTCTTGTTTCTTTCAGGGTGCATTTGGAAACACTTTGGGGTTGAATTGCAATTTATTAGTCTAATAAAGTAAAAATGACTAACTGTGATGGGCGGCCTTAGGATTAATATTGAGGAATTGAGATCCCAATTGCAATTACATTACTTTCGAATTGGACTAGAAGAAATTCAACTGCGATGTGAGGGCTTTTCCTCACTTTAATGCTGGAACTCACATCACTGGTTTACCTTTTCCTTATATTTAGACTGACCGTTCACAATCTTATCGGAATGATGGAAATTCCATTGACCTCGGGGTGTTTCAATCATTCTTAAGAGATGATTCTTTTAAAAAACAATAGCCTAGCTGATGTGTTTATATGTAGTAAATAATTTCTTTTTCATATGTGGATGGTTACTGGCTTTGGTGATTTGGGTTTGTCTTATCCATTCAATGTCATGTGCAGGTATGTATAAGAACCAATTGCAAGAGTTAGCTCAAAGAAGCTGCTTTAACCTTCCATCGTATGCATGTATCCGGGAAGGACCGGATCATGCCCCACGGTTCAAGGCGACTGTTAATTTTAATGGCGAGATTTTCGAGAGTCCAAGCTTTTGCAGCACTTTGAGACAGGCAGAGCATGCTGCTGCGGAGGTAGCACTTAACACGCTCTCAAGGAGAGGCCCTTCTAGATCATTAGCTGCAAAAGTTTTGGTATGCATAACCACATTGCCTTTTTCTCTTTGTTTTTATGTCTTTGTGAAGCTTTCACTGTTGTTTAGCAAGTCAGAGATTATTGGAAGCAACGAAGGAAGAAAGCTGTTGGTTGCATCACATATTCACAATAATCTGTGGCATTAGCATGCACTATTGTTTATTTAGCCTGGACAACCTTATTTATTCATAAGCTTAAAACTTGGTTTGAACAAGTCGCTAGGGCCTTGAGCTCTTTGCTTTGGTGGAGATTCCTGTTACAAGGTTGGGATAGGGGGACCGGTGATCTCTGTTTTGCAAATAGTTACAATCTATAAAGTGGGCTCTATTTTGGAAGCTTGATTTCATAGGAGTTTGTTCATGATCGTTGATGGGTGATTGGGCAGTGGTTAAACTTGGATATTGATCATGTTAGTTAGAGCTAGTATTTTAAATAGTGTACACTATGTAGTGGGGAACTTACGCTATGTTCCATAGCATAGACTTCGCGCTATGTAGCATAGATTACACTTCACCCCCACATAACTCCTGAAAATAGTTCAATTCACAAGTCGCATATGCTAAATTCAATGTGTCATACGCTATATGCTACACTACATGCTATGTAGCCTATTCTACATGTTATTTTTTTACTAAAACAGTAGAATCCATTAACATTTTAAATTATTTTTAACATTTTTCTACTAATCGTTAGTTAGTGTTTTCAATGATTTAGTGAAATAATATGAGAACTGTATTAAATAAATTCCATTGCTATTTTTATCTTTATATTTACTATTTGCCCTATTTTTCACATTATTTCCATTAAAAATCTAAAACTAGCATGTAGCTCACACTACATGCTACGTAGCTTACACCTCATGCTTTAGAGGGTTGAACATCACGCTACATGCTATTTTTTTAATTAGTTAATTTATTATTATTTTTTTTTAATGTAAAACACTGGTTAGACTGATGTGTGCATTTTCGGTGGTTTTGTGGAAATTGTAGTCTGCTACCCATTGGTTCCTTGCAATTGGAAGGACTTGGGAAAGTTTCTTTTGGAATTTCATGAATGCCAACCTTTACCGTTGACGTGTTCGCTGGCATAGAATTTTGTTGGTGTGGCATGGGGTATAACAATGGCATACTTTGCTAATCTATATGGAGTTGATTATAGATGGTTAATGAAACCTAGTTGGTAGTTGGGGAGTTTAGTGAGGCTATTTGGATGCTTATTCTTCACATTGTTTCCCAGTTTGCTCTCTTTACCAGTTATGACGGTGGAAAACAGAGAAGAAACTTGTGGCAATGAGTAATCCAGTCTTTAGCTTTAAGCTTAAGTACATAATAGTGATAGAGTTTACATGTCACAATATAATGATTTATTGCATAAAAAAGAACACAAGAATGACTAAGCAAGGGCAAGTGATTTTATGATACGTGGAGACTCCTTTTGCTAGATTACAGCTATTCCATTAAGCTTGCAGAGGACTTGGTTGGTTTCAACTTTCAACTACTGAAGTGTTATTGATGACCCAAATATGGTTTAGGGTGCTGTTGAGCTCCTTGGATCTAGTTCCTATTTGATGCCAATGATACGATATCTTTGAATCACGTGCTTCTACTGATGCAACCAAGCCCTTCCTACATAGGGCTTTCAAGACCACATGTGCACCCTACATGATCACACATGCGAGCCATGGTTACACGTGCGTTGCCCTCCCCATGTAGGACCTTCTTGACTGCGTGTGTTCCCCACATGATCACACCTGTGAGCCATGGTCACATTGTGGCTGGCTCGTAGTTTATTACACACACACACACACACACACACACACACACACACACACACACACAACATAAAGTTCAACAAAAATCTAAAAAGAAAAAGAAAATTCAAAATCTCTATGGGGCCATGGGCTGTAAGATACGTCTGTGTGACATGAACTCTGTCCATCAGTTCCACCATGATGTTAACACAGGAGCCCAAATATTGGGTGGCGCTTCGGCCTCTGCTAGAGGCAGATTCTACATGGCACATCCATTGACTTCACCATTTTTTTTTTTTTTTTTTTTTTTCAATTTGGCCTCTTTTGAGTTGTTCATACTAGGGCAGGTCAAGGATTTGCGGGTGACTTGGGCAAGTCAGGACGGATCCGGGTGTAACACCACCCAGTCACCCATTTTGTATTAAGGCTGAGTTCCGAGTCGACCAGCCAGGTTGGAAAACTATGGTTAGAACCATAGGCCAACAATGCAAAGAGTGTCTGCTTGGCAAAGGTTGAAAAAAAAACCCAGATATGTACACTTTATTACTAGTATCGAAGGGACCATGGGAAGATCTTAGCCAGTGTTTTAAATAGCTTTGCTATGTAGCATAGCTTAGCCTTAATGCCAATAGCTCATGAAAATAGCTAAAGTCACAAGTAGCCTGCGCTACATGTAATTTTGTATATGCTACACAGCTTACACTACAAGTTATTTTTCACTAAAACATTAAAATTAATTAATGTTTTCAATAATTTGTTACGTTTTTCCTTTTTTTAGTAAAAAATAGTTAATCTTTTGATTTTAGTAAAATGATATGACTAATAGAAGTAGATCAATTAGGTTGCTCTTTCTTTACCTTTATACTTAACCTTTGTCCATTTTCCCTATTACTTTAGGCTGTGTTTTCTTGCAAAAAAAATTCATTATTAATCAAACTAATTTGGTGAAATTTGGTACAAAATATCCTAAAATTTAATGATATTTGGTGCAACCAAGCACAACATTAATTAAAAATCTAGAAGTAGCATGTAGCTTAAGCACACTTCAAAATAGTAAACCCTATGCTCTACGCTATTTGTTATTTAAAACACTGATCTTAGCATAGACTTTGTCTTGGGTTACCAAATATGTAATGCTGCGACAATTCCATTTGTGGTGTTATTAATCAACTCTCCAATAAGATGTGGTGGTGCATATTGCAAATCTGGTCTTCAGGGGAGTGGTCTGATTGTAGCATATAGGGCATTCCTAAGACAATTTTTTTTAATGATCGAGATGTTAAATTTGTGAGTTACTTTTGATGATCCTCAAGGCTAAGATGGGAACAAAACTAAACTTCTCAAGTGTGTACCATCCGCAGATCGAAGGTCAAAACAAAAGTGGTCAATTGAAGCTTTGAAACCTCCTTTGTGAACTGTACGACATGATTGTCTCCTTTTTAAGTCGTCAATGAACTTAAATCTCGACAGCGTATTGATTGGTACTCCTGATTGCTATCATATTGAATCAGGATGTAGAGGATTTTCTACAACATATCAAGGGCAATGCATCCGTTTATAGTTTAACTCACCCAATGTAAATCATCCAAGGGAAATGGAATGAAAGGGCTTGTCCAATGGTAATAGAAAAGGAACAATGGGTTATGGTATCAAGGTATTACGTAAAGGTAATGGTGGCCGTAATGGCCACCACCGTTACCGTTACGATACGGGCCGAAACGGCTGTTATGGTCTCTTTAAAAAAAAAAAAAAAAAAAAAAAAACTTTAGGGGCCATTATGACCCTTAAGGATTGTTTTTCTGTAACGGCCATTACAACCTCGTAACACATAACGGTGGCCACCGTTATCGTTACGTTACGGCTGTTACATAACTGTTTTTGCATACCTTGGGTAAGATCCACTACCCTCTTGCCGAAATTAGAGATCACTTCAATACCCCTCTATATTCCTCTTCGGTGATTATCCACCGAGAAAAAGAAGAAACACAACTTCTATTTCAGTACCAAAGAAGTTTCACATGGCTAAAGTGGTGCCTTAAATAGGCTTACATGTGAAAACCCTAATTGAAGGGAAAAAGACTAAAATACCCCCTCTTACATTAAGGGCCTGTTTGATTTCCATTTACATGGTGTAAATACAGGAAAATGGGTAATTATTACTTACCATATAATTTCTGTACTTTTTGACAATGACAATTTTGTTTTTTGTGCACTAAAATCAAGGTACGAAGTTTTTCGTGGGCCCACTGTGATACATGTGGCTTATCCACACCGTCCATCCATTTTGCAAGGTGATTTTAGGGCATGGACCCAAAATTGAGGCAAATCCAGAACTTAAGTGGACCATGCCACATGAAATAGTGGTTTGAATATTTACCATAAAAAATCGTTTATGACTACGATTTCCTATGGTGTGGGCCACTTGAGCTTCAGATATACCTCATTTTTGGGCTCATCCTCTAAAATGTTATGGTAAAACAGATGGACGGCATGGATATGTCACAGAGATCACAATGGGCCCCACGAATGTATGACTATCCTTTTTTGAACGTATTTACGAGGAGAAAATACTCGTTCCTATCAAACACAAGTTGTAATAATTACTTACATCTATTTACCAACATTTACCTGATGGAAATGAAAAACAAACACCCCCTAAGTGAGGGTTTTTTTGTCATTCCCAATTCCTTTGAACGGCTTCTATTTTGTTGTTGACGTTTATCGAAGGACCATTCAGTAAGGATGCAAAGGATAGTGGAACGTTTGCAAAGCCCGGAATCTTTTTGACACCCTGTGAACCTTACTTGCAGGGACAATGTCTTATAGGCAGCATGTCCGAAAGATGTGTGTGCGAGTGTGCTACTCTCTAGCAATTCCTAAAATTGAAATAGTTATGCTCACCCTTTGAAATTGGCTTGAGTAGGATATCAATTTCTTGTTTTGTGGTGGAGGCATGTTGAGTTTTTTTTTTTTTTTTTTAGTTCTTTTCTTTCTTTGTCTTTTACTCACTGAAAGAACCTCTTTTTTTTTTTTTTTCCAATGAAATAATTATAGGTCAAATTTGCTTGGAATGTGCATGTTACTCTAGGTTACGACAAACCAAGAGTACCATGAGGACATCAAGCAAATTTGCTAGTAAAAGATTGTAGATTTGACAAAATCTTTCTAATGAAATCATTGTAATTTAATTTGCTTGGAATGAATCTTTCAAAAAAAAAAAAAAAAAAAAAAATTCTTGGAATGTGCATGTCATTGTAGTAGTTTTAGAACTTCTTTCAAACTAAGAATAGAATAGAGCCCTTTCTATGCTTAATGAGTTTGGAAATTGGATTCCCCTTTTAATGGGTATAATGAGAATCATTAGCATAGCCTTGTCCAAATTATTCTTCGATACTATGAAAGTATTAAGAAAGAATAATAGAAGAGAAGAAACGCTAGTTTTTTGTTTGTTTGAAAGATGACGATCTTTTATTGAAAAGGGAGCCGAAGCTCAAAGAATTACAATAATCTAAAGCCCAAAGAGCAAAGGCCAAACTTCTTGGCCCCCATCCCTTCGGCAAGGAACCCAATTAATTACATCAAGCCTGGCTTTGTTATATACATCTGATCCGCTCGTGTCTTAGAAACAACAATTGTTCCTTTCCCCCCACATGGCCTGCTTTACTTCAATAAAGCTAATCTCCACACTAATTTCTCTTTCTACTTGAATTCCATGCCATGCTAGAAGGAAGCTTGCAATAGATCCCAACATCTCCCAATTAAACCCAAACGGAAGATATGAGTTTATCCCATAGCTTTTGCAAGAAAGGGCAATGAATAAACAAATGATTCATTGTCTCTGCATCCCGCATGCACATCACACTACAGTTGGGGAGCACCAAAGATCTCTCCTGGAGATTATCGATTGTTAAGACCCTATTCCTCCCCACCAACCATGCAAATGCCGTGACCTTGGGCAGGGCCCTGTAAAACCATACGAATGGTAAGAAATCGCTGCTTCTTCCGAACACCGACCTTCCAAGCATGCCGTAAAAGGAATGAACAGAAAATCGCCTGGATTTATCCATCATCCAAGCCATTGAGTCCTTCTCACTTGGAGAAGGTGAGAAGCCCCCAAGGAGCTCAAAAAGCTGCAAAAATTCTTCTGCTTCGGCATCCAACAGATTTCTCTTCTTTTTTTTTGGGGGTGGGGGGGACCACCAATGGAGGTAAAGCACCAATCAATGGAGACTCATGACTCCAAGGCCAGGTTGGCAAGCCTTAGGAAAATAAACATCCTTTAGAGGTCTATCTCCAACCCACCAATTATCCCAAAACCAAAACCTCTTGCCATAACAACATGAGAAGCAGATACCCTCCTTGACAGAAAAGCACTACTAAACATCTGTTGTGAAATTGGCTTTGCCACATCAAATCCAAGTGAAAGAACGATGTTTACCTAGATTTTGGTTCAAAAGTCAGTGAGGGAATATATCACAGATGCAACCATCAATTAGATTAAGGCTCGATTATTCACTTTTAATCCACAACATGAAGAAGCGGCCCTGCCCAACATATTCTTAAGATCGCGCATAGTGCTTGGGGTTCTGTTTAATGTGACATCCTTCTTGTTAGTGGGCCATGAAACTAAAGTACAGTAATAGAAAACACCTCCACAATCTAAGGTTCCTTGACAATATCAAACATGTTTCTTAGTAATTGATGGTTGAAACCTCATACCAGTGTTTTCGATAGCACTCGTAGCGTAGCTAAAACGCTATGTAGCGTATGTAGGTTGCAAGAGCTACGGGGCATGTAGCGTAGGCTATAGAGCATGTAGTGCAGGTAGCGTATGCTACCTGAAACCAACTCCCCCCCCCCCCCCCCCCCCCCCCCCCCCCCCTTTTATATACTAGTTTAACACCTATTTTAAAATGGTGGTGACTCATCCCCATCACACGCGGCACTACAGTAGATCAATCTAGACCATCCAAATTGTGGTCCATATCGTGGATAGAGCACTTAGATCAATCTGGACTATCCAAATTGTGGTCCATATTGTGAATTTGTGATGTTTAATGTTTTAATATAAAAAGAGGTCACACTTAGAGATGTCTGAAGGCAAAGAGACGGAGAGATTTTGCATGGAAATATGTGGTTGACGATCCAGATTCACAGTAAAGAACTCATAGGAATTATGCATTTTGTAAATTTCATCATATTTTTCTATTATTTTAATTAAAAAATATTGAGTATTGTGTAGCCTATGCTATCTGCTATGTAGCTTACGATACACGCTATAAGGGCCAAACACTATGCTATATGCTACGCGCTATTTAAAACACTGCCTTAGACTGTAGAGACGTTTGGTAACTTAAATTTACTTAGGAAATGGTGATTTATGCATGGCAATGTAAGGGTATGCTTGGATATTCATAGTTTCTATGGTGACAGCCTGACAGGATGTGCTGCTGCTCATTCATTCTGTAGTCAAGAGTGGAATTTTCATTTTTTTTCTCATGTGTGATTTGTGGTAGGATAAGCAGGAACTAGTGCACTTGACGTGTGTTCCATTGTCTGCCAGCTGTAAACTTCAAGCATTTCAAGTATGCTTGTGAAGCCTGGTCAACCTTTTGGATGCATGAACAAATGTTACCTAAAACAACCTTCTGACTCCAAAGTCTACATGCCTCAAGTATGATTGGGATGCCCAGACAACTTCTGGCTGCTTGCCCAAATGCTTATGTAAGACAAACTTTGCTGCCCAAAACATCAGACATGGAAATGATCTGATGTTTGTATTAATGAAAACATGTCTGACCTAGAAATATGCTCAGACATGACACACTAACACTTTTTTCTTTCATTTTACCTTCTTTTTTTTGTTGTAATTCTATGTAATGATGGGCTGTAATCCACCCAATCATGCTTGACTTGTGTTCCAGTAGGGCCTAATTGGCTTACTTTTAGTAGGGGAAGTTGACACGACTCGATAGACAACATTCTTACCAAAGAATGGGCCATTAATTATACCATGAAATATGTGCCCAAATAAAAAAAAGGATGAAAGAGAAAGAATTACATATTTAGGATCCTCACATTTTTTAGAATTTTACTAATTATATTTGGGATTTTTCCTTACAGAAAAAAGTTTCAGCCATTACAGGGCCATAGTATTGAATCGGCCAGCAAACCAGCAGACACCCAGCTGTTATCGCTATGTAATAATACCTTGGCTCCACTACTAGTACAACAATGTTGGAATCCACTGAACCCAAAAAATAGGAATTTATGGATTTGGCAGTATATGTTATTTAATTTAAATTGAACTTTCCATAAAAGATAAATAAAAGAAAAAAGATCCCTTTTCAGTATGACAGAATATGTCCAATCACTCATCAGTGACAAATTTCCTTCTTTGGTGAAGAATCATTTGATATGTGGGTTATTCCTCATGCACAGTATGTCATCATGATTGCGGTTTATATGCTGCATGTGTCATAGGTGGGCACATGCATATCACTTTCATCCCTTAAAAGAGTCAGCAAAGAGTCCGTGCACACCTCGATGTCAGATTCTTCCAACATGTAATTTCTCCCACGTAGAAGAACCAAATGTAACAAAATGGCGTAGTGATGCGGACACAAGCGCATTCAAGGTGTACCAACGAAGAAAGTGCCAACCATAAGTACCGTTCTTGTAGATAGGCGACTATTGAGGAGCTGAAGACCCCCCACATGTGATCAGACACATAGAAGACCCCACTCAGGGAAGACACATGTGAAGGAAGAAAGGAGAAAGAAGCCGAAAGGCGCCCGACCTTTGCTTGCCCAGCACCCGAACCTCTCTGGAGGTTTTCGGACGACTTCGGGCGACAGCTCGGACGCCCGAACTTTCCCGCACTTTTGTTAATTGCGCGTTTTTTACTTAAACTTTGAGGGTAGTTTAGTCTTTTTATTTGTTTATTTGCTTATTGATGGGGGCTAAAGCCCTAAACTCGAATTTAGTTATTGATTTGATTAATGAAAAGCCTCTTGGAGCTTTCTTCTTCTTCTCTCTCTCTCATGGTGATGCTTCTTCCTCTTCCTTGATCTTTTTCTTCTACTTGCTTCTTGTGCCCCTCCTATCCTTCTTCTAGGTAATTCTATCTTTCCTAATCTATTTGTTTCGCTAACCTCAATCCCCAAAATCTGATTTTGATCATAAACCCTAAGTTTTCAGATTTTCAAATCCCTAATCCAAAATCCTTTGATTTCATGGATTAGAGATTCCTCTTAATTGATTGGGTTGTGGCCATGCAAGATCGGGAGGTTCCATCCCTCGCCGGATCCAACCATAGTGATATTTGAATCTCATACTTCATGGTTGTGATGAATGGCTCGTTCCATTGCATGTTCCTTATGATCTTTTTAGTTCATGATGATTACTGCTAGATTTTATATTGTTATTGTCTTTTAATTCCACTGATTTAATTGTGTTCATGAGCATGCATCATAATTAGGGCATCCTACATCAAATTTGGTATAAGAGATTAGGCTTGCATGGTTTTTGTCTAGATCGAGTTATCAAATTAGGGTTTTGATTTTTAGGTTTAATTTAGGAAAGTTCCAGATTTAGAAGGTTTCAATTTTAGAAACTTTCCAATTTTAGAAAGTTTCTTAATTTGGAAACTTTTCAGATTTGAGTCGTTTTCTGTTTTAACTTGATTGTGTCAGTTCATATTAGTTTTGCATTCATCGCATTCATCTTGTGAGTCAAAACACCTAGTAGTCTAGTTGGGTAGAGTTTTCGTTCAAGTCTTAAGTGTATGCCCACGAGAAGAGGCAGAGGTTTCAGACTTCAGCCTACCATGAATAACGAGCAGTTATCTGAGCAACTTGCTCAATTGATACAAAAGATAACCGCTCTAGAAGCAGGTAAAAAGCGTGAGTTTGCCCGCCTTGAGAACCAAATCACCACTACCATGATTAAGGTCAAGCAACTAGAGGCATCCCAAAGGGAAAACCCCGCTGTAGGGGATGATGTGCACTCCCATGTGGGAGGAATCATTGAAGAGCGTGCTGCCACATGTGGAGGTAGTAATGATAGAGATCGTGGTAATGGTCGTGGTGTTGTGCAAGAGGCACGAACCACATGTGATCATCAAGACCGCTATGATCCAGATGAGCGTGCGATGAAGAGTGTGAGAGTTGAGGCCCCGAGTTTTGATGGGCTTTTAAACCCCAAGGCATTCTTTGACTGGGTTGCTGACATGGACCACTACTTTGAGTGGTATAGCATGTCAGAAAACCGTCAAATGCGATTTGCTAAGATGAAGCTTGTGGGCCAAGCCAAACTATTTTGGACCAACATCGAGCGTAAGATAGAGTTGGTAGAGCCCCCATCACACATTGGTATGAGATGAAAGAGAAGTTAAGGGAGAAGTACCTTCCTCTCTCATACCGTCAGAAGCTCTTTGACCAATGGCAATCCTTACGCCAAGGGTCAATGTCTGCCGCTGACTACATCGCTAAATTTGAAGAATATATAATGCAATGTGATATCCAAGAAGACTCTCTAGTAACACTCGCGTTTCAAGACTGGCCTTCGTGCGGATCTTCAGCGTGAGCTTATGACTCGGCCCTTAACGGACTTGGACGAAGCATATCAAGTCGTACAGGAGTTAGAGCAATACCTGAAGGCTTCTGTCGTTCGTTGTTTTGAGTCCCGAGACCCCAGTACTAGATCTAGTTCCCAGGGGACCAAACCTAATATTGGTAGTCAACCTAGGGCACAGGCGACCATTCCGCCTAGGCCTAGGGAGGACGAGGGCAAAGGAGTTCTTGGTGCCGGTCCTGGTAATATGAGCCAAGTGAGGTGTTATAAGTGTGGCAATCTTGGCCACATGTTAAATCAATGTCCTACGAAGAGCCGTGGGAAAGCCTTAGTTATAGGCGAGTCCCAGGAGGGGGAAGATGACCATGGTGATTATGAAGTTGAAGAGTATCACCCTGAAGGAGGACTTACTGATGATGAATAATTAGATGGAGAAGCAACGCTTGCAGTAGTCAAGCGTGTGCTAGCTCAGTCTAGAAGTAGTGCTGACTGGCGTCGAAGCACTATCTTCTATACTATTGCCAAGTGTGGTGAAAAGAATTGTAAGGTGATAGTGGACAGTGGAAGTTGTCAGAATGTGATCTCCACTAACACCTTGGATCGCTTGAAATTGAAATCCACACCTCATCCAGACCCATATAAAGTTTCTTGGGTTGACAAGACATCCCTACCTGTCACCCATCAATGTCTAGTCCCCATCGAGTTCGGTCATACAAAGAGTCCCTGTGGTGTGATGTTTTACCTATAGATGTGGGACATGTTATCCTAAGTAGACCGTGGCTATTCGAGAATGATGTCACGATCTTTGGCCGTTCGAATGCGTGTACCTTCATGCATAACGGTAAAAAAGATCAAACTTAACCCCATGCCACCTGAGAACACACTAGGGAAAAAGAAGGATGAGAAGGCAAGTGAGCCTAAAGGAGTGGGGAAATCCAAGCCTCAGTCTCTACATATAATCAGCGCAAGAGAATTTGAAAAAGAGGCTAAGGAGGATTCTATGGTGTATGCCCTTGTGGCTAGAGAGATTACACCTGAGGTTCCATCAGAGTTGCCCTGTGAGGTGACCTCGGTCCTGAAGGAATACAGTGATGTATTTCTTGAAAACTTACCGAATGAGTTACCACCTATGAGGGACATACAGCATGCCATTGATCTTGTCCCAGGGTATACTCTACCGAACCTTCCTCACTACAGGATGAACCCTGCAGAACATGCAGAATTGAAGAAGCAAGTTGATGAGCTTCTGCAAAAGGGTTTCATACAAGAGAGTATGAGCCCGTGTGCCGTGCCAGCATTGTTGACGCCAAAGAAAGACGGCACGTGGCGCATGTGTGTGGATAGCCGTGCCATAAACAAAATTACTATTAAGTACAGGTTCCCTATACCTGGGCTTGATGATATGCTTGACATGATGGCCAGGTCCACTATATTCTTTAAGATAGACCTCAAGAGTGGATATCACCAAATCTGTATATGCCCAGGAGATGAGTGGAAGACTGCGTTTAAAACAAAAGATGGGCTGTATGAGTGGTTGGTCATGTCCTTCGGCTTGACTAACGCACCCAGTACTTTCATGCGGGTGATGACACAAGCTTTGAGGCCGTTCATAGAAAAGTTCCTAGTGGTATACTTTGACGACATTTTCATTTATAGTACCACTAAGGAATCACACCTTGAACATTTAAAGAAGGTCTGTAGCGTCCTTAGGAAGGAAAAGTTGTACGCTAATCTTAAGAAATGTGCATTCATGTCTAGTCAAGTTGTGTTCTTAGGATTCATAGTGTCATCTGAAGGGATGCGTGCAGACCCTGAAAAGGTCAGGGCCATAGTTGAGTGGCTTGAACTGAGGAACATTCATGAGGTGCGAAGCTTTCACGGCCTAGCAACTTTTTATCGTCAGTTCATTAGGGGTTTTAGCACGCTCATGGCTCCCATTACCGAGTGCATGAAAAAGGGAGAGTTCGTGTGGTCTAAAGCCGCAGTCAAGGCTTTCAAAGAAATTAAGGGCAAGATAGTGGAAGCTCTTGTCATGCGTCTACCTGACTTTTCTAAAGTCTTTAAAGTAGCGTGTGATGCGTCTGGTGTTGGTATAGGTGGAGTGTTGATTCAAGAAGGACACCCAGTGGCCTATTTTCGTGAGAAGCTGAATGAGGCAAAATAAAAGTACTCCACTTACGACAAAGAATTTTATGCGGTAGTGCAATCCCTGAGACATTGGCGACACTATCTCCTACCATAGGAATTCGTTTTGTTTTCTGACCATGTGGCTTTGAGATATTTGCATTCTCAGAAGAAACTCAACCCAAGGCATGCTAAATGGGTAGCGTTTTTTCAGGAATATTTGTTTGTTCTGAAACACAAGGCCAAGGTTGAAAACAAACCAGTAGATGCCCTTAGTAGAAGAGTGGCGTTGCTCAACTCCTTGAGTGTAGAGGTAGTCGGATTTGAGCAACTAAAAGACGAATACCCCACATGTCTTGATTTTGGGGGTACTTACGCGTCGTTCTCTAGTGATCAGTGTATTATGGGTGACTATGTTCTTAAAGATGGCTTCCTTTTCAAGGGAGACAGACTTTGTATTCCTCGTATGTCCCTTCGTGAATTCCTCATCTGGGAGCTTCATTCAGGAAGGATAGCTGGCCATTTTGGTCGTGATAAGACCATTGCCCTTGTGGAAGATCGTTTCTATTGGCCAAGTCTCAAGCGAGACGTAGCCAAAGTCTTAGGGCAGTGTCGTAAATGTCAGTTGGCAAAGCAAAGAAAGCAAAATACCGAGCTGTATACGCCATTGCCAGTGCCACTTGGCAAGACATTAGTATGGACTTCGTGCTTGGGCTTCCCAAGACAATCAATAAGCATGATTCTGTTTTTGTTGTCGTAGACCGTTTTTCTAAAATGGTGCATTTCCTCCCATGTTCGAAAACGTCGGATGCGTCTCATGTCGCTCGTATCTTTTTTGATGGTGTGATGCGTCTCTATGGGTTACCTAAAACCATAGTGTCTGATCGTGATGTTCGATTTACTAGCTATTTTTGGAAGACACTGTGGCACATTATGGGAACTCGTTTGCAATTCTCTACTGCTTACCACCCACAAACAGATGGTTAAACTGAAGTGGTAAACCGTAGTCTTGGAAATCTTCTACGTTGTCTAGTGGGTGAACATGTTAAGACTTGGGACCTAATTTTACCAATTGCTGAACTTGCTTATAATGGGTCAGTTAATAAATTTACAGGGTTGAGTCCTTTTGAAATTGTTAGTGGTTATAAACCTAGAACGCCCATAGATCTCTTACCTATGTCTGTTACGCAAAGGTCTTCTGAATCAGCCGATGCGTTTGCACGCTATATTCATGATTTGCATATACATATTAGACAGCGGTTAAATAAGAGTAATGATGATTATAAAATGTCAGCTGATTCTCATCGTAAAGCGCAAGAATTTCAGGAAGGAGACTACATAATGGTGTGAATAAGGCCAGAACGATTCTCTCAAGGATCCACTAAAAAGTTACAAGCGTATAGTGCTGGACCATTCAAAATATTACAAAGGTTGGGTCCAACGCGTATCGGATTGACCTTCCACCTGAAATGAGCATTAATCCAACTTTTAATGTGGAAGATCTAGTCCGTGCCCATACTCCAATTGTCGATCCATCGTCCCTTTCATGGCCTTTGTTTGATTTTGCTACACAACCCCTTCCACCCCTTCCTCCACCCATTACCCATAAAGAAGAAATTGAGGAGATCTTGGACGACGAAATAGTATCTACGAGAGATGGAGGTTTCCAGAGGTATCTTGTCAAGTGGAAAAACAAACCATCGTCTGAATCTACGTGGCTGTCGGGCAAAGCATTGCAGGGTATTGATCTGGATCTACTCGAGTGCTACAAAAGTCACAACTCGTCGGAGTCGAGTTTTTTTCACCCGAGGGGAATTGATGCGGACACAAGCGCATTCAAGGTGTACCAACAAAGAAAGCGCCAACCACAAGTACTGTCCTTGTGGATAGGCGACTATTGAGGAGCTGAAGACCCCCCACATATGATCAGTCACATAGAAGACCCCACTCAGGGAAGACACATGTGAAGGAAGAAAGGAGAAAGAAGCCGAAGAAACTGAAGATTTCGGGCGCCCGACCATTGTCTTCGGGGGCCCGACCATAGCCGATCGGGCGCTCGAACTTTGCCTGCCGAGCACCCGAACCTCTCTGGAGGTTTTCGGACGACTTTGGGCGACAGCTCGGGCGCCCGACCGAGCGCCCGAACTTTCCCGCACTTTTGTTAATTGCGCGTTTTTACTTAAACTTTGAGGGCAGTTTAGTCTTTTTATTTGTTTATTTGCTTATTTAAGAGGGCTAAAGCCCTAAACTCGAATTTAATTATTGATTTGATTAATGAAAAGCCTCTTGGAGCTTTCTTCTTCTTCTTCTCTCTCTCTCATGGTGATGCTTCTTCCTCTTCCTTGATCTTTTTCTTCTACTTGCTTCTTGTGCCCCTCCTATCCTTCTTCCAGGTAATTCTATCTTTCCTAATCTATTTGTTTCGCTAACCTCAATCCCCAAAATCTGATTTTGATCCTAAACCCTAAGTTTTCAGATTTTCAAATCCCTAATCCAAAATCCTTTGATTTCATGGATTAGAGATTCCTCTTAATTGATTGGGTTGTGGCCATGCAAGATCGGGAGGTTCCATCCCTCGTCGGATCCAACCATAGTGATATTTGAATCTCGTACTTCATGGTTGTGATGAATGGCCCGTTCCATTGCATGTTCCTTGTGATCTTCTTAGTTCATGATGATTGCTGCTAGATTTTATATTGTTATTGTCTTTTAATTCCGCTGATTTAATTGTGTTCATGAGCATGCATCATAATTAGGGCATCCTACATCACGTAGCATGAACCGGAGGGACACTAAACTTGCAATGCTATAGAGCCTTAGAGATTGTTTCTTTTGATGAATTATATTAGTGATTTAGCTTCTGTTTTAAATGTTGAATTCCATCATGTTTCAAGGGAAGCTATTGATAATGCCGACACACTTGCCAGGTCAGGTTTGTCAAGATCACTCCTTGCATTGAAACCTCTAATCCACCATCTATTTTGATGGATGATTGTTCTTTCTCTTCAAGCAACTCTGCTAAAAAAAGGTTCATTGACGAGGAGGTACATAGGTCAAAGTACCACAAAAAGATCTTTGAGCTTAATACCGAAAGTCATAGAACCCAACGGTGTGGAGACGAGAGTTCTCTTAATGGATTCTGGGAAACTCACAAACAATCGTGCTAATGAAAACAGGAGAAGGTAGATTATAGTGGCTGCCTTTTCAGCAATGGAGCACAAGGCTGGGCTTAATTATCAACATATCGTCTTAAGTTCATAACTCTCCTTAGGCCCATATTTATAACTGCCTAAACAACTCTAGAACCCAACTTTCTAAACACACCCAACTTATTTCCATTCTAGGACTTTCTGAGGCATGTAACATCCTAAAAGTAGACTTAAACTTGGTAAACCTTCTTTCCACATTAGAATATTCTAGATATTTCCTAAATCAACCTGGTCCAAGTTAGAAAGTTACTAGTGCAGTCTTTGAAAGTGGACTTAAACTTGGTAAACGTTCTTTCTACATTAGAATATTCTAGATCTTTCCTAAATCAACCCAATCCAATTAGAAAGTCACTAGTGCAGACTTTGACACACAACTAGTTAATTATGGACTCTAACTAAAGGTTGTTGCTAACCAAGCTAAATTGGAAACTACGTCAAACTAATCTTGGAACTTCTAGACCTCTACAGAATATCCCATTTTGCAAACTTTCTTTGGGATGATGAAGATTTGATTTTGGAGATGTTCTCAAACCAGCCGGACATACCAGCTGAAAAACATAGGCACGTGCTAGTGTGTTTTACTAATAGGCTTTTCAGCAAACCACAGGATTAGCCCACTTTGACTCTTGGTGGACCTCAAGTGTTGATGTCATCAACAAAACTGTATTCTTGTCATAACTGTAAAATTCAGTCATAAAATTTTCAATCTTTGTCTGAATCACGTGATATTAGGCCTATCAGAAAGGAAACTGGATGGACTATTTAATGGTAGTTATTTTGTGTTCTCCGGACATTGTTTGACCTTCAAACACAACCACTTTGGTGAAAACAGGACTCCTTGATAATCATGGATGACATGCATGCCTTTTGGGGTGCAACTTGCAAGTCCAAAGAACTGTAGAACCACGCAGCCACACCATCATGCATGCCCTCTTTGGCGCATTGACAGGTATTTTGCTAGATCTCCGGGTTTGCTGCATTGTCCTATGCAAAAGAGCACAGTACTTACAACTTACAACAGAATTCAGCCTTATAAACTCTGAAACACTTTCAGTTTGGGTGTCTTTTCAGACAACTTTTTTAAAGAAACTGTAAAATGCCTTATTGTCTTAGCAAAAGTATTGTAGAGTTTCTTTGTGAGGATTCAGAAATACTCGTAAAAGATCAACTTAGTGTGTATGCCATTATTTGGGCATATGGGAAGATAGAAAAATAAGAAAATTTAACAATATGACCTCACCCTCGTGGAGAGTGAAAGAGAATTAAATTCCTTCTAATGAGTTGGGGGCTCAGCAAGGAGTTTAAAGGTGTGAAAATGTTTGGATTTGGATTGAAGTTTGGTGATCCAGTCATTCTGGATATGAATGAGCTCAAGAGAAGAACCGACAATTGGGAATCACCTCCTCTTGGGTGGTGGAAGTTGAATGTTGACAAAAGTTTAGTCAAAATCTGGAGACAAGTGGTATTGGAATTGTGGCAAGGGCTGATAAGGACACTATCTGTATGACTTTCTCCAGTCCAAGTAGTATAGGACTCGAATTATGTGGAGTTGATGGCAATCAAAGTGCGGGTGGATTTGTTTCTGGAGTCTTCTCAGAACCTGTTAATTGCAGGAGGGATTCTAAAATGCAATTGCCTAGGCAGATGGAAAAAGCCTTGGTGCATGGAGACGTCTCTTGTTGGTTGATGTAATTGAGTCTAAAGTGCTTGTGAAAAGGTATGACGTTTCAAGAAGTCTCGAGGGAAACCAACTCGTAAGTGGACTCTTTAGCTTAGGAGGGAATCACAGGAGCTGTTTTGGATATCGGAACCATGCATTGTCTTAATGGATGTAAGGTTGTTTTTTTTTTTTTTTTTTTTTTTTTTTTTTTTAATTTAATAAAGTTCAGATGTTAATAATAAAAAAAAGAAGAAGAAGAAGATCAATTAGCCTCACCCGAGCAGCATTTTTTTCCCTTTTTCTTTTGAAAGATGATGGAATTTTATTAGAAGCAAAAGCCAAAGAGGAACTTAAAAGGCAGAATACAACTGTGAGGGTTAAACCAAAGAAGGAAAAGCACTCGTCAAGGGACTTCATACAAGAATCCCAGCCCAATACATCAAACTTAGCCCTTATAAAAAAGTGCACTTGCCTGAGCAGCATTAATCCCACTCTCACTGCAGTTTCCATGTGGAACATGTGTAAAAGACCCAGACAGTTCGTCTAGTTGGCCCCTTCTGATATCTGCTGTTACCCAAAAAATCATGCTACTTTGTTCATCAGGTAGCAATGGGTGTATGGAAAGAAATGGATGAATGAAAAGAAACAAAAAAAGAAATAAAGATAAAAAAGAAAGAAAGAAAGATCCACATGCAATATACATGCGTCTCACCTGATGACCAGAAGGTTTCAGGCCACTGCACATACAGTGGGGCCCATGTCCAGATCTCATACACTTTCTACATTAGTGGATGTGGAGAGTTTGCTACTCACACATACCTTTGCTTTATCATCTTATGTGGTTAGTATCATGCAATAGGCATTTTTCATGAATTCAATGTTTTTGGACCACTAATTCGTGGTCCCCCTGTGATGCTTTAACATGCAGGATGAGACTGGAGTATACAAGAATTTGCTTCAAGAAACGGCCCATAGAGCTGGGTTAAACCTGCCAGTTTATACCACAGTTCGTTCTGGACCAGGCCACATTCCCGTCTTCTCATGTACAGTTGAGCTTGCAGGGATGAGCTTTTCAGGCGAACCAGCAAAGACCAAGAAGCAGGCTCAGAAGAATGCTGCCATGGCTGCATGGTCTGCACTGAAGCAATGTATGCATTTTCTTTCCTCCCTGTCGGAATCTAGTTGCTTTCATGTTCTTCATTGACTTTCGGAGTGATTATCAAAAGACCTATACTGCAAAATCAGAGTAAAATCCTCTACATCCGTGAACTACCCTGTTTTGATAGGAGAAATCCGTGGGAAAAGAATTTCTTTTTTGCAGAAAATCATTGTTTTTTACTGTTTGGATTGCTGAAAACAGCGAGTAACCCTCAATGCTATTTCCACCACAATAGTTGTGGTTTGGAAATCACGACAACCTTCTACAACAAAATCACAATTTCCCACTGTTTGGATTACAAGAAATGGCGAGGAATCATCTCTAGCATTTATTAACGATTTCTCTAGGACAAGAAATCGTGATTAACAAATCATTGTTTTTCACCGTTGGGATTGCACGAAATGGTGGGGAATCTTCAATACCGTTTTCCTCTGCATTTATTGTTGTTTTGGAAATCATGATTATAATTTTCATGTCCTTGCCTCAGATCTTCCTGTCCAAGAAGGCCTGAAATGTTTTTGAAAAGAAATAATACCTTGGACCTTATTTTTAATCAAACACGAGGCTTTGGTAATCCTACGTTGGTGCTTACGTACATGGGTCCACTGTGTCAATGTGGCACGCATGTGCCACATAGAAGCTGTGCATCAGAACCTCGCTGTATAGGTGCCCTGGTTCTAAAACAAGGTGATCCAATCATCAGGTGGGCCAGATATGCACCTTGAATGTGGACCCGTTCCTTTTGGATGTAGTGACTCACCTGATGATTGAACGAGACTGATTGTTGGCCTAGGGCATCTAATGGTGAGGACCACCTGGTGCCCAGGTGTGGATGTGTAGGCAGGTGGAGAGATCTGCATGTATTATTACCTAACCTCAAAACAATTTTCTGGGGGAAAAGTAACCTTGAAGTGCTGCTTATTTTATGGGAGATGTGAATGTCATTGTATCTGAAAATTGCTTGAAACTGGAATAACTCATTGCCTATTTGTATAGAGATGCTCCAATGCGCTCGGAGCACTATTAAGTTATAGTGCTCCTAGTTGCATTTGGAAACTTACACATTCTGTTTCATTGATCTAGACTGTTCATTAGGTCCGATGCAGTTTTTAAGGGCTACCATGCAAATTTCGCACGATTTTGACCAATGCTAACCATTTGATCAATGGCATTTAATATGGATGCTCAAGATCATTTCCACAAAAATAGGCCCAATCAACAGTTTGACCCATCTATTTTGTTAGGGACCATCGTGGATTGCTTGATGATTCTAGATAAACAGTTTTGTTAACCTATCATGACAATCCCATCTATGGTTTGGAAAAAAGTAAGGCTATAGGAAAAAAGGCCAAATCAAGGATGGATTGGATCATCCAGTTAGTGTTATTTTTCCGAAGTAGCCCATAAAAGTGTTTTGGACTTACTGGAAAGTTCAGATTAATCGATTGAACTGTCCAAGTGAACCAACGGAACTATGAACACTATAACTTATAATGCTCATTTATTTTCTTAATGCTTTTACACTGAATACATAAAAAACAAAAGCCCGAAATTTGAAAATCTTGTGAGGTATCTTACATCCACAAAATTGCCGACAACGAATCTCTCACTTCGTGGTGTATGTGCAGTGCCACATTTGGGAGGTTCATCATCAGCATCTTCCTCCACATCCGTAGAGCCTGAAAGCAATGACGAACAGGAGCAAGTCATCATTGCTCGAGCTCTTGCCAGTTTGCATGGCATGGATGGAAACAAGCCACCGCCACAGAATGATCGGCAGCGTGGAAGGCGGAAACCAGCTCCTGCCCGCAGAGATGCAAACCCGTCTAGCAGCCTTTCTGTCTACCCCATGCCATACCAGAGCTGGGCATACTCCAATTTTTCACCCGACTTAGCCATGTACCAGATGTGGCAGCAAGAACAAGCATCCCAGCAGCAAACCCGCATGCTAGCCCTTCCGGCCCCACCTCCTCCGTCTGATCCTAGAATCTTGCCATTTATACAGTCCATATTCCAGCCGAACCATAGCCAGTATTTCCCAGTGAGAGAGCAAGAACCAATCGGGGGAGTACCAGGCATCGCCATGTCAGGCCCCGGTTCACCGTTGTATTTCCCAAGCCACTCTGTATCGATTCCAATTCGAAGTAGGGTGACCATACAAGAGATAAATGAGGAGAAGAACCAAGTGGAAGATGAGTGGCTACGGGGAGGGACGTCAGATGCAGACGGTGATCCCGAAAGCCGAAAAATCAATCTCCAACCAAAGAACCCGGGTTTCCCTCAGAGCCCTCCTGTATCAATGAACGGACGCACCAAACCCGAAATTCAGGAGCCACAGGAGGACAAACAAAAGAATGGCGGGCCGGGCATTCCAAACATGCCCTCCGACAGAGAAGCCAACTTGGGTCACCCCGGTTTTAAGCCAGTTTCTTCTGGTTCGGGCTCGCCAGCATCCCACAAGCCCGCTGAACCCTCAAATGTCCAGGAGATTCAACCGGAGGAGGTCCGAACAGAACCATTCGAATGGACTCGTGGAGTGTCTATGCACAGCCAAAGGGAGACTGGATTCATGCCTGGCGCTCCAACCCCAAGCCAAATCCAGTTTCAGTTGCAGAATCCTCGTGTTTTGTACTCTTCACGGGCCAATCAGAGGCCCCATTATCAATCAAATCCAGGCTATTTGAGAGCAGCTAAAGGTCTCAGACCTTCATCGTTGGCAGCCCCAGTGACAATCAGAACTGCAGTACCTGTCTGCTCAGCAAGGCCCAGAGCTGGAGGTCTGAACAACACCGTCATGCCTCCTGTTAATTTCATGGCTCCAGCAGTTCAGGTGAGATCGGTTATACCCGTCTGTTCAGCGCCACCCACGAGGAGTATCCCGGACACGAGCCGTCAAGATCCGGAAGACATCTCAGCGGCAAATTCAGAACTCGGTAAGCTTCGAATATGAGTTTTTTCTTCTTTCGGATTTGTGTATGTGGATCTTTCTGATTATCGGATAATATATATAGAATGCATCCTTTTACTTCCCCTGCGAACTTTGAATGCTTATATGTTTGAGAATTATGGGAGAAGCTGAAATGTGGAGTTCCCATTGCCGGCAACTGTCTGTGGCCTGACACTTCACATTGAAATAAAAAGAGAGTCAGAATGATCCATGAAAGAACTGAATCCGACTCCTTTTTTCCTTCAAGTTCATGGCACATTCTTGGGTTTTGTCAACCTGTTGTTGGAGGTTAATGCTGGATTGGTTATTTGCCAAAGAAAAAAAAAAAAAAAACAAGCGGGTATCTCACCATGTCATGAAGAAGCCAATGGCATGTCTGCAAGAGGTCCAAGCCTTTCATCAGGTGGGCCCTGCTGGGTATGTGATCTAGGTTGGGAGTTGGGCTGGTCCGGTCATCGGGTGCAGTGTGGGGGCAACAAGAGAAATAGACATAGTGGCCGGTGTGTAGCTCATGTTTGACGTCATGGTTTTAAGACTTGGATGCAACTTGTCCTTGTTGACTTGGACTTGGTCGATCCTGTCTGCTCCAAGAGTCAGCCCAACTCGGGTTATTCAGGATGATTCAGCTCGACTTGGGCTAGTTGCGAGTTAGACTCCGGGCCGAAGAGGTGTGTACTAACAACAACAACAAAAAAAAAAAAAAAAAAAACATGTTTGACGTACATTTGTGGCAACTGGGCTCTTTTCAGGCCCCGCACATGCATTAGGGTGCATTCATGTTTTGGTTGATTTTTGTGGTTTTTTTTTTTTTTTTTTTGGTTATAATTCGTCTTATGAAGTGATTTCAGAGCGCATCTAAAACCAAAGTGCTTCCTGGCATGTTTTTGCCAGTGAAAAAAAAAAAAAAAAAAGGGTACGCACTGTGGCACACCGAGTTAGTGTGTGATGATCAGCAACGACCTAACAGCATCTCAACCAATTCGAATATTGCAATGGCCTTTTCGATATGCATGTTAAAATTCTGGCCCACCATTTCAGGATGATGGGCGATAGCCCACACACACACACACACACACACACTCTATATATATATATATATATATATATATATATATATATAGGATTTTTGCTTCAAAGCAGTATTTTAAAAACTGGACAGGAGCTGGTCGCCTAATTGCACCAGGTTACACTTAAATCTACGATGTGCTCATGGTGGATCACTTGTTAACCTTCTTTGTGATTTTCGACAAAGCTGATATTAGGTCGAAACATGGGTCTAGCCTGTTTGACCAGCGGTTGGACCAAATGGCCCTAAAAAAATTGTTTGGGTCAAGCCGGCATTGCCTCAGTTCTCATGTGCCCAAAATATCTCATCTAAGTGTATATAATCCGGGTAAATATGGACGGACGGGTTTAGAAATCTGGTAGGACTGGTACTCATATAATGAGATCCTTAACACTTCAAGACCCCCACTTGCAACAAAACAAGGGCATCATTTGATACATCAGGAAATACTTTTGGTTGAATAATGTTGCCTAATGGATGCACTCTATGCTTGGAAGATGGGAAAAATGTCCATCATCTCTTAGTGATGAAATGGGCCATGTTCAGGCTGGGCCAGGCTAGGCCTGTCTCCAACGTGACACTTGAGAACAAGGCCTGAGAATGGCCCAAGACTGAAAAAAATTGGTTGGGCGTAGGCTCAACCAGCCCGAAAATTGATAAAATCCCTAGTTTCCCCTGGAATTTCCACACATGCACAAAGAAGTAAATATTTTTTGAGGAACAACACCAACATCCCACGTTCAAGATAGATGGTTGTCTAACCAAGGATTAAAATGGCATATTTGTTAGATATAACCTATGTACATATAAAGTTGGGTCGGAGTAGACTGGGTTAGGTAAGGTTGTGCTAAAATGACTAGAGCTCAAGCCCAACCTGAAATTAATTAGGCCGTGCATGCAAGGTCTAATCCCAGCCCAAAGGCCAAGCTAGTAGATCCAAGCTCGGCTTAAACTTGGGTCAAGCGAGTTGGGCAGGCTACCCAGCCCATTGCCACCCTAAGTATAAATGTAGTTCTATTTTCAATAAAATATAACACAGTTTCCACAATTTAGTCTCTCATGAATAACCTATGTTCAGCTGTATGCATAACTGGACACATATCGAAAGAATACCAATCTAAATCTACTTGGATTATGTTGGTGGGAACGAAATGGTAGGACCTTCAATGACAAATCCTAAAGTTCCTATCCTCTTTGTATTGGTATGATGATTTCTATTCATTCTTTTTTATCTCCTTTTTTCTTACTTTTTAAATAAAATTTCAACTTAGCTTTAAAAAAGCAAAGGGAATTTTATTTTTCTAAAAGAATTACCTAATTAATATGGCTCCAGTAACTTTTTTAGAAAGCTATCTCATTAATTAATATAATTATCGTTCCGCTACCTTTGTTATGGTCGTTTGTGCGCGCAAATGTTTATGTAAAATCTACCCCGACCATCAGGTGTGTCACGTCATGTTAGGCCAAAAGTCCAAATATTGGTTTCATCTGTTACTCAGACCACATGATTGGAAATATTATACAGGGCAAATGCTTGACCTCCAAATTGTTTCCATTTGTGTGGCCCAAGTGAACCATGGATGGGTATTATATTTTGGAATCATGCATAAATTTTTGTGTGAAATCTAATGGTTGGAGTGGATTTTATATAATTGTCACAGTAGGCCCTGTAAAAATCATGGGTGGATGTCCTCTCCCAACCATTTCCTTTGATGTGGCCCACCAGAATCACAGATCAGCCTGATTTTATGTTTCTAGGACTAATATGGGTCTAAAAATTTAGTGGCCGGAGTGGATCTTAAATAAACATTACGGTGGGCCCATCAAAATCAAGAGGGGCATCTTGAACACTTCCCTTTCTCTAAATAATCTCTCTAGGTTGAATGGTATGCATGTCAGGGCACTGTGATGTGTATGCAAAATCAATATAACCATTAGATGCATGATCACAGTTTAGGCCTAGAGCCAAAACATCAGTCTACATGTAATTCAGGTGGGATACACCAAAGAAAAGAGTTGGGAGAGAGATGCCCCTTAATTTTTATAAGACCCACAGTGATTATCACATAAAATCCACTCTAACCATTAGATGCCACGCCAAAATTTAGTCGTGAGGCCTTAAAAGCAGGCCCATTTGTGATTCAAGTGGGCCATATCAAGGAAACTAGTTTAAAGGGTGATCATTTTCCTATATATTGTTTCCAATCATGTGGTCCACCAAAATTACAAATGGGGTGATGTTGGGTGCGTTGCACAAAAACCTTAGGATCTTGCTCCCCAACAAAAAATTATGGGATATAGAAATGCAGAAATGCAAGTAAACAATCAAACCGCACGATACAAGAGATTTTTACGTGGAAGACCCTCAAAGAGGTAAAAACCATGGGACCTCGTCCAGAGAAACAATTCACTATGTAGTAAACTGTTTACACCTTGATGTCAAGCATAACCCGCTTGGATAAAACCTTCTTCACTCACTGCAGGAATGGATAAACAATAAAAGGATTCGAAATTGAGAGATCTCATCGAGCACGAGGATGTAGAAGAACCCGAGATGTTGATTATGCTGTGATCTCCTTCACTAACAGAAATCTCCTCTTCCTACAAGCTTCCTCTATCTTTTTCTTCCTCTCTTCCTCTTTTTCTCTCACTCTCACCTTGGATGTGTAAACCTCGTATTAGGATGCTTAGGTCTTGAATTGGAAGCCAATATATAGCATCATGTAAGAGTTAGACCCAAATTAGGAAACTATGAATTTGCAGTCCGCGCACCATCAGACGCCCTACCGAATTTGATTGAGCACTGGACAGATCCAAAATCTGTCCAGTGAGTTTTAGAGAAAATTTGCCAAATTTTTGTCGCCCGACCCAGCATGGTCGGGCGCCTGATGACTTACAGTCGGTTGTCCCGATCATCTTCGAATCTCTCCAGAGACCAACTGTTTCTTTAAGGTGAATTTTAGTCACTCAACCCTAATTCGTCGGGCGCCCGATGACCCCGAGGCTGCGTGATCTCCCCTCAAATCCTGAGGAGGAAAACCCTATCAAATCTCCCCCTTCCAACTCAGGAGATATTCACCATTTTCAAGCCAGCCACGCTTTTACAACCCTCAAACTTGCCCTTGAGCAAAGCCTTGGTCATCATATTTGACCCGTCATTGTCTGTATGGACTTTCTCAAGCTGTAACACCTTCTGTTCCAATGTATCCTTGATTCAGTGATACCGAACCTCTATATGCTTTGACTTGAAATGCTGACTTGGATTCTTGCTCAAGTGTATCGCACTCTGGCTATCATAATAGATCACGTGCTTCTCCTACTTCAGAAAGTTCCTGTAGGAACCTCTTCGTCCAAAGCATCTCTTTGCATTGCTTCTATGACTGCGATGTACTGGTGTCTGTCGTGGACAACGTCATGACCTTTTGGTAGCTTGCTTTGCCAAGAGACCGCTCCCCCTGCAAATGTGAACATGAACCCCAATGTAGACTTCCTGAAGTCTATGTCACCTATCATATATGCATCTATGTAGCCTTTTAACACAGGTTCACGATAGCATAAGATCAACCTGGATGAGCCCCTCAGATACCGTAGTATCCACTTCACCACTGCCCAGTGTTCTTTGCCAGGATTGTCAAGATACCTGTTGACAACCCCAACCACATATGCTATGTCTGAGTGCGTACACACCATAGCATACATCAAACTTTCTACCGCCGAAATGTAAGGTATCTTCTGCATCTCATCCACCTTTACCTTCATCATGGAACACTGTTTGTCGCTCAATCTAAAGTGACCATCTAGTGGAGTATTGACTGGCTTCATTCCATTCATATTGAACTTTTCTTGGACCTTCTCAATAAACCGCTCTTGTGACATCCATAGCTTCCTGTTACTTCTATCACGCGTGATCTCCATTCCTAGAATTTGTTTAGCCGGCTCAGGTCTTTCATCACAAATGACTTGCCCAACTCCTGCTTTAGCTTACCAATCTTTTTTATGTCTTTTCCCATGATGAGCATATCATCAACATATAATAGCAGAACAATGAAATCACCATTTGAGAACCTACACGTGAACACACAATGGTCCGACTCCGTTCTGTCATACCCATGCTTCAATATGAACGAGTTGAACTTCTCATACCATTGCTTCAGAACTTGCTTTAGCCCATACAAGCTCTTCCTAAGCCTACACACCATGTGCTTCTTACCCTTGACTTTGAACCCCTCTGGTTGGTGCATATAAATTTCTTTTTCCAGGTCACTATAGAGAAATGCAGTTTTAACGTCTTACAGCTTTATCTTTAAATCAATGCTAGTTGTCAACCCAATCAACGTCTGAATGAACGTCATCTTCACCACCAGTGATAATATTTCTTTGAATTCGATTCCTTTCCTCTAACCAAACCCTTTCACCACAAGTCTGGCTTTAAACTTTATCTGTGGGTTCTTTTGCCCTAACTTCTTTTTAAATACGCACTTGTTGCTTAGAGCTCTCTTGCCCTCAGGAAATTTTACCAGATCATAGGTGTGGTTCTTATGCAAGGATTTTATCTCCTCTTGCATATCATTAACCACTTCCCCTTATGCATGTCGGCTAGGGCCTCAGAATAATCTTCTGGCTCTCCCCCATCGGTAAGCATAATGTACTCATGTGGGGAGTACCTTTTGGACAGGTGTCTGTCCTTAGATGATCACATCACCTGTGGCTCAACAGGTGAATCATGTGGGGGCTGCTCCCCCAATTCATTTGTTATAGGAACTCCTACGTCCTCTGTACCTTGCTTCACTCTCCGTCATCAAGCACCACGGGAGGAGTGATCGGATATGTGTCTTCCAGCTTACTTGAACTGGGTTGAGTCTTCTCTGGCTTTCCAATGTCTTCTCTATATCTCTTTTTGTGACAAGCTTCTTCTCGGTCGGATCTCACAATCTGTAACCGAATTTCTCATCACCGTACCTCAAGAACACATATTGCCTGATCTTCGTATTAAGCTTGGATCTTGTTCACTTGCCTCAAATGCAAGGCTGTGATGTAGTAATAATTCTCGGTAAAACAGATGTCGATCCTTAGGGATTGTCGTAACAATTCTAAACGTTATAACTAGGATAGGTTAAATTCGGATTTGTATTGATAGGGTGAAAAGTAAGAACATAAAACTATAAACTTTTAAGCTGAATCAGGGAAATAAACACTAGAGCACCAATAATCCACTTATAATCATTCACAATGCTAATTCAAACTATTCAAGCTAATTAACTCATTTGGAATCGGAGTTCTATCCCTATCCAGTCGGAATATAGAGCAATCAAATCATCACAATACATCTAACATAAATGGAACATGCACTGATATAGTTATTTCATAATCAACTAAGGCATTGGGTGTATTCAATCACATAGCCCAATCCTTCACAAAATAAGCTAGATCACATACATGATTCTTCCTCAAGCCTTGTCACTAGACTTGATTAAGAAGTATAAATTGAATTTCTATCAAACCAATATCACCACATAAATATCTATCTCAGATCAATCCCAAAATTAAAAACTTCTTCTAGCTTAGTTCTAGATAAACACTTAGGAAACTTGGTTTGTAAGATCCCCTAGCATCCAACATATCATGATGGATCTAAGATCTTTACAACCTAAAATCCTATCAATCAACACCTCATTAAGCAATCTCAATAATCAAAATATCCCATATAAGAGAAATCACAAGAGATAGAAGATTAACTAAAAATACTAACTTTATTTCAAACTTGAACTGAAGTGTTCTTCATTAAACTCGAAACTACTTGAATTAAACTCAACTAAACATTGTAAACAAGAATAAGCTTCACCTCTTAGCCCTAGCTAAGAGGTTTAGCCAACCATTAATAGGTTAAACTAAAACTCAAAGGAAAACTACTATAAAACATAGAAAAATCGAGTTTGGAGGACTTGCAGACGCTCCACAACGATCTCCTTCACCTCCCACGAGTTCTCAAGCCTTCTATGATGCCTCAGGAACAAGCCCTAGGTGTCATTTTATAGTATTGAAGCTCTACCGACTCAGAAACTTTCAGAATCCGTGCAACACTTACACAGAGCATGAAAAATCAGAGCTTGCTAAGCAAGTTGCTGAAAAACCAGAAGTTTCTACATGGCCGACCGATCAAGATCAGTCGGACCTGTTTTGGGCTTGTTCCAGCAAGCTCTAGTAGCTGTTGGAGTCTTATGGAGAGGATCGCAGACTGGTGGGATCCATTTGGGAGGGCAGCATGGTGGCTGACCGGTCATGGCCTCCTTAGCCGACCAGTCAGGACTGGTCTAGCCCATTGAATTAGTGGAATTCCACTCTTTCTCTCTCTCTTCTCCACTTGCTTCTTCTTTCTTCTTTGGCCTGTTGAGCCTCAAATTATACATATTCTAACCCCAATCCATCACAAATTATGCATGGTTTTGTGTTTGTAGGAATGAGAGAGAGATTTCACCAATATGATGCTAAAAGACCACTCTAGGACACCTTGAAGATTAAATGAAGAAAGACTAAGAGGTGGAGGAAAGATGCAATGAAGAAAGAAAAGGAGAAAAGAAAAGTTCAGAAAATTACAGTTCTGACCAGTCGACCACAGGCCCCGACCGGTCGGTTGACTGGTTGAAAATTCGACAGACTCTGCTGGACCTTGTTGGAGTAAAAAGTCTCATCTCCGACTGGTCGGCCATGCACTTTCTGATTTTCGAATTTCAAACAGCAGGTAGTCCCATTTTTTATTTTTCGGCCCAGTTCGTGGGGCTCATCTTGATGATTATTGCAAATCCAATCTATCTATATTGAATATTAGCTCAACGTTGAAAAAAAATCCTAAGTGGTTTCGTGTCGATCGAAGCTACGGATTAACCGTGACGGCCAAAACAATATGAACTATCCAAAAAGTTTCCTGATTCCGCTACTCAACTCTGGAATGGTCCAGGTGGCCCATCATTGATGATATAAAGAATCTAATCTGACCATCTTCTAGACCATATTTATATATGAATAACCACAAAGTTTCAGGTCAAAAGGATGTGTGGTTTGATTGTACAGGTTGAAGAAAGATGGACCATCCAGAGAAATTCCAACTGCGTAGATTTTATAAAAAGTCATAAGTGTTCTAATTTTCTCACCCAATTCTGGAATTGATTTGGACAATCTAAGCCGTCTATTATCTAGAGGAGGAAGGTTTCTACTAATGTTCAAAATTTAAGACCAATCCGACCTCTGTACACTTCGTAGCGTTGAAATCAAGATGCTTGGTTCTGAAGGTACCCGAATTACGCGATTTTGAGAGGCGGTTGCTGATCTAATTGGTGGGCCCATTTAGAAGATAATATTGAAAATCTAAACCATCTATGAGGAAGATCATATTCTAGTGAAGCTACAAATCAAATTTGAAGGCAATCCGATCATTGGTTAAGCTGTACCAAGTGAAACAAAATTTGTTATATTGTTGTACTCTTGCTATATTATAAAAGGAGGTGTTCTCTTCTCTTCTAAGAGCACTCAAGGATGTAGGAAGCAATGAGTTCAATTCTTAGGAGGCTTCCTAGCCTCCTACAACTAGTTTTTCTTTCTTTTCTTAGTTCTAGTTCTAGTTTTAATATGTTTTCTTTTAGTTAACCTCTTAGCTAAAGCTAAGAGCTAAAGTTTGTAGTTTGTTTCAATGCTTTAATTCGTTTATTCAAGTACCATTTTCTTATTTATGAATTTTGAACTTCTAGTTTAAATAAAACTTAAACTTTTAAATGAATTATGAGAGTTTGTGTACTCCGGACATGAGTTCCTTGTAATTCTCTAAGATTGTCATGATGAGATTGTTTGGATTTGAATTGTAGTAACCTTAGAGCATGCCATAGTCTCTTGGCATGGCTATTACTTCGAAGGCTACAAGTTTAACTTCTATATGCTTCATTAGAATTAGAAATTTGATTTTCAGATTTAAGTGGGATTATTTGTGCTTGATATTACATTCTTCAATTAGATGAGAGATCAGACTTTGATTCTAATTGTGTTTGTGCTTGGATGAATGGATGACGTTATACTACTACAAGTGAATCCTTGATGCTCTAATTCTTGTCAATTCTCATATTTCACTGTTTTATGTTTATTTCTTAAAAATCGATTTTTTAAATTTCTATATTCAAGTTATTAGAATAGTTCAAATTTATTTACATCTTTCCCTGTGGATCAACCTCGGTCTTACTGAGAATTATTACTACATCGCAAGCCTTGCACTTGAGGTGACTGAACATGGCCCACCTTCAATCTTCATCAAATGGCTTCCAAATGTAGTCTTTTAAACATGGATTAGGTGAAGTCTCTCTCTCATTCTTACAATCACAAAACATGCATTAGATGGTCTTTCAAACATAGAATTCATGCATAAAATGTGATACAATGGGGTTAAAATATGTATAAATTAAGAGCTCAACACACTCTCCAACCAACATTTTGCTAGTCCCAAGCAAAACAAGCGTGAAACAAATCTCTTCTCTAAAAGATCAACTCTCTTTTAGAAACTATACTTTTATAAACTTAAAGACATACAAGTATGAAATTCAAAAAAACTTAACCATATGAAATTGAAATCTTAAACTCCCTAAACACAATAAGTGTTTCACATAGAATCCCCATCGATTGATTGAGAAATAGAAGAATTCGAACAAGTGCGGTCTAGTGTACATAGTGAATGTTCATCTCATGAATTTTCAGGATTATCTTCTTCATAGATTAGCGAAACTAAGAATCTAAAGGCGTACAAATCAACCAAATGCCTATGACAAGAATTTTCCTTACTGTTCCTTCGATGACTTTCACACTAGTTTCCATTTCCAGCTTTGGTTACAGGTAAACCATCCCCTGTAGGGTTGTAAATGGTCGAGTTAAGGGCGGGTTTAGCCAAAACTAGACCCACCCATTTACTAAACGGGTATGGGTCCAAATTTTAGACCCAGACCCTTTTCTAAATGGGCAAGTTCAGGTTGGGTTTGAGTCAACCCATCAGACCCATTTATAAATGGGTCCGGGTCTGGTAGAGGGAGATCCACCTAGACCCATTTATAAATGGGTCGGATCTAATGGGTTCGGGTTTGGATCAAGTATGCAAGCATTTTACAAGGCTTAAAACTGAGTTTGGACGGGTCTCTTGAAACATAGACCAAACCCGCCCACTAACTAAATGAGTTCGAGTCGGGTCGGGCTTAATATAAAGGAAAGCAGACCCAGAACCAGTTTAGCAACTGGGTTTGTTCTTGGACCCAGACCCATACCATTTAACAAATGTGTTGGGTCTGGGTCGGGTCTAAATGGGTTAGGTCCAAGTACCCCATCGGGTCCACTGACCCATTTATAGCCCTAATTCCCTGGTTGGTAACAGGTAGTCTTTTTTGAAAATTTTCAACATATATTCAATGATAATCAATTCATTTCTTTCTTTTTTCACATGAGATAGGATTTTTAGAAATCCATATCTTCCATTCTTTTTCTTATTTCACATGAACAAGGATGGACAAAGTTCCCCGGCTTGGTTCCTTAACAGCTTTAATCTCAGTCTAGCCAATCTACAAATCCATATTTTCCTTTCAAACCATGAGAATCATGTAATGTAAACTAGACTCAAAAGTGTTCAAATTTGCTATCGATCATATAAATAGGGGAATTCATATAAAAAACTATTATATTAGAGGTAATTTAAGGTTGTCAACATTAATCACTTCATATATCTTTCTTATACTCGTACCATCCCTAGTGCATAGAAACAAAGTTTACCAAAAGAGTTTTGAATTTTCAGAAAAATAAAAAAATTTCATACAAAAATTGCTCGAAATATCACAAAGTCCTATATTCATTTAGGAATCTCACCCCAACCAAAATCTTACATTATCCTCAATGTAAAAAAATATACAATAATCAAAGACATGAGAGTAGACAAAAAATGAAGGAGAGTGACAATAAGAGTATCTGAAAAAGTCGATTATGGAAGTCTACAACTCCAACAACTAAACAATTAAAACTAATAAAACTACTTTATACCTCCGTCAGACTAGGAGGTCAATCTTAATATACATGATCATTCAAAGGAATAGAATCTAGCAGGATTATGAGGTAAAGTGAAAGATTTTTCAGTAATACCATCCACAATCCTACTTCATAATGCGCATGGGTGATGTTTGTCATTCTAATCTATTGAAAATCCTGTTGAAAAAGTTCAGCGAGTTTCTCAAAGTTATCATCCTATTTGTTAGAAAATGAGAATTTCTTCGGTTGGAATTCATCAAATATAAATCTCATTTCCAACTTGTCTAGGAAAAAAATTATTCAAATAAGGATCATCCTAGAGATGGTGCTCTTCGGTTTGAATAAACCAAAGAGATGTGGAGACTTCAAATTTTTCTTCACAAGTCGTTTGGTCTCCACAAAATCAAATTTTACCGATACTTCCACTATTGATAATTCAGAATTTATACTCCATGGAAATGGTCTTTTTGGACACCAGTGAAGTTTTCCTTAAGGCATTGACAATGTCATGGATCATAGGATCGTCCCAATCTTCAAAATATGTCAAACACTCGTTTAGAGTGTAGGAAACTTCGACCTTCTCGGTCACTTGTGTAGGTTAGAATATGTCCTCAACCACTACACATTTAGAAATTGGCCTCTCCATAGGTAAATCAAGCATAAATCCATCAAATTCCTACACAATAAAATTGTTTAAGTCAACGATTGGTGTCTTGTCAATAAAAATTTCAGAATTTGGCTCTTCCAAGGCCTTATTAATATTTAAAATTATTTCTTCCTTAGAACGAGTCAAGCAAACTTTTAAGGTTTTAAAAAAATTTAGTCAAGGGTGGCTCATCATCATTTACAATTGTATTAATGAAATTAATCATGTAGATCTCATCTTCATCCTCTTGTTGTTTATGCAAATTAAACACATTTATCTTCATTGTCATATTTTCAAAGGATATTTTCATGATTCCATTTCTACAATTGATTATAATATTGACGGTTGCTAGGAATGGTCGGCTTAGAATGATAGGAACTTGAGTACATACATTTGTAACCGCTTGTGTATCCAAAATGATAAAGCCTATCACATAGTATAACTTATCGATTTAGACGAACACATCTTCAATCACTCCTCTCGGTATTATAACGGAGTTATCCGCAAGTTGTAGAGTTATCTTGGTGGGTTTTAATTCACCAAGTTTAAGTTGCTCGTATACCGAATACGGTATCAAGTTAACACTAACCCCTAAATTGAGAAGTGCTCTATTGATCCGAAAGTTACCTATCATGCAAGAGATTGTAAGGCTTTCTGGATCTTTGAATTTGGGGGGAGTGTTTTGTTGTATGATGGAACTCACTTATTCCATAAAAAATGCCCTCTTGTGCACATTTTGCTTACGCTTTACGGCACATAGATCCTTTAGAAATTTGACGTATGAAGGAATTTGCTTAATTGCATCCGACAAGAAAATGTTGATCTTGACTTGTTGGAAGACTTCTAAGATGTCCTGATTTTCACTTCACCTTTTGGTTGAGACAAGACGTTGTGGGAATGGGGCCACAGGTTTATACGCGCACTCCAACTCTTTATCTTATGGAGAATTTTTCGATTCACCATCACTCTTAAAATCAACTGGATCATTAAGCTTCGTGGCCTTCACTAGTTCAGATTTTTCAATTGTTTTATCACTTCTAAGAGTGGTGATGGCTTGAACGTGTTCCACAGGATGGGTTGAAGAATTGATATTCGATTCAAGTGATTTCTTGGGTTTAGGATGAGATTGGGTCAAAACAGTCACTTTCTCCCTAACTCTTAGGTGTGTCTTAATTCTTTCAACCGAGATTTTAAGTTCATTCATGGCTTATATGTTGGACTAATTTATCTGAGTTTGTTCAATCATGAACGAGTTTAATGTTTCCTCAAGAGTGCCCTTTTGAGGAGGCCATTGGAAAACATTGTTTGTATTTACCATAGGTCTATTTCTCCTATATAAATTTGGTTCACACCGCCAATCAGGATTATACAAGTTAGAAGTTGGTGTGTTAAAGGGACGTTAATAACATTTGTGGCGTTTGATTGAGTTTGTAAGATATCTTGAAATGTAGGGATTGTTGGGCAATCCTTTGTCACTGTAAACATCACTCTCACAAATACCAAATACACTTAACAGCCTCACCATAGTTATCATGTTAACACTTCTCAATTCTATGGCCTCAACCTTCTTTGTGAGACTCGCCACCTTTGTATTTAATCATCATCACCATTTAATGCATGTACTCATTTCTCTCTTGGGGCTGACTGGGGATTAGTAGTCGGAGTGGAGATGTACCAAGATTGGGCATTCTCGGCTAGCATGTCAAAGTAATCCCAAGCATCATCGGGAGCTTTATTAAAAAACTCACCATTACACATCATTTGGACAAATTAGCGCATGTTTGAACTTAATCAGTCATGGAAGAAGTTAATCAAGCGCCACTTTTCATAGCCATAATGTGGGCACTCCAATAAAAGATCTTTGAACCTCTCCCAACATTGAAAAAATGTTTCATCTCCATTTTGGAAGAAGTTCATAATGGTCCGCCTTAGTGCATTGGTTTTATGAACCAGAAAATACTTTTTAAGGAACTCCCGGGTCATCTCAGCTCATGTTCCGATGCTTCTAGGTTTAAGAGATTGAAGCCATGATTTGGCTTTGTCCTTTAGAGAAAGAGGGAACAATTTCAATTTGATTACATCTTGGGAAGCATCATTAAATTGAAAGGTATTGGTGATTTCCTCAAATTCAGTTAGGTGTGCATATGGACTTTCAGAGTTGAGTCCATGAAATTTCGAGAGTAACTTGATAATTTTCGATTTAAGATCCACGTTTCCTGCATTAAGTGGAAAGACAATGCAGGAAGACATGGTTGTTCTCTCCGCCATTCCTATTCTTTCCTCTCCTCCGTTCTTATGTCATAAGAGCTTCTTGCTAAGTAGACTCTTAAGATTTTCTCCTTGTCTCTTTATTGAAGAGACAATTAATAACTTGCTCCATTGACACCTTTCTGTCTGGCGTGGAGTTACTCAGAGACACAACCAATGTTTTCTAGCTATCAGGCAACAAGCTAAATATTAGCAAGGCCTGTAACTTATCGTTTAGGACCATCTTCATAATTGAGAGTTGGTTCACAATATTGCTGACTTCATTCATATGCCTAGCCATTGAACCGTTTTCCTTGAACTTGAGATTTATAAGTTTTCTGATCAGGATGATCTTATTGTCGGTTGTTTTCCTTTCATACAACCCTTACAATTTCTGCCATAGGCTAGAGGCTAAGGTCTCCATAGACACATGGTGAAACACCGTATCATCTAATCATTGTCTAATGAACTCCACCGCCTTCCGGTCCAACTTTTTCCAATTATTATATGTCATATCTTTTGTCTTGGTGGATATGCGTAAGATCGGAGTATACAAGTCCTTATAATAAAACAAGTCCTCTATCTTCGCTTTCTATGTGGGCCAATTAGACCCATTGAGGCTAATCATCATTGACGAGCCATCGTCCATAATTCACACCAATCCCACTGTCCGTTCAAATAACCTGAATGCTCTAGAAAGAGTCTAAATTATGTTAAGTAGTGCCGGGTTGGGTAAGGAACTATGGGTTGGAGCTGTGAATACAACTTACTAGTTAGTAAATCGATCTCCATTTACATCGATTGATTGTAAAATTTCAGAGGAAGTGTGGAGTGGTCATGAAGTTGATTACCCAGGGCTGCGTGTATTGTGATGCTTACTCTCATGTACCATCAGTTGAGAGAGATAAGCTAGACCAAAGGGAGAAGAAGTGTACTTTTGTGAGCTATGATGATGGTGTGAAGGGATACAGACTTTATGATTGAGTTTCACACAATATTATACTAAGTTGAGATGTCAAGTTTAATGAGGGTTCCTTGTTCCGTAGGATGAGCATAAGGAAGCGAAAAATTTTAAAATTGACATTGAAAAAAAAAAAAAAAGTGAGACAATCGAAGAAGTCGAGTGCAGGAAGAGGTGGAGCCGCTACCTATTAGGAGAAATTCACTTAGGGATCACAAGTTTTCGTTGAAATTGCGCCTATTGCTCACACTTGAGGTGCTATGCTTTGCGAAAGCTTAAAGAAAAACTTATAGAACTATGGCTAAGTCCTAAGGGGAGGGAGAGATTAGGACATTTTTAAATACTTAAAAAATTCTTATTTAATTAAATTAATTAGCAATTAAACTAATTAAACAAGAACACTTAGCTTACAAGCTTAAGTAGGGTTCAATCACAAAGGCCAAAGATAATGCAATTAAACAAACTAGCCTAAACATATAAATTATAATGATGTAGCATGAGCTTCTAATTAATGTGTAATTATCTATACTACAAAAGGTATAACTACCTAAGCAACTAGTCTAAAAAGCTAAGCAGACAATATGAGATTCATCATGCTAAATATATGTCTACAAGCCTAGTGAACATAGATCTTGTGTGTGAATGTGTCTATCTAGGACATAATTAAGTAATTAAAAGACAATGTATGAATAGTAGAGTGCTCAAATGACAAACACAAGCATGTATAGTGATTTAGTTTCCCTGCTCCACTCCCGGTTGTCATACTCATTCATTGAGCACACCTATATTCACTAAGTGAGTTTAAATTAGGTTCCTCCCAACCTAAATGTTTTAAATCGGTTCCACCCTACCAGGGAGTTTAACAATGGTCCTCCTAATTTATGACAGGGATTTTAATAGGTTCGTCTCTCAACCTAGATGTTTACGGGTTCCATTCAGCCCAAGAGTTTGATAAAGATCCTCCCAACCCTTTGGTCCTACACAAGAAACTAATGTACACTCCTGCCAGAGGCTCCCCTTGGAGACTTGGTCAAGTTTGATTCCAAACTCTCACACTTAATCCTCAACAAAGAAAGTGCAACTGGATTCTTACAATTAACAACTTACTTATTGGATTGAACCTCATATTCAGCGCCAGTTGGGTTGGTTGATCTATGCTCTCCTGTGCTTCAATCATCTCCCATTTGCTCCCCTGATCATGTTGTTGATGCATTGCCAATACCTCAGCTCCAACGATCAATCACCTTGCATATGATACTCTTTTAAGATGTTCAAGGTGATAGGAGATAGGTTGAATCTTTTATAATGGGTTATGTGTTACAAGCTTAGAAGGATTCACCTATATGGATCTTTAGAGAGGTTTAGACAGATGATCTACCTATGGTGCAAGTACCTAAAACATCTAGAGATCAAGAGAGATCAAGTTCATCTTCAATTGAGCTTTCGAATGCTCTAACTTGTGATCAACCACAAGGAAGATGACTTGGAATGGTTAGGATTAAAGCTTAATGATGTGGACAATGTGGGTGGCTTCTAATGCACTAAAATCTCTCATCATATCACCCAAGAGACAAGCTCCGTTTATATAGAAAATATTTAAACGGGCAATAATGACTCTCTAATGATCGGTCGCATGCTCCTGGCGACCGGTTGCATTTGAGCAGCGATAGGTCTAATTTTGGCGAGGGACTCTTGTATTATTACTGTCCCATTTTGAACAATTGTGATCGGTTGACCAAATGTGGCAACCGGTCTCACAGGGTTTAGTTACCGGTCTAATATGTTCAAAGACCGGTCGAAATAGATAGAAGGTTTGTTGTCTTATTTGACCCTCGAGTGACTGGTCGCGCCTAGCTTGTGATCGGTCGCAAACTGTTTTTTGTTCAGGTTTTTTTACAATAGTTTCCACCTCTTTTATTAGCCTAACTTATCATATTTTTCTAAGTGTCCTAAGGCTAATGAAGACGACTAAGGGTTTTCCTATGTGATTAAGTCATCTAGATATTTGGTTTTGGTTTATGTTCAAAGGTTTTAGCTCACCAAGGCATCTCTGATTTATTTGTTTCTTCTTCCTAGATGCAGTTGTCCTCTTGTGTCTTCGGTCTTCATCTTCTTTAAGCTCATCCAACACTTAGACACTAGGACTTACATAATTGACAAATAAGGTGCACTAGTATGTCACAGAAAGTGCACTAATAACCGTTGAGATATAGAGATGGCTTAATTGTTGCATTTGTCGTCATTATGGATGAGGGGGATTGTCTATCTTCAAAGGAGCATTGGAAGACACAAATGCTGAGAAGTGAATGATGGCGATGCATGATGAGATGTACTTTCTATACAAGAACGAAAAGTCGGAGCTGATGGAGTTTTCCGTTGGGAGGGAAGCGATCGGGTGTAAGTGGATTTTCATGAATAAACTAAATAGTCACAAGGAGAGACTAGTTGCAAAGGACGCTATGCTTAGAAAGAATGAGTCAACTTCAGTGAGATATTCGCGCCTATAGTTAAGCAAGTATTTATCAAATTCGTATTGGCGTTAGTTGCCCAATACAATATGAAATTAGAACAATTGAGTGTGAAGACAACTTTTCTACATGATGAATTAAAAGGAAAAATTTACATGAAACAACTTGAAGGGTTCGAGGTGCATGAAACAAAGAATAAAGTTTGGAGGTTAAAGAGGTCATTGTACGATCTGAAACAATCTTCTAAGCAGTAGTATAAAAAGTTTGATTCTTTCATGTTGAACTAGTGGTTTATCAGAAGTGAGTTCAATCATTTTGTTTATTTCAGATCATTGATTAATGGAGAATTTATTGTTTTGGTATTATATGTTGATGATATGTTTATTGCTAGTCATAGATGTCTAAGATCAATATATTGAAGACTCAACTATCCAAGACATTTGAGATGAAAGATTTGGGGGGCTACAAAGAGGATTCTCGACATCAATTTACACAGTCAAGAAAAGGAATAAGCTATGGTTGTCTCAGAAGAAATATTTTGAGAAGGTCTTAGTCAAGTTTAGACTTAAAAAAGTTAAACTGAATAGTACACCTATCGCTACTCACTTTCAACTTTCTTCAGAGTAATGTCCTATATCAGATGAAAAAAAAAGTATATTGTCGTGTGCCTTACTTGAGCATAGTTGGCAGTCTTATATACGCCATGGTCTGTATATTAGACCAGATATTTCACAAGCAGTTGTAAATAAGAAGCTCTGCTAGTAGCGTGCCATGTTTTAAATAGGATCCCATTTAAGAAGACCAAGACCCCTCTATATGAGATATGGAAAAGAAGAAAACAAGCTTACAAAACCAAGCTTAGGACCACCCACACCTTTGGGATAGTGGCAAATTGAGTGGATATAACCTCGTCTAAACATTGAGTTCTTGGTATCGAATTCCAATGTGGGAGGTGGCTAACATTAAAGTGTGACTAACAATGTGGGTGTGTGTGCTAACAATGGGATGTGTGTACTAAACTTGCCCCCCCCTCCCCTCTAAAAAAAAAAAAAAAAAAAAAAATTAAAATATCTTAGAGTGTAGGGGTGTCCCGTGTACTGCAGAACACCTAATCCTAGAAGAACTATATTGAGACTTACAGCCGTCAACCCAGCCCAGGCTAGTTAGGGTTTACAAAGGTATTTCCCAGAGTGGGATTATGTACAACAGGGGTAACATCTTAGCAGGTGAAGCTCTGACCATGTGGCTCATCGTAGGACATTGTCCAAAAAATAGGCAAATCCAAGTCTCAGGTGAACCACACCAGAGGGACATAGTGATGATTGAACATCATCATTAAAAGTTTCGTAAGGCACACTACAATGTTTATTTTTTTATCCAACTTGTTGATAAGGTCACATAGTCCAAGATGAAGGGAAAACACAAATAGTAGCTTGATCAAAAAATTTGCCGCCTTCAAGAAGATTTTGATGGTGAGAATTCATGCCTTTATGTGCGCATGTGGTCCACCTGAGATTTGAATCAACTTTATTTTTTGGACCATGCCCTAAAAATAACATGACAAAATAGATAGATGGCATGGATATACAACACATACATTGAAGTGGGCTCTTTGGTCAGGGCCTCACCCACTAAGTTGTGCTCTGATTATCCCATCGATTGGTTGGACTTATGAGGCATTAATCAATGTTAATACGGAGGGAGGGAAGGGGTTGCTAGCCTGGGTGGGTCCCGCAGTGGTGTTTATTGAAATTCACCCCGACTATCAGGGAAGGGGAGCGGATTGCCTGTGACCCGGGCACAGAGATATCTCTGTGCCCCTAGCTGTGTGGGGCCATAGAGATGTCAGTGACAAATCCACTCCGTCCATCTGTTTTTTAAGACAAAATTAGGACAGGAAATAAAAAATCAGATAGATTAAAAACTCAGGTGGGCCACACCAACAAAACAGTGGGAACACTAACGTCCACCATTGAAACCTTCCTGGAGCTGACCATGATGTTTATATGCCATTCGGACCGTTCAAAGAATTATTAACAATCAGATAAACTGTAATGAAAATATTAGCCTGATGCAAAACTTTTTTCACCGTTAAGTGTACAATACCCACCTGTGTTATGGCCCACATGAGTTTTGGATCTGCATTATTTTTATAATAATATCCTAACGTGGTCTTACAAAACAGATTGACGGAGTGGATTTGTCACTGACATCTCTATGGGCCCCACACAGCTACGGGCAGAGAGATATCTCTGTGCCGGGGTCACAGGCAATCCGCTCCTCAAGGAAGGGGGCGGATTTCCTGGAAAGCCTTGTGCAGGAATTTCCTGCGCTGGAACCACGGTGGGGTCCACAGTGATTTTTTTTAATAAATCCACCCCGTCCAGCCGTTTTGGGAGCTCATTTTAGGACATAAAAACAAAAATGAACCGGATCCAAGACTCAAGTGGGCCTCACTAAAGGAAAAAATGGATAGGTAAATTACTACCGTTGAAACCTCCCTGGGGTCCCAGTGATGTTTATATGACATCCATACGTTCATAACGTCACCACTACTGGTATGAACTGGAAAAACAAATATTATCCTGATTCGAAACTCCTGTGGCTCCACAAATATTTCAACTGTGGACGTTCAAATCTCACGTTTTCGGCCCACTTGAGTCTTGGATCCGGTTCATTTTTTTTTTCATATCCTAAAATGAGCTTCCAAAACGGATGGACAGTGTGGATTTATCAAAAAACATCACTGTGGGCCACCTTGGTTCCCAGCGCAGGAAATTCCTGCGCAAGGCTTTCCCAGGAAATCCGCGCCCATCAGGGAAGCGGATTACGTATGAGTCAGTACGCTAAGGGTACTGAGTAAACTCTGTGGGGTCCATCGTGATTTATATATTTTATCCACTCTGTTCATCAATTTTAACAGATAATTTTAGTTCTCAATACAAAAAAATAAGCATATACAAAGATCGAGTGGACCACACCACAGTCAACAGTGTGACTTAAACATCTACCATTGAAAAATTCTTGGCAGCCACAGAAGTTTTGGATCAATCTTATTTTTTGTTCGCCCTTCATCCATGTATTTGTGATCTTTTGAACAGGTTGGATGACAAATAAACATCACTGTGGACCCTAGAAAGGTTTCAATGGTGAAAATCATTATGCCCATTGTTTCCTATGATACGGTCCACTTGGGCCTTGGATATGCCTCAATTTTTTTTTTTTCACCCTTAAAATGGGCTGGAAAAACGGATGGACAGTGTGGATAAACTACATACATTCACGGTGGGCCCAACAGAGTTTACTCAGTACAATAAAAGCAAACTGACGGTAGTACGCAATCCAATTTCAACCATCTAGTGTGTCACACCATGCTAGGCCCAGGCACAAAACATCAGCCGCATTGGTGCTTCAAGTGGGCCAAACGATTGGAAATAGTGTGCAGAGAAATGTTCACCCTCCAAAACCATTCCCTTCGTGTGGCCCTTTGGAATAATGGATGGGGCCTATGTTTCGGCCCAGACCTAAATTTAACTGTGGTATCTAATAGTTAAAGAGTAGATTTTATATAATCATTATATATAGTGGACATTTTAAATATCAAGGATGTGCATCTTTCTCCTAACTATTTCCCTTGGTATGGCCCACTTGAATCATAGGTCAGCCTGATTATTTAGCCATAGCACACGTCTAAGTGGGTCTTAAAAGAAATAAAGAGTGGGCATTTCCGGGAGAGTTCTCGTCACATCTCATACTTCATGAGGAAAAGAGTTATTTCATGTATTTTTCAAAGAGGTGGTTGGCAGCTTGGGTGGGCTCCACATTGGTGTTGATGCAAAATCCACCTGCCTATGCCTATCAGGTGTGTTACACCATGTTATATTTATGGCCAAAAACTCAGCCCCATCCCTAATTCAATGGGTCCCTTGATTCGAAATAGTATATAGGGCAAGGCTCAACCTCCAAACTCTTTCTTCGGTGTGGCCACATGAATCACATATTTTTCTGACTTTTGGACCCTGTGCCTAACTATTAGTATGGTATTTAATGGGTGGAGTGGATTTTATTTAACCATCACAGTTGGCCATGTAGTAATCAAGGGTGGACGTCTCTTGCAGCTGTTTTCTTTAGTGTGGCTCACTTCACTTGATAAGCTTTATATATATATATATATATATATATATATATATATATATATATATATATATATATATATATATATATATCACCGTGGGCCTCCTTAAAAAAAACAAAGATGTGCATCTCTTTTTTTATTCAAAATTTCTTTTGCGCTCTGGCTGGGCGGGCTAAGTACGAAAATTCCAGGCCAGGTCCGGGCTGGACTTTTGTGGCCGTTGTGGGCCTGGGTGGGTTTTAGACATAGCAGAGCTAGGCCCCGCCTTAACCTGGCAGTCCTTCATGTTAGTTATGAGTTAGATACTCTGGCTGTGTATGGCACTTGATACACAAGCACTTAGAAACTGTCCTCAAGATTTGCATTAACTAAAATTGAACTAAGTTATAGAACTTGTTATCAATGAGTCACAGTCCCTAAATCAGCATAGTCAAACTGTTTACAACCATTTTAGTGCCCTAACTAGGGCCAATCAAACTAAAACTCATAATTTGGACAATTTATTTCACGTCTGCAGTTTCTAAAGGCCTGTTGGAATAGGCGTTTTTACTTACAATTTGACGGGATTAAGTATTTATTACTTACCAGACAAATTTCAGAAACTGTCATACGTAAGATGATTACATCTACGGCTTTGGAGGTTCCAACTCGAAAAAAGAGGCAGAGCCTGTGAGCCCCACCATGATGTATATGTTTTATCCATGCTGTCCATTAATTTTGCAAGAAAATTTTAAGACATCAGTTCAAAGATGGATTCAATCCAATGCTTAATCTTAATTGACCACACCACAGCAAGTAGCGGGAATAATGACAAGAAGTTGAATTCACTGTTTTTTTTGTGCTGAAGTTCTTCATTATTTTGCTCAGGTCTTAAAATGATAAGAGAAAATGAGTCGATTGGTGTGGATATAACACATACATCATAGTGGGGCTCATAGAGTTTTGGTAACGAAATCATGGTGACTTTGACCCGATTATCTATGTGTAATTTTGAGGTTTTCAAACACCAGCTATCGGATCAGCTATGAGTTATTATTACGCTTTTACCATTGGTGAATGGGCCCTAGGTCTGTATTACCCATCGCAATCTCATAAAGCAATATGAAAGCTTTTCTCCAAAGCAGGACTGTCAGTGGGCCCGGCTCATACTAGAAAAATCAAAGTTTTAATTAGGGCCGGCCATCGAGACAGTTCAAAATCGTGGCTGATACCTACCAAGAGTGGCTCATTGACAGCCCTACTTCAAAATCAATATAGAATTAATAGGCCTGACAAGTCTTTGGATCAAGATTTTTTTAGTAGGGAGTGACATCAAAGAATGAAAAAAGATTGCGGCCAAACTCCTTGGGGGTAAGCAGATTGCGTCCGCCTCACCTGTCTAACAAGTATCAGGCAAGTCTATGTGGCCTGCTGTGATGTATTTGTTTATCTAAGCTGTCCATCCCTTCTCTCAGATCATTTTAAGGTATAAGCTAAAAAATGAGGCAGATCCAAAGCTCAAGTGGATCACAATGACTCTTGCACCCCAAGCTTACTATTTAGGGTGGTCCACTTAAGCATTGAATCTTCCTTACTTTTGGGCTCATTCCTTAAAATGATATGAGAGAAGGGATGGACTGCATGGATAAACAGGTACATCATGTTGGCCCCCACGTAGATCTGCCCAATCCTTGCTAGAGACATGCGGCGGACCCAATCTACTTCTCTACTCTGTTTTTTTTTTTTTTGAACTGACGCACTCACACTCACACTCACACCTACACACACCATAGTGGGATTTTACACAATGGGTACTCACACCCATGACCTCATGTTGAAACTCTTGTGATCAGTCTACCATCCAGGCATGAGTAAGGACACTACTTGAGTAGAGTATAAATTTCAGAAATTTGATTGTATTTTGTATGGAAGGAGGGGAAATTCTTTTATAGAAGAGATACAACCTATTTAACAATCTCCTAATCTAAGATTAGTTGTATAAGACTAATTGCAAGTCCTAGAATCTAATTAAAATTAATTTACAAATCTCACACATTTACAAGCTAATACTCCTGCTGAGAAGTTTTCAATAGTAGGCATTAATTCTCCATTGTACTTTTCCGTCGTGTGGTCCACTTTGAACTTTGGATCTGCCTCATTTTTTAATTCACGCCCTAAAATGAGCTCGCAAAATGTATAGACCAGCATGAATAAAACACATACATGATGGTGGGCCCTCGGAGCTTTTCCACTGTCCACCTGGATAGTGTGGGGGTTACCAGCCAATCAGCGTCCGGAGGGGACGATTAATTACCAGATTAAAAGAAAGATCTACACTAATGTTTTTCCACACACGAGATACTTAATTTCATTAGCAAAACACAAATGAAAAATAAACCATTAAAACATGATGATCAAGAACTAGGACGGCGGGCGGAAATAGGAAAAGACGGCGAAGAAAGTTTGGGTGATGGCTACCACAAGGAGGATCAAAGCCGCTATCGAAGAAAGGCCAGCCCAAGGATTAGTGAAATAATCACGCCTCAAGCTCGCCCACAGCATGTTCCATTCGGTATTGCAATGTTCTTCCACATTCTTGTATACAGTCGAAAGGTAATTTACCTCCAAATCGAATATCCCATAGCCGAGCTTGTTGAATAGTTGCGTCACCTCCTCATCACTTCCCAACAAATGATCTATGATCCCATTGCGATGAAGCAAGGCTACATCCTTGGACGTGTTGACAAGGCAATCCATGAACGAAAGGTAAGTCGTGAAGCGGATTCTAACGATTGGGTAGCATTGTTCGAAGGCTACAAGATTCGAAAGAGAGTATTGGTGGAGTCATTTATCAATAACTGCGGGATTTCCAACGCCCCGTTTCTAAATTTCACATCCAAGATGCTAGTGAAATACACTTTCTTCTTGAACTTGACCCCTGCAAGCTGGAGGTCAGCGGCACAAGGGATCATCTTGATTGCTCTCCGGGGCAGTGACGACGAGTCGTCCTCATTTGAACTTGGGAGGAAAGCTTTCGAGCTATATAACAATTGTAGATTCTTCCGCTTGTTGGAGACGGATTCAACAGTGGGACTGCTCAAAGGGTTGGACTTGATCTTGCTAGGAGACGGGGTTGGTATCAAATGGGAGTGGAACAAATGGAGCAGATGATGGTAGGAATCCATGGTCGGGATTTTCTTATTCCTAGGCATGATGTGTTCGAAGAAATCAAGGGCCAGGTACGCAAGTGAATATGGAAACGGTTCGTCCACTGGACTAGCCATATTGAAAATATGCTGCAGAACAAAGAATGGAATTTGATTTTCCAGGAGGAGCATATCATACCCAATAACGTGCAGCATCCAAATCGTAGTAAATATTGGGTCCACCTCGGATTGTTCCTCTTTTACCTTGAGAGAGAGCTCCTCCTCTTTTAGCTTAAGAAAGGGCTCCTCCTCTTTTAGCTTGAGAAGGAGCTCGACAATGAAGCAACCATCAAGCACCATCATTTTCACAAACTCGTCCTTGTCACCCACATCGTCCGAGTAGCAACTTCGCACTTGATTCTCTGATTCTTCAATCGCTTCGAGGTAGTCCTCCAGCGGATGGCTGGAATTGCGGGAGAGGATCGAATCTAGGTACAGCCATTTGTGTTTTTCCATATCTTGTAGTCTCTCCTTGCCGTGGTGGTATGGGCCGATCGACAGGATCTGGGGCTCGTACGCATCTGGGTTTACTTGCCGGATTCTTTGTGGGACTTTGTAGATGGTGGGCGGCTTTCCACATCTGAGCTTGAAATTATCAGAGGTTGAATTCCTAACTGCTGCAAGCGATTGCTTCATGGAATTCACTAGTGTTTGCCTCCCTGAGGTTGGGAAGTCTCCTTCTCAGAGTGTCGGTTGATCTGTTCGCTTCCATTTCTACTTCAAGCTTATCTTTCTTCTCAAACATCGCCCCAAAGTGGTAAAATTCAGTATCATATATCCATGAACGATGTGGCTGTATGGGGACAAAAACAACACAATACAGCGCGATAGGAGCCCTCCTGTCAGTAGTGAACGATGATATACCCGATACACTGATTTAAGTAGTTAGGAATTCCTCAACACCTGTGTGTTAACATCATACCCTGCCAGAGCACCAGAGTTTTTTCTCCTTATCTTTTGGGTTAGATATGCGTGGGGACGGCACACTCACCATCCAATTTAGTTAGATACAGTGCACTGGCTGTGTATCACACTTGATATGCAAGAGCAAAAAAAAAAAAAAAAAGGAAGAAGAAGAAGAAGGAGAAGAAGAAGATTGTCCTCCAGGTATGCATTCACACAAATTGAACCGACTAAATTGTAAAACTCATTGTCACTGACTCACAGTCCCAAAATCAGCTTGGTTAACATTTGATTCGTGATCACTTGTTTGGTGAAATAAGACCGTTGGATTTTTCTTTTCCATTCTTAACATGTCAATAAATGTACACCAATCCAGCACTCAAATAATCAAATTGTTTGGCTCAAAATTCAGTCATTAGTATGTGTCTATTAGGTTGGGCGTGCCAAAGCCTTTTACAACGAAATCCAAATTGAATGCCTTCAACTCTCAGTGTCGAGATAAATAGAGAGATCGTGGGTGGTCATCTATAACCAACAACTAAAGTAATTTGGTTGTCTATTCAATCACTTGTATGTGCAATATTCAAGTGATTTATGAAGGGGATGGTTTGTCCTTCTAATGAGTTCTCTTTGCCTTTTAGCAAAAATGATTTTTTTCTCACCGTAATAGTAGAGATAATCCATTTTGCATAACGTGAGAGTAGAAATAACTTAATTGCATTAATCAAAATGAAAATAAAACTTACAAAAGTATCCCTTAATGATCCAGCTTCTATGGGATAGATGATGAAGTCCTAGATCTAAGTCTTCCTTGATCTAACAACTTGGGCATAAATGAAGGAAATTACATGACTGAAAAGAAAATAAAAAGTCTTCCATGTGATCTAGCACACGACGTATATAGAAGGAAATTATACTACTACTAATTTAGATCGGTCCAATGTAACAACGTAAATGCATGGAATTATAGTACTCGTATGTTGTAAGAACATGATTTTATGTAAACACATATACACACTCGTGCACTCACAAACCTACATCACATGGAACATAATGAATACTTAGATACACCATAGGTTGAGAGGACTTTCCTTGTCCATTTATATGATAAGTGCATTTAAATTTCGAAGATGCACACTTGTGCACACACAAACCTACATCACATGAAACGTAACGAACACTTAGATACACCATAGGTTGAGTGATGTATTTCAGTCTATTACTAACTTGTTAAAAGGGAGAGAGATCTGTTCTAGTAGTTCTGATTTTAAATTGCTGCTGTTGCTTGTGAAATGATCTCAACAGGCCTTGCTTATATAGTGATGCGAGGAGGGACGTGATGAGGTCGATCATCGTCTCCCTCACAAGATAACTACTTCAAACCCATGAAGTAAACCCGAATCCACATGTAATTTCTCGAATCCACAAGAGAAGAAAACGACGAAAGTCAGCCTAGTATTGATAATAATGAAGTCACAAAACATTAAACGAGTTTTAGTAAACTTAAATAATGTAAAAACAAACCCTAAAACCAATATTGGAAAGTCCTAATCAAAACATGAAAGGAAATAGAAAATTGCACAAATTTGCACAAGTCTGTCAGTCACGGTCGGGCAACTGAGCCTACGGGCGATAGGTCGGGCGACCAACAGGTGTGGTCAAGCAACTGAAAGGGTCCAAAATCGTCCAAGTACCAAATTGGGGATTTTAGGATATTTTTGGACAACCGACGAGACCTTGTCGAGCGACCGAACAGGACCAAAAGTGTCCAACAAGCTCCTGAACTTCTTGGCAAGATTCCAGGCGACTGAACTATGCTGATTTTCGGGGTCTTCTCTTGAGCTTGTTCTTCTGGTCCATCAGATCCATGAATGTGTCCACAACCCGCTCTACATTAGTCCCCTCCACTTCAAAAGAACTCATCCTCGAGTTATCTTCTGAAGTCAGCTCATGATACTCGAACAGGTCCACCATGTTGAATGTGTGCGCACGAGATCTTCATGTCATCTAGAAGATCAACAACGTAGGCGTTGTCATTGATCTTGTGGAGAATAGGCACCAGTCCAATCTTCTTATTCTTCAATTTATTATATGTCCCGGTTGGAAACCTTTCCTTACATAGATGGACCATGACTTTGTCGCCCACTTCGAACATCTTGAACCATCGATGCTTGTCAGCTTGCGCTTTATACTTGTCATTTGACGCTTATAACTTGGCTTGCACATTTGCATGAATGCCCACAATTCTATCCGTCATATGCTCCACTATAACACTAATGCCTAGGAGATTGCGCAAGGGAACTAAATCCAGTGTGTGACAAGGCACTCGACCATAAACAATCTAGAATGGAGATTTCTCTGTCGAATGATTCACCATATTATTAAATGCAAACTTCACCTGAGCCAAGGCTAAGTCCTATTACTTTGACTTGTCACCAGAGATACAACGAATTAGATCGTCTCAAGCTTGCAATTTACCACTTCAGTTTGCCCATCTGTTCGCGGATGGTAGGCATTACTGAACTGAAGTTGTATATCGAACCGCTTCCACAAAGTCCTCTAGAAATGGCTGACAAACTTCATATCATGATCGGAAGTAATAGACTTCGGGATCCCGTGTAGCCGTACGACCTCTCAAAAAAATAGATTTGTAACGTGCGTCAAATCGAGGTCTTCTTACATGAGATGAAGTGTGCCATCTTAAAAACTCAGTCTCCTATCACAAACACAAAATCCATGCCTCGCTAAGTCCACGATAGGCCAAGAACAAAGTCCATTGGTAGGTCTTCCCAAGGGCCATTAGGTACAGGCAACGGAGTGTAGAGGCCCATATTCTAAGACTAATATCCCTTGGAAGACTGGCATGTATGACATCGCTGCACTTCTCTTCCCACGTCTCGTATTAACTGTGACCAATAATATCGCTCTTCCATAAAAGCCCTCATCTCATCTCGTCCTAGGTGACCATCGAGGCCACCTCCATGCAGCTCTTGTATGATCCGTGCTTGCAAGGAGCTCTATGGGACACATAGCCAGTTACCCTTGAAGAGAAAACCATCTTGGACATGAAGGCCACATACCGAACCTTCCAAACAACGAGACCATGCATTCTTATAGTATTAATCCTCAGTATATAACTTCTTGAAGTGGTCGAACCTGACAACCTCATTGCTTATAGTGGTCAGCAATGAAGCACGACGGCTGAGTGCATCAGTCATCTTGTTTTGTTACCCTAACTTGTGCTTCAGTACAATGTGAATTCCTACAAGAATGTAATCCATCTAGCATGCAAACGGTTCAGTTAGTTTGACTATTAATAAACTTTAGGGCTTGATGATCAGTAGAGAGAACAAACTCCCATTGAATTAGATAATGACGCCAATGCCGTAATGCTTGAACTAGCGTACAATTCGAGCTCATATGTAGACCATTTCTTGCGGTCATCGTTAATCGTCTCACTATAGAAGGCCATCGGTCTACCTTCCTTGGATAATATTGTACCAATTCTAACATAAGATGCGTCACATTCGACCTCCAATAGTTTGTCGAAGTTAGGAAGCACCAACACTGGAGTAGTGGACAACTTATGCTTGATTTCAGCAAAGCTTCTGTCAAATTCATTAGTCCACTTGAATGGACTCTTCTTCATATAATTGGTAATTGGGATAACGATTGTGTTGAAATTTCGCACGAATAGATGATAGAACATTGCCAACCCATGGAAACTACGCACCTCGTATATGTTAGACGGTACCGACCATTCCCTTGATGACGTGCACTTTCTCCTCATCCACCCGAATACCTGTGGAAGTCACAACAAAGCCTAGGAACAAAAGACACTCAGTTAAGAAGTTACACTTCTTCAAATTCAAATATAGCTTGTTTTCTGCCGGACCCGCAAAACCTGCCTGAGATGGTCCATGCTTCATTCTGATTATAGATCGATATATCATTGAAGTAAACCACCATGAACCACCCAATGAACAACTTTAGAACTTGATTCATCAGTCCCATGAAATTACATGGCGTGTTCAAAAGACCGAAGGGCATAACCAACCACTCATACAGTCCCTCTTTAATCTTAAATGTCGTTTACCACTCAGCACGGGGGTATTCAAATTTGGTGGTAGCCGCTTCTCAAGTCTAACTTAGAGAATAACTTCGTACCTTCCAACATATCTAACATGTCATCTAGCCGCAGAATGTGAAACCGGTATTTGATAGTTATTTTATTGATCGCCTGGCTGTTGACACACATATGCCAACTCTCGTCTTTCTTAAGAGTCAAAAGGGCTAGAACTAGCGCATGGACTCATGATCTCCTTAATAAGATCCTTACAGACCAGTTCCTCCACTTGTCTTTAAAGAATCTCGCATTCCTTTAGACTCATCCGATAGTGCGGACATTTGGGCAAGCTAGCCCCTATGACAAGGTCTATGTGGTACTGGATTTCTCGTATAGGGGGCAATTCATTGGGTAAATCTTTGAGCCATATTTCTTTGAAATTATTCAACAATGGTTTCAATGTTACCGGTATATTCGTAGGCTCGATGTTTTCACCCTTAACGACTAAGGCATACACTTCTCTTATTTTCTTTATTCTTTTATAAAGTCCCGAATGGCTAAGAGAGAACACCCCTCAACTTAGAAAATTCGGGTTATTCTTTCGATCCCATAAAGCCGAGAATCATCTTGCGGCCGTCTTTGATGAAGATATACACATTATCTCATCCTCTATGAACTGTATCACAGTCTGACTACCACGACTACCCAAGTAACAAGTGGCATGCCTCCATATCGACCACAACACAAACTACTTGGTCCTTGTAATACTTGCCAATTGAAAATAAGACTGTGTAATGTTTGGTTACCTTAGTTTCGTTCACCTTCTTAATCTAACTAATGGAGTAAGGTGAATGATGTTTCTCCATCTTCAGCTGTAATTTGTCAACCATCACTCGGAGATACGATTTTTCGCTTCTGTCATTGTCTATGATCACATCACAGACCTTACGGTTCAAAGTGCACTATGTTCGGAAAATATTATGCCGCTGCGAGTACACCTCCTTCTCGGGGGTGTATAATAGCTTCCGCACCACGAGAGACTTATCATTATCCTGTGCCACCCAATCTTATTCGTTTGAATCAGCATTAGCCTCAAGTTCATCTTCACCCACTTTTGGGTTCTTGACATCTTCTACACCCCCGTCATTGATAGCGAGGTTAGCAGTAGGCCGTTGGGGCAGGCATTCGATAAGTGACCGACTAGCCACATTTGTAATAATGGTCAGGCCTCAACCGACCATACGAATTCAGAATCTGACTCAAGCTTGTGGTAGTCATTGTCTTACGTTGAGGTTTGGATGGGTTGCTCTCCCGAATCTCGGTTCGCGACTGTAGGAGGTTGAACATGCGCTCCTACTGGCTCTTTCCCCTTAGCCAGTGACGTGTTTTAAGATGGACCCGTATTAGAAGCCCTAGTTGCGAGGTAGGACGAACGTTGGCCTGCTCAAGTTGAGATTCTGATCGGTTGTCCAGTTTCACCACCTCATCCATGGTCTAGACAGGATGCATCTGAACTCAGTCCTGGATCGCTAATCGTAAGCCGCTAATAAATCGTGAGACCAGTTGCAACTCGGTTTTCACTAAGTCGTTACGTGTTGTCTAGCGTTAGAACTCTTTGGTGTACTAGCGCATCGGTCGGCTCCCTTGCCGATATTCTAGTATTGTTGAAATAATAACTGGTCATAGTCACTTGGGAGAAATCGCGCACATCGTAGACGCTTCATCTATGGCCATGAACGGATCTGTGCCTTTCCTTGTCGCGTGCACGCGAGTTGTAACTGACCCCATCATGCCGACACGCGACTCTTCAGCCGATAAGTGACCAATTGCACTTTCTTCTCTTCCAAAACCTCTATGTACTTGAAGAAACGTTCCACTTCCAACGACCAATTGAGGAATTCCTCGATAGTGAGTTAGTTGTTGAAACTGAGGAGGTCTGCCTTAACTCTGAAATCCTAATCGTCTCCACGATTCTGTTGATGAAGAGCATTATTCTCGCCTTCTTCATCGCTGGAACTAGTATTTCCAGGCGTGGCCCTACGATCTATAGCCAGTAATGCTCCACGTACCGCATGATCACGTTGTCCAGCGATCACTATTGGTGGATTATCGCCACGAACACACTGAGGTGCCAAAGCCTCTACGATACAATCGAGGGAAGCCTGCAACCCTTGCATATATGGTTAACTGATTTTCCAGTTGCACCACCTCAAAAGACGTCGCTATTACATAATCCCTTGGAACACCATTTGTAGGATGATTATTCGACCCATGGTTAGAAGCCATCGACCTGAAGGAAAATCCTTGCTCTGATACCACTTGATGCAAGGGACATACGTGATTAGGTCGATCACCGTCTCCCTCACAAGATAATTACTTCAAATCCACAAGAGAAAAAAAAGACAAAAGTCGGCTTGATATTGATAATAATGAAGTTAGAAAAAATATTAAATGATTTTTAGCAACCTTAAATACGTAAAAATAAAAACTAAAACCAATGTTGGAAAGTCCTAACAAAACAGGAAAGAAAACAGAAAATCGTGCAAATTCACGCAAGTCCGTCGGTCACGGTCAGGCGACTAACAAGTATGGTCAGGTGACCGAAAGGGTCCAAAATTGTTCAGAGACAAAACTGGGGATTCTGGGGTATTTTTGGGCAACCGACGAGACCTTGTTGAGTGAACGACAGGGCCCCATTAAGTGACCGAACATAACCAAAAGTGTCCAGCAAGCTCCTAAACTTCTTTACGCGATTTCGGGCAACCAATGAACTCGATCGGGCAACCGAATTATGATGATTTCTAGGGTCTTCTGTTAGTCTCCTTCCTTCGGTCCATTTAAGCCGTGAATATGTTCGCGACCTGCTCTACCTCATATAGGCACCTGGGGCTGGGGGTTATGGCTCGAATCATAGCTAATATGATCGTTTGATGGCTGTTGAAAACTAGTCGTTTATGGTTGTTTCTGGTTATTAGAAATTAGCCATTTATGACCATTTTCTGGCTGTTGCTGGCTGCATGGTCATAACCATTGCATGCTTGTTGTTTAATACAACAGTTTCTACATGGTTATGACCATTGCAGGATCGTTTCATACACAACAGTCATATTTACAACAGTTAGAAAGCCCGGCCTTATATATAAGGTTCGCAGTCACACTTGGTAATCCCTTCCTTCCTTTGCAAAACGACTCACACAGGTCATGTGCAAAGCACAAAGTGCACCAACTAGCGCCACAACAGCCACACTACCTCACTGCCCACACCCTTACCCTCGCCAGTGCCAGCGCATGCGCACATGTGTGAGTACGTGCATTCTAGTGCTCCGCACTAGAACATAGTCAACCCGAGTTTTCTCTCTCAATTTCTTCCAGGTAAGTAAACACTTAAAATGTTTGCTTATAAACAAGAGGACAAAGCATTTTCATAGTTTTTCAAAATATTTTCAGGGGAAACAAAATTTTAAAATTATTTTTCAAAGAATTTCTTTATTTTGAATTTTAACCAAAACCTCAACATTCGATGGTCTGCAATATTGATGGATAGTTGGATGGCTAGATGGAATGCATAGGATGGTTAGATTGATTCTTACAATAACACATATTTTTATGCCACTAAAAATTCCATCATTTTTCCATGTTTTTTCACATTTTTTGTTATCAACAATATTATGGGCGATATTAATATTGTCCCCGTATCTTCAGCCTGCGAAACTTATACCGGTACCGATACTTCGAACACTGGATCCACCCCCACCATGAGCTGTCCTACCATGTGCTTATACCTTACCGTTCCGTATGGTAAGCCCTCAGCATTCCTCCAATCGATTGAACCTTTTTTTATTTGTTATCTTTTCAAGTTAGTCATGCAACGCACCCACTTGGTTAGTGATCACACGATGCACCAACCCCACTAGTGGGGTTAGTGTGTCTCCTTAGCACTCGAACCCGAGACCTGATGTTGAAATGCCTAGGTGTCTTCCAGCTGGGCTAGCAGGTCGAGACACGAAATCGATTGAACTTTAAGTTACCGTCTACCAAGAAGCTAAGTTGAGACCTATCATAGTGTGACATCCAACCAATCCAATTGCTTGGTCCAATCATGAGAATCACCTTGTACCAAAATTAGAGCAATACACTCAGGTAAACCACTACTTAGAAATTATAGTATAGCCATTGACAAAATAACAAAATTCAATTAGTATGGTCTACCTTATGAGTGGTTTACGTGATTTTGCAAGCGGTGGCCCTCATAGTAAGGCCAACATATAACAAAATTCAATTAGTATGGTCTACCTTATGAGTGGTTTACGTGATTTTGCAAGCGGTGGCCCTCATAGTAAGGCCAACATATTGATGGCTTGGATGTCAGATGCATATAGGTATGAAGATATTGGGTGGTCCAATTGGTTGGACTTCGACCTTTTCTCTTATAGGATCCTAAAACTTTAGGATCACTTGTTTCACATAGTCAGTCGGTGAAGCACCCAAGTCTACAGGATCACCATTTTGCATATGTAAATCCTACTCTATTTAGCAGATCCTATCCTCAATATTAATTAGGCCCCAAGGCCACTAATCAGCTAGATCCATACTTAAATGGGCTACACCATATGCCAATAATGGGTTTGTGTGTGCCCCCCCCCCCCCCCCCCCCCCCCCCACACACACACACACACGCATTCACACCACAGTGTGATTTCACCACAATGGGTACTCAACCCATAACCTCGCGTTGAGACTCTTGTGATCGAGGCATGAGTGAGGACCCCGTGGTTCATCTTTCATCCAACTAATAACTTGTTAATCACGTGTAGTTCTCCAAGATGAAGAAAATATATAAAAAAATCTAGTTAATATAAAACACAGACAGGCCACGCAGTGTGAACATAACAGTTTCATTATTCCATTATATAAAAAATCGAGTTAATATAAAACTCACAGGCCACACAGTGTGAACTTAAACAGTTTTTTGCATTATTCCAATGGGCAGCCCACGTGAATCTTTTGTCAGGGATATCTTATATTTCTATCGTCCAATAGTGGTTCTTTGTTTTCATTCTTTGATTTGACTAACCACCAAGAAATCCTGACCCGAGGCCTTGTCTGGTCAAAATCCCTATACTGATTCTAGAGAAAAACTTTCATGCTCTGTAAGAATGTGATGGATGATGCACAAGCGCTTAACATTACCTAGAAATTACGGACTAGAAATAAATGTAATTCAAAAGTAATTGTCCAAATTATTGTTTCTAGTTTAAACATATCATTAATAAAAAAAATACACTTATTTATATTTATGTCTGATTCTTAGATCTAGTAACTCAAATGATATTACGCCGTAACAAAATCTCAACAAAAGATGGAAGGAAATTTTTTTCAACTAATTTAACTACTGAATAAAATTAAAATATGTAAAGTCATTAGTAGCCCAAAGAGAATAAGCCCAACTCTCACATGTTCATGTATCCCATACACGTGATAGAACCAACTGTTATGGTGGCCTCATCGCTACAAGTGTTCTATATCGCCTAGATAAAGATAAAGATAATATGGGGAATATTCAAACAATGGTTGGGTCTTATCAACATGGGGTGGTTCTGTCGTATCAGTAAACTCCTTTATAAAAGTCAGCAAAAGTGTACCAAAGCAAAAAGAGGGGCATGCCACAGGGAAAAGTTAAATAAAGATGCCAACCATTGAAACATTATCAGGACTATTGTGATGCCAATATATATGCCATCTGCTTCTCATAAGGTAAGTTCAAGGGAAATCTACGTCCCTCCATTCATTTTGCAAGATCTTGTTGGGACGAAGATCCTGTTAGGACGAGTCTAGGTCCTCTGCTCAGCCTGAACAGGATTTTCATGTTTGCCGAGCCTAATTGGTCCAGCTCAGTGCTGAGACATGCTGAGCTGGACCAATAATGTGTTGACAAACAGGAAAATCTTGTTGAATCCAAGCAGACGGTCTCGATTCTGTTAGGACAGGCCAAAATGAGTCGAATTCAAAACTCAAGTGTGCTGGAAGACAGGAAACAGTGAGGATTGAACGTCCACCATTGAAACATTCATGGGATATAAAAGTTTTGGATCAGGCTAATATTTTTATGTTTTCAGTTCATCCCATCAGGAATTACTTTATCAACAGGATGGATTGCATATAAACATCACTGTGGAGCCCAAGTAGGTTTCAACGGTGGGCATTTCCTTACCCCTGTTTTTACTCTCGTCCAGTCAAGTTGACTTTCGGACCTAACTCATTTTTGGGCCTGTTCCCTAACATCATCTTGCAAAACAGATAGACAGGGTAGATTTCTCTTAAACATTATGGTGGCCCCACCTAGCTTCTCGTTGCATGATTTCACGCCGGAAATCCAGGTCCACTGGGGAATTCCAAACGCTTTAAATTTAGACATCGGGTCAGAGAGTCCGGATCCTATGTTGGCTTCCAGAGCCTTTTCTTTGGTCTACAACTCTACATCACACTGGATGACATCATGTGATCAGGTTGCATAGAGGATGCGACAGGATTGCAGACCTATGTGATGATGTGCACTAATGAAAAGGCTCTTTGACCTGCTTGGAAGCCAACGGAGCATCCGGACTCTTATGACCTCACGTCAAATTTAAAGCATTTGGAATTCCCCAGTGGACCCGGATTCCCTGCATGAAATCGTGCAACGGGAAGCTAGGTGTGGCCACCATAATGTTTGTGAGAAATCCACCCCGAGCATCCAGACTCCAGGTCAGAATAGCTGCCCACAGGCAGCAAGCACTAAGATAAGTGTATCGGGTATCGTATCGTTCCTACCGATACGGATTCATATCACCCTATATTGAACTGGTCCGAGGATACGTGGGGTGTACACAAATGCTATGGGCTGATGAACTGGTCCGATCTTCAATACGTGTGACTTGTTTTCATGTGTGAGGGGAGTACACTCTCGAGCGAGTACAATTATCATTTCTCGCCCGAAATCCTATCCACCGGATGCTATGGGTTGTCTCTCTGAGTACGGTGATTTTAGGCAGCAGCGTAAGTTATCCATGGTGGGGCCTACCGGAATAACAATTTCAATCACGAAACATGGACCCAGTTATACAACGGTGGTCCCATACAGCATACTGGAACAGCGTGCTCTTGCCATAAACAAGAAGAGGACCGATCACATACAGGCAACGGTCCCCAACTTGTGGTACCATACTATCTTCCCCGCTAACAAACCACTTGATTAGCACATGGGTGCCATGAAAACGATAGGGCCCACCATGAGGATCACTTTTTTTTTTTTTTTTTTTTTGAAATCAGGCTGATCAAATCCCTAAGGTCGGCAGATGATCTGTATGTCGAGTCAGTCAGGCTATTGGCTATCCATTGATTACAACAGTGTGGCATACCTGATATACGGTGATCAGGGCTGTCAATCTGGTGGACTGCCACCACAGGAGGGGCCATACCCAAAAGAAAAAGTGATGGGACAACTCAAATCATCTTGCATTTGGGTTCGGAGCCTCGCCTCGTTGGTGGACTCTGCGAAGTTTCAACAGGGGGTCTTGGTTTCGAAACCCATTGTGGTAAATGGGAAGTGGGGTTTGATGGAGACTATTGGAAAGGCTATGATCTTTTCTTGTTTCATGTCCCCCACCTTCTCACTTGATTTTAGGTATGATAGTTTCAGCTTTTTTCCTATATTGGGTGCTCTCATTAAACATCATTGCAACACTGGTACATTTTGTTTTTCTTGAGGTATTTTCTTTTGTTCGCTACAAATGGAGAACATAGTGACTGGTTATGTACTTAGGAATATATCACGATGTTAGATTGATATGGATATGTAGGTCGGTGATTGTCCAGAAACATCAATCTAGATTTATGGTGGCAATTTACTGAAAGTTTCGACATGGACAAAATTGATACAGGTTTTTAATCCTTTTTTAATCTTAATTTGCATTTTTTCTATTTTCAGCTATGGAGTTCGGATATGTACCTCTAACTTTTGCTGACTGCTATCCTTAACAGTTGAACTTTCTCAAGCACTTTCTAAGATCTAGCTTTCTCACTCACATTCAGTTGGCACCCACTTGATGGCACCCACTTGATTAGGACATGGGTGCCATGAAAACGATAGGGCCCACCATGAGGATCACTTTTTTTTTTTTGAAATCAGGCTGATCAAATCCCTAAGGTCGGCAGATGATCTGTATGTCGAGTCAGTCAGGCTATTGGCTATCCATTGATTACAACAGTACTGTGGCCCACCTGATATAAGGTGATCAGGGCTGTCGATCTGGTGGACTGCCACCACAGGAGTGGCCATACCCAAGAGAAAAAGTGATGGGACAACTCAAATCATCTTGCATTTGGGTTCAAAGCCTTGCCTCGTTGATAGACTCTGCGGAGTTTCAACAGGGGGTCTTGGTTTCGAAGCCCATCAGTGGTGAAAATCCACACTGCTGAGTCGCTGACAAGCACCAGTGGGTGCGTTGCATGACTGACCGAAAAAAATAAAAAAATCATCTTGCATTTGTGAGTTATATAGTTCAATGTGTTGATGGTCTAATTGCTCCTTTTGAAAGCTGTTTGATGGGATGGCTAACAGTCCCTTTGATTTTTGGAATATGGTCAACCACATGATGGTCCAACATTACAACACTTTCGTTCACCACATGTTGCCACTTTCAGCACAAGGGTACTGCATAGACCTTTTATAGAGTGCACACTGCTTATCATTAATATTCCTCCATCTTTATATTCTATGGTAACCCAAACATGGCCCAAAGAAAAAGCATCGTTTGAGCATACTAGGTACCATGGAAGCATGTTAGGTGAGGGCCTTGCAATAAAAACAGTGAAAATGTCATTTCATGGAGGAAAGTTTTTGTTATCAATACAAGCCCACATATATATAACACACGGACATGAGACGTTATCATTGGGCCATTTAAGATACGTAAGGTTTCAATGGGCTGGGTTGCCTTTCAGCTTTCGGGCCAAGCTCAGGCTGGAGTAGTACTGGCCTCGAGGGCTGGGGTCAGGCTTAAATTTCAAGCCCATTTTTAAATTGAGTCGGGCTTGGACTAAGACGATTCAAAAGCTGGTAGGATGGGCCCAACCCAACCGATTACAGTTTTCAAAAAGCATGGAAGAGCATAGGAGGGAGAGAGCATAGGAGGGAAAAGTCATTTCACGCTAAGCAAAAAGGCTTGCTGGCTTTGGTGGGCCCACCATGGTGTTTATGTGAAATCCATCGTAACCACTAGGTGTGTCACCGCACACTAGGACCAAGGCCCAAAAATCAACCCCATCTGTATCTCAGGTGGACCACGGTCCCCCTCCAAACTTTTTCCCTTCATGTGGCTCACCTGAATAATGAATGGGCCTGATGTTTGGGCCCCAGGCCTAAGTTTTGCTGTGGTATCTAATGGTTGGAGTGGATTTTACATAATCATCACGGTGAGGCATGTAAATATCAATGGTGATGTCCAATATTAAGGATGATGTCTTTGTCCCAACTATTTCCCTTGGTGTGGCCCACCTAAATCATGTGTCATCCTAATTTTTTAGTCATGGTCATAACATAGGGTTACACACCTAATGGTCGGAGTGGATCTCACAAACACATAACATCCGGTCCACTAAAAAATAAAGCAGTGTTCCAAGGAGAGTAATTTATTACACAAATCACGAGAGTGGGAGTCTTACGTGATATTTTCATATATGTTTTAGGAAAGCAAGTTGCAACTTGAGTGGGCTCCAGCCTTAGTGTTGCTGTAAAATTCACCCTTACCATTATGTGTGTCACACCATGTTAGGGCCATCGCGGAAAAATCATCCCCATTCATAATTTAAGTTGGCAACATGATTGGAAACAGTATACAGGATCATGATACTGAAAAAGGATTTGGTTGAGGATAGGGATCTATGCCAATAGACTAACCATCGACAAACCTTTCAAACAAACTACTCGACTTGAAGCCATGCTTACTCGATTTAGATCCTCCCTTGTTCAGACAGTCGTTGTAAACTAACTTGTACATTATACAAAGCTCATATAACACTTTCGAACGTGTAACATAATGAAGATGACCCCACTTCCAAAGAAATCAATTCTGGAGGACCATGGAGTTGAGGCTCAACATCCGCAGGAATTTCTTCCTGTAGATGTGGCATCTCATCGTCCCCAGGATTTGCAGAAAGTCTTCTTGACTTTCTACTCATGGCATTGTAAAATCGATTGAAGCACTGCACATGGATTACACCAGGCATGTGTTTGAGGCCCAAATAGCACATTGGTCTGGCCTTGGGATGATTAAGGCCGTTGTTCTAATGGGCCACCACATGAAAAGTTGACACGTAACCAAGGGGGCACCGTTCTGCCTACTTTATCTATGCATACCATGACACCGTGTGTGCCAAGTTAGCTCCTTCCTTCATAGGGCTGGGCATAGCAAGACTGTAAGTGGTCTAGGGCTTGGTCCTACAAGGCCCGGCCCATTAACATCCTGTCATCATAGGTCTCATCTATCTTCGTGGGGACCCAACGTGCCTGCTCTACTCCCTACGTAGCCATGGTGCAGTCTCCTGCATCTCCACCATACGTGGCAATAGTCCATGCGTCTGGAACCATCTCTAGGGAAATCAGGACTATTTATCTGGTGGGCCCCACTTGAGCAGGCCATAAGAACAAAAAGACTGATTTGGCAATCATATATGTAGGAAATAGATCAAAAGTTGAAAGAAAAAAAACAACGGTTCAAATTCTGTTCACATGTGTGGTCCACCTGGTAACCGTTTTTCCCTAGTAATAGACACGTCGGATGTACACAAATGCTATGGGCTGATGAACCGGTCCGATCTTCAATACGTGTGACTTGTTTTCATGTGTGAGGGGAGTACACTTGTCTAAGCACGGTGATTGATGCAGCGTAAGTTATATGCATGGTGGGGTCTGTTGGGGTAGTCTTCAAACTATGCACGGATTTAAGTGCATGGTGGGTCTGTTGGGGTAGTCTTCAAACTATGCACGGATTGGGTGCACCTACCGGTCGAGCGACTGGTCGAGCAGTGTGACCCAGATGCAATGAAGACACTCCCCCCCCCCCCCCCCCCCCCCCCCCCCCCCCGGATTTCATGTGCCCCAGACCGGTCGGGCGACCGGTCTGCAGAGGGCTCCGGTTGGTGGTGAGGCAACAAAGGCATGAATCTCCCTGGACTGTTCTGTGCACTGGCCGACCGGTCGGATGTGCGCACGGATTTCTTGCGCAACTCGCAGTAATGCACTAGATGTTTCTAATTTCGGAATTTTGGCTTATTTAAGGAGTTGTAATCCGACTTAGATGTGTATCATAAGGTGTCCAAGGTTTCCTATTCGTGTTAGGAAGAGGGGAGAGGTGTGTGTGTGAGAGAACTTGGGGTTTTCTCTATTTTTCTTTGCTTGTGGGTTGTCAATCTCTGTAATCTTCTGATATTCATAGTGGATCGTTTTGTGCCGTGGTTTTTTACCCGCTGAGGGGTTTTTCCACGTAAATTCGGAATCTCTTGTGGTGAATGCTTGTGTGTGATTGAATATTGCATCTTGTTTACTTGTTTGATTTTGCATTGCTTCACGCGTTCGGCGTTCCGCTTCTGCTGCCAGTGTTCCCAACAGGGCCCACCGAAAGAACGATTTCAATCACGAAAGATGGGCCACTTCTAGTGCTTTGTCTAGAGTCAAATCATTTACTAGTTATTTACTGCACCATTATGAAAGCTTTTGCAAGCTTTGAGAAAGAAGAAGATTTAAATCAAGATTCTAGTGGAGGTATCATATTTAAAGAAATAAAATACAATTGTAATGAGCTGTGTTTCATTTGAAACCTAACTAAAAATAGTAAATGGAATTACAAAATATCTTAAGCAAGCATATCTTTAAGATTTCAAGGAGAGAGCCGTTGGTAGTACAAATCTTTGCTAGATGCTTGGTGAGTTGACATGTGGCAAGTGTCCATATGTGTCTTGATCTTTATCTTTTGATTCTTGTGCTTCTTTACTCCCCCGCAAATTAGGCCTAAGGGACGGCCAAAGGCCGAGTTTGGTTTGTAGTTCACGAAAGGGATGTTGTGGAAGAGGCTTAGTGAAAATATCAGCCACTTAATGGTAGAGGGCACAAAACGAGTGACTAGAGAGCCCAGAGCCACCTTTTCTCGAACAAAGTGGTAATCAGTTTCTATGTGTTTTGTTCTAGCATGAAAAGCTGGATTAATCGTCATGTGAAGAGCTGACATGTTATCACAGAACAATGTAGGAGGCTGAGACAGATGAAGGCCAATATCATGTAGTATGAATGATATCCAAGTAAGTTCAGCAGTGGTTGAAGCAGGAGCACGATACTCTGCTTCAACACTAGATCTTGCCATAGTGGGTTGCTTTTTGGCACTCCATGAAATACAGTTTCCACCAAGATAAGTGCAAAACCCTGTAGTTGATCATCAAGTAATTGGACATCCTGCCCAATCCGCAGTAGAAAAACCATAAAGTTCCATAGAGTTATTGGAGAGAAGTCGTATGCTATGACTAATGGTCCCATGAATATATCTAAGTATTCTCTTGACAAGTTGATAATGAAAATTAGTCGGCTTTTACATATATTGACAAATGTAATTGACACTGTAGGAGATGTTTGGCCTTATAAAAGTAAGGTACTGTAAATCATCCACAATACTACGATAGAACTGAGGGTCATGGAAAGGTTCATTGTCCAAGGGAGGTTGTATTTTGGTCACCATAAGAGTTGATAGAGGTTTGAAATCTTTCTTCTGAGCTCGCTCCAGCAAATTATATGCATACTTGGTCTAGTGGAGAAATAGCCCATCTTGAAAATGTTGAACCAAAATACCAAGAAAATAATGAAGATATCCCAAATCCTTCATGGCAATTTTTTTTGTTGAGACAACTAATAACCCAATTAAAAAAGGTAAGATTATTGCCAGTGAGGATAATATCATCAACGTATAATAGCAAGAGAATAGTACCACATGTACTATGACATATAAAAAGAGAAGAATCAACTGTACTGTAGAAAAAACCCAAAGTAAGGATAAATGTACTAAAGTGGTCGAACCAAGCCCGTGGAGCTTGTTTAAGGCCATGCAAGGCCCTTTTCAATTTGCAGACATGGTTTGGGCGATCTGGATCTTTAAATCCAGGAGGTTGTTCCATGAAGACCAATTCTGTAAGATGCCCATGAAGGAAGGCATTTTTTACATCCAACTGTCAAATGTCCCAATCGTGTGCCAATGCAATGGTGAGGACTATTTTGATTGTAGTAGGTTTTATAACAGGAGGGAAAGTTTCAAAGAATTCAAGGCCAGGGATTTGATTAAATCATTTGGCAACAAGACGCACTTTCAACCTCTCAAGTGAACCATCATAGTGTTACTTTGTCTTAAATACCCATCGACACCCAACAAGATTCATATTAGGAGATCGAGGGACCAGTTCCCAAGTTTTATTTTGATGTAAGGCCAAGATTTCTTCTTGCATAGCGGCAAGCCATCCGGAATGCTTTAGTGCAATTTTAACAGATTTGGGTTCAGTGGGAATATCAATAGTAGCCAAGAAGTATTTAGGATTTGGTTTCACAATACCTTGTTTTAATCGGGTGTGTTGAGTTCCCATTTTATACATTTTCTAGCCCATTACATCACATTACATGCATGGTTTGCATGTTTAAAAGACCCATCTAATGCTTGTTTTGTGTATGTAGGAATTGAAGAGAGAAGTCATGAATTTGTTGCTAAAAGGGTCCTTTGGAACTACATTGAAGACATTGACAAGAGACCCTGAAGAATCACATCAGAAATGTAATACCCTGAAAATTTAGTACACGAGTAGGTACACGAGTGTTATAGTTCACACGTTAGAATTTAAATTTTAAGCCGCGTCGTTCATACGCATACACACACGCCACACTTTTATACGTATTCTGACACTTTTAAGACTTTAAAAACTTAGTGTACTTAGTTAAGTCAATAGACGGACAGTTAGAATGATCTATCATTGCTAGGTAGGAATATCTAACCGTCCACCTCGATTTTGAACAAGCCGATCATAGTAAACTGAACCCCTTGATCCCCATAGCCACTCATACACAAATCGATTTAACATTTTAATCCGTTCATCTTGTTTATCATACATTGACATGCTTAACCTACCGTCAAAACTGTGATCTGATGAAATTTCATGACTAGACAAGTCATTAAAGTCTAACGATGTATATGTCTCACCAATAGGCCACCCAAAGACCATATTAGGAATATCAGTTTAAGAAACTGACCGTACAATAACTCATACTTGTGTTTAAGAACATAAACATCTAATTAGAAAAAAATTGGCCCTTCATATAACCATCCATCGAATTCGTATCCGCTGATTGGGCCACCCAAATAACAAACCGAACCGATCATTTCGAAGATCATAGGATATATACTAAGGTTACCGGTTAAATTTTCTATTGGATATGTACAAATGTCACTTTGGATCACCTAGTGTGATGGATCACTAAAAAGGCATCTTGGTCATCTGTAAGAGATCAAGGCCCAAACTTAACCTGTATAAAGAGCACGAAAAATGACAGGCCTTGGTGAAGTTTCACCGAAAATTGACAGTGTACGCGATTGCTACAGGTGGTTGAAGTCAAAACCAAAGGAAAGGACAAACTTGGTATTATCCCTATTATGTATGTGGGAGAGATATGCAAACGTCCAGGGCTTTCAGGTTGGAAATTCTCAGCATGTATTTGGGAAGTGTGGCCCACCCAAGACTCGGATATACCTCATTTTTTATGTCATGCCTTAAAATCATGTGCCCTACCTGATGAGTTGAGTAGATTTTGTATATACATCAGGGTGGGACCCATGTGCACAACGTGCACGAATGGCATCCGGTCAACATGCGTTTGACCATGTATTGCGTGAAACGGACGAAAGTTCTGTCTTCTTCTCAAACCATGCAGCGACAGCGCTGCCGCTGCCGCTGTGCACAGATTCACACCATCCATTTTTGGGCCCCACCTTGCTGATCCAGGCTGTCCATCCATCTTCTCCTCCTCATAAATTTATTTCTTTCAAAACTTGGTCCTAACAGTTGATCGTGTGACCCACTTCAATCAACCGTTTAAAACCAAGAATACTAAGATCCACATCATCCACATCTCCGCCTTAACTTAGATCTGCTTCATTTTTCTCATGGACGACTAAATTCGTGTCGTCCACCATTTGAACGGAGGTAATGACCCTTTAACTATTGTAAGTAGGCCTCACATAAGAGTGGAACACGAAAATTGTATATACGTGCAGCGCACGTATCAAGTCTCTTAAAAAGACTTCTTCTTCGTTCGACGCAAACAGCGGACGCTGTTACAGCGTTCGCACACTGTCAACAGTGGGACCCCATTGGATCATCATGATGGGCCCCATGGTTCGATCGACACCGTCCATTCAATTTACCTCGACCGTACGACCTTGTATACCAGAAAATCCTTCTATAACGTCACTCGTTCAGCAAACGTTGAACCATGGTTTTCAACCGTTTTGGACTTAGATCACCAAGATCCGGGTCTTTTCACTACATGAACGATCAAGATTAGCTACCCTTGGGTCGTGTGGACCCCACTTATTATTCCAACGGTTCAAAGTGGCTTAGTTTGCAAAACATGAAATCCGAATCCAAGTGGGATTCGGAAACGTCCAACGGCTTGCACGGACGTGCAAGCTTAGCTATAAAAAGCCGGGTCTCTGCGGCATTTTCTTGAAGAGAAACAGTGAAAGAGAGAGAGAGAGAGAGAAGCTGAGAGAGAGAGAGAGGGTCGTTGGAGAGAGAGAGAGAAGGAGAGAGAGAGAGTGAGAGAGAAGGTGGTGCGTGCTGCTGCCTTGCTGTTGCTGCGCCACACCACTGCTGGAATCCTGCTCCAGCCAAGGTAGAAGGAAGAAAGAAGAAGAAAGAAAGAAGAAGGAAGGAAGAAGAAGGAAGAAAGAAGAAGAGATCTCTCCTCAACTGAGTCAACTCGTTGAGTCGACTCAGTTCAGTCATTTTCAAGTCTAAGGAAGTCGCAGGTGAGTGATTCATCTCATGATTTCCTGGTTGGTTTTCCTTGATTCTCTGGTTGCTATATTCTGAGTCTTATTTCCTTCTCTGTTGTTTAATAATTGGATTTTGGGTAAGGAATCCGTTTTCCAACTCGCTTCCTTAATCAAGTCTTTGATATGGTCTTTATTTTTCCTTGTCAATTGTAAGGGAGTCTTAGGTGTGGGACCCACTTCGATCTCTGTTCTTAGGTATCATTCATTCTTGATGTTCTTCCCCAAATTATCCTATCTAGTTGTACATATCTAGATGTTAAATAAACTTGACATAGGTTATCTTACATACATTTTAATAATTTCCCAAATTATTCTCAGCTTCCTTAATTTACTACAAACTAAGTGTTTAGACAAAGAATTACTTGAATAAAGTAAACACATACATGGTGTGATTGGACTTGAATTTGATATGCATTGTATGCTTGAAGAAGTGCTTCCATAACTCATGACATACGCATTCATTATACACTGCGATAGAACAGGAGCATGGTTGATTTGACTCCTGGCGTGCATGGTTGATTTGCCGCCTCGCTGTACCGGTTAGGTGAGCATGGTTGATTTGCGACAGGTTCCTAATGTTCAGTGGCAGCGAGTTCTGGTCGTTTCACTTATTGAGCATGGTTGATTTGCTCGGTTGGATCAGTGGTGCATGGTTGATTTGCCTACTGGCGTGCATGGTTGATTTGCCGCCTCGCTGTACCGGTTAGGTGAGCATGGTTGATTTGCGACAGGTTCCTAATGTTCAGTGGCAGCGAGTTCCTAGACGTTTATTGCTCTCACACGTATCATAACATACATGACATTATGATAATCATGTTTCAATTATAATAAATCATAAAGTGTATCAATTATAACCTCATCTTTGTATATTTCATACAATTCTATCCGTTGATGATTCATATCCTGTTTCTTATTAACCGGAATATTACCAGTAATGGAAATGACCTCACTGGGCTTTTAGCTCACCAAAATCACCACAGTTCTTGCAGGTTTTCAGGAAGGACAAGACATAGGCTAAGGAGAGTATTCAGGGGGTCTCATCCTTCTCGAGCGTCAATCGTGCCAGATTTATTTTATTTTGTAAAATTTAATGTAATAAGACAATAGTGGAAAAGAAATTTTATATTTGGGCATTTATTTTAGATATATAATGTGTGGAATGGAATCTCAAGGAATCTATGCTCGAATTTTAAATTCACACCCTGGAACTCGGGCTTTGGATTATTGTACTCGGGTTCCGAATTTCAGGGCGTGACAAGAAAAACCTGGATCGGCCAGAAGAAAGAAGAGTTCAGAATGCATATCAGAAGGCCACCGGGCTCCCGACCGTGTCAAAGCACGGTCGGGCGCCCGAAATTGGGAGGATTTGTGAAGAAAATGCTGGACAGTTCTGGACCTGACCAGGCGCCCGACCACCATATGGTCGGGCGTCCGATATTCAAAGAGGATTTCATCAAAAAGTACTGACCGAATTCAAGCACGATCGGGCGCCCGACCAGCGTCCGATACCGACATATGTGCGTAAGTTTTTCCGCAATCCGAGGCGGTTCGTGGTTTTTCCTATAAAAGGACACCTTGGCATCCTTGCTAAGGTATCCTAGAAAAGTTCTAAGTTCGTGGGGAGTAAGAGAGATCATCGTGGAGCGACTGCAACTCCTCCAATTAGGGTTTTTTTTCTAGTTTTTAATGTTTTTGTGTAGTTTTTCTTTGAATTCTAGTTGAAGCATGATAATGCTCGGCTAGAACCCTTTAGTTAAGTCTAAGAGGTGAAGCTCGTGAGTAGTTATCATGTTGGATTCGTTCTATTTCAAGTACTTTGCTTAAAGTTTTGATTTTTAAGTTCTAGTTTGAATAAAAGTGATATTTTTTTTTTATGTTTTATGAGAGTTCATGTGCTTCGGATATGAGTTCTTTGCAATTCTCTGAGATTATCATGTTTGGATTAATTAGATTCGAATTGTAGTAACCCTAGAGCATACCATAGTCCATTGGCATGGTCGTTACTTCGAAGGCTACATATTCGACTTCTATGGGCTTTATTAGAACTAAAACCTTATTCTTCAACTTGAGTGGAGATTGTTTGTGTTTGAATACCATATCTTCCAACTATAAGAGAGATAGAACTTCAATTCTAGTTGTGTTATGCTTGGATGAATGAATTCACATGAGGGCTATCACAAGTGGATCCTCAAAAGCCTTAGTTCCCTTTAATTACAAATTTTTACAATTACTGTTTTAAGTTAGTTTATAAACCTAAAATCCTTAATTCGTTGAATTTAAAGTTGCTAGAACAACTTGAATTGGTTTACCTTATTCCCTATGGATTGACTTCGGTCTTACCAAGAATTATTACTACATCGCAGCCTTGCACTTGAGGCAAGCGAACATCGGGTTGCCATAGTGTGTCTATGAGAACGTGAGATGGAATCAGCAGAATCACTCATAAAATTCTAAGTAGGCGATGGTAATGAATCAATGGAGGAGGCTATGTCTGGTGTATGTGGATTGAGGGGCATTGAAATATCATGTTCCCTTGTACCAATTGGCACTGAAGCATCATATGTGGTTGGTGGTTGGGATGAATTAACATGAGAATCACCATTATTAACCTCGAATGGATCAAGAGCTGAAAATCTCGGCCCTTCAAAAATTGGGGATGCATTTTGTGAAGTCGATTCTACATTCTTATTAAGACTTGAAAAACACTCGGTAAAAGTAGTTAAATTAACATTAGTATCTATAGCTGTAAATAATTTTTCAGAATCTCGAAAGGGGAACATAGACTCATCAAAAACTACATATCTTGAAATGTAAATTCGACCAATTAGGGGATACAAACAATGATACCCCTTGTATTGATGGCTATAACCAAGAAACATACACGGTAATGATCGAGGATTGAACGTTGTTTTTGCATAATCTCGTAAGTATGAGAAACAACGAGATCCAAAAACTCGTAAAGATCCATAATTTGATTTTCTACAAAATAATTTTTCATAAGGCGATGTCATATTAAGAATACGAGTAGGAAGTCGGTTTATCAACCACATAGTTGTGCTAAAAGCGTCAAGCCAAAAACATTTTAGTACTTCACCATGAGACAGCACAGTTAGACCAAGTTCAGTAACATTACGGTGTTTTCTCTCTGCTAAGCCATTTTGCTCTAGTGTTCTTGGGCATGACATTTGATGAGTAATACCATTATCAATCAAGTAAGATAAGAACTTCGCATTATTAAACTCACCACCTCCATCGGATTGAAATATTCAATTTTTTTTTATCAAATCTAGTTTGAACGAAGTTATGAAAATTAATAAAGTATTGCATAAAATCAAATTTATGCTTCAAAGGAAAAAACCATGTAAAGCGTGTGCATTAATCAATAAACACTACATAATACTTAAATCTCTAAAATGATAAAACAGGTTCAAGTCCTCATAAATCACAATGTACCTTAACAAACGGTTCATTAGAGCATTCATCAGAAGTCAAGAAAAGTAATCGGCATGCTTTAGCTATTTGACAACTACAACACAACCTTTTATTTACTGGGCTACTAAGTATCATTTTATTTTTCCTTAAGAAATCAACAATTTGCATTTGAGGATGGCCTAACCTTTGATGCCAAATGTCATCACTCACAACTCCAAATCGATTTGAGAATAGTGCCATTCCATCCTATGGCTGCAAGGCATACAAGTCACCATTCCTTCTCCCCGTTGCTATCACTGAATTTGTTTCCCTGTTCTTTATCACAAATCCATTCGATGAGAATTCAAAAATATATAGCTGATTAGATGTTAATTGACTAAAGGAAACTAAGTTCTTTTTTATTTTAAGAACAACCAAAACATTGTCTAAATTTAATTTATTATTGCCAACATTAAGAGATGTAGAGCCCACATGAGTGATATCTATTGATTCACCATTTCCGACCATTATTTTTTCCCGACCATAATATTGAACAATAGATTGAAGCTTACTGGGATCATCGGTCATATGTGCACTGGCGCCGGTGTCAGGAAACCATGTATTATCCTGGTTGTTAAGAATTGATAGCGCTGCTAAGGCTTGTGGGATGTCATTGGACTAATAGGCTTGTGGGATGCCAACATTGAAGAGCAGTATGGTTTGGCTTATGGAAAATCTGACATATAGCTCCATTTTCTCTTTCTGGATGAACTGAGTACTGTTGGTTTGTGTGATCAGATTTGTTAAGTCCTTTACCTTGCTAAATATGATGAAAGCCATTATTTTGATTTGAATGATGTCCAGCTTGAATGAAGCCACGGCCCTTAGAGGAAAAGACCCCCGAATGTTGTTTATCTTTCTTATTGAAGTTCTTATTGCCTCCATGCCGTTGCCCCACAAAGGCAATGTTATGATTTGTCGTCCCATATCCTTCAGTGGTATGCAAGTTTTTAATAGTCTCATGACTTTGAAGTAGATGAACGATCTCATTATAGGAAGATATAGGAGGTTTCAACATTGTCGTTATAAACAACTCATAACTCTGTCCAAGGCCAGTGAGAAGAGCAAACACTTTATTTCGATCATTTACAGGATTTCCGATGGCAGCAAGGTCATTACAGATTCCTTTAAAACTTCGAATGTAATCAGTAATAGAAGAAGTTCCTTTGTGATGCATGCAAATTTTCTGTTGTAAATAAAATTCTCGCTCTTGAGAGTCTTGAGCAAATGAATCGAGAAGAGATTTCCATACCTCAAAGGCAGTGTCAAGTCTGACAACTACCCCCAAGAACTTCCTCCTACAATGTACCGGTGATCCAACCGTGGAGAAGACGATCGGACCTTCTCCATGCTAAAAAATCTGGATTTACAGCCTTACTTTTATCAACAGCAGCTTCAACCGTTGAAAGGTGCATTGCAAGCATGACAAAGCCTCCATCTATGAATCCAGACATGTCTTGAGATTCAATAAGGCCCATCATTTGAGTTTTCCAATTGAGAAAGTTGGACTGTGTCAACTTAATCGACACAAAGTTTGCCACGTTTAGCGAGGCAAGGTATGTGTATTTTTTAATTGAGTTGGAATTTGCAGAGGCCATTTGTAGAGAAATGATGATGAGAGATCTTGATAGAATAAGCTAAGATGAAGAGGTTAAACACACCTCAATGGCTCTGATACCATGAAAGCTTTTGCAAGCTTTGAGAAAGAAGAAGATTTGAATCAAGATTCTCCTACTCAATGAATTCATTTGAGTGAATGTATCATATTTAAAGAAATAAAATACAATTGTAATGAGCTATGTTTCACTTGAAACCTAAGTAAAAATAGTAAATGGAATTATAAGATATCTTAAACAAGCATATCTTTAAGATTCCAAGGAAAGAGCCATTGGTAGCACAAATCTTTGCTAGATACTTAATGAGTTGACATATGGCAAGTGTCCACATGTGTCTTGATCTTTATCTTTTGATTCTTGTGCTTTTATACATTATTCGTTAGATATCAACGATGCTACTCTTAGGTCTAAAGCGTATTTTGGTGAGCAACGATTTTTCAATGGAACTTAAGTTCTGTTTCTAAGTTCAAACGATTATCTTGGTGGGTTTCAAGGGAGGCTAAGTTTGTGTCTCTAATTCACAATACACCCTACGTCTAAGGGGATTTCACCTCAGTTCAACTCTCTAATTTCATCACCCTACTTGAGACATCCGTAGAGTTTGTATAAGCTTCTTTTTCCCAAGGCCTGGTTTATCGTCACTTCACTTTGATACCATCTGTAATGCCTCGATTTTCAAAACTCGAGTTGTAGACCCGTGGTCCAAAAATCTGAGCATTAGTCTATGAAGAAAACTCACATTTCATTCCATTTCCAAATGTCATTCCAAAAAAGGTATTCACCGCGAAAGAAAACAAACCATGCATATAGGAAAAATGCAACATACATCCATAAGTATCAAAGTGGTGCCCATAGGGCTTATACAAACCAGATATTTTGAATCTAAATCAAATACAAAAATAAAATAATTTCAATCATAAACAAATTTAAATAACTATTGTTAAAATGCAAAGACATCCAACTCCTCTTTGAGCAAATGTAGTCCATTGTCGTCCATGATTTCATCATTCTGCTCCTTACCAATAATACTTGTATATTATTCAAATTACCTACACTAATTGTACGGTTGAAATATAATAGCATGAGTAGCCAGCTCAGTATGAGGTCCCCTCAAGATTACACACCAACACATTAATCAAGAATAAAAAAAAAATGTACAAAATATTAATGATGCAGTCTTTCTTAAATGCATGAATGCATGCACATGTCCCTCAGCCAGGAGATGCACATCCAGTTCGAAAATGTGGTCTTGAAGTCATTAAGGACACATCAGTCCCATAATACAAATCCATCAATTGGTAAAAGTGAATGAATAGGGTAGATCCAACTCATACATCATGATGGTGTCATGATGGGGCCAGCCTACTTGAAAGAAAAGGAAGAGGGGTTACGTTCAAGAGAGGACTCTCTCTTTCTATATAATATTTTATTTTATTCTTCTTATCAGGGTTGGTTAGCAAATAAATAAGAGAAATTTCCGACTATAAACCTCTCTTTTGACCATTATTCCCAGCTAAACCTCTAATAGTTTTCTTTCCAAAAGTAAACTTCACTTGTACGGATGGGACATTTCGGACCAAAATACCCCTGTTGTTAGGATTTATTCCTTCTAAAAAAAACATATTTTCTCCTCGTTTTTCTCTTCTTCTATATTCAAACCTCTTTTTTTTCTCTCATCTATAGCAAAAAAAGCACCATCTCTTTAGTTTTGAGATCAGTTTTCACTTCAAAGCACTATTTTTCTATTTCTTCAACTCGTGTTTCATTGGAAACGAGGTTGTGGTGTGGACCAGGTAACAACGAAGAATATGAAATTTTTTTCTCAACGAATGCGTTTTTTTTTAATAATCAAGTCGGATCTTTGTTTTATCACAATATGTTCTTGCAATAATCGATCTCATTGAATTTCAACGAGCATATTAATATTTCAAAGAGCACAGTGTAAATGTTAGAACATTCAAAAATTCGTGATAGCTGTGCTCTTTGAATTACTGTGCTCTTTGAATTTTACATTGTGCTCTTTGAATTTTACAGTGTGCTCGTTGAATTATATCTGTGCTCTTTAAAATTCACCGCGATCGCGGTGAAATTGAACGCGATCGCATTGAATTATATCTATGCTCGTTGAATTTCAACGAGATCTTGTTCACTTTAAATGAGATGATCTCCTTCAATTTGAAGGTAATCTCATTGCATTTCAACGCGATCACTTTGAAATTGAACGCGGTCTCCTTGAAATGTCACTGTGCATGTAGAGATTCAACGCGATCACGTTCAAATTCAACATGCTCGCATTCAATTTCAACGAGCTCTCTACGAGATCTCGTTCACTTTTATCTGTGCTCGTTTAATCTCAATGATGTGATCGCGTGATCGCATTGCATTGTCATTCAAAAGAACACCTGCATCCTCAACATTTCAAGGTAACATTGGCATTTCTACAAATACCTTGTATGGTTAATCAAGCCATAATATTCTCATTTCAACATTTCAAGGTTACATTGGCATTTCTACAAACACTTTGTATGGTTAATCAAGCCATAATATTCCCATTTCAAATATTTCAATGTTACATTGACATTTCTACAAACACTTTGTATGGTTAATCAAGCCATAATATTCCCATTTCAACATTTCAATGTTACATTGGCATTTCTACAAACACTTTGTATCCCAAGGTTAACGAACAATCTTAAAACGAAAATCACCCCCAAATATTCAAACGAACAATCTTAAAACGAAAATCACCCCCAAACATGTGTGCTCTTTAAATTTTACACTGTGCTCTTTGAATATTACACTGTGCTCTTTGAATTTTGAAATGTGTGCTCTTTGAATTTTACATTGTGCTCTTTGAATATTACACTGTGCTCTTTGAATTTTACATTGTGCTTTTTGAATTTATTTGTGCTCGTTCAATTTCAACGCGATCTCGTTGAATTGACACTGTGCACGTTGAAATTCAACGAGATCTCATTAAATTCTCACTGTGCTCGTTGAATTTGAACAAGATCTCGTTAAATTCTCACTATGCTCGTTGAATTTCAACGATATCTCGTTAAATTCTCAATAGTTCAATTTTTTCCCGCTGAAAACTCTATGGCTACAGTTAATATCCGTAGCCTTTAGTTAAAATTTAACGAAATCTCGTTAAATTCTCACTGTGCTCGTTAAATTTGAACGAGATCTCGTTAAATTATGACTGTGCTCGTTGAATTTCAACGAGATCTCGTTAAATTCTCACTGTAAATTCTCAATAGCTCGGTTTTTACTCGCTGAAAACTCTAACGCTATAGTTAATATCCGTAGCCTTTAGTTAAAATTTAACGAGATCTCGTTAAATTCTCACTGTGCTCATTGAATTTCAACGAGATCTCATTAAATTCTAACTAAAGGTTACGGATTTTAACCGTAGCTAACGAGATCTCTTTCAAAATTCAAAGAGCACAGTGCTAATTCAACGAGATCTCTTTCAAAATTCAAAGAGCACAATGTCAATTTAATGAGATCTCTTTTAAAATTAAAAGAGGACAACAATATGCCAATTTAACAAAATTTCTTTCAAAATTCAAAGAGCACAGCACCAATTCAACGAGATTTCTTTCAAAATTCAAAGAGTACAATTTCAACGAGTACTCTTTCAAAATTCAAAGAATACTCTTGCAAACACATTCTCAAACTTTTCAACATTTTCCTTCGTTGTGACATTTCAACAAACATGTTGTATTCAAATTCGAAATACAATGAAAGTTGGTTAAAATTCTCAAGCATTATCCACATACACTTTACAACAAACACGTTGTATACATATTAGACATTCACATTCTAAAAAAACAACATTCATAAAATAAAATAAAAAAACATTTAAACTGTGCTTTTTGAAAGATGTTCTTTGAATTTTACACCGTGCTCCTTGAATTTTACATTGTGCTCGTTCAATTTCAACGCGATCTCGTTGAATTTTACATTGTGCTTGTTCAATTTCGATGAGATCACGTTGAATTTCAACAAGATCTCGTTGAATTATATCAGTGCTCGTTGAATTTCAACGAGATGATCTCCTTCAATTTCAAAATAATCTTGTTCCATTTCAACGAGATCGCGTTAGAATTAAACGCGATCGCGTTGATCTCGTTGAATTTTAACACGATCTCGTTGAAATGGTACTATGCATGTTAAAATTCAACGAAATGATCTCGTTCAATTTCAACGAGATCGTGGTCAATTTCAACGAGATCTCGTTGAATTATATCTGTGCACGTTGAAATTGAACGAAATCTCGTTCAATTTTATCTGTGTTCGTTTAAATTCAACGATATAATCGCGTTGCATTGTCATTCAAAGAACACCTTGAGATTTCAATATTTTGTAGTTACATTGACATTTCTACAAATACCTTGTATGCTTAATCAAACCTTAATATTCTCATTTCAACATTTTAAGGTTACATTGACATTTCAACAAACACCTTATATTCAAAATCAAACCTTAATATTCTCATTTCAACATTTCAAGATTACATTGACATTTCAATAAACACCTTGTATAAAAAATCAAACCATAATATTCTCATTTCAAAATTTCAAGGTTAACAAACACCTTATAACCAAAATCAAACATTAATATTCAAAAGAAAACATTCCTAAAACATCTCAACAGAAAAATTAAAAATCAAAAGAGAAAAAAAAAAAAAAAAAAAAAAAAAAAACCATACCTATCCGAAGCTTCTTAGACGGAGGAACCATAATCATCGTGTAAAACCGGAGATATATGAACGAAGATAAGATGAAATGATGTGTCTCGTTGAATTTCAACGAGATCACGGTGAATTTTGATAGGAAGAAGGGCAATTTCGTCCAAAAAATAATTAAAGTTTAGTTTGGGGACGAAAACTTTCAAAGGTTTAGCTGGGAATAATGGTCAAAGGAGAGATTTACAGTCGGAAATTTCTCAATAAACAATATGGTATTCCCATAGTGGGGGTGGCTAACATTGTGATGTGACTAACAGGGGTGGGTGGGTGTACTGACAATGGGGTGTGTGAACTAACCCCCCCCCCCCCCAAAAAAAAAAATAGTAATAAAATAAAATAAAATAAACAATATGGTATTCCCATGGCAGATCGCACTCCATCTACACTGTCTGTGTGATGCGGTCCGGCCAAGGTTTGGATCAGTCTGATCTTTGGGACCTTACGTAAGATGGACGGAATCAATTTCCCGTACATCATCAAGGTGGGCCCCAGAAGGATTTTAGTGGCAAGCATTTAATCCCACTGTTCAGATAGTCCGGCCCACCTGAACTCTGAATTGGCCAGTTTTTGGACCCCGCTGATCAAATGAGCCGGTGAGATAGATGGATGGTGTGGATCTTACACATACATCATGGTATCCCATGGTGGGCCCCTCAGTCCATATGTCAAAGGCAAGAGAGGGAGAGCAGTCTCTATGGACACTGCGTCAGAGGACCTCACCTTTATTCTTTATATTATTATTATTATTTTTTCATTTGTTTTGTTTTGCTGTAATAATTTTTTATTCTTTGTATTATTATTATTATTTTTCTCATTTGTTTTGTTTTGTTGTAATAATTTTTTATTCTTTCTATTATTATTTTTTTTTCATTTGTTTTGTTTTGTTGTAATAATTTATCATTATTTTTCTTTGTTTTAGAATGGCACGGTGGTTGGTTAAAAGAGGTTTGAACGGTAGATGTTTAGGAACAGCCGTTTCTCATGGTGTGGTCCATTTAAGCTTTTTATCTAGCCCATTTTTGGGACCAAGGCTTAAAATTTTCTGACTAAATGGATGAACGTCTTAGATAAAGCACATAAATTATGTTGAGCCCTGCGGTGGGCCCCATCCTTTTCTCCCCTAGAATCCTTAAAGCTGCTGTGTGTGCAAGTGTGTGAGTGCAACGGGCTGGCCACCCCAGTGGGGTCCAGCAGACGGACAGGCTGGATGAAGAATCAATGGCAAGGTGGGTTCATGGGTTGGACCCAAGCTGAAATTTGTGTTCCTTCCATCTAGATCTTTGTGACCTTTTGAATGGGTTGGATGGCCGTGGATGTCACAGCGAGGCCCATGAACAGTGGGATCCACCAAGGTTTGGTTCAAGCTATCTTAGGTGATTTCTCCATCATCCATACCATTCAACGAAGAAGAAAAGAATAACAAGGAACCAAAGCAAGGAAGAGGTGGGGGTGTACTCACATTCATCTCTGATCAATGGCCAAGATCAAAGAAGGCCCACCTAGATCTCTTCTATAAGCACTCTCTCATGGATGGGATAGGCACGGATAGAGGAAGTGAAGGAATAAGGGAAGAGAGGGTGTAGATCGTACTAGAAGAAGGCTCAGATTGTTCAACTCCCACTTCTTTCTGTGTTGTGGTCCACTTCAAGTTTTCATGTGCCTTGTTTTGAGGCTTATGCCCTAAAATGATTGGGAAAATGGGCAGACGGTCTGGATCTAACACATACAGTATAGTGGGGCCATAAAAGTTCCACACGTTAAAACATTCCATCATGTGTTATGCCTGAACTCCGAGGAGAGAAAATCGGTGCACCAAAGTGGAAATAAAGGGGGCGGATTGGGCATTACCCCACCAGGACCTAGTTAGAGACGGACGGTCGCTATGGCCCACTATGTATATATATTGTCTATGCCATTCATCTGTGAGTCGAGGTGGGCCAAGCTTGGCTTGACGCATCTGTGCTCTCCTCGAGTTCAAGCTCGAGCTCGAGCTCACCCTCGAGCTTACCATTGGAGCTTGCCTTGTTTGCTAAAATTTTCGAGGCGAGCTAGTTGATCGGGTCGAGGCGAGCTGACCTCGAGTTGAGTCAAGCTTGCTCCCACCTCAATTTATTATATTTTTTACTACAAAATGCAAATTAAAAGTCAACAACATTAAGTTCAAGAAGTCATACATATATTAGGGGAGAATAGTATTTCTACATGTGAGACCCCACCATCAAAATGACATAGCTTTGATCGGTTTTTTCTTTGGCCAGGTGACACATGCATTGAATGCAGACCACTAGTAATATTTTCTGAACCATAATTAACACAATACATGCATAGCTCACCACATGAATGGACTGCCCTGATTATTATGTGGACCATCTTCATGATGAGGCTTAGCTGATTCATAGATCAAATGCACCACCTCCCTCGTAAAATTGCAATCAATAGCCTCATATGGTGTTTGGTCTTACGATAGCCCTTGTTTTGTAGATATGTATGGTGTGTGGTCTCACTGTAGCACTTGTGTTTGTGTAGTGTGTAAAACACACAACCACTATGTGCTCACCATGTTTTGTACTTGAAATTACTCAATCCATCAGATATGCTCAACAAGGAATGTTCTTACCTGAACAAAATAGTAGGATTAAGACCACCCCCCACAATGTGTGAAGGTTTTATGTCTTAAGCTTGGACCCCAATGTATGTAGGGAGAGGGGGAAGAAAGAACAAAGAAATAAGAAGATTATGTTTTTTTTTTTTTTAACAAATATCTATACGAAACGAGTCGGGCTCGAGCCGAGTCGAGTCGAGTGACCCAATGGTCGAACTTAACTCGATTTCTGATTCGAGCTCCTAAATGAAGCTTGGCTTGACTTGTTCTACTGAGTCAAGTCTCTACTGAGTCAAGTCGAGCCGAGGCAAGCTTTTTCGAGTCGAGTCGATCAAGTTTCTCGAGCTGACTCGGCTCATGACCAGCCCTAATTCTAAGACATTTACTTAAAAAAGAAGTTAGATCGAAGGCTCAAGTGGACCACATCATATGAAGCAGCGGGGATTTTAAGCCTTTCTTTGAAAACTTCTTGAGGGCCATGGAAGTTCTGGATCAAGCTCATGTTTATTTTTCTCTTCAAACATGTTTGTATGACCGTATGAACATGTTGGATGTAAAATAAACAATATGGTGGGCCCTAGGATGTTTTCAATGGTACAATCATCACTGCTTCAGGTGGTGTGGTCCACTTGAGCCTCCGATCTACCTCCTTCAGGGACTCATTAGATAAAATGATGTATCAAAATAGATGGACGGCATGGATAAAACATATAGATGAGTGGGACCAAGGCATGGTAATACCCAATCCGTGCGCCATATCTGGGAGGTATTGGATGGTGCTTTGTAAGTCCCAGATGTATGTGTTTCATCCACACCGTCCATTCATTTTTTAAGATTATTTTAGGGCATGGTCCCAAAATTCAGGCAGATCCAAATCTTATGTGGACCATACCACAGAAAACAGTGGTGATTGACGTCCACTATTAAAAAAAATTTGGTGGACACAATGTTCTTGGATGAAGCTGATATTTGTATTTTCCCTTCGTCCAGGTCAGTGTGACCTTGTGAACGGTGTGGATGATAAATAAACATCATGGTGGGCCTTATAAAAGCTTTAAAAAAAGAAGAAAAAGAAATGTAGAAATCTCACCCTCCTAGACGTTAAACGATCCTTTCCTAAAACCCTACTCTCTCTCCAAAACCCTAACTTCTCTCTGTGTCCGCACAACAGCAGCTCTCTCTCTCTCTCTCTCTCTCTCTCTCTCAAACACCTAACTTCTCTCTCTGTGGAAGCACAGCAGCAGGTAAGCGTTCTCAGCTTACATCTTTTTCCTTGAAAACTCCTTTTACTCTCATTCTCTCTGCATTCAAAGCCCATGAATCTAGCCATGGAGTTCATCTGCTTGAATCTGTAGTTAATTGTCAGTAAGTTTGTTTTGGGTACGTCGCGGCCCGAGCACCGTACATGTTGCTGGATGGGTTCCGCATGCAGCCATGGCCCTGTAATTTGAACGGCTTGGCACTCTCCCTGACTATGGCCTGCATTAGTCCAAGCGAGCTAAATCGGAATATCGTAGAAGCATCTCTCTACCATACATGAGCCAGAACGATGCATCAATCTGAACCCTCTTATCTAATGCGCCAGTGTAAAAAATCGAGCCCCATCAGATGATGGTCCTGTAGATCGCATTTCTTTGTTTCCCTTGCTGGTTGTGGACCCAGTTTTGTTTTCTGAGGTTGCTGTTCCAATGGCTAAGATCATCTTATTTTTTTAACCATTTTTCATTGGAGGTCCCAACTGATAAGTTACCCTGTCCTGGCTCCATCGGGCTCACGATCATCTCTCCCCTCCCACTATAGGCGTTATCTTCGTGGATAGATCCAAGCCAAAAATGCACTCTCAAATAGCGGGCCCAACCTGGATGGCGTATAGCTTGTGCACCATATTGATAAAGAAATCAAAATGATTCTATTGGTGTCCAACAAGTAGATGGAAGAATTCATATTGTTAAGATTGTGGATCATTTTGGTTATAGGTTGGCCATGATGGGCCCATTGTTTGGATTGGCTGGATTCATGTGTATGGTGGGTGAGTCACCGCCATCTTGGTAAGGAAGCGCCAGTCACTAGAGTAAGGGGAATTGGCTTGTCACTCAAATGTAAATATAGAGAGTGACTCTATGACTGTTGTAGATAGTCTGGAGAGAGATTTTCCACATCTGTGGTCGTTGTGGTACAAATGAGTGATGGCAAAAGAGCTCATATTTCCTTACTGTTGCTCAGTAACTCATTTCTTCTGGGAGTGCAACTCAGAGGCAGATGGGCTGCAATGGCCTTCGCCTACGTCAAAGACAACCGATTCGTCCTACTAACATGTCTTCTGCTGGGATTGGGTGTCTGGTGGTACCTTCTGCCAGAGCCCCTATTGGTTCAACCAACAGCTTGCTGCTCACCTGAGTACGCTAGTGCAATTAAGGAAGCCGCACAATGCCCAATGAGGAATTTGGGCATCCCGTGTATTCATCCAAATCAGATCCATGAGAAAGTTATGGACACGTTCACGAAATCGGAAGGTTGATGTTGGAGGGAAGATCCATGAGAAACTTGGGAAGTGACTATGCAGGAGGGAAGATTGTAGTCAGAGCTTCTAAGGGGTGTAGAAGGCATCAATTGTAGTTGATTAGTCTGAGTTGAGTTACATATGGATTAGCTAAGAGTACGGCCTCCATGGCAGGCTGATGTTGGAGTCAGCTTAGGTCTAAGAGTAAATTGTGTATAGAGTTCCTTTTGGTTTAATATATAGAACTCTATCAGGCCTATTAATGCAGGGGCATGCGATGACCTAACCCTAGATACATGATATTCAGTTGGAAGCTATTCAAATAATAAAATTACGAAACTAACTACTTTCAATAAGAGGAAACTAACAAATCTCAACACGAAGATGAGGTCCGTCCATCCGGATCATGCCCCTTTGCATAAAACCATGTAAAATCATAAAACAGGGAGGATCTAGGGATATGGGGATATCCCAGATCTAGCATAGACCAGTCCACAGTCAAGTTTGGATCCGGTTATCGTGGCTAGGCATCCCTCTTTTCGATCGTACCCAAAAAGGGGGAGGGGGGGGGGGGTTCAGAAAAGGATGAAGGATGTCGAAAAGCGATAGGTTCTCATGAAGTACGAATTAGGAATCAAAGAAGCCTACCTTTCCTCGCACCTTGAAGAAAGAGAGAAGAGAAAACGAAAAATCCGGGGTGGAATCCTCAACACCCGAAGGCCAATCCTGAAACCCTAATCTCTCAAACAAAGAGGAAGAAACTCACGAATTTTCTATTCATTCAATAATTTCGAAATAGGGTTCTCACAGTATATATAAGCTACGAAAATAAAAAAAAGTGCACTAAAGTGCCTGAAAACCAAAGAAATAACGTAAAAACGCCTAAAGTAAATAACGACACTAAAGCGCCTAGAAACAAGGAAATAAATAGAAAAGCGACTAAATGTAAATCCGCTCCATGGTCCAGCGGTCATGATGCTCCTGCACGATCCTGCATCTCGCGTACTCGTAACGCGTTAGAAAATGAGCCCAATGGGCCCGGCGTCCATCCACATCAACTCGTCTGCTCCAACACTCGATCTGCGACGTCGCCTCCTCTGGTACACTCTAAAGGGTGCACCACTGATGTCCGCATCACCTATCTAGCAGGGCAAGGTCTCTGTCCTCCTCTCCTTTGATGTATCTAAGTTTTTTATATGAGCACAATTACATGTGGTGTGCTCCCACCTTTCATTGAAAAAAATAATGATAATAAAATTAAAAGGTGATTAAGAAGAATTATGCTGTATTTTGGCAGAATAAACTATCCATTTGCATGCGCACAACCAATATAGAAGTGCTGTACTTCTGAACAACCCAAGAAATTGGTCCCACTGTAAATGGGTTCTAAGGAATACTATATAGTGATGGTTATCAAATGGATGGTTAACTAGAAATGTATTCAGCTATTCAGTTTCCATTAGCAAATATCCATTCAGTATGTGGTCCACTCTTGTGATGGGTTGATTCATAGCTGATACGTGTAAGCCTATCAGATTCACATAGTTTGTGGGTTATATTGATGTAATATGTCAAGTTCTTCTTTTGGGTGCGATTCAGGTGCCTGGGTAAGTGGATTGATTAAACATGCTCCTGCTATTCGAAACCCCTGCGGGATTTGCCCTATTCAAAGTGTTGGATGAGGGGAAGCTTTCAAAAGTTGAGGTATGCAACCATGCTCCTTTTTTTTTCCTTTGTTTCTTAGTTATTTTCCAAATAATTCATTTCTATGCATGGGTTGTCCAATTTTGCAATCATTGTAGCGGATGTGATCGCACAGTTTTGTATTGATTGCATCTAAAGGGTTTCTCATTATTTGTAATGTGTTGCAGGACTTGTGGAAGGAATTTGCTACATCTGAATCGGCTAGACAGGTCAGATATACAATCTTTATGCTGCTGGTTATTGTATTAAACATTCCTTTTTTCAGTTCAATCAATTTCCTATGTAGTAATGCAGAGTCATTTTCACATGGGCTCGAGTGGGGTGGCCTGTGTGAAGCAGGGGCACACTCGGGGTGGGAGGCCTGTGTGAGGTGGGACCCATGTGAAGTGGAGCCCACAAGCGGGATTCGACCGAGGGCTTGACCTAGGCTATGAGATAAAGGGATTGATTCTCCACGCTCTATCAGTTCGAGCTTTTAGAGCAAGTGGTTAGTTGTCCTGTGTCAATTAGTCTTCATTATAGTTAATCCTTTTTTGAGAAGTGTAACTATGGAGAAATATGCCATAAACAGAGTTTATATCTTGAGAAACCTAGAAATTTGGATGGATGTCGTGAAGTTTGATTCTTTATAGATATTTAAATTCTATTAGAACATTTGCTAAGTCTGACAAGCCCTGCTAAGGACATATGTACCTATAGGATTTTCAATCCTCATTACTGCTATGTGCTAGATCTGAGCCATTCATGCGGTAGGTCGCACCATGAACATGCACTGACTCAGAAATCAGTCCAGTGACATCATGCAGGCAAGATGTGTATGATAAATGGCCGGCTTGCTTGCATTCATTAGTAGCCTACCTGATGGGCAAACTGGCTCGATTTTGGGTCAGGAAATAGGACTCATCTGCTGAAGGGATCTTGTGTGCATTTGCCATATTTGTGTGTGTGCCACGAAGCGAGGCGGCCAAAGGGTTCTCAATCCTCTTGCAGACATATGCTTTGGATTTTTGAAGTGTGATAGATATCACAGACAAGCAGACCCTTTTCTGGCCGAAGTTCTTTGTTGTTTCATGTCTGTTTCTCAAAAGTTTGTTCACTTTTTTCTTTAGAATCTAATGTGCTTTTATTGTTTCATCAACATCAGGTAGTGAAGCTGAAAGCTTTTACCAAGTTTGAGAACACCTCAGAAGCCTTATCAGCAGCTACTTTACTGATTGATAGCAAGCCTAGCAAGGGTCTTCGCAAGTTTCTGCGTACTCACTGTGAAGGAGAAACATTAGCTGTCGCTGATTCAAAGCTAGGAAATGCAATAAAAGAAAAATTGGTCAGTCAGCGAACAGCTTAATGAAAGCATTCGGTTATTTGACAGCTCTGAGATCTTTTGTTATTTTATTGCATCGTGATTAATTGCTTCTTCTTCTTCTTCTTTTCCTTGCAGCAAATAGAATGTCTTCACAACAATTCTGTAATGGAGCTGATGAGGGGGGTTAGAAGTCAGTTGACTGAACTCATATCTGGGCTTGCTGTACAAGACTTGGCTCCAATGAGCTTGGGTTTGTCACACAGCTTATCAAGATACAAGCTAAAATTCAGCCCTGATAAGGTGAAAATCATTTTCCTATGACTCTTTCTGCTTAGTGCTGAAGTTAGATGCACTATTGAATTGAATGCAATAGTTCAATGAAGTGGAAATGTCCAAATTGTAATTACCTTTCCTGTTTCATGGTGTTTCGATATTGGAGCTCTTAAGGAATTGGTGGGACACTGTCAATAAGTTTAGACGATAACCAGAAGAGGAAGTTTAGATAAACCCATTATCAATGGGTGCTTAATTGGGAATCCCAGGCTTTTTGGAATTGGAGGGGTGTTCGGGATGAGCATTGTGTAGTAAGAATAGTTTTATCTAGCCCCATATGTGTTCGCTATTCAAATAGAGCCGAGTTGGAAGCTATCATCATGGGCATTGAGGTTATTCATGAATCTTTCAATCTTCTGGTGGAAAGTGACTTGAGAAGTGTTATTTCTGGGTCTTTTTGTCGGGTAGGTTCCATTGGAAGAGAAGTTTTGTTGTACATGAGATTCGTCTTAGGGGTCAACCCCAATTAGTTGGGATGAGGCTCAGAATAATGATGGTGATGTTGTTGATGTTACGGTAATGAGGGTCCAACTGCTTTTGCTATAATTCATGGAGCTGCAAACTTGATTATAGACTCTCTAGCTAAAAATGGTGTATTGAGGACATCTCTCATAACTATAATTGCATATTCCTTGCCCTAAAGGATTGTAGCATTTGATGCTTCTTTTCTTGATAGATATATAGGTAGATGGATATACAGAGGGAGGGACTGTTATCAAGCTTAAATTGAACTTTTTTTTATACACTTGATATTTGTTTTTGGTGTATTTATCTTAGTCATCCTCTTTGGATTCGCTGTATAAATACCATGACTAATGTTGTTTTGTACACCTCTCCAGGTAGATACAATGATCATTCAGGCGATTGGCTTGTTGGATGATCTTGACAAAGAGCTCAATACATATGCGATGAGGGTCCGTGAATGGTATGGCTGGCATTTCCCAGAGCTTGCAAAGATTGTAACAGACAATATCCAGTATGCCAAGGTTGTGAAGCTAATGGGCAACCGTGTGAATGCAGTGGGCCTTGATTTCTCTGAGGTGGACCAATCAACTTCTTTTCTCTATCACACTAGAGTTGCTTTTAAATGTTCTTTACTTCTAAATTTTGGTTTGTTTTTGCAGATATTGTCAGAAGAGGCTGAGACAGCTCTAAAAGAGTCGGCAGTGATATCCATGGGAACTGAAGTTAGTGATCTTGATTTGGCAAATATTAAAGCCCTTTGTGACCAAGTGCTAGCCCTTTCAGAGTATAGAGCTCAGCTTTATGATTACTTGAGGAGCAGAATGAACACGATTGCCCCTAATCTGACTGCCCTTGTTGGAGAGCTTGTTGGAGCTCGCCTCATTGCTCATGGCGGTAGCTTGTTGAACCTGGCAAAGCAACCTGGAAGCACAGTTCAGATTCTTGGTGCAGAGAAGGTATGTTTTTTGGATGCTTCTTTGAAAGAAAATGGTTTTATTGTTTTACCCAATAGATGGGCCTCTCTTTTGTTAATTTAAGCCATTCATCTGGTGGGTCCCATCATGGGAGCATGGTATACCATGCCTCATTTATCTCCCGGATAGATATCTTACCGATGCAATGGTGGCTTGCAAATGGACAATTACAGCCAACAGTTCACATTTATGGTGTGGCTCACTTGTATGGCTAGGAGAGTAGTCCACCCATATGAGTGGTTTGGATCACCAAAGATGGCCACATATATAGTTTGCCGGGCAAAGCAAGTTTCTTGATTGATCATTGAATACTTCCCCGCTTGAACCTTATGGACTGTTTCTTCAGGTCTAAAGAGGGATTTGATTCATGTTTGATTTTCTATCTTTCTTTTCTTTTTTCTTTTTTATAATTATCCTTACTGTAACAACTGGCCTGCATACATGCATCAGACATTGGATACAGGCGTGGGTACAAAATTATAAATCTCCCTTGGGATGTTGTAATGTGCACAGATGTGCTGACCATTATGATCCATCCACTGACTTATTTTGTGAAGAAATACCCATATATTGTGATCGATCACATGAATCTCATAGTGGAAAGAGACCGGGGAAAGTAAGGCTCATATTTCTAACAGCTAGTGCAGTGCTCTAGATTTTCTGGTCCTCTCCCAGCCATGTAAACACCTACCATGAAATGCCATTGCAGTGTATGTTATGTGGGTTGTGTTTTGCTTTGGTTGTATGCTTGAGAATAACATGTTCTGTTTATAATTATCAGTAGTTGATGGATTTTAAATATGTCTCTGGATCTTTTCCGTTGTAATCAAGTTTTTTAGTCTTGGTTCATTTTGCTTCTCTATAGGCACTTTTCAGAGCTCTGAAGACAAAGCACGCGACTCCAAAATACGGGCTCATCTTCCACGCATCCCTAATTGGTCAAGCACCCCCAAAACTCAAGGGAAAAATTTCTCGATCTCTAGCTGCGAAGACTGCGCTTGCTATTCGATATGATGCTCTGGGAGATGGTCAGGACAACACTATGGGACTTGAGAATAGATTGAAGGTAAAGCACACAAAACCTCAGCCATGATATGTTCTCTCATTCTGTTTTCTTATACTGGAAAGTAATTGCTGCTGTGAAATTTTTGCATATAGCTTGAAGCCCGGTTGAGGAATCTTGAGGGGAGGGAATTGGGTCGCTCTGCTGGGTCAACTAAAGGCAAGCCCAAGATAGAATTTTATGACAAAGATCGAAAGAAGGGTGCAGGGGCATTGATAACAGCTGCCAAGGTACGTGTACTATGAAAAGTTATCTTTTGGAAGGAGATTCCTCAATTATGAATGAGTAAAAACAAAGTCAGGTGCAGCATTTTTAATCCTTGTGGGCCCCATATGTCTTTTGCCCTCTTCTTACAGGCTTTTCTCCTTTTCTTCCTTTACATAACAGCCACTAGCATCATCTAACAGGGGTATTATCCAATGCTTGGGTTGAGCCATTGCACAGTACTGTTTGGGTTTTTAGTTTGTTTTAAGTCTTCCCATTGCTCAGTGAAATGTGCAGGGTGGGAGAATATATCACCGGGGCATGTTTGCTGCTCTCGGGATTTGAACACAAAATCTTTCACTCTGATACCATGTCAAACAACCACTTGATCTAAAAGCTCAAGCTGTTAAAGGATGGTGTAACAATGTATATCAAGGGACTTAACATTCCAACAGTCCTCACCATGGAAGATCAATTCACCAAAAATTTCCCAGATTCAATAATCCTTCACCTTTCAATATGTGGTCAACATAGCATAGATGAAAAGAAAAATGTGGCAACTGTTCCATTCAAGCAATCAATTCCAAAATATGCTATTGCTAGCCCTTTCAAATCTAGGGGTGTTGGTGCATAGGCCATCCACAGTCCCATCATCCCCACATTTTGGATTGCTGCATCATGTGCCCCACTTGTACAATCTGGAAATCCAAATGGTTGCAACTTGTAACATTATCTTTCTTTCTTTCTTTCTTTTTGGAACATGGCATTGAAATAAATACAACTACTTTCATGTTCGATTAAATACAATATGGTCATTTCCTTGCATGTGCAGACCTACAACCCCGCAGCCGATTCAGTACTAGGGAAATCTGCAGAACCAGCAGCAGAGAAACCAGCTGAAGAGCTGGAAGAGACGCCACCCTCTAAGAAGAGGAAGCATAAAGAAGCAGAGCCCTCACAGCCCGAAGAGGAAAAAGAAGAAGAGGACAAGAAGGAGAAAAAGAAGAAGAAGAAGAAGAAGCAGGCAGAGGGGTCTGAGGATGCTAATGTTGAACCTGAAGAGGTAGAAGCAGAAACTAAGAAGGAGAAGAAGAAGAAGAAGAGAAAGCACGAGGAAGCAGAGGATGGAGCAGTGAGCGTCCAGGTTGAGGAACAAGAAGCTGAAACAAGAAGCAAGAAGAAAGAGAAAAGGAAGAAGGAGAAGAAGAGCGAGTGACGTTGGGGGTGTGAACGCGGGATTTCTGCATGGAGCAAGAGGCCAACAATTTTTGGGTATTTAGGCACCGAGAGTTTTTTTTTTTTTTTTTTTTTGTAAAATTTCCTTTACCAGTTTTTTTTTTTTTTTTGGTTAGATCTGTTGGCTTGGGAGTTTTTAAGTTATTGTCTTCAGATTCTTGCTCTCACCATAGCGAGAAATTGGAGAAGAAATGGTTGGAGGGATAGTTGGAACATTGGTGGAATTTCATGAATGTGTTTGGTAGTCTCTGTTTTATATATGACATTCAAAGGCAAGTGTTTTGTTGCTAGCTATGGGCCCTGCTGTGGATGGTGGATGCCAATGTAGTTTTTTGGATCGGAAGACTCCATTTGTTTGAGCTAATCACCAATTTTCTTCAGATTGTAGGTCTGTTGCCTTGCACATGCCTCTTTACATGGTGGTTCTTTTGCCCAACTGGGCCACATGATAAGATGATGTATACAACGGTTCTGACCATCACTGTGTGAATAATCGTAGAACATGTTTCAGCGGTTTGTCAGCTTCACTTTTGAAGCGTGATTTTTGCAACATGGCTTGTTTATGATTACGATAGCTCCAAGCATCACACCTTCTCCACATGTCTATTTGGAATCCTCTCTCTCAAAACTTGCTCTATCACTATTTTATTTTATTTTATTTTCATTAAGGGCACCTGTTCATCTAGACCATCCAATTGAAGGATTTGTTGGATCAGAAAATGTATTGATTGTCCTTAGATGGGTGGTTGATTAGAAACAGTGGCTAGGATTTTCCACTTGGTACAAATTTAGGCTATAGGCTATCCAAGGATGTTCTTTGATTTTAGAGGAGTTTATTTCATACTCTGGCCGAGCATGATGCTTGATATGCAGGCACAAGAAATTGTTACTTGTACCAAAACAGGATTCTTTGAACAATCCTAACCACTAATTTTTGGATGCCTGTTTGTTGAAATTAGATGATTGCGTTCCATTTTTTCAGCCATCCAATAGATGGTGATTAGGTAATAAAAAATCTGTAATTTTCGGTTCATGATATATATACTGGGACCCAAGATATGGGCAGTTTGAGTTACTTGCATGCCAAGTATGCAATGTGCAAGTGATTGCTACTGTGTATCATCTATCACACAGCCAGAGTATCAAATGTTTTATATCATGAATTTGTTGTGGGTTTGTGGGAGTATTTACACCACTGGTCATGACAACCGTGCATTTAGCTTGTCCAGTGCCCATCCAAGCCACTGATCTGATGATGGCCTCCAAAATCTCCCATACTGGAAGATCATAGCTGCCACATCTGTCCTTTTTTTCTGACTAAAATATGGATTATTGGTCTCTCTCCTTAACCATCTATCTGTGGGCTAAGATTGAAATACAGGATCTTCTAGTATGGGATTTTTTTGGTATATTTGTACCGATCAGATCAACGGTTTGGATTGCCCAAACCATGTTTCCCAAATGTGTGGAATCTTGTACAGCATGGAGTCTTAACACTGTAAAAACAAATTGTAATCTCACCAATCAAATGTCTATTACATGCATTCATTCACCTCAACATCAATCTTACTACAAATTGAGTGCATCCACAGAGAAGCACAAGTGCCAATCTGGTTTCTAAGCTTTCCATCAGGTGGGCCATATTGTCTTGTTTCTTCTTCTAAACACCACTCTGATTCACTTCTCAGGTGGGCCTCTGTGTACAAATCAAATGGACGCCTTAAAATAAACAAAGGAAGTTTTAGCTGTGTTCTGTGAATCAATATATTGTGGCCCACCTGAGGAGTTAAGCGGCCTGATGTCTAGGCCAAAAGATCTAAAGATCTAAGCATGTCCCACTAATAGAAAGCTCAAATCTAACATACACTTGTACCTTTATTTTTATAAGATGATGGAAAACGAAGAGAAATGAAACTATCCGGTCCCATCAACAACATCGACGATAAATGACCATGATGCTCCGCCGCTGTGGCTGCAAGCAGATTAGCATGAGAACTAGAGCAATGACCAATGCGACGAGGAGTCCCATGGGCTCGATGCCGCCGCCACTGTCGAACGAGCAGCAAATCTTCCCCATTACAAAACCAAGCTTAGCTTCCTTGTGTGAGAAATGGTTTTGGTTTTGGTCATTTCGCCGGCTAACAAGATTGAAGGGGGACTTGGGAATATTATAAAATGGAAAGTTCTCTATAAAGAAATCTAATATAGTAGTGAAGGTGGTAATCATTGAAGTTGGTTCCCTATAAAGAAATCCAATACAATGCAGATAGAAATCATTGAAGTCTAGTTAGTAGGTATTGATCTCTTATCCATGTGGGGCCCAATTGGCGGGTTGGAGGGATCCATGATCGATTTCAAATGGCCCATTGCCATCATCCTGATTTGATTGATGATGCCAGTCATTTTAACAATTTCCTGATTTGATTGATGATGCCAGTCATTTTAACAATCTAATGGGAAGCCGATTAGAGCTCGGATTAGGTACTACCCCCACCAGGAAGAGAAAGCACGAGGAAGCAGAGGATGGAGCAGCGAGCGTCCAGGTTGAGGAACAAGAAGCTGAAACAAGAAGCAAGAAGAAAGAGAAAATGAAGAAGGAGAAGAAGAGCGAGTGATGTTGCGGGGGGGTGTGAACGCAGGATTTCTGCATGGAGCAAGAGGCCAACAATTTTTGGGTATTTAGGCACCGAGAGTTTTTTTTTTTTTTTTTTGTAAAACTTCCTTTACCAGTGTTTTTTTTTTTTTTTTTTGTTAGATCTGTTGGCTTGGGAGTTTTAAGTTATTGTCTTCAGATTCTTGCTCTCACCATAGTGAGAAATTGCAGAAGAAATGGTTGGAGGGATAGTTGGAACATTGGTGGAATTTCATCAATGTGTTTGGTGGTCTCTGTTTTATATATGACATTCAAAGGCAAGTGTTTTGTTGCTAGCCATGGGCCCTGCTGTGGATGGTGTATGCCAATGTAGTCTTTTGGATCGGAAGACCCCATCTGTTTGAGCTAATCACCAATTTTCTTCAGATTGTAGGTCTGTTGCCTCGCACATGCCTCTTTACATGGTGGTTGTTTTGCCCAACTGGGCCACATGATAAGATGGTGTATTCAACAGTTCGGACCATCACTCTGTGAATAATCGTAGAACATGTTTCAACGGTTCACATTCCACTCCAATATTGTCAGCTTCATTTTTGAAGAGTGATTTTTGCAACATGGCTTGTGTATGATTCCGATAGCTCCAAGCATCACACCTCAACATGTCTATTTGGAATCATCTCTCTCAATACTTGCTCTATCACTATTTTATTTTATTTTATTTTCATTAAGGGCACCTGTTCATCTAGACCATCCAATTGAAGGACTTGTTGGATCAGAAAATGTATTGATTGTCCTTAGATGGGTGGTTGATTAGAAACAGTGGCTAGGATTTTCTACTTGGTACAAATTTAGGCTATAGGCTATCCGAGGATGTTCTTTGATTTTAGAGGAGTTTATTTCATACTCTGGCCGAGCATGATGCTTGATATGCAGGCACAAGAAATTGTTACTTGAACCAAAACAGGATTCTTTGAACAATCCTAACCACTAATTTTTGGATGTGATTGCTTTCCATTTTTTCAGCCATCCAATAGATGGTGATTAGATAATAAAAAATCTGTAATTTTCGGTTCATGATATATATACTGGGACCCAAGATATGGGCAGTTTAGTTTGAGTTACTTGCATGCCAAGTATGCAATGTGCAAGCGATTGCTACTGTGTATCATCTATCACACAGCTGGAGTATCAAATTTTTCATATCATGTATTTGTTGTGGGTTTGTGGGAGTATTTACACCACTGGTCATGACAACCGTGCATTTAGCTTGTCCGGCGCCCATCCAAGCCATTGATCTGATGATGGCCTCCAAAATCTCCCATACTGGAAGATCATAGCTGCCCCATCTGTCCTTTTTTCCGACTAAAATATGGATTATTGGTCTCTCTCCTTAACCATCTATCTGTGGGCTAAGATTGAAATACAGGATCTTCTAGTATGGGATTTTTTCGGTATATTTGTACCAATCAGATCAACAGTTTGGATTGCCCAAACCATGTTTCCCAAACGTGTGGAATCTTGTACAGCATGGAGTCTTAACTCTGGAAAAACAAATTGTAATCTCACCAATCAAATGTCTATTACATGCATTCATTCACCTCAACATCAATCTCACTACAGAACGAGTACATCTAGAGAGAAGCACAAGTGCCAATCTGGTTTCTAAGCTTTCCATCAGGTGGGCCATACTGTCTTGTTTCTTCTTTCTAAACACCACTCTGATTCACTACTTAGGTGGGCCTCCGCATACAAATCAAATGGTCACCTTAAAATGAACAAAGGAAGTTTTAGCTGTGTTCTGTGAATCAATATATTGTGGCCCACCTGAGGAGTTAAGCGGCCTGATGTTTAGGCCAAAAGATCTAAAGATCTAAGCATGTCCCACTAATAGAAAGCTCAAATCTAACATACACTTGTACCTTTATTTTTACAAGATGATGGAAAACAAAGAGAAATGAAACTATCCGGTCCCGTCAACAATATCGACGATAAATGACCATGACGTTCCGCCGCTGTGGCTGCAAGCAGATTAGCATGAGGACTAGAGCAATGACCACTGCGACGAGGAGTCCCATGGGCTCGATGCAACAGCCACAGTCGAACGAGCAGCAAATCTTCCCCATTACAAAACCAAGCTTAGCTTCCTTGTGTGAGAAATGGTTTTGGTTTTGGTCCTTTTGCCGGCAAAGGGAATATTATAAAATGGAAAGTTCTCTATAAAGAAATCCAATATAGTAGTGAAGGTGGTAATCATTGAATTACGGTTGTCTATAAAGAAATCCAATACAATGCAGATAGAAATCATTGAAGTATAGTTAGTAGGTATTGATCTCTTAGCCATGTCGGGCCCAATGGGTGGGTTGGAGGGATCCATGATGGATTTCAAATGGCCCAATGCCATCATCCTGATTTGATTGATGATGCCAGTCATTTTAGCAATTTCCTGATTTTTCACTCTATGGGGAGCGGATAAGAGCTCGGATTAGGTACTACCCCCACTAGGATGCAGCTGGAGACGGACGGGTGCATGACACCTCAGTATTGTGGAAAGCAGGGGGGGCCTACAGCGATGTGATGGGTCTGTCAGCACTCCACCAATACCGAGGTGTAGCCCCCCGCTCTCCACCAATATGGAGGTGCCATGCACCCGTCCGTCTTCAGCTGCGTCTGTGCGGATTAGGCATTACGTGGGTAACACCAAGGTGTTACACTTACCGTGGGACCCACCTTAATGATGTGATGTATATCCACCGCGTTCATCCTTTTCCAAACTATTTTAGAATGTGTTCCAAAAAATTAAACGTCACACCTTCTCCAAATGTCTATTTGGAATCATATCCCTCAAAACTTGCTTTATCACTACCTTATTTTATTTTATTTTCATTTAGGGCACCTGTTCATCTGGACCATCCAATTGAAGGACTTGTTGGATCAGAAAATGTATTGATGGTCCTTAGATGGGTGGTTGATTATAAACAGTGGGTAGGATTTTCCACTTGGTACAAATTTAGGCTATAGGCCATCCAAGGATGTTTTTCTTTGATTTTAGAGTTGTTTATTTCGTACTCTGGCCGAGCATGACACTTGATATGCAGGCACAAGAAATTCTTACCTCTTGTACCAAAACAGGATTCTTTGAACAATCCTAACCACTGACTTTTGGATGCCTGTGTGTTGAAATTAGATGATTACTTTTCATTTTTTCAGCCATCAAATAGGTGGTGATTAGATAATAAAAAAAGCAGGAATTTTCTGTGCATGATATATAATGGGACCCAAGATATGGGCAGTTTAGTTTGAGTTACTTGCATGCCAAGTATGCAATGTGCAAGCGATTGCTACTGTGTATCATCTATCACACAGCCAGAGTATCAAATTTTTTATATCATGTATTTGTTGTGGGTTTGTGGGAGTATTTACACCACTGGTCATGACAACCGTGCATTTAGCTTGTCCGACGCCCATCCAAGCCATTGATCTGATGATGGCCTCCAAAATCTCCCATACTGGAAGATCATAGCTGCCCCCATCTGTCCTTTTTTCCGACTAAAATATGGATTATTGGTCTCTCTCCTTAACCATCTATCTGTGGGCTAAGATTGAAATACAGGATCTTCTAGTATGGGATTTTTTCGGTATATTTGTACCAATCAGATCAACAGTTTGGATTGCCCAAACCATGTTTCCCAAATGTGTGGAATCTTGTACATCATGGAGTATTAACTCTAGAAAAACAAATTGTAATCTCACCAATCAAATGTCTATTACATGCATTCATTCACCTCAACATCAATCTCACTACAGAACGAGTACATCTAGAGAGAAGCACAAGTGCCAATCTGGTTTCTAAGCTTTCCATCAGGTGGGCCATACTGTCTTGTTTCTTCTTTCTAAACACCACTCTGATTCACTACTTAGGTGGGCCTCTGCATACAAATCAAATGGTCACCTTAAAATGAACAAAGGAAGTTTTAGCTGTGTTCTGTGAATCAATATATTGTGGCCCACCTGAGGAGTTAAGCGGCCTGATGTTTAGGCCAAAAGATCTAAAGATCTAAGCATGTCCCACTAATAGAAAGCTCAAATCTAACATACACTTGTACCTTTATTTTTACAAGATGATGGAAAACAAAGAGAAATGAAACTATCCGGTCCCGTCAACAATATCGACGATAAATGACCATGACGTTCCGCCGCTGTGGCTGCAAGCAGATTAGCATGAGGACTAGAGCAATGACCACTGCGACGAGGAGTCCCATGGGCTCGATGCAACAGCCACAGTCGAACGAGCAGCAAATCTTCCCCATTACAAAACCAAGCTTAGCTTCCTTGTGTGAGAAATGGTTTTGGTTTTGGTCCTTTTGCCGGCAAAGGGAATATTATAAAATGGAAAGTTCTCTATAAAGAAATCCAATATAGTAGTGAAGGTGGTAATCATTGAATTACGGTTGTCTATAAAGAAATCCAATACAATGCAGATAGAAACATTGAAGTATAGTTAGTAGGTATTGATCTCTTATCCATGTCGGGCCCAATGGGCGGGTTGGAGGGATCCATGATGGATTTCAAATGGCTCAATGCCATCATCCTGATTTGATTGATGATGCCAGTCATTTTAGCAATTTCCTGATTTTTCACTCTGTGGGGAGCAGATTAGAGCTCGGATTAGGTACTACCCCCACTAGGATGCAGCTGGAGACGGACGGGTGCATGACACCTCAGTATTGTGGAAAGCAGGGGGGGCCTACAGCGATGTGATGGGTCTGTCAGCACTCCACCAATACCGAGGTGTAGCCCCCCGCTCTCCACCAATATGGAGGTGCCATGCACCCGTCCGTCTTCAGCTGCGTCTGTGCGGATTAGGCATTACCTGGGTAACACCAAGGTGTTACACTTACCGTGGGACCCACCTTAATGATGTGATGTATATCCACCGCGTTCATCCTTTTCAAATATTTTAGGATGTGTTCCAAAAAATTAAACGTCACACCTTCTCCAAATGTCTATTTGGAATCATATCCCTCAAAACTTGCTTTATCACTACCTTATTTTATTTTATTTTCATTTAGGGAACCTGTTCATCTAGACCATCCAATTGAAGGACTTGTTGGATCAGAAAATGTATTGATGGTCCTTAGATGGGTGGTTGATTATAAACAATGGGTAGGATTTTCCACTTGGTACAAATTTAGGCTATAGGCCATCTAAGGATGTTTTTCTTTGATTTTAGAGTTGTTTATTTCGTACTCTGGCCGAGCATGACACTTGATATGCAGGCACAAGAAATTGTTACCTCTTGTACCAAAACAGAATTCTTTGAACAATCCTAACCACTGACTTTTGGATGCCTGTGTGTTGAAATTAGATGATTACTTTTCATTTTTTCAGCCATCAAATAGGTGGTGATTAGATAATAAAAAAAGCAGGAATTTTCTGTGCATGATATATAATGGGACCCAAGATATGGGCAGTTTAGCTTGAGTTACTTGCATGCCAAGTATGCAATGTGCAAGCGATTGCTACTGTGTATCATCTATCACACAGCCAGAGTATCAAATTTTTTATATCATGAATTTGTTGTGGGTTTGTGGGAGTATTTACACCATTGGTCATGACAATCGTGCATTTAGCTTGTCCGGCGCCCATCCAAGCCATTGATCTGATGATGGTCTCCAAAATCTCCCATACTGGAAGATCATAGCTGCCCCATCTTGTTAGGATAGAAGGGCCGGCAGCGGAAGCAAAGCCGAACACAAGCAGCAAATTGAATCAAACAAGCAACACAATGCAATCACAATACATGCAACCAACCACACTTAGACAATCCAAATTTAATGTGGAAAAACCCCTCACGGGTGAAAAACCATGGCACAAAGCGAGACCAATCCACTATAATATTAGAAGTTATAAGAGATGGAATCCAAAACCCAAAATCACAAGCCCACAAGAGAAATCTAAGCTTTCCCAAGAAAAAAACCCTTTTCTTAAGCTCTTTCTCTCACCTAGAACCTCTCTCAATCTCATTTCCAATCTAGGATACATCTAATCCTATAATACACTCCTTAAATAGGAAAAAATCGAGGTTAGAAACTCTCTGCGCAAAACTGCACAAGAAACCTACTATCACAGGGAAACTGCCGACCGATTGCCTGGCCGGCCAGCCAAATGCCCAAAAAACGCTCCAGCAACTTTGCTGCCTTGGTTCCACCGTGACCGACCGGTCGGTGGCCTCTGTTGCATAAGGTTAAGGCGTCCGTTTCCAACAAACTTCACTACGACTCCAATCTTTATGCACCACCTTGCCACGCACAACCTCCATCTCTACTTCGTCGTCATCATAGTCTCGTCGCTTCTCGTGTTTCATCGACTTTGTCCTTGCATCTTCGCACGCCTTGTTGCTCTTCTCATGTGGCCCTTTTTCTCTTGCCACATACGAGCAACCATAGATCCCGCCGCTCCACCATGAATTGTGCCATCGACCACCTTGTAAAGATTATCGCACCTCCGTGCCTTTATCATCACGAGTGCTCTCTTCAACACTTTACAATACCGATCACAGTCAATGAACCTGCACCCTTTCACCTCAAGTGCACCAAGAGATATCACATTCCTCTTCATCTCAAGGACATGCTTCACACTTTCAAAGATTCGTTCGACTCTATCAAACATCCTAATGTGCACTGAACCAATACCCACCACATTGCGAGCATAACCATCACCCACAACCACCGATCCACCATCATACTCTTTATATGTCATGAATGAACTCCGATCAGGACATACGTGACATGATGCACCTGAATCCAAGAGCCACTTTCCACCAAGAAACTCTATGCCGGATATAGTCAATACATCACAAACATCACCACGGTCCTCTACGGTATTAGTCTCCTCCCTAAAAGAATATCCAGATTTCTCCTGCCTTTTTCCGGGATTCGAACAATCATTCTTCACATGTCCTTCTTCCCCACAATTTTAGCATCTCACCCTATACTTCCACTTGCCCTTTGATTTAAATCTCAATAACGAAGATCCTCCACCCCGCTCAGAATTCCTTCCCCTCATTACTAATACCTCATTCGTAAAGGGACTCATGCTACTGTTTTTCCTTATCATTGCCTTCGCCTGAAGGGCTAAGATAACAGTTTCCACGCCAATAGTCTCCCTACCTGCACACAACGAGTCCTTAAGCGACTCATACGATTCTGAAAGAGAATTCAACAGGATAAACGCTTAATCGCAGTCCTTCATCGGTTCATCTACATCCATCAACTTGTAAATAAGCCCATTGAAATTGCTAATGTGGCTCTCAACATCAGTCCCCTTCTCCATCCTCAAATTATACAACTAAAGCTTCAAATATATGCGATTTTTCAGAAATTTCTTCATGTCGATATTCTCCAATTTCGCCCATGTTTCAGTCGCAGTTTTCTCTTTCATGACGTTATATAGGACCTCATTTGCCAGGCACAATTGGATTGAGATATTGGCTTTTTCATTGATCTTCCTCCACTCTTCTTCTTTCATAGCCTCCGGTCGCTCTCCAATGAGCGTATCTTCACCTTCCAAAGTTCAAAATTATTTTTCCCCGAATACTTCTCTATGTCGAACCTCATGCCCAATGTCATGCTCTTGTCTCATATCTGAATTTCTGCTACACCCCAACAATCTCTCTGATACCAATTGTTGGGATAGAAGGGCCGGCAGCGGAAGCAAAGCCGAACACAAGCAGCAAATTGAATCAAACAAGCAACACAATGCAATCATAATGCATGCAACCAACCACACATAGACAATCCGAATTTAATGTGGAAAAACCCCTCACGAGTAAAAAACCATGGCACAAAGCGACACCAATCCACTATAATATCAGAAGTTACAAAAAATGGAACCCAAAACCCAAGATCACAAGACCACAAGAGAAATCCAAGCTTTCCCAAGAAGAAAACCCTCTTCTCAAGCTCTTTCTCTCACCTAAAACCTCTATAAATCCCCTTTCCAATCTAGGATACATCTAATCCCGTAATACACTCCTCAAATAGGAGAAAACTGAGTTTAGAAACTCTCTGCGCAAAACCGCGTAAGAAACCTACTACCACAAGGAAACCGCTGGCCGGCCGGATGCCCAAAAAACGCTCCAGCAGCTTTGCTGCCTTGGTTCCACCGTAACCAACCAGTCGGTGGCCTCTGTTGCATGAAGGTTGAGGCATCCGTTTCCAACACATCTGACCTTTTTTCCTACTAAAATGTGGATTATTGGTGTCTCTCTCCTTAAAATCCATATGTGGGCTAAGATTGAAATACAGGATCTTCTAGTATGGGATTTTTTGGTATATTTGTACTGATTAGATCAACGGTTTGGATTGCCCAAATGTGTGGAATCTTGTACATCATGGAGTCTTAACTCTCATAGATGAGTGTAAAGAGCTTCTTGTAAAAACAAATTGTAATCTCACCAATCAATTGTCTATTACATGTATTTATTCACCGCGACATCAATTTCACTACAGAACGAGTACATCTAGAGAGAAGCACAAGTGCCAATCTGGGTTCCAAGCTTCGATCAGTTGGGCCACACTGTCTTGTTTCTTCTTTCTAAACACTGCTCCCATTTCACTACTCAGGTGGGCCTCTCTGTTCAAATCAAATGGACATGTTAAAATATACAAAGAAAGTTTTAGCTGTGTTCTGTGATTAATCAATATATTGTGGCCCACCTGAGGAATTAAGCGGCCCGATGTCTAGGCCAAAAGATCTAAAGATCTAAGTGTGCCCCACTAATAGAAAGCTCAGATCTAACATACACTTTGTACCTTGAAGTTTATAAGATAATGGACAACAAAGAAATGAAGCTAACTGGTCCCCGTCAACGACAACGACGATAAACCTCCGCCACGACCTGCCGCCGCCACGGCTGCAAGCAGATTAGCATAAGGACTAGAGCAATGACCAGTGCCATGAGGAGGCCCATGAGATCGATTCCGCCACCGCCTTTTGATTCCGAGCAGCAAATCTTCCCCATTACAAAACCAAGTTAAGCTTCCTGAATTGGGTGAGAAATGGTTTTGGTTTTGGTTTTGGAGTTTTTTTAGGCAAACATGATTGAAGGTGAACTTGGGAATTAAAAAATGGAAAGGTCTCTGTAAAGAAATCCAATATATTGAAGGTGGAAATCATTGAAATACAGTTCTCTATGAAGAAATCCAATACAATGAAGATAGAAATAATTGAAGTATGGTTAACAGGATTGATCTCTGATCCATGTGGGGCCCAATAGGCCCACCTTTGGTCAAGGTAGACCATTGGGTTGGAGAGATCCATCATGGATTTCACATTGCTCAATATCATCATCCTGATTTGATGATCACAATCATTTTAACAATTCCTGTGAATGGTTGGTGAGACCATTTTTCACTTTGTGTGACACATGGTGGGACCCTGTTGAGAACCTAACCAATACACCAAAAGCCCTGGGACTTTAAATCATTAGTACCGTAACATTCCACAGCCGACATCTACGGTGGTGCTCACTCTGGCCTCTACTCTAGGTAGCCCTTTTCAGGGCATGGCAACTACACTTTGATTATCCAAATAGCCTTTTCCACTTGGTGTTTACACCCTACTTGCTCAGGTAGCCCTTTCCACAACATAGCGGCTTTCACTTTGGGGCGTGGCTTGATCCACTGAGGTGGGTGGGATCCCTAACCGTAGGGCCCACCGTAATGAATGTGCTTTGTATGTATGCCGTCCATCCGTTTTGAAAACTCATTTTAGGGCATGATGCTAAAAATGAAGCAGATGCAAATCTCACATGGACCATACCACACGAAACAATAATAATCAACCACTAAAAGCTTCTTGTGGGCCACAAAAGTTTTGGATCAAGCTGATATTTTTGTGGTCTCTTGTACGGGTCTTTGTGACCTTATCAAGAGGTTGGATGGAAAATAAACATTCTGTTGGCCCCCATGAATTTTTCTATGGCGGGGATTCAACTATGATTGTTTCCTGTAGTATAGTCTGCCTAAGATTTGAATTTGCTTCCTCGGATCATGCCATAAAATGAATTTTCAAAATGGATGGACGGCTAAATATAAGGCACATACATCACAATGGCCCCATACTTAGAGATCCACCTAGGTGGATCCAGTGTCCACCTAAATCATGCCCTTCACTTTGGTCCATGTTGCCCTTTTCATAACTCAAACACAAGACATAGACTTGCACACAAGACAGGGTGTTAGCTCTGATACCAATTGTTAAGAATTAATTGATATGCCAAAAGCCCCAATATTGATAGAACACATCCTTCTCCCCAACGGTTTCACCGTAATCGTGAGTGAACCCACGCATGCACATGAAGGTCACATTGTAAAAATGAAATGCAAGTTTTTAGCCGTCCATTTATTTTGTACGCTGTGGCCCGCTTGTTGTTTGAACTGGACTGCTCTTTTGGGCCGAAGAACATCCATGGTTGCCCCACCCGGTGGACGGCCTGGATGTCCCACGTGTATGCAACTCTGGCATGTGGGAGGCTTATAGTGAGACTAGTGGAATAAGAAAGACTTGTTCAATTTTAATTGGCTTTCTTCTATCTCCTTTGAGACCTTGACAAAGACAAACTGTGGAGGAGGAAATATCTGGTACACAGCCCTGCATCTCTGCGATGGTACACTTGTTTTTAAATTCCAGCAAGTGGAGCCAATAGTTCTCTCATCCAAACCGTTGATCTCTTGTATCCAACCATGAATGGACAATTCCTAAAATATTTACTGGACAGAAGAATCTTAACCTTTCAAAGTGTGGCCTACAGCTGGTTAGGAGGAAAAACACAATAACAGTTCAATATTCACCTGAAAATGTTTATAATGTAGGTCCACATTTAACTGAAAAAGGTCCTATAATAGTTTGCTGGAATTTTCCAAGAGGGGAGACTTTTTAGGGCATGCCCCATCCACAGTGATGCTAGATAGACTAATGGTCTGCTGGGGACAAAGAAAAATAGCTTTATATGCTCTAAGGTCACTCCAACTAATGGATTAACCTTTTGGGTGTGACACAACACTGGTACCAGAATAAGGTTATCCGTCTAGGTCCATGCCATGGTGGCACCCATGCCCTAGGAGGTAAGCCAAGACTAAGTTCTGAGGGCATCAGGACCCACAAGTGAAGGGGTAACCTCCACATCCCCTATTGGGGGGGGGGGGGGGGGGGGGGGGGGGGGGGGGGGGGGGGGGATGATGAAAAGTAGCTTCATTTACTCTAGTGTGGTCACTCCACCTAATGGGTTAAGATTATCAAAACATAGGGTCACTTCTGAAAATTGAAAACCCATCAATACAGTGTAAAGATAAGGTGCAAGTAGTGTATGGATGGGAAGATGGTGTGGCGGTTGGTGGCGATGGCTTGTCTTTTAGGTTATATGGGGTGAGAGAAATGATCGGTGTTTTGAAAATAGGTCTTGATTATGTAGGCTTGGTAGTGGGGAAGATTACCTTTTTGGGTGGTTGAATGGACTACTACATTTAAGGATTTGGACGCTTGTGTTTTTATTATCTTTTTAAGTTTGTAATTATTTTGCTTTTGCTTTGTATTCTTTTCTGCCTTTATTTTTAGGTGGCTTGTCAATAAAGGTTGTGTAACCCTTTCGAAAAGAGAAGATGCCAATAGAGTGGATGTGATGGCTCACCACAATTTAGAAAATGGAGGTGATTCGTCCTCTTCACATGAGACACTCACGTACAGTTATCTAGACCATCTGAACATTTACGGGTGGATCATGTCTCTAAAACCACACTGATAACTAATCCTAAACGTCCATTTGAAGTCTAAATTCCAAAGGCAAAATCAGATTGCTGGTACCAACTTCTTGCTGCAGATTTGGGTTGTGATCCATCACAGTTAGGTCACACTTGGACGGTTCGGATTGCCTAGGGGTTGAAGAGTCTATCACTGAGACTTTTAAATGGTGCAAAACTATCAATCTATTCCGTGTGCGCTGAGGTGCAGATTTTTTGCTTTACTCTCTCTTTTTCTTTTTCTTTTTTTATTACACACGCACTCACACCCCGGCTCGTACCACAGTGGGATTTCACCACAATTGGTACTTGAACCCATACCCTCTTGTGAGGCTACCACTGAGGCATGAGTAAGGACCCAAATATATATACTATCAAGGTGTACATAGCTCAGTATAATCACAGGTTCATTTGGCATCTTTAAATCTAAAAAGAGATTTTTCAAATAAGAGTTAGTCTAGTAAACAAAATGTTTTTTTATAATAAGCTCATTTAATAAAATTACTTTTCAAAACTGAAAATGTTCTAGAAATAAGTTCAAATAAGAGGGTTTTTTTTTTCCTTACTCATGCCACAGCGGTAGACTCACAAAGGTTTCAGCACGAGCTCATGGGTGCAAGCGCCCATTGTGGTGTGAGTGTGTAGGAGTGTGTTAAAAAAATATAAAGAAAAAAACCAAAACAAAGGGCTTTTTTTTAATTGATGTCATTTTTAAAATTTACAATGACTCCATTATAAGAATAATCCAAACGGTTGTTTTGGTGGATCTTATCATAAATCTACCATGCCCCAAATGAAAAAAAATGAAAAAAGAATGAAGGGCTATAATATTCATGTTTGAAGACATTTGGGCCATCCATCATGTCGGACATTGGATGTGGATTGTCCATCATATGGAGCCCACTTTGATGTGGACCATGGTGTGGGCCAAGCCTTCTAAGTGGGTTGTCCATCATGCAAGGCCAGTATTGGATGTAGACCATTGAACTTTGACATGGACCGTCCATTATGTGGGGCCCACCCTGATGTAGGTGATCCATCATGTGGGGCCTACCATCAATGCTATCGTCCTTTATGCGGTGCCCTTCAACGTCCATTACCCATCACATGGAGTCCACATTTGATGTGTCCATCTTGTGGACCCAACCTTCGAAGTTGGTTGTCCATCATGTGAGGCCCACTTTTAATGTCCACCATCTATCGTGTGGGGTGCACCTTCTATGTGGATCATCATCATGTTTAGCCAAATTGGAAATGAACCATCCATCAAGCAAGACCTTGGATGTGGACTATCCATTAGGTAGGGCCCACTTGATATGAACCGTTTATCACGATACTTTGATGTGGGTCATCCATTATGTGAGGCCCACTCCGTCCATTATGTGGGCTCACATTGATGTGGATGATTCATATGTGGAGCCCACCTTCAATATGGGTCTTTCATCATGTGGGTCCACCTTTGATGTCACTCATTCATCATGCGGGCCCACCTTCAATGTCTACCATCCATCATGGATCCGACCTTTGTTGTGGATCATCCATCATGTGGGGTTCACTTGATGTGGATAGTCCATCATGCAGCTACATTACATTTTGATGTGGGTCATCCATCACGTGGGACCCACCTTTGATATACTACATTTTGATGTGGGTCATCCATCATGTGGGACCCACTTTTGATATGAACCATGTATTATGTGGGACCACCTTGATGTGGCTACTCACCATGTGGGGCCCAACCTTCAATATGTTGTTCATCACGTGGCCTCAACCTTTAATATGGGTCATTCATCACTTGGGTCCACCTTTGATGTCAACCTTCCATCATGTGATCCCACCTTCAATGTCCATTATCCATCATGTGGTCCCACCTTCAATGTCCATCATCCATCATATGGATCCCACTTTGATATGGACCACTCATCAGTTGAGGCCCACTTGATTTGAATCATCCGGCCACATTATGATGTGAGCTATCCATCATGTGGGGCCCACTTTTGATGTGAACATTGCATTATGTGGGCCCACCTTGATGTGGATAATTCATCATGTGGGGCTCCAATTCCAATATGGGTCATTCATCATGTGGGCCCACTTGAGAGAGATTGTAAAAAAGAGAAGAGCGTGAGATCAGAATTACTTTAAAAGTTTAAGAACAAACTTTTCCCAAAATTATTTGAGTCCAAAAACACTTTAAAAAAAGTGACTTTGCCATCACATATCTTTTAGAAGCTTTTTACCAATTTCTCAAAAATTAAGTGGCAAGCTTAGAAATCTATCAAGCAGGTTATTTTCAAATAAAAACTTATTTTTTTAGAATAAATAGATAAGCTCTTATCTTAATGGAGATGCCAAACAGCCGTACTACTTGAGAAATTCAGGCTTTAAGAATAATGAAATCATTACATACAACCATAGTATCCTAAGCTTTCTATGTTACACCATTATTTCCCACCAACCTGTCGATGTGCATAACATCAGAACCGTAAAAAAGGTGGGAACCATAATGAAGATCACCTGACACAAAAATCAAGCTCATCCACTCATCAGTTAGTCTGCAATTGTATGTTAGATCACACATCATCAATTGATTCATTTTGGTGCTGTAGGCCAACTGATGAGTGGATGGACTTGATTTCTACACCAGGTGATCTTCATGATTTTTCCTACCATTTGCACGGTTCGGATTTCCTGTCCATGTGACACATTGATGAGAGAAATGGAGTAGCCAGGTGAGCTTCGCATACTATGGTTGCATGTGATGATGGCTCCAGGAAGATGCATGGGATCTCCTTCCAAAACACCTTCTCATATTATAGTATTGTTACAATCATATAACCTATTATATTAGCCTTTCGTAGGGTGCATCATTTCCTCGTCTCTCCTAAATACAAATATGCCTGGCATTTTTAAATTAAATTGATGTTTCAAAATTTAGCTGTGGCTATGGGTGTATGGCATGGGTGTGCCTGTTCAAGCAAGTTCGAAGAGTTATATCCTTTTATTTTTTATTTTGAAACAATGTGTCCTTGTGGGCACAAGGGTTGGGTACTAATCCAAGAAAAATAAATAAATAAAACTTTTATAAAAGTTGTTAATTGTTTTCTTGCTCAGATTAAGATTGTAAATGGTTCAAACTCATGTAAAGTGGGTGCACGCTGAACCGAATGATAATTGTTGTATCCTAGAAGTTGATTGCTCAAAAAATTCTATAACACCTGGGATGCGGTGCAGGAGGGCAAAATCAACTTCAAGTCAAATAATTCCAAATCACTCCTCAACTTCTATAATTGATGAGTTTTTTCTTTTTTTCATTTTTAATTTTATATATTTTAGATAATTTTTCAAATCTCATGTTCCAACATGCCTCGCAGGAAACACTAAATCCAAGCCATTCACAAGGTGGGTCCCACCGTGAACATACCCCAAGCGAAAGATCAGACCCATCCAACATCAGTGCAGCACCCATCCAAGCCATTGATCTGATGATGGCCTCCTAAATCTCCCATACTGGAAGATCATAGATGGCCCATCTGTCCTTTTTTCGAATAAATGTAGATTATCGGTGTATTTCTTCTTACCCATCCAACTGTGGGCTAAGATTGAAATATAGGATCTACTGGTATGGGGTTTTTGGGCATATTTTTTCCCATCAGATCAACGGTTTGGATTGCCCAAACCATGTTTGTGGAATCTTGTACATGAGGGAGTCTAACTCTCTTATAAATGGGTGCAAAAACTAACAAAAACGCTGTAATTTCACCAATCAAATCTCAGTTAAGATGTATTTATTCACTTCAACAACAATCTCACTACAGAACAAGTACATCTAGAGAGAAGCATAAGTGCCAATCTGGTTTCTAAGCTTTCCATCAGGTGGGCCATGCTGTTTTCCTTCTCTCTAAACACTCCTCCGATTCACTCCTCAGTTGGGCCTCTGTGTACAAATCAAATGAACACCTTCAAATAAACAAAGGAAGTTTTAGCTGTGTTCTGTGATTAAATATATTGTGGCCCACATGAGGAGTTATGCAGCCTGATGTCTAGGCCAAAAGATCTAAGTGTGGCCCACTGATAGAAATCTCAGATCTAGCATGCATTTATACCTTTATGTTTAAGATAATGGAACACAGAGAGAAATGAAGCTAACTGGTACTCCCTGTCAACAACAACGATGATAAGCCTCCCCCACGAGCTTCCGCCGCGGCGGCTGAAAGCAGATCATCATGAGGACTAGAGCAATGACCATCGCAAGAAGGAATCCCATGAAATCGATGCCGCCGCCGCCGCCGCCGCTATCTTGGCATTCCCAGTAGCAAATCTTCCCCATTACAAAACCAAGTTAAGCTTCCTGAATTGGGTGAAAAATGGTTTTGGATTTGGTTTTGGTTGTGGAGTCTTTTTTGTAGGCAAACAAGTTCAAGGTTGGCTGAGGGGGTATATACATAGTGCGTAGGATAAGAAAGACTTGGTCAGTTTTTAATGGCCTTTTTTCTCTCTCCATTGAGACCATCACAAAGACAAACAGTGGAGGAGGAATTATCTGGTGGTACACAGCTCTGGATCTTTGTGATGGTACACTTGTTTTTAGTTCCAGCAAGTGGAGCCCAGAATTCTGTCATCCAAACCATTGATCTGTTGTATCCTATCATTGATGGACGATTCCTAAATTATCTACTGGATAGAAGAATCTTAACGTTTCAAAGTATGGCCTACAGTTGGTTAGGAGGAAAAACACAATAACGGTCAATATTCAGCTGAAAAGGTTGCTAATGAAGGTCCACATTCTTCAACTGAAAAGGGTCCTAGCATAGTTTACTAGAATTTTCCAATATAGGAGATTTTTGGGGCATTCTCCATCCACAATGGGACTTAATTAGTAGACCAATGGTCTGGATTACCAAAATATGGGGCCACTTCTGATAAATTGAAAACCCATGTACCGAGTGCAAAGATGCAGGCCGTGTAAAGATGGGAAGATGGTGCGGTGGTTGGCGGCTATGGCGTGTCTTTTAGGTCACATGGGGTGAGAGAATAATTGGTGCTTTAAAAATAGACGTGGTTGTACGGAGGCTTGGTTGTTGAAATAGACGTGTCAGGATGTATGACGTGTTGCATGTACCTCTGCTTTTAAGGATTTGGATGCTTGTGTCGTTATTATCCTTCTAGGTTGGTAATTGTCATGTTTTTGCTTTATACTCTTTTAAGATTTTACGCTGAGAATTCTCAGGGCATATGATATTCTCATATTATACTTTGACTCTCCATATTTATTAAGTTGTTCATTATGGAGGATGAAAAGTCAAATTTACTCTTGATGGGAAGATTTTCGTAGAACCGAAAGCCGGGTCTTTCCCAATGTGAAGCTCCATGGAATCAGAAATTATGTTGGCCATAACTTTTTTTTTTCAAGAATCAAACCATCTCTAGTTACATGACCTAATTTTTAGTCATAAAAAATGAACCTAATCAGTGATTTAGGTGGACTATATGATTGAAAACAATGTACAATGTTATGCTCAACCATGTTGAATGTTAAATACTATATTTTACCTTTCAATTGTACTCTAATTTTATACACAGAAATACATTAAGTTAATCTAATTATATGTGTTTTTGATATACAAGGTACTTTGGAAGTTCAAGATGAATTTGTGGTTAAATTGATGAATTAAAGCCCAAAAAGAATATACCTTGAAGATTTGAAGATTTAAAGCTTGAAAATGAAGATTTTAAGACCTAAAGATCCATGAAAACCAAGTACTTAAGATGGAGAGAAGACTGAAAATTCATGCACTTAAATAACTGAAAAAACAGACAGTTCGGTGCAGCCGAAGGTGCCTTTAGTGCGACCAAACATGGTGAAAATTATCTAGCAAGGAATAGCAGAAAACAAAGTTAATTCTGTGCGACCGAACATGCACGAAAGTGGACAGCAAGTTTCAAAATTTTCTAGAGTTAATTCGTCTGCATTCGAAGTATACTTCGGTTGGCTTTGGTGTGATCGAAGGTGTACATCGGTGCAACCAAAGCGTAACAAAAGTGCATAAATTTTAAGTCAGTGCAAAGTCGATGCAGATTTTTTCAATTTAAAGGGGTGTTCTAGGCTTCTCAAAACATGAATTAGGGTTTGGAAGAGAGAGTGAAGACGGAGCTTCTACGAAACAATTTTTCTTCTTCAATCTTTCAATTCTAGTTTATTTTTCATGTTTTTGTTTGAGTTTTTGTTAATCATATCAATGGTTGGTTAAATCTCTTGGCTAGGGCTAAGAGGTGAAGCTTGTACTTATTTTTAATATTCTGGTTTACTTGGATTGGAATTTATAATTTAATTGTTGAATATTTCATTGAATATAGTTTAAATAAAGTTCTAGTTTTAATTTACTTTAATCTATTGTCGACTCCGGGCATATTTGATGCTTAGGAAGGCCAAGATTAGTTACTTATCTGTTTTGTAAAATATTGATCTGTAAAATTCATTGATCTATTTTAGATTACGGGTACGATAGATGCTTTGAACTCTCTGCGATCAATAACTTGATGGTTAATGTGGGAACTAAATCAATGAATGTTCTAATCTGTTTTGTGATTGTTGAATTATGATTTAACTACTCTATCATCAAGCTGGATAGGATAGGACTTCGATTCCAGTTGTGTTATCAATCGAATCAAGTAAATTAGGCAATAAGAATGGCTATAAGTGGATCTTTGGCGCTCTAGTGTCTCTAGTTATTGATTCTCTTTAAAACTTTTAGATTTTCATTGTACTTCAACTTAATTCATATTTCTTAATTAGTTCTTAATTCAAGTTATAGTTTTAAGTTATTTTGGAAACGTACCACATAAGTCCCTGTGAGATCGACATTGGATTCACCAAGTATATACTATTGCACAGCCCTGCACTTGGGGTTTGCCCAACAACCCTCCAAACTATTTTCCTCTTTGTGCCCCACCTGAATCATAGATTGTCTTTATTCTTGGACCCTAAGTCTAATGTTTTTCGTGAAATCTAATGGTTGGAGTGGATTGCTTATAATCGTCATAGTGGGCCCTGTAAAAAATCAACGTTGGACATCTCTCCCAACTGTTTTCTTTGGTAAGGCCCATATGAGAATCACAATCAGCCTTACTTTTTGGCATTGGGCCTAATGTGGGATTACATAACTAATGGTCTAAGTGGATTTCACATACACATTATGGTGGGCTTAGGTGTGCCTCTCATTATTATCTTTAATATAAGAAAGCTAGATCTCTTCAATCAACGACAAGAAGGACACCACTGCATATACGAAAGTTAAATCTCGAAAAGCAGATTACATGGTGTGCACCAACCTCGGTGGTGTGTTGGTGTAACCAAGTTTTACGGGTCCCATCATGATGTATGTGTTATATCCACACTTTCCATCCATTATAAAAAGATCATCTTAGGGCATTGGCCAAAACCGAGGTAGATCTAAAGCTCAAGTGGACCACACCATAGAAAGCAATGGGCATTGAACACCCACTATAGAAAACTTCTTAAGGCCACAGAAGTTTTAGATCAAGTTGATATTTGTCTTTTCCCTTCATCCATTTTTGTGTGACCTTATGGACAAGTTAGATGCCAAAAACATCATGGTGAGCCCTAGGAAGGTTTAACGATAGTCATCATTATTCATGGCAATCCAATCAAACATGAGGTCACACATGTGATTGAGGGTTTGTATTCGGATTATGATGCACGGGCGTTCCAGAGTCTACTCAACTCAAGGTTTGATTGAACAGCCGCTATTCCCTCACATTGAGATGGACAAATTGGAGGCTGGACATAGGATCTAGTTATCCTCTCAACCATCGGTTGCACTCAGCATTCAAGTGATTTGTGAAAGGGTAGGATTAACCCTTCCGAATGGATTCTTTTTGTCTTGTGACAATAGACATGCAGTCTCTGGACTTAAGAACTTATTCTTTTAACGTGATTCACTATCATAGTTTAATAGTAAAAATAGAGAAAGAAAATATAAGCTAAAAGTATTCTTTTATTAATGATTTTTACAATATTAGCACTCACAATCCAATCGGGGTACAATGATCTATTCACTACCCAATCGGGATTGAGCTTCGTGGCGGAACAGTCGTGATGTGCGGGATGGTCTTCTATCCATCGCTCAATTAACAATTGGGCCTCGTGGCAAGACGACTGATGGCAGGTTGATCTTCGATGATCTGTTCGTTGCTTGGTCAGAACCAAGCTTCGTGGCGAGATGGCCAATGAGGTGACAACTTATTCATAATCTTAGTATGAACCAAGCACAAGGAAAAATCGTTGTGATTTAACTATCTGTTCGTCATCTGGTGTGGACCAAACTTCTTGGTCAAAAGGCCAGCGGAATAACCCAACAGGTAGCAGGAAATTCCCGCAACCTTCTATTCGAAACTGAGCAATCTTCCTTACGAGCAGAATGTCGTGGATAAAGAGTGAAAAGATGAACTACTGATAAAAAAAACTAGGGGCCCATGCTATACGTAGTGATGCAGTTGAAACTAAAATAAAGTAAAAAAATAAAGATAAATGTCCATAGTAGACAAATAAATAAGAGTTATTTAATTGTATTAGCATGAGGTCTGTAATGGCGTGAGGCCTGGAACCCTTCGTAAAGCATTATTTATATAGGCTTCTAGGAGCTAGTGGCCTTACGTAGTCTTCAACATCGTAAAGGATTTGGATGATCAATTGTGAAAATCTCTTTGACTCTTTCTCATCAGCATGGCATATTGTGTACGACCAAGTGTACGAGAAATATACTCTCACGTGCGTCAGCTGAAATCTTCACGTTTCCGGACTCCGGCATTAGAAAGTTGTTGTGATCCTTATGTCACTTAGCTTTGACATCTTAGAGAGTTGTTTTTGGCAAAGTTTTAGCATTTAATGCTAAATAGAGACATCCTTCGATGGAATTTTAGCATTTAATGCTAAAAGAGAGACTTGCTTTAATGAGACTCCTACTTTTTGCAGAGAATATTTTTTATAAAATTCTAGCATTTAATTCTCTCTCATGCACACTTGTATACTTTCTCTTCTTAAAGTCATCTATACCACATATGACATGGTTGCCACGCGACGTCTTCTGAATCGTTTTATCTAGGTATGCCAGATAGCGTATAAACAATGATGGAGAGTGTAAGTAAGACTTTGTCTATCATTTAGTGCGTAGTGTCAACACGTGGCGTCATCTCATTGGTCCATGTAAGTGTACCAAAAACAGGTGTAAATAGTCATTATCTCCATTGCTTTATGTGGTGTGTTTCGCTTGAATTTTGGATCTATCTCATTTTTGGGCCCACGCCCTAACATGATATCACGAAATGGATTGATGGTATAGATATAACACATACATCATGGTTGAACCCACAGAACTTGGTGATGTCAACACACCACCAAGATCAATGGTGTGGCAAACCATACAATTCACTTCCTAAATCTCGCAAGCAGTAGTTGCGGGGAGGATGCCACTACGAATTTTTGGATGCGTATGTGAAATCTACTTTGACCATTAGTTGTGTAATTCGACATTTGGCCATGGCAAAAACAAAACTTGGTTCACCAGTGATTCAGATGTGTAATTCAACATTAGGCCCACACTGGAGGAAATAATTGGAAGAGATGTCCAACGTTGATTGTTTTACAAGGCCCACTGTAAAGATTATAAGAAATCTACTCCAATTATTAGATACACCCCCCCCCCCCTTAAAAAAAAAAAAAAAAACAAGGCCTAAGGCCTAAGAATCCAAACAATCCATGATTCAGATGGGTCACACAGAGGGAAATAGTTTGGAAGGTGGCCATCACCACGTACACCGTTTTCATTCATACAATCAACTTAAATCACAAATGGGGCTCATTTTTAATACATATGCCTAAAATTAAGTCAGGAACAACATACTTCTGATTTACTTCTGATATCTCGGAGTATAATTTCCAATCCAACCCAAACGGGTTTCTATTACGCAAAAATTCTCCTTCAAAGGTAACATTGACTTTTTACCCTCCATCCAGATAATTAGATAAACATTTTGATAAATACGAAGAGTAAAAGCATGTAATGGAGATATCGTATGTTTTATGGCACAACCAGTGTTCTTTTCTACCTTTATTTCCAGGCGGCTTATTAAGGTTCTGTCATATTTCCAGAAGAAAAAGAAGATACAGGCCATCTATCGCATAGATTCGTGTGGTAGCTCACCATAGTTTATAAAATGGTGGTGACTAGTCCTCTTCACATGGGGCACCCATGTACACTTATCCAGACCATTTACATTGTGGGGAACATTCATGGGTGGATCAAATCTCTAAAATCACACTGATAAACTAATCCTAACCATCCAGTTGAAGGCTTTCAAATGTACGGTTGAAAGTATGAAGTCCAAATTCCAAGGGCAAAATCAGATTGTTCGTACAAACATCTCACTGCAGATTTGGGCTGTGATCCATCACAATGGTCACATTCAGACGGTCCGGATTGCATTGTAGGGTTGAAGAGTCCGTCGCCACAATTTTTAAATGGTGCAAAACTATCCATCTATTCCGTGTTGCAGATTTGACTATATAAAATATCAAGGTATGCATAATTCAGTATACCTACTACTTAAGAAATCCATGCTATTAGAATAATGGAATAATTACATATAAACATAGTATGTTAAGCTTACCATGCTAACATCATCTTTTCCCACCAACATGTGAATATGCACGACATCTGAGCTGAGCCGTCCATGTTGCGAATTCCGCGCACTAAAGGCCACTAAAGGGAACTAGTGCTGAGTGGATGATTGGGACCATCACCATCTGTAGAAGAATTCCAAAAATTGGAAAGAAATTTTCATTGGCTCCTATTCAACTCTAAAAATCAAGATTAGGATCCTGATCACTTGAATTGAGATGGTCGGCAATTAGGAAATATTCATCTGTTTTCTAACAAAAACAGATGAATAATATTGCTAGGATACACACACATGAATGCACAGCTATATATATATATATATATATATATATATATATAGGGAGAAGGTACTATTCACTTCCCATGAGGTCGAGCTGTGTGGCCCCACTGTGATGTGTGATCGGCATCCAAGCCATCAGTTAGATACAACATTCCACAGTGCGCCATGGGACAAAAACTCAGGCCAATCCATGACTTGGGTGGGCCACACCATAGACAACAGTTAAGAGTGGATATCCACCCATTGAAACCAAAACCTTTATGATCATTTATAGGATCAACCGAGATGTGGTTGAGAAATCTAGACCATCCATTGTGCGTATCCCACTTAAAGAAGAGGTCACACCAAGTTTCAACCATATCCAAAACGCAGGTGGGCCCCAACAAGTGCCTTTAGATGTTGTAGGCATGATTTTACACTCTTTCAGTTGGTATGACCCACTAGAGTTCCAGATATAGCTGATTTTTTAGATATCCCATAATCAATAGGGGACCTACCAAATGCATGGTGTGGATGCCCACCACACATCATAGTGGGGCCCACACAGCTCGACTTCATGGGAAGTGTGAGGCAGAGGGCATGGTACTTTTCCCATATCTCTCTCACACACTTTTTGATGACTCATCACAGGTGATGTGTCCCAAAAATTTGAGTTGTCCACGTGATGTAGCACTCCAGAAAAACCCCTTGAGCCTAACTTTTACCTTGATCTAGAACTCTAGTTAGCTATAGCAAAGAGAGGCAAATCTAAGGGAGGAAACTGTTTCCTTTTGCTACAGCCCCACCAGAGTTCTGGATGAGGGTAAAATTTGGGCCCTAAGGGTTTTTTGGAGTGCTGCATCACATGAACGGCTCAAATTTTGGGGACACATCACCTATGATGAGTTCTCAAGAAGTGCTCACAAGTTCTCTCGGGAGATGGTGCGCAAGTGAGCATTCCTCTCTCTCTCTCTCTAAATATATCTCGGAAAAGTATTTCCCATGAGGTCGAGCTGTGTGGGCCCCACTGTGATTTGTAATTTGTATCTGACATCTACACCATGCACTTGGTGGGTCCCCTATTGGTTATGGGATATCCCAAAAATCAGCTGTATCCGGAACTCAAGTGGGCCATACCAACTGAAACAGTGTAAAATCTTGCCTACAACATCTAAAAGCACTTGTTGGGGCCCACCTGAGTTTTGGATATGGTTGAAACTTGGTGTGACCTCGTGTCTAAGTGGGACACGCACAATGGATGGGCTGGATTTCTCAACGACATCTCAGTCGATCCTATAAAGAGTCATAAATGTTTCAGTGGGTGAATATCCACTTTTAACTGTTGTCTATGGTGTGGCCCACCCAAGTCATGGATTGGCCTGAATTTTAGGCCCATGGCCCACAACTGAATGGTGCATCTGACTGATGGTGTGGATGCCCATCACACATCACAGGGGGGTCCACACAACTTGACCTCATGGGAACTTCCCATGAGGTCGAGCGCATAGTGCCTTTTCCACACACACGCATATATATACATAGACACACACACACAGATGAATATATGTAGAGTACGTGTATATGTACAGATAAAGATAATCTATCTAGCCTATGTACAGCTGTACAGATATACATCTCTATATATCCTAGCAAATATCACTATTTTCAGAATGGGAGATCTCTTTCTGAGAATTCCAGGAGAATAACCAATCAGAAACTAATACCACAAGAAATATTACAATATCTTCAAAATCCGTATCCAAGAAAACAAATGAAGAACTAGAACAACTCTTAAATGTTCACATTCAATGTGAATGCATGGCCCGCCCAATGATTGGACTGGCCCTATTGATCAGATGTGGAGCGATGCGACAAATATGTGGCTGTGTAGGGACTGGTCTGTGGGATTAGTGTGCATACATGGATCCACAAGCGTACAAATACAACAAAAAAGAATGCTGCATTACAAAGTACAAGCCAGCTTTAAAGGGTGAAGATCCCTTCAGTTACAAAAGCATTGTCTCAAGACATTCAATGATGTTTCCCAAATCCAAGTCATTTTACATGTAAATTGAAAGAATCATGAAAAGCAGACAAACCTATTCGGACAATCCAAGGAACTGAGCAAAGCTTGGATACTTCGGTTCCCATCCAATCTCGGCACGAGTTTTCGAGTTATTCACTCTCTTTCCTAAAGGATCAGCAGTGCCTGCAATGAAAATCCATCTCCATGTTCAGAGTTTTAGAGAAAGAGAGCGATACAAGTAATCATATTGATTGGGAGGTCTTCTGGGCGTGTGATGTCCACCAAATCACATTATGCAGGACTGCCAAGCCGGAGAGGTTGGCTTTGCGTTTGGGGCAGCATAGGAAAGAGATACTGGATTAAGCCAACTCCTATTTTCCTGCTTTTTTTGCCTCAAACCACAAGTGACGTATGTATGGGAAAGTTCACAGACAAATCTCAATTCAAATACAGCACCAGAGGTGGCAATCCCAGAGGTCAACTGGCCCGACCTGCTTTTAAGGCAGGTTCGGCCAAGCTAAATAGGCAGCGGGCTGGGGTCAGACTAGAAATGTGACCCATTTAAGTAAATGGATCGGGCTTCCATCAAACCCTGCCAGAGCCGACCTGCTCAGGGAGGGCTGCAACTTGGTTTCGGGCCTTCAGGTCAACCCAAACCCAATTGACCCAACCCAAGTTCGGGTCGGGTTGATTGAGGTTGTCAAGATCCTTGGGTTGGGTTCAGGTTGGAAAACAATAACCTGATTTGAAATTGGGTTGGGTCAAGTTCAGCAAATTCATGTTGGGTTAGGCCAGGTTGGGAATAATCACATGAATTTGGGTTGGGTCGGGTTGGGCACTTCTGGTTGGAATTCGGGACAGGTGGGGTTTCAGGTTGGGTCCTCTTGAGTTTGGGTTGTGTTCAGGATGACCCTCAACCCGACCCGACCCACCTTAGCTGCATCCCTGCGCCCAGATTATCAATGGTTGGGCCATATCCAAATGGCACAATGGGTCCAAACCAAAACATGAAACAAAATAAAGCGAAGCATAGATGATTTATTTGTCCATCCATTGATAGGACCGGGCCATGCATATCCTTAGCCTCATGTTCCATTCATAAACCTGAGTTGGGTAGTGGCGAGTTGGGTAGGATCAGGTCAAGCTTGAGCTTGACACATTTTAGGTGGGTTGGATCGGGCCAGAGAGAAGTGGGTTGTGGGTCAGGTTTGGGCTAGAATGCTTGGTCCATTTAGTAAATGGCTCAGGCTTGGGCCAACCCTGACCCAGCACAAACCCGACCCAGCCACCCTTACTTGGCACTACCCTATCATGTCGGCCTGGGGAATTGGGAACTTCCAAACATAGCCTTTTCAGTCTTCAAACAGCGGGGAGGAGCTTGCCTGTAAAACCCTCAAACTTTTTGCTGAATTTTCCACTTCTGTTTACCAAGTCCATTACTTCTTGCCTGCAATAGGATGACATGGGAGCAAAATAAACCTCCTGACAACACAATTAAATTTATGGTAAAGCAAAATTCATTATTGAATTGGCGGTCCAGAAAACAAACATATGTTCAGTTACCAGCATTATATAGAAAAAGGCATCTAAACAAATAAACGAAAAACATCTGCTGTCAAAAACCCACAGTGTGAGTTTGCCATTGGTAAATTTCATCATCACTAAGTGATGGGAAGTGGTCCACCTTGGTTTGGAACTTAGGAGGTGGTGGAATCAAGTTCGGTTCATGTCACATCCCATCATTCTTAAAAGAACCAGCATCCAAGCTTGCACATAAAAAACAAACACCTATTACAAGAAAATGCCGCTTTTAGAACCATCTATAGACATGTAACCTGCATGGCTTTTAAATTTGTTTAGGCAGCAATGTTACGTGAATTGAATCACATTATTATCCATATTTACACAATTGTACATATAGAATGGTTCAGTTATGAATTTACAGACTTGGGTTGCTCACTATCTTTTAGTTCATTGATGATCTGAGTAGCTACATTCCTAAAGAGTAAGGTTAGAAAAAGAAAAACCTTGATAAAGGATGATTGTCACAACCCACAAAGATCCGGCCGCGAAGCTTCTTCTTCAAAATTGCAATTGAGAGGGATGCAGCATCCTGTTATGCAAGTAATAGGTCAGAGCACACTCATCTCAAGGTTTTCAACTAAAAATACACATTAGAATTTGCTTCCACTGATATGAGAAGTTGGGTTCTTCAGGGATGCCCAAAAGGAATATGAAGCTAGAGTTTTAAGGTATGTTGACCTAAAGCTTTAAATTGGTAAAGATTTCCATGTCCACGCATTAATGTATATGAGAGTCGTTGTGCAATTTGGAGGGAGGCCTTTTCCGAATCCCAGAACCCACAACTAAAGAAAGTGACAAAATGTGAAACTAGCTCATTATGATTGGAAAAAACCAACATAATTTGAAAAAAGATAGCTCCTGGATACAGTAGGATTCTTTCGACCACTGAAAGAACCTTTAAAAAACTCAGAAAAGTTAGTTCCAGCTCTAAGCAAAATGCTATACCTCTAAGATGGGTTGAATAACTGGACAAAAATCACATAAGGAATGTCCAAGAAAAATCAAGAAATGGACAAAATCGCTAAAAGCCAAATCAACAGTAGACTTTCTTACACCAAATATGCGGTGAGAACTTCAAGATAGTAAACGCACAGAGAGCTGTGCATTTAAAGCAGCATTACATTTACAACCTATTATTTTGAATGATAATAGAATGAAGACTAAAGATGAAATCTTCGGAAAAAGAAAAAAGAACAAAAAAAGACTAAAGATGAAAGTTGAGACCTCGTAGTGAATAAGATTGAGTATATGATCTGGACGAGTGTCAACAGTCCCTTTCTCCAGCCAGTATACGTGGGCACCTCTATCTGACTTGTATACATAGCTAAGGAAATGCTATATTGAAGACTTGAATATAATTCCATCATGCATCACTGCAGTTTTTGGTTACAAAAAGGGAAAATCCCAAAATTTGCAAAAAAAAAAAAAAAAAAAAAGAGGAAGAAGAAGTTACTAGAGGTAGGATATGTAAAGCCCGGCCAATCTAACTACACAACCCCCAACCTCCAGCACTGCATTTTCTGCTTTTAAAAGGACATCTGCCCGAGGGCTTCTCCCAATTGGAACTGTTGGAGAGTCCTGCAAGGCAACACCCAAAATGCTAGATCAAACTTCAGGATATCACCACAAAAAAAAGGACAATTTAAGCTAAGATGTCAACTTAGTTAAGCTTGCTTTACAATGCTAATTAGAAGAGATGGATGGAGCAATTTTTTTTCTATCCACAAATTAGGATTTATGGGGCTATATTCACCAAAACAGAGCAGTATTCAACATCTTTCATGGTAGAATGGCTAGGTAAAAGCAAAATAAAAGGATTTGTGTGGGCGAACATGCCAGTAAACTTTGATGTTCACATCCCCCTTGTGCAATTTATGGTGACTCGTGTTTGTTATTTTGTATTAGAATTTAGAATCCAATCAAGTGAACTCGACTTTTCAGGGTTAGAAAGCAGTAACTCGACTTTTCAAGGTTGGAGTGTTTTGTTTTTGTGTGTATTTTAGTTGTTGCTGAGTGACGACAGGGTCACTCAACCTGTACGCTTGTGTAAGTGCTAAGCACAAAATGTGAGTGCTAAGCACAGTATAGTTGTCATATTTCGTAGACACTAGTTTAGTACATGAGGTTGTGTGTACAAGCCTAGTTCTTTGAGAAGACAAGTCTCTACCCCAACAAACACATCAAGATCAACTCTATCGACTCTACAACAAGATGCGGCAAAGCTATGAAGATAAACCATATATGCCAAGGTAATATTGACCATAGGGGTGACCCTAGGTTAGGTGTTTTTCGTATGACTTTTTAATTAGTCACTCTAATATTTTTTAAAGTCATATTTCAAGAAAATTCGGCTAGCCTAACCCTGTGTTCGGTCAGCCCCAGAATCTCCAGTCAAGTTTCCAGCAAGCTTGATTAATAAATTCTGGAGATGTTCAGCCAGGCCAGCCCTATGTTCGGCCAGCCGAAGAAACTTCGGTCAAGTTTCCAGATGCAAAATAAATTTTTTGACTCGGATCTCGGGTCAGCCCGACCCTGTCTTGGGCTAGCCAAAGCTCACTCAGGCTAGCCGAACCGACACTCGAGTCAGCCGAAGTTTGAACAAAATCTTATCCCGCGAAATCTGATAACCATTGGGATAAAACGTTTGATTCTTAGGTCAGCCGAAGGAAATCTTAGGTCAGCCGAAGACCTAACTTTTTACTATAAATAGAGCTTTATTCACTCTATTTTTCATCAATCAAAAGTATGAAAATTGATATCTTTTTTGTGATAAAGCTCTCCATTATAGTTTAGCTATTTGTTTTAAATTCCTATTTTATTTTATAGCTATCTCAGTTCTCTTCTCATTTAATTTGATTGCGTAAAGAGAATATCATTCTTATACTAGAGAAAAGAGAACTGAAATTGCAGTTATAGGAAAACTCTTTTTAGAAATTCCTATATCCATCTTCTTCGAGCTATATTGGTTTATCTTCTACAACGATCGAATTGCTGCATTATTGAAGCTTCATCTCTGCTAAGCTTCATCTCCTTCTACAAGAAGAACGGTAATACATTTCTATTACTTTTGGGCTTGTGTTTGAGATAGCCCGTGAAAATCTCAAATCAGGTTGTTAGTGATTAGCCTATGAAAATCACTTAAGGTTATTGATTAGCCTGTGAAAATCATTTGAGGTTTTGTTGTGATAAGCCTGTGAAAATCGCAATCTCTGTATCGGGTTTTAAAGGTGAACCTGTGAAAACCTTTACATAGTGTAAAGCCAAAATTACAAGGAGAAGTAATTTTGGAAGTGAAGTAGGTGCACGTTGTTTTTAGTATCGAACCACTATAACTCTGTGTCGTGGTGATTGCTTTATTGATTATCTGTTTATGTGCTTGATTATTTATGAATCCTTAAATCGTAACATAAGGTTGTCTTACTTAGATTTCTAAGTGATATAAGGTTGTCCTACTTAGTTTGCTAAGTGGAAGGTTGTACTACTTAATCTCTAAGTGGAAGGTTGTCCTACGATTTAAATTCAAGGTTTCATATTGATCTCTATTTGCTTTCAGATTGATTAATTGCATATTCTTGCTAGTCTTGCCCCCCCCCCCCCCCCCCCCCCCCCCCGCAGGACATTTATAGCTCCATCCTTTTTCAGCTTGAATTATCTGGGTACTTGCTTCTTTAATAAAATTGTGGTACTTACTTCTTTAATAAAATTGTGGCACGTAACCTTATCAATTTGCCTTTCTGATTCATTCAACCCAATGACTTGATGAGAGGTCATACAGCTCAGTACCATCACAAAACAGCAAGATAGGCTAACCACTAGTTCAGAATTACCCAGGACAATAAAAATAGCATTGGGATCAAAACTACTATAAATAATCAAGACCATGAACAAACTTTCAATAGTAAGAGTACCATTATCCACACACAAGTTGAGTATGGCAGGAACAAAAATGTCATAGGACCAAGATGTGAATAAATGTGGAACGTCACCTTCTTCTTCTTCTTCTTCTTCTTCTTCTTTATTTTGAGAGGTTAAAATGTGGGAGGTCGCTAGGGCTTAGAAATTATCCATACAAGTTTAGGAGTATGACAGGAATAAAAATGTCATAGGACTAACATGTAGATAAATACGGAATGTCACCTTTTTTTCTTCTTATTATTATTATTATTATTTTTTTTTTTTGAGAGGTTAAAATGTGGGAGGTCACTAGGGCTTAGAAATTGAGAAGAAAGATGCAAAGATCAAAGTATCTGAGAAACAGCTTCTTTTTAGAAAATGTGTTACCAGCAGAAAATGTGTTATATTAGATGTAACACCTCGTCGCATGATCCATTGTCATTGCAATCGAATGCAGCAGTGCTTGATGTAAATAGGAAAGAACCTTCACCACTCCAGCTTGATGTAGCCTGCCTGCACATTGTTCAACACTTCAAAATCATTGCTTAATACCAAAAAGCATTGCAGTTTCATCATTAGATGGATAACTAGACATAGAAGGTCTGTTTCACAGAACTAAATATGGTTGAATGCTTGTCAAAAGCAAGCATTTCGGGCATAAATTTCGTATACAAACTAAGATTGTATTTCCGTCAAAGTAAACTAATTACATAACAAAAATTGCATAAACTAGCTACAATAAATAATCAAATATAACCAGAAGGGGGTGCACTCCAGTAGTATAGGTACCACCATAATCTTACGATGATGCCGGCCAGATGTGGGGCCCAGTGATGTGTTCATGGAATCCAAAGTCCATCAAATGCTTCACCTCAAAAAAACCCTAGCCTCCAAAACTCAAGTGGGCCATAGCGTATGGAACATACTGAGAGGAAACGGCCAACGTTGATTGAAGTGGGAAGCCTACCATGTTGTATATGTAGAATCCAGATCATTTAGAATTTCAGACCCTTCATCTAGGCCAGAAGAAGGGTTTGTCCAAAAATCAAGCTGTTTTACGATTTGGATGTACCCCTGTTAAATTTAAGGGCAAGCGTCCCCTCCCACCTTGTTTCCTTTGCTATGGCCCACTTTAGTTTTAGGTTGGGATGAGTATTAGGTTTTCAACATGATTGTCTATTGATCGATGGGATTTTGATATTAGTTATAAATTTATAATTAACTCCATTGCAAGCATATGCACCCAAATATGCCCCGTCAAGAGGCTTTTATTGATTTGGGAAACAAGATAAATTCTAAGTTGTAGTCTGACACGGGCCCTTAATTACATTCCCAGAGGAAAAACCTTTGATTAATAGGTAAAAACCAAAAAAAAAAAAAAAAAAGTCTATTACATGTTACATAAATATGCAAATGATGCATAAAGTCGTAATTTATGCTCCTTCATCTTTGATGTTCAAATTATTGATTAGGGAAAGATATTCCAGTGCTTCAAGGACTCAAATAGCCTTAACGTTCATATCTTGTATAGTTACAAGAAGTTCAGAAGTTCCAGCAGCATGTCTCCCTTACCTTGAGGCGTTCAAAAGACCTCAAGCAAAAACATCACTCGACCATATTGCTAGAGGTCAGCACAGATTGCCTTGACAATTAGCTTAGGACCACCTAAGGGTTCAGTTTATTAGTCCAAACAATCAATGCAAAGCCACTGCTTAGGACTCCAGATGGTTAGCGCAGAGCCACCTCCAGAGCCCTGAACATTCAGTGTTAGGCCACTACCCAAGCATCTCAAACACTCAACATGGGGCCACTTGGTTTCTTTAGATAGGGACATGCTCGACTCTGTTTGGGGCTCTAAAGACTCGGAATGGGTGGCGTTGAATGCCATTGGGTCAGCGGGGGGAATTTGCGTTGCTTGGAAAACAGTAGATGGAAAAAAGTAGACTCCTTTGTGGGGAATTTTTCTGTCTCCATCCTGCTTTCAGATATTTCCTCGGGCTTTTACCGGATCTTTACTGCTGTCTACAGGCCTAGCAAACACAAGGGTTAAACTCGGTAAGGGCCAAATGGGGTGCTCCCTAGTGTATAGGGGGTGACTTCAATGTTACGCGCTTTACTCATGAAAAATCCAAGGGTGGAAAGATTACTAAAAGCATGGAAAAAATTTCAGATTGGGTCGGTCGACACGAGCTGGTTGATTTTCCAATGGGAGGTGCTAGTTTCACGTGGTCCAATGGCCAACAAAATCCTATTTTGTCGCATTTGGACAGATTTCTCTCTTCAGGCAACTGGATCGACTCACTCCCTTTGGTCCATCAGAGGGGATTGCCAAGGGTGGCGTCTAATCACAGACCTATTGCCCTTTACACTGATGAGGAAAATTGGGGACCGAAACCTTTTAGATATGAGTTGGCCTGGTAGGAAGTCGAAGGCTTTGCGAAGTTAGTCACAAACTGGTGGTCTTCCTTCTTAGTTAACGGATTCGTGGGCTACAGATTAGCCAGGAAACTTAAAATGTTGAAGGAGAAACTGAAAGAGTGGAAGAAAGATGTTCTAAGAAAGAGAGAGGAATTCTTTGATAAGTTGGCTGAAGACATTCACCAGTTAGATTTAGCGGAAGAAGCAGTAGGCCTGTCTGAGGAAGACCTCAGACAGGCTTAAAAAGACGGAGCTATCCAAGAGCTATGCGGATAGGGCTAGGGAGGAAGAGATCAGGTGGCGCCAGAGATCCAGAGCGATTTGGCTAAAAGAATGGGATAAGAATACTCGATTTTTTCATAATACCACTAGTGCAAGATTTCGGGCAAATAGAATTCACAGTCTGCGGATTGATAGGGAGCATATCACAAATAGGGAGCGCATTTGTGAGGAGATTGTTTCATTCTACAAAAACCTTCTTGTTGGGGACCCGTGGGACAGGCCGAGGTTGGACAATCTGCAGTTAAGCTGCCTCTTTGTCAATGATGCGTCTTGGTTGGAAAGGCCAGTGTCGAAAGAAGAGATCAAATTAGTCCTTGCTTCCATGTGTGGGGACAAGGCTCCGGGTCCAGATGGTTTCCCGATTGTATTTTTCAAAAATTCTGGCATGTGGTGGGAAAGGATGTGACTAACTTTGTGGTGGAATTTGCAGACCGTCAAAAGCTTTCGGTTGATACGGGAGCCTCTTTTGTAGCGCTCATTCCAAAGGCGAAAGAGGCCGATCAATTGAAAGACTTTAGACCCATAAGTCGGATTGGGGGTCCTTACAAGATTTTGGCCAAAATCCTAGCCTCCAGATTCAGGGATGTCATTTCCAAAGTGATCTCTGAAAACCATAGGGCGTTTTTTCTAGGCCGCCAGATTCTTAATATCGCTCTTATTGCCCACAAGCATATTAATTCCAGGCATTGTGAAAAGAAGAGTGGGATTGTTTGCAAATTAGACATCGAGAAGGCTTACGACCATGTTGACTGGGAGTTCTTAGACTACATGCTCGATAGGATAGGTTGCGGTTTGAAATAGAGAACGTGGATTAAAGCTTGCATCCAATCTGCCTCGTTTTCGATTTTGGTGAATGGGTCGCCTAAGGGGTTTTTTAAGGCTTCCCGCGGGCTTTAGACAGGGAGATCCCATCTCGCCTTATCTTTTTGTGGTGGTTATGGAAGCTCTGAGTAGGATGCTACTCAAAGGGGAGGAAAATGGGCTTTTTGGTGGGTTCCACATTGCAGGTTTTTAGAGAAGCATTAGCCATCTTCAGTTTGCAGACGATACGCTCCTTTTCTATGAGGTGAATAGGGACTCAGTGCAAAATCTTCGAAAAATTTTGGTTTGTTTTGAGGCGGCGTCAGGGCTGAAAATTAAAAAATCAGAAATGTTGGGCATTCACGTGGATGATTTGGAGCTGAGCCATCTGGCGATTGCTTTCAGGTGTCGTGCAGGATCTTTTCCCAATCCGTCCCTTGGTTTGCCTCTCTGTATCGGAAAACCTCGTATTCACTTATGGGATAAGGTCATTGAGATGATCAAGCGAACCTTAGCCTTGTGGCAATGCAAATGTTTATCGTTGGGTGGGGGGGGGGGGGGGCGTACCCTCAATAAATGTGCCTTCTCCAACATGCCAATTTATTTCATGTCCCTCTTCAGATGTCCGAGTTCAATGTTACAAAAATTAGAGAAGCTTAGAAGGGACTTTCTTTGGAACGGGGCGAGAGAAGGAAGGAAGTTTCATTTGCTTATGTGGGAAGAAGTTTGTAAGCCAGTGAAGGAAGGGGGAGCCGGCATAAAGCTTTTAGCTTCCATGAACTTAGCCCTCCTGGGCAAGTGGATTTGGAGGTTCTGCACGGAAGAGTACATGTTTTGGAGAATCCTCATTGCATCCAAGTATGGGGTGCAGGATTGTGGCTGGTATATCAAGGCATCATCCAGGTACAGAACCTCGGGAGTCTGGAAAGGGATTATGGCCATAAAATAGATGGTTAGCAAAGGTATTTCCCTCAAAGTAGGTAGCGGCTCTCATACTCGTTTCTGGGTTGATTTCTAGTGTGGGTCTTAGTCCCTTCTGGTGTTATTTCCAGCAATTGCAAGCCTTGCACCTGATCGGTTCATTCGGGTGAAGGAATGTTACTGTTGGGTTGGGGAGTGCATTGTATGGCAAACCCCCTTGCTGCAGGAATCTGACAGATTATGAGTGCGAAGAGTTTGTGGATTTGATGGCCCTCTTGCAATCGGTGAAGATGGACCGGACTGTGGATTATATGGTCTTTTGGGCTACCAATAGGACTGGGAAGTTGACGGTCTCCTCGCTCTATTCTTTCATCTCTTCACTGCCTACCTATCCAACCCCTTCTCATCCTTTTCATCAATGGTACTATGGGGCTCCCCCTCGAGTAGCTGTGTTTGTTTAGTTGGTAGGTCGGAAAAGAATCGTCACAATCGACAATCTCCAGAGAAGAGCAATGGTCCTTCCCAATATTTGCCTTATGTGCATGGGGAATGAGGAAACAATCGATCATCTTTTCATCCATTGTCCCTTTGTGAAAACGGTTTGGGACTACTTTCTTTCTTCCTTTCAGATGATGTGGTCATGCCAAAAACAGTCAAAGATCTGATGTGGGCGTGGCATGAGGGAGGGGTCATTAAGGAGTGCAAAGTGTTTTGGCGGTTATTCATTTTGGCTGGGCCTTGGGTTGTGTGGGGATCCAGGAATGGGAGATGCTTCCGGAATGTGGAAGTGGGGGCGAATGAAGTGATTTCTAAAGTTTTAAGGCTTGTTAATGAATGGGCGGCTCATGTTAAGGCAGCCCCGGCTGCTCACTTAATTTAGCTTTGCACTTTTGGGGCCTCGGGCTTTGTATTCTTTCTTCTCGCTTTGGAGCTTTCTAAGGTCCAAAGGCAATCTCTCTCAAGAAAAAACAAAGGTCCAAAGGCTAGTGTAGAGCCATCTTCAGACTCGTTCTCACCTTGTCCCAAGCCATGGCATGAGGAGAAGGAAGAGAGTTGTGTGAAGGATCCAGAGAGCTCTTAGGCATTCTCAGGAGCCATATAGCACGAATGACAGAAATGAAGACCCGAAGGGGTATTTATAGTGAAGAGAGACAGTTATCTCCTGCCCTTGAGGAGGTTATGTGGTCATTTCCCACCTAGAGACATGTCAAGTCGCCATTGTCATTGAACAACTCAAAGTACTTTCTGTCAATGTGCTAGGTGCAAAATGTCACCCCATGCTGGCATTGGCCATTGGTGTGGAGTGAACTCCTGTCAAAAAAACTGGTACCGCATTGCCCGCAATCACGTTGTGCGGTTCATCCTGCATAGGTTTCGCATTGTCCTTAGACAACGAGCACAAACTGTATTTTGATTCCTTGAATATTGTCCACTGTTATCCTGTGCTACCCTTGGATAATGAGCGCGGAGTGGACGCTAGAGGACCGGCACTGGCCCTAACTCTTCGAGCATAGTGTGCCAAAGGGTTTCCACATTGTCTGTAGACAGTGAGTGAGATAAGTGAATCATGGACCCGCACTAGCCCTAACCATTTGCAGAATGCCATAAATGGTCTCACGCTGACAACAGTTAGTTCGTAACCTGGTCCTGCGCTAACTTGTAGATGAGGGCGACCCGCCCTGTGCTAGCTAGTGATGGTTAGCATGGATCAACCTTAGCAGAAATTTCAATGTCAACATTGGACCTCAGAAGTATCTTAAGGTGATGCATCTAATGGATGGTTTGGATGGTGTGAAAAAATTACATGGGCACAACATCTAGCTAGTACCATCGTAAAGTTATGGTTGTACTGGTCATGGTATTAAAAACAGGGTCACACTACAGCCATAACAGCCACTACATATCAGTAATGTTGGCAGTCTACATGATATAGAGTCGTAACGCCCGACTTGAAAAAAAAAAAGGTTCATAACGGGCTTGTAACAGCAATAACAACTGTAACGGGCCCATAACATTCCAACACGGGGCCAATGCATTTTTTTCCTTTAAAAAAAATTGACCATTACAGGGCCATAACGGCCAGCGTTACCGTTATTCAATACCTTGGCACTGGTACCATTGTGGCATGGCCCAACTAGAAGATCGGAATGTCTTTTGATTATGGTTTACGAAAATAATCAGAAATCCCATCACAACATCATGATCGCTAGAAAGGTCACTCTACCTTGATGCGTTGAGAAAAACAACCATTAATAATGGCCTTCTCCATAATGGCCATTATATAGAATGATATCTGTTACTTACACAGGCCTTTTCTTTCTAAGTATAACAGCATGATGTTTTTGGAAGATAAAGGCAGTTGTTGACAAAGAAACAACCATTATTTTTCCCATGGGCCCAACCTTTTCCATTTTCCTATTTTTAATGTTTTACAACAACTATTCCAGTTACATAATGGTAATGCTAGCAAGGTCACAACATTGTTTCTAAACCATGGTTTAGAAAGATAAACCAAGAAAATAAATTAGATCACTCTGCTGACTGCAACCTTGATCGGTAAGTAATTGTGGTCATATTGCAAATAAGGCATATACCAAGGTTTTAAATATTGGTACCAGGGGGTGTATCAGGCACCGATTTCTGAAACAATATAGGCATTTTTTTTTAAAGGTCAATACAGGCAGATATGTATCCACATTCCACCAATATGGGCTCATATCAACCACATATCGGCCCTCTGCACAGCCATATCATATCGGATATTTAAAACTATGGCATATACTTAATCAGCTAATTTATACATGGCAAGAAGCTTCAATATCACGATTACCTCACATCACCAGGGTAGTCTACACTTCGGGATGGTGGAGCACAGAAAATGACATATGGAAACTGGCGAGTTGCTTTTGACTCTTTTACTGACGGGTTTATCCCAATTTTTATCAATTCATCATGGTGATCCGCAGTCATTGTCTGCCCAAATATTTCACAGCCTGGATGTTCCTGTTCCAAAGCATATCTTACATGTTAATATTTCTCTTGGAATACATCCCCAGAAATAGGAGAATTAACCAAGTGATAAAGTTACCAAAGCATCCCATTTTACCCTTCAGCGCTTGAACATTCATGGAATTGTGCATCAGAGAACATGCAATGACACTCCAAAACAAAACGGCCAAATGAAGTAAACATTTCCGCTTCCAATGAGAAAATGGAAATTTCACACATATCCAATTAAAATAGTGTTGAGAAATGTCCACACGAGTTTAGCCTAGTGGAGTGTGATGCCTTCTACAAGTGGGTGTGGGTGTGTGATAGGCATAAGACTAGACTAAGGTGTGTGCTTACCACCATTATTCAAATGATGACTACTCATCATCCATATACATTACGTACCCTGATGTGAATGGAGCACGACTGGAAAATCACATTGATCGGACGATCAATGACACCTCATTTGGCTTGTTGAATTTGGTTCACTGACAGTTTTAACTTCCCATTTAATTGCCACCATTGGACAGGATTATTTAACAGTTGATTGCTGTGTTATGCTCCATCCACAATGGGACCTGCAATTTGGATGAGATTGATGTACATGCATGACAATTGTGCGGTGGATGAGCTACTACCATTTTAAAAAGTGGTCAAATCACCATAGTCCTGTCCGCTAGATAGTAAATATAGATACCAAGTTCACCATACTAGAATAAAGGAAGCTTCCTACAGAATACCTGCATTCAAACACGAACTTCAAAATTTTGAGATGAACCAACCATTCAGTCCAGCCCACCATTGACAGGCCACTAAGTAGTGACTGAAGATATGTCAAACATATAAAGCTGCCAAAGATGAAATCAAGCTAGACCTTGCTCACTGAATGAGCTCATGGACACCATGGTTGCAATCAACCATCTAATACTCACTAAGAGGCTAATTTCACGTGTACGAGGATGGTATAAAAACTATGGTTTGGCTAGCACTAGTGACCATATATCTTTGTTTTCCATAACTCCTATGTGAATGTGATTATCACTTCTCCTCCTCCTTGAGTGTATCAACATGACGTATTGTAGTAAGGAGATCGTGCAAGAAAGGCTCTATGGGGCCCATTGGGATGATTGCATGAAATCTATATTGTACACCTATTGAGCCGGCTCATGTTAGGACGTCAACCCAAAAACGAGGAAAATCTAAAGCTCAAGTAGGCCACAACACAGGAAAGCTCGGTATCCCCATCCTATCGTTTCCCTTTCAGCTAGGTGCACATGCACGTACACACAATTTTATAAAGGAAACTCTAAATGTTATGGAAAGGATCTTCCATTTACACTGAAGCCTGAAATAGTAGCGAAGCTTCATGGTCGCTGGAATCTAAAATTTCAAACGGATCTCAATTGTGGTTGATGCTCACTTATCCTTGGGAGAAGAATATACATCCATGATCCAACTGCTGATATTGGGTTTCATTATAGAAAGGAGAAAATAGGATGTGGTAAAATAAACAGGTATAACTTGTCACATCAAATGAAGGACAAATACCTGTCTCCATATTTCTGCTATTATGCGACCAAGTACACCAGGCCCCACAATCAACAGATCATTTTCCCCAACCTGACCGGAAGATGAAACCTCCAGTCCTTCATTAGGTGCACCTGCATCCATCAAAAGGTAATAAAACTTCTTTCTAAAAATAACTTAGAACTAAAATTGATTGCATAATACATTGAATGCAATGATAAAACAAAAGGTACGAATATGCAAATAAGTAATTAATCAATGGCATCATCATCAAGGTTCATAATATCATCTGATCGTACCAACTCTGTATGAATCTATCATGATACATTGATTCCCAACACAATACTCTTCAGGCATCTTGATCTTGGAATGAAATCGATCTCCATTAAAATTGTCGGTGGTAGAAATGCATTGAAAAGGCATTCCACTAAAATGCATCTATATCAGAACATATTAATGATACAAAGCCAATACCAACAACACATTCTATACATACATATGCCCCAAGATTAGAGCTACAACTTGGGTTCAGGCTAACCCGAACCCAACTGACGCAACCTGAGTTCAAATCGTATTAAGGTAGGGACCTGATTTGAAATCGGAGTGGGTTCAGTTGAGCAAATTCAGGCTGGGTTAGATCCGGTCGGACTAACGAGATGAAATTGCCAGGTTGAGTTGGTTTGGGTGGGGTTACGGTTAAGCATAGAGGAATTTTGGGTTGGGATCGGATTTGGCACCCCGAGTTAGAATTCAGGTCAGGTTGGTTGCCGCCTTGCCGGTAGGGTCCTCTTGAGGTCAGGTAAGGCTCAGGTCTTCTTGAGGTCGGGTCGGACTCAGGTACCTCAACTAACCCAACCTGACTCGCCCTGCCCTGCCCCGCCTGAGTTGCACCCCTACCTAGGAGTCCAATGATGATAAAATGCACCAAGCTAGGTCCCTAAAACCACTAAGGATCGTAACACCCCGTCATGCTCTATAGCCATAGTCCAGGGCGGTGCTCACTTTGGCTTGCGGCCAATTAACCCTTTGCATGTTGTGGCAGCTCTCACTCTGGCCTTCCAGGTAGCTCTTTCCACCTTTTGGTGGTCCAGGTTGCCCTTTCCACAGGTTGCCCTATCTGAGGTTCGAACACAAAACACAGTGCCAACTTTGATACCAAATGTTAGGCAGCTAACCGATATGCCAAAAGCGTGAAGATTGATGGAACATTTTGAGATAGGCCCTTAAACCAAAGGATCCCATAACAAAGAATCTCCTAAAAGCAATGAAAACTCTGGCCTTGCAACAAATGCTACACATATCCAATAGCTTAACTACTACTGTACTATGAACTAAATTCCCATTTCCCAGATCTCAAACATGCCCTTAGAGCTTTCTAGCTTGCCATGCTCTCACATAAAGCATTTGCTTCATCTTTGACCCTCAATATGAGATCCACAGATCCTCGTGCATGGGCCTTATTCATAACTGGCCATGCAACAGACCTTAAACACATTTAGCATGTAACAACCCCCTTTACCCTCACAGGGTAACCAGTTAGACGGCCTAGATTGACAATCAGACCCCGAAACAATCAGCGGCCTAGATCAGCGATCCGACCGCCAAAATCTCCAGTTTTTAGAATGGATGACCACAAATTACATCGGCATTGCAAAAAATGATTGCATAATCCCCTCACAGGGTAAGTGGTTAGATGGCCTAGACTGATCACACAGCCTAGATGAGCAATCAGGCCGCCTAAAATATCAGACAGCCTACACCGATGATCAGACTGCGAAGATCTCCAATTTTCACAACAAAATGATCACAAATTACATCATCATTACAAAAATGCTCACATAATCCCCTCACAGGGTAAGTGGTTAGATGGCCTAGACTGAGCAGACAAGCCTAGATAAGCAATCAGGCCGCATGAGAAGATCAAACAGCCTAGATTGACGATCAGACCACCAAGACCATCAATTTTCAGATCAAATGATCACAAATTACATCATCATTACCAAAATTCTCACATAATCTCCTCACAGGGTAAGTAGCTAGACAACCAGGATTGACAATCAGACCCTCGAAACGATTAGACGGCCTAGATCGACAATCAGACCGCCAAAATCTCCATTTTTCAGAAGGAACAATCACAAATTACATCATCTTTATAAATAAATAATCATATAATCAAAACAAAATTCATCCAAAAAGGGAAAAATTCATGTCCAAACCGAAAAAACTATGACAGAAAGACACAATATTACATGAAATAACAAATCTGCCATCCATCAAACGATGTTATGGAACTAAAATGAGGAACGATCGTGGTGGGATAAGATGGGGAAAATCGTAATTACTTACCAACGGCGGAAGATTGAAGTGGCGTCGCCATCGACGGTCTGCGTTTGATCCTGAGGTTACGGTTTGGGAAGGAGGAGAATGAGAGAAGGAAGTTGGGGTGTAGAAGTGGAATTGGACGGCGTGGATTAGATGACCGGTAGATAGACGACTGTAGAACGCGAGGTTTGGAGAGAGGAGTGAGGGTTGTGATTCCCATGAAAGAGAGATGCGATAAGAGAAGTCTTTTTGGATTGGATTTTACTCGAGAGTTGTGCTCTGGTCGTTGCCTGGATAGGGAAAAAAAAAACTTTGATACTCTGGAAGAGCGTTTGGATGATACGCAGGCACTTGGGAATTGTCATACGTGTCATACGAGTAATATGAACCAAAATTTGGGCTTATTTGATTGATGGACATTTATTTGACGGTTAAAATAAAAATATCCAACGGTCTTATTTCAACCAGCAAATGTCCACGAATCAGGGGTCAAAATAGCTAACGGAAGCGGATTGCGTACTGAGGAAACTGTGGGGTCCACTGTGATTTGTGTATTTTATCCGCTCCGTTCATCCATTTTATGAGATAATTTTAGGGCTTGAGTACAAAAATGAAACATATCCGAAGCTCAAGTGGACCATACCATAGGAAACGGTGTGACTTGAACGTCAACCGTTGAAAATTTCTTGGGAGTAATAGAAGTTTTGGATCAAGCTGGTATTTGTGTTTTCCCTTCATCTATGTCCGTGTGGCCTTATGAACAGGTTGGATGGCATCACTGTAGGCCTTACAAAGGTTTCAACGGTGAAAATCATTATTCCCACTGTTTCATGTAGTGTGGTCCACTTGAGCCTTTGATATGCTTAAATTTGAATTTAACCTCTAAAGTGAGCTTGAAAAACGGATGGACGGCGTGGATAAACCATATACATTTACTGTTGGCCGGACAGAGTTGACTCAGTAACTCAATACCCAATCGGATTTCTACCCGAATGAACTGAGCAGGGTCGGATTCGGTGGATCCCCAACTAGTATATCCACGCCAACCATCCGTTTTTTCCAACTCATCTTAGGGCAATGGGCCCAAAAATGAAGCAATCCAAATCTCAGGTGGACCACACCATAGGAAACATTAGTGATTAAACGCCCCACCGTTGAAAACTTCACAGGGCCAACTATAATGCTTCTGGCCCACTTAAGAATTGCATACGTGGCATATGAGTAATTGAAACGTCCCCTTTGCGTCCCATAAAAGTTTGCTTAGTCCACGCTCATACTCGTTACAATATATATCCAAGTGGTCCATCAGGTGGTTCCAATTTTGAAGATGTTCTTACAAAAGAATCAGGGTTGGTTCACTCCTGAGGTGAGCCTCGATGCTTGAAACAGATGAGCGGCTTAGAAATCTTCGGCCATGTTTCTTTAGTTGTACATTTGTCTCATTAACTGTGGCCAACCTGATTAGTGGACTGAAATGAGTATTGGGAAATGACATTTACATGAATTAAATCTAATTGTCACATGCCGTGGCATTTATATGAAATACACACACCCCACTGGTAGTACACCCAACCCCTGTTAGTTACACTGCAATGTCAGCCACCCCTGCTTTGGGGAATTGATACCATGACCTCAGTGTTGATACGAGGCTGTCTTCACCGCTTCGTCCATCCATTTTATCAATTCATGTTAGGGTAATAGCCCAAAATTAAAGCATATACAAAGCTCAAACAGATCACAACAAGGAAAGGTGGGGATAATGAAATCAGTTGAAACCTTCTTGTGCCCTCCAGTGACATTTATTTGTCATCAACCTGTTCATAAGGTCACATAGACATAAATGAAGGTAAAACATAAATAGCAACTTGATCCAACAAGAAGTTTTCAACCATGGGCGTTCAATTCCCACTCTTTCAAGTGGTGCCTTCCACTTGAAAGTTGGATGTGCTTCAATTTTGTGGAGGCAGTTTGCATCCTACCCTGCTTGGACAGTATGCTCTAGGAGGCCCACTGTGATGTATCTGTTTATCCACATCGTCCATCCCTTTTCTCATATCAGTGTGAACCCAAGAATGAGGCACATCTAACTCTATACAAATGACTTGTGCATTTAATGCAACCCAAGCTCACTGTTTCTGAGTTACTCACTTGGCTTTGGGGTCCTAATGATCTAGAAACTCTGGTAGCAATTTTTCACATTTTAAAGATGGTGGTGACTCATCATATGCACAAATTGCATGTTTGTAAGGCAATGTACATTTTATGAATCTTTGACTATGGGTGGAGCTTACCAAATATTAAATATTAGGGTTACTTTTAATCATCTAAATATGGACCACTCGTTATTTTAGGTGGCGTTTGGCATCTCTACAAATAAGAGTTTATTGGCTTATTTCTTAAAAAAAGAACTTTTAAACCGTTTGGTAAAAGTCTAATCAGGTGCTTATTTGTTTAGAAAGTAGCAAATAGGCTTCGATTTAATAAGTTGGGGAGGAGTTACTTTTTGAAACAGAGCTTATTTGACTTAAGTAGGGAGACATTTTGAACTAATTTTTGGACAAGTTTGTTATTGAACTTTTCAAGTAATTCTCATCTTACCCTCTTCTCTTCTCTTCTCTTTACAATTTCTTCAAGAAAGGCCCACATGATGAACGACCCATATGAAGGTGGGCCCCACATGATGAATGTAACGTCCCGCAAATTCACCTACAGGGGGTGACGTCGTAAGGACTGTACGTATAGTTGTGCTTAGCCTTGTACCCATCTATTATCTGACTCTACGACCCCATGGTGGGGCCCTGAGCATGCCAATCGTCCGTAGAAGCCTTGACGAATCGCGGATGGACGTCAAACTGGAGGTGGACCTTAGCCTTAGTGGGCTTGCCAACCCATGCGGATGATAAACCAAATCGAGGGGCTAAATCCCTTGATTTGTGTTTCGATGTGTGGTGCACATGTGTTGTGCAAATGTCTAAGTCTAGGGGTTCTGTGTATGCTATTTGAGTCATGGTCCACAGAAGGGATTTAGAACCGTTGAAACGCTGTGAGATTTAGGCCCCCTACCACCAATAAATCCATGAGCCATTACCTAGGACCGCTCATCCGATTGTGGCCCGACTACCGTTAAATCACGTATCGCACTGGGGCGGTCGATCGCCATGTGTGGTCCAATGGATAGGTCAGCCCAGGGTAGATCTCCACCTAACCGATCTTATGAACGGTTGGGCTTGGATTGTGTGGAACCCAGTGGGACCTACTTAGCATAACAGCCCTCCCAGGGACCGTACTCCAAATATTGCAAGTCATGGGGCCATCCAATCGTGCTGGACTTATATATAGGAATGTTGAGGCATTTCCCTTCAACATTCACTCACCTTTGTGCTTGGAGAGAGGTCTTGGGAGCTAGGTCAAATAGGAGAAGTGAGATTCGAAGTGGTGGGGTTGAGCTAGGGTTTGAGACTCAAGAATCCAACCTGCTACTCATCGGCGCTATTGCGTTGAGCCGCCAACGATTGCTGCAACCACCGGTCAAGTGTCGGTAAGTATAAATCTTCGTCTCTCAGGTCCTGATAAGTGTAAATGGTGGTGGTCGACCCTAACCTCGACGTATTCATGCTCACAGCTGCGGGATACGCCGATCCTAACCTCGTGTTGTGAGATCATACGGAAAACCCGAAACCCTAAGGTGCGGGATTATGTGTCTAGGTTTGCAATTATCAAATGCTGTCAGTTTAGGATTGATGTGAATGCTAGAGTTTGGTAGATTTGTAGCCGAACCACTCGGGTTAGGTTTATTGCAAGAATATACTGATTACAAAATTTGTGCAGTCCATATGTTTGATAAAATGCTTGAATGAACTCACTGAATGTATAACTGCCCTGTTGTGACCTCCTATTGTGTAACATGCTCACATGTGTTGTCTATCAAGTACGCACACACATTCAAGTATTATTATGTCACTGTGTAGATTTTTCCATCAAGTGTGGTTTGAGTTATGATATGAATGCTTTGGCCAAATCATCTGAGACGGGTAACCCAAGTGGGGGGTCGCCCGAGGCGTACCCGAATTCACAGGGAATATGGATGATACCGACGTTCCGTATGTTCAGTGGTAAGGAAGAGGGGCAACGATAGTGACTTAAACAAAGGGACAAGAAATAGTGTTTAGGTAAGCTACTCTTAAGTTTTTATATATCGACTAATCTACAATTAACTGATTTCCTTTGATTCAAGAAAAAATAAAATTCTTGTTGGTTTTGTAACAGATTTAAATTAAATAATAACGGTTGTAATTCTCTACATCTCGGGTGTACTCACTATAGATAACTAAGTGGTAAAGGCTGGTAATAAAAAAGGGCTGGTATTATAACTTGTTATCTAACTTCGAATGACCCTAGTAGCCAGTATACACGTGACCGCGGCCACAGTCCTTTGGTACATAATAGGACCAACAATTCTTAACTATCGCGACGATTCCGAACACCCTACAGTAACCTGATTATCCGAACACCCTACGGTTGTAACTTCTCGTCATACCAAACCGAATACCTTTTAGACTGTATATCGAGGTAAAAGAGAAAGACCTACTTGACTCATGACAACCAAACACACTAGTCTAAACAATTCAGGAAATGGAACGATTTATACTTTCGGTAATAAAACTAAACTTACTACAGGTCGAACTTACTTCGGTGCCGGGAATCTCCTTTTCTGGGGGCTTACAACAAATAGAAAGAATAACTTCAAGAATAACGGAGGTACGGCAACGGGGTGTTTCCGTTACAATACTAAACAGCAGGGTATAGGAAGTCACCATACGTTCAAAAATTATCAGAGTACTGAAACTTCATCTACTTGCTAGAGTAATATCCTTCTACATCCTCCAAAGTTGTAACAGCAATATTTGTTGAGTATTGAGACAGGTTCCGGTCACTCTTCTCGTTTGTGAAATAAAGCTAGTAAATGTCCTAAAGGCTACCGTCGTTCCAGTAATGTCTAAGGAAATTTTGAAGCTTACATTAGTCATTATCTTCTTCAAGGAAACACTACGTACGTTTAAAAGACAACATTTATTTTAAGAGCGAGAACTCTCAGAACTCGTTTACTTAGCTCTTCTCTAAAGGTATGGAGTTTCCGTCACAGTTCAGACTGTTGATGGGGGTTCTTGAAGGAGGATGTTACATGGCCACTAGGTTGTCACCTCTTCTGCTAGCCTGGAAGAGGTACGATTTTTTAGACCTAAATGTCGGAATGAAAATAGTTGTCGTCGAAGTTGGCAACTTTCCACGTAACGTTCGTACTGTTTCGGAGGTAGATACTTAGGTCTGTACAGAACTCTAAGTTATTCCGGGTAGTAAACTCAAAAGGTTAACTCTTTCAACCTGACACAGTTGAATTAGCTGTGTTTCAAACGGTGCAAATCGCTCCGTTCCATACACATAAAAAATTAACTCAACCTTAAACGTCTCCGGTAAACATCTCTTTACTACTACTCTCTAGAACTATCTTATTCGATTCTACTTCTCCAATTTGTGTGGAGTTACCGAGACTATGGTACTTTCGAAAACGTTCGAAACTCTTTCTTCAAGATTTGAATCAAGATTCCTCCTACTCAATGAATTCATTTGAGTGAATGTATCATATTTAAAGAAATAAAATACAATTGTAATGAGCTTGTTTTCACTTGAACCGAAGTAAAATAGAATGGAATTATAAGATATCTTAACCAAGCATATCTTTAAGATTCCAAGAGGAAAGAGCCATTGGTAAGCACAAATCTTTGCTAGATACTTAATGATTGACATATGGCAGTGTCCACATGTGTCTTGATCTTTATCTTTTGATTCTTGTGCTTTTATACATTATTCGTTAGATATCACGATGCTACTCTTAGGTCTAAAGCGTATTTTGGTGAGCAACGATTTTTTCAATGGAACTTAAGGTTCTGTTTCTAAGTTCAAACGATTATCTTGGTGGGGTTTCATAGGGAGGCTAAGTTTGTGTCCTCTAATGCACAATACCACCCTACGTCGAAGGGGATTTCACCTCAGTTTCACCTACTCTCTAATTTCATCACCCTACTTGAGACATCCGTAGAGGTTTGTATAAGCTTCTTTTTCCCAAGGCCCTGGTTTATCGTCACTTCACTTTGATACCATCTGTAATGCCTCGATTTTTCAAAACTCGAGTTGTAGACCCGTGGTCCAAAAATCTGAGCATTAGTCTATGAAGAAAACTCACATTTCATTCCATTTCCAAATGTCATTCCAAAAAAGGTATTCACCGCGAAAGAAAACAAACCATGCATATAGGAAAAATGCAACATACATCCATAAGTATCAAAGTGGTGCCCATAGGGCTTATACAAACCAGATATTTTGAATCTAAATCAAATACAAAAATAAAATAATTTCAATCATAAACAAATTTAAATAACTATTGTTAAAATGCAAAGACATCCAACTCCTCTTTGAGCAAATGTAGTCCATTGTCGTCCATGATTTCATCATTCTGCTCCTTACCAATAATACTTGTATATTATTCAAATTACCTATACTAATTGTACGGTTGAAATATAATAGCATGAGTAGCCAGCTCAGTATGAGGTCCCCTCAAGATTACACACCAACACATTAATCAAGAATAAAAAAAAAAATGTACAAAATATTAATGATGCAAGTCTTTCTTAAATGCATGAATGCATGCACATGTCCCTCAGCCAGGAGATGCACATCCAGTTCGAAAATGTAGTCTTGAAGTCATTAAGGACACATCAGTCCCATAATACAAATCCATCAATTGGTAAAAGTGAATGAATAGGGTAGATCCAACTCATACATCATGATGGTGTCATGATGGGGCCAGCCTACTTGAAAGAAAGGAAGAGGGGTTACGTTCAAGAGAGGACTCTCTCTTTCTATATAATATTTTATTTTATTCTTCTTATCAGGGTTGGTTAGCAATAAATAAGAGAAATTTCCGACTATAAACCTCTCTTTTGACCATTATTCCCAGCTAAACCTCTAATAGTTTTCTTTCCAAAAGTAAACTTCACTTGTACGGATGGGACATTTCGGACCAAAATACCCCTGTTGTTAGGATTTATTCCTTCTAAAAAAAACATATTTTCTTTCTCCTCGTTTTTCTCTTCTTCTAATATTCAAACCTCTTTTTTTTCTCTCATCTATAGCAAAAAAAGCACCATCTCTTAGTTTTGAGATCAGTTTTCACTTCAAAGCACTATTTTCTATTTTCTTCAACTCGTGTTTCATTGGAAACGAGGTTGTGGTGTGGACCAGGTAACAACGAAGAATATGAAATTTTTTTTCTCAACGAATGCCGTTTTTTTTTAATAATCAAGTCGGATCTTTGTTTTATCACAAATATGTTCTTGCAATAATCGATCTCATTGAATTTCAACGAGCATATTAATATTTCAAAGAGCACAGTGTAAATGTTAGGACATTCAAAAATTCGTGATAGCTGTGCTCTTTGAATTACTGTGCTCTTTGAATTTTACATTGTGCTCTTTGAATTTTACAGTGTGCTCGTTGAATTATATCTGTGCTCTTTAAAATTCACCCGCGATCGCGGTGAAATTGAACGCGATCGCATTGAATTATATCTATGCTCGTTGAATTTCAACGAGATCTGTTCACTTTAAATGAGATGATCTCCTTCAATTTGAAGGTAATCTCATTGCATTTCAACGCGATCACTTTGAAATTGAACGCGGTCTCCTTGAAATGTCACTGTGCATGTAGAGATTCAACGCGATCAGCGTTCAAATTCAACATGCTCGCATTCAATTTCAACGAGCTCTCTCTACGAGATCTCGTTCACTTTTATCTGTGCTCGTTTAATCTCAATGATGTGATCGCGTGATCGCATTGCATTGTCATTCAAAAAAGAACACCTGCATCCTCAACATTTCAGGTAACATTGGCATTTCTACAAATACCTTGTATGGTTAATCAAGCCATAATATTCTCATTTCAACATTTCAAGGTTACATTGGCATTTCTACAAACACTTGGTATGGTTAATCAAGCCATAATATTCCCATTTCAAATATTTCAATGTTACATTGACATTTCTACAAACACTTTGTATGGTTAATCAAGCCATAATATTTCCATTTCAACATTTCAAGGTTACATTGGCATTTCTACAAACACTTTGTATCCCAAGGTTAACGAACAATCTTAAAACGAAATCAACCACCCCAAATATTCAAACGAACAATCTTAAAAACGAAAATCACCCCCAAACATGTGTGCTCTTTAAATTTTACACTGTGCTCTTTGAATATTACACTGTGCTCTTTGAATTTTGAAATGTGTGCTCTTTGAATTTTACATTGTGCTCTTTGAATATTACACTGTGCTCTTTGAATTTTACATTGTGCTTTTTGAATTTATTTGTGCTCGTTCAATTTCAACGCGATCTCGTTGAATTGACACTGTGCACGTTGAAATTCACGAGATCTCATTAAATTCTCACTGTGCTCGTTGAAATTTGAACAAGATCTCGTTAAATTCTCACTATGCTCGTTGAATTTCAACGATATCTCGTTAAATTCTCAATAGTTCAATTTTTTCCCGCTGATAACTCTATGGCTACAGTTAATATCCGTAGCCTTTAGTTAAAATTTAACGAAATCTCGTTAAATTCTCACTATGCTCGTTAAATTTGAACGAGATCTCGTTAAATTATGACTGTGCTCGTTGAATTTCAACGAGATCTCGTTAAATTCTACTGTAAATTCTCAATAGCTCGGTTTTTACCTCGCTGAAAACTCTAACGCTATAGTTATAATCCGTAGCCTTAGTTAAAATTTAACGAGATCCTCGTTAAATTCTCACTGTGCTCATTGAAATTTCAACGAGATCTCATTAAATTCTAACTAAAGGTTATGGATTTTAACCGTAGCTAACAGAATTCTCTTTCAAAATTCAAAGAGCACAGTGCTAATTCAACGAGATCTCTTCAAAATTCAAAGAGCACAGTCAATTTAATGAGATCCTCTTTTATTAAAATTAAAAGAGGACAACAATATGCCAATTTAACAAATTTCTTTCAAATTCAAAGAGCACAGCACACAATTCAACGAGATTTCTTTCAAAATTCAAAGAGTACAATTTCAACGAGTACTCTTTCAAAATTCAAAGAATACTCTTGCAAACACATTCTCAAACTTTTCAACATTTTCCTTCGTTGTGACATTTCAACAAACATGTTGTATTCAAATTCGAAATACAATGAAGTTGGTTAAAATTCTCAAGCATTATCCACATACACTTTACAAACAAACACGTTGTATACATATTAGACATTCACATTCTAAAAAAACAACATTCATAAAATAAAATAAAAAACATTTAAACTGTGCTTTTTGAAAGATGTTCTTTGAATTTTACAACATACACCGTGCTCCTTGAATTTTACATTGTGCTCGTTCAATTTCAACGCGATCCTCGTTAAATTTTACATTTGTGCTTGTTCAATTTCGACGAGATCACGTTGAATTTCAACAAGATCTCGTTGAATTATATCAGTGCTCGTTGAATTTCAACGAGATGATCTCCTTCAATTTCAAAATAATCTTGTTCCATTTCAACGAGATCTCGTTAAAATTAAACGCGATCGCGTTGATCTCGTTGAATTTTAACACGATCTCGTTGAAATGGTACTATGCATGTTAAAATTCAACGAAATGATCTCGTTCAATTTCAACGAGATCGTGGTCAATTTCAACGAGATCTCGTTGAATTATATCTGTGCACGTTGAAATTGAACGAAATCTCGTTCAATTTATCTGTGTTCGTTTAAATTCAACGATATAATCGCGTTGCATTGTCATTCAAAGAACACCTTGAGATTTCAACATTTGTAGTTACATTGACATTTCTACAAATACCTTGTATGCTTAATCAAACCTTAATATTCTCATTTCAACATTTTAAGGTTACATTGACATTTCAACAAACACCTTATATTCAAAATCAAACCGTAATATTCTCATTTCATCAACATTTCAAGATTACATTGACATTTCAATAAACACCTTGTATAAAAAATCAAACCATAATATTCTCATTTCAAAATTTCAAGGTTAACAAACACCTTATAACCAAAATCAAACATTAATATTCAAAAGAAAACATTCCTAAAACATCTCAACAGAAAAATTAAAAATCAAAAGAGAAAAAAAAAAAAAAAAAAAAAAAAAAAAAAACCATACCTTTCCGAAGCTTCTTAGACGGAGGAACCATAATCATCGTGTAAAACCGGAGATATATGAACGAAGATAAGATGAAATGATGTGTCTCGTTGAATTTCAACGAGATCACGGTGAATTTTGATAGGAAGAAGGGCAATTTCGTCCAAAAAATAATTAAAGTTTAGTTTGGGGACGAAAACTTTCAAAGGTTTAGCTGGGAATAATGGTCAAAGGAGAGATTTACAGTCGGAAATTTCTCAATAAACAATATGGTATTCCCATAGTGGGGGTGGCTAACATTGTGATGTGACTAACAGGGGTGGGTGGGTGTACTGACAATGGGGTGTGTGAACTAACCCCCCCCCCGGGTGGGTGGGTGTACTGACAATGGGGTGTGTGAACTAACCCCCCCCCCCCCCCCCCCCCCCCCCCCCCAAAAAAAAAAAGTAATAAAATAAAATAAAATAAACAATATGGTATTCCCATGGCAGATCGCACTCCATCTACACTGTCTGTGTGATGCGGTCCACCCAAGGTTTGGATCAGTCTGATCTTTGGGACCTTACGTAAGATGGACGGAATCAATTTCCCGTACATCATCAAGGTGGGCCCCAGAAGGATTTTAGTGGCAAGCATTTAATCCCACTGTTCAGATAGTCCGGCCCACCTGAACTCTGAATTGGCCAGTTTTTGGACCCCGCCGATCAAATGAGCCGGTGAGATAGATGGATGGTGTGGATCTTACACATACATCATGGTATCCCATGGTGGGCCCCTCAGTCCATATGTCAAAGGCAAGAGAGGGAGAGCAGTCTCTATGGACACTGCGTCAGAGGACCTCACCTTTATTCTTTATATTATTATTATTATTTTTTCATTTGTTTTGTTTTGCTGTAATAATTTTTTATTCTTTGTATTATTATTATTATTTTTCTCATTTGTTTTGTTTTGTTGTAATAATTTATCATGATTTTTCTTTGTTTTAGAATGGCACGGTGGTTGGTTAAAAGAGGTTTGAACGGTAGATGTTTAGGAACAGCCGTTTCTCATGGTGTGGTCCATTTAAGCTTTTTATCTAGCCCATTTTTGGGACCAAGGCTTAAAATTTTCTGACTAAATGGATGAACGTCTTAGATAAAGCACATAAATTATGTTGAGCCCTGCGGTGGGCCCCATCCTTTTCTCCCCTAGAATCCTTAAAGCTGCTGTGTGTGCAAGTGTGTGAGTGCAACGGGCTGGCCACCCCAGTGGGGTCCAGCAGACGGACAGGCTGGATGAAGAATCAATGGCAAGGTGGGTTCATGGGTTGGACCCAAGCTGAAATTTGTGTTCCTCCCATCTAGATCTTTGTGACCTTTTGAATGGGTTGGATGGCCGTGGATGTCGCAGCGAGGCCTATGAACAGTGGGATCCACCAAGGTTTGGTTCAAGCTATCTTAGGTGATTTCTCCATCATCCATACCATTCAACGAAGAAGAAAAGAATAACAAGGAACCAAAGCAAGGAAGAGGTGGGGGTGTACTCATATTCATCTCTGATCAATGGCCAAGATCAAAGAAGGCCCACCTAGATCTCTTCTATAAGCACTCTCTCATGGATGGGATAGGCACGGATAGAGGAAGTGAAGGAATAAGGGAAGAGAGGGTGTAGATCGTACTAGAAGAAGGCTCAGATTGTTCAACTCCCACTTCTTTCTGTGTTGTGGTCCACTTCAAGTTTTCATGTGCCTTGTTTTGAGGCTTATGCCCTAAAATGATTGGGAAAATGGGCAGACGGTCTGGATCTAACACATACAGTATAGTGGGGCCATAAAAGTTCCACACGTTAAAACATTCCATCATGTGTTATGCCTGAACTCCGAGGAGAGAAAATCGGTGCACCAAAGTGGAAATAAAGGGGGCGGATTGGGCATTACCCCACCAGGACCTAGTTAGAGACGGACGGTCGCTATGGCCCACTATGTATATATATTGTCTATGCCATTCATCTGTGAGTCGAGGTGGGCCAAGCTTGGCTTGACGCATCTGTGCTCTCCTCGAGTTCAAGCTCGAGCTTACCATTGGAGCTTGCCTTGTTTGCTAAAATTTTCGAGGCGAGCTAGTTGATCGGGTCGAGGCGAGCTGACCTCGAGTTGAGTCAAGCTTGCTCCCACCTCAATTTATTATATTTTTTACTACAAAATGCAAATTAAAAGTCAACAACATTAAGTTCAAGAAGTCATACATATATTTGGGGAGAATAGTATTTCTACATATGAGACCCCACCATCAAAATGACATAGATTTGATCGGTTTTTTCTTTGGCCAGGTGACACATGCATTGAATGCAGACCACTAGTAATATTTTCTGAACCATAATTAACACAATACATGCATAGCTCACCACATGAATGGACTGCCCTGATTATTATGTGGACCATCTTCATGATGAGGCTTAGCTGATTCATAGATCAAATGCACCACCTCCCTCGTAAAATTGCAATCAATAGCCTCATATGGTGTTTGGTCTTACGATAGCCCTTGTTTTGTAGATATGTATGGTGTGTGGTCTCACTGTAGCACTTGTGTTTGTGTAGTGTGTAAAACACACAACCACTATGTGCTCACCATGTTTTGTACTTGAAATTACTCAATCCATCAGATATGTTCAACAAGGAATGTTCTTACCTGAACAAAATAGTAGGATTAAGACCACCCCCCACAACGTGTGAAGGTTTTATGTCTTAAGCTTGGACCCCAATGTATGTAGGGAGAGGGGGAAGAAAGAACAAAGAAATAAGAAGATTATGTTTTTTTTTTTTTAACAAATATCTATACGAAACGAGTCGGGCTCGAGCCGAGTCGAGCTTGAATTGAGTTGAGTCGAGTCGAGTGACCCAATGGTCGAACTTAACTCGATTTCTGATTCGAGCTCCTAAATGAAGCTTGGCTTGACTTGTTCTACTGAGTCAAGTCTCTACTGAGTCAAGTCGAGCCGAGGCAAGCTTTTTCGAGTCGAGTCGATCGAGTTTCTCGAGCTGACTCGGCTCATGACCAGCCCTAATTCTAAGACATTTACTTAAAAAAGAAGTTAGATCGAAGGCTCAAGTGGACCACATCATATGAAGCAGCGGGGATTTTAAGCCTTTCTTTGAAAACTTCCTGAGGGCCATGGAAGTTCTGGATCAAGCTCATGTTTATTTTTCTCTTCAAACATGTTTGTATGACCGTATGAACATGTTGGATGTAAAATAAACAATATGGTGGGCCCTAGGATGTTTTCAATGGTACAATCATCACTGCTTCAGGTGGTGTGGTCCACTTGAGCCTCCGATCTACCTCCTTCAGGGATTAATTAGATAAAATGATGTATCAAAATAGATGGACGGCATGGATAAAACATATAGATGAGTGGGACCAAGGCATGGTAATACCCAATCCGTGCGCCATATCTGGGAGGTATTGGATGGTGCTTTGTAAGTCCCAGATGTATGTGTTTCATCCACACCGTCCATTCATTTTTTAAGATTATTTTAGGGCATGGTCCCAAAATTCAGGCAGATCCAAATCTTATGTGGACCATACCACAGAAAACAGTGGTGATTGACGTCCACTATTAAAAAAAATTTGGTGGACACAATGTTCTTGGATGAAGCTGATATTTGTATTTTCCCTTCGTCCAGGTCAGTGTGACCTTGTGAACGGTGTGGATGATAAATAAACATCATGGTGGGCCTTATAAAAGCTTTAAAAAAAGAAGAAAAAAAAATGTAGAAATCTCACCCTCCTAGACGTTATACGATCCTTTCCTAAAACCCTACTCTCTCTCCAAAACCCTAACTTCTCTCTGTGTCCGCACAACAGCAGCTCTCTCTCTCTCTCTCTCTCAAACACCTAACTTCTCTCTCTGTGGAAGCACAGCAGCAGGTAAGCGTTCTCAGCTTACATCTTTTTCCTTGAAAACTCCTTTTACTCTCATTCTCTCTGCATTCAAAGCCCATGAATCTAGCCATGGAGTTCATCTGCTTGAATCTGTAGTTAATTGTCAGTAAGTTTGTTTTGGGTACGTCGCGGCCCGAGCACCGTACATGTTGCTGGATGGGTTCCGCATGCAGCCATGGCCCTGTAATTTGAACGGCTTGGCACTCTCCCTGACTATGGCCTGCATTAGTCCAAGCGAGCTAAATCGGAATATCGTAGAAGCATCTCTCTACCATACATGAGCCAGAACGATGCATCAATCTGAACCCTCTTATCTAATGCGCCAGTGTAAAAAATCGAGCCCCATCAGATGGTGGTCCTGTAGATCGCATTTCTTTGTTTCCCTTGCTGGTTGTGGACCCAGTTTTGTTTTCTGAGGTTGCTGTTCCAATGGCTAAGATCATCTTATTTTTTTAACCATTTTTCATTGGAGGTCCCAACTGATAAGTTACCCTGTCCTGGCTCCATCGGGCTCACGATCATCTCTCCCCTCCCACTATAGGCATTATCTTCGTGGATAGATCCAAGCCAAAAATGCACTCTCAAATAGCGGGCCCAACCTGGATGGCGTATAGCTTGTGCACCATATTGATAAAGAAATCAAAATGATTCTATTGGTGTCCAAAAAGTAGATGGAAGAATTCATATTGTTAAGATTGTGGATCATTTTGGTTATAGGTTGGCCATGATGGGCCCATTGTTTGGATTGGCTGGATTCATGTGTATGGTGGGTGAGTCACCGCCATCTTGGTAAGGAAGCGCCAGTCACTAGACTAAGGGGAATTGGGTTGTCACTCAAATGTAAATATAGAGAGTGACTCTATGATTATTGTAGATAGTCTGGAGAGAGATTTTCCACATCTGTGGTCGTTGTGGTACAAATGAGTGATGGCAAAAGAGCTCATATTTCCTTATTGTTGCTCAGTAACTTATTTCTTCTGGGAGTGCAACTCAGAGGCAGATGGGCTGCAATGGCCTTCGCCTACGTCAAAGACAGCCGATTTGTCCTACTAACATGTCTTCTGCTAGGATTGGGTGTCTGGTGGTACCTTCTGCCAGAGCCCCTATTGGTTCAACCAACGGCTTGCTGCTCACCTGAGTACGCTAGTGCAATTAAGGAAGCCGCACAATGCCCAATGAGGAATCTGGGCTTCCCGTGTATTCATCCAAATCAGATCCATGAGAAAGTTATGGACACGTTCACGAAACCGGAAGGCTGATGTTGGAGGGAAGATCCATGAGAAACTTGGGAAGTGACTATGCAGGAGGGAAGATTGTAGTCAGAGCTTCTGAGGGGTGTAGAAGGCATCAATTGTAGTTGATTAGTCTGAGTTGAGTTACATATGGATTAGCTAAGAGTACGGCCTCCATGGCAGGCTGATGTTGGAGTCAGCTTGGGTCTAAGAGTAAATTGTGTATAGAGTTCCTTTTGGTTTAATATATAGAACTCTATCAGGCCTATCCAGCAGGGCAAGGTCTCTGTCCTCCTCTCCTTTGATGTATCTAAGTTTTTTATATGAGCACAATTACATGTGGTGTGCTCCCACCTTTCACTGAAAAAAATAATGATAATAAAATAAAAAGGTGATTAAGAAGAATTATGCTGTATTTTGGCAGAATAAACTATCCATTTGCATGCACACAACCAATATAGAAGTGCTGTACTTCTGAACAACCCAAGAAATTGGTCCCACTGTAAATGGGTTCTAAGGAATACTATATAGTGATGGTTATCAAATGGATGGTTAACTAGAAACGTATTCAGCTATTCAGTTTCCATTAGCAAATATCCATTCAGTATGTGGTCCACTCTTGTGATGGGTTGATTCATAGCTGATACGTGTAAGCCTATCAGATTCACATAGTTTGTGGGTTATATTGATGTAATATGTCAAGTTCTTCTTTTGGGTGCGATTCAGGTGCCTGGGTAAGTGGATTGATTAAACATGCTCCTGCTATTTGAAACCCCTGCGGGATTTGCCCTATTCAAAGTGTTGGATGAGGGGAAGCTTTCAAAAGTTGAGGTATGCAACCATGCTCCTTTTTTTTTTCTTTGTTTCTTAGTTATTTTCCAAATAATTCATTTCTATGCATGGGTTGTCCAATTTTGCAATCATTGTAGCGGATGTGATCGCGCAGTTTTGTATTGATTGCATCTAAAGGGTTTCTCATTATTTGTAATGTGTTGCAGGACTTGTGGAAGGAATTTGCTACATCTGAATCGGCTAGACAGGTCAGATATACAATCTTTATGCTGCTGGTTATTGTATTTAAACATTCCTTTTTTCAGTTCAATCAATTTCCTATGTAGTAATGCAGAGTCATTTTCACATGGGCTCGAGTGGGGTGGCCTGTGTGAAGCAGGGGCACACTCGGGGTGGGAGGCCTGTGTGAGGTGGGACCCATGTGAAGTGGAGCCCACAAGCGGGATTCGACCGAGGGCTTGACCTAGGCTATGAGATAAAGGGATTGATTTTCCACGCTCTATCAGTTCGAGCTTTTAGAGCAAGTGGTTAGTTGTCCTGTGTCAATTAGTCTTCATTATAGTTAATCCTTTTTTGAGAAGTGTAACTATGGAGAAATATGCCATAAACAGAGTTTATATCTTGAGAAACCTAGAAATTTGGATGGATGTCGTGAAGTTTGATTCTTTATAGATATTTAAATTCTATTAGAACATTTGCTAAGTCTGACAAGCCCTGCTAAGGACATATGTACCTATAGGATTTTCAATCCTCATTACTGCTATGTGCTAGATCTGAGCCATTCATGCGGTAGGTCGCACCATGAACATGCACTGACTCAGAAATCAGTCCAGTGACATCATGCAGGCAAGATGTGTATGATAAATGGCTGGCTTGCTTGCATTCATTAGTAGCCTACCTGATGGGCAAACTGGCTCGATTTTGGGTCAGGAAATAGGACTCATCTGCTGAAGGGATCTTGTGTGCATTTGCCATATTTGTGTGTGTGCCACGAAGCGAGGCGGCCAAAGGGTTCTCAATCCTCTTGCAGACATATGCTTTGGATTTTTGAAGTGTGATAGATATCACAGACAAGCAGACCCTTTTCTGGCCGAAGTTCTTTGTTGTTTCATGTCTGTTTCTCAAAAGTTAGTTCACTTTTTTCTTTAGAATCTAATGTGCTTTTATTGTTTCATCAACATCAGGTAGTGAAGCTGAAAGCTTTTACCAAGTTTGAGAACACCTCAGAAGCCTTATCAGCAGCTACTTTACTGATTGATAGCAAGCCTAGCAAGGGTCTTCGCAAGTTTCTGCGTACTCACTGTGAAGGAGAAACATTAGCTGTCGCTGATTCAAAGCTAGGAAATGCAATAAAAGAAAAATTGGTCAGTCAGCGAACAGCTTAATGAAAGCATTCGGTTATTTGACAGCTCTGAGATCTTTTGTTATTTTATTGCATCGTGATTAATTGCTTCTTCTTCTTCTTCTTTTCCTTGCAGCAAATAGAATGTCTTCACAACAATTCTGTAATGGAGCTGATGAGGGGGGTTAGAAGTCAGTTGACTGAACTCATATCTGGGCTTGCTGTACAAGACTTGGCTCCAATGAGCTTGGGTTTGTCACACAGCTTATCAAGATACAAGCTAAAATTCAGCCCTGATAAGGTGAAAATCATTTTCCTATGACTCTTTCTGCTTAGTGCTGAAGTTAGATGCACTATTGAATTGAATGCAATAGTTCAATGAAGTGGAAATGTCCAAATTGTAATTACCTTTCCTGTTTCATGGTGTTTCGATATTGGAGCTCTTAAGGAATTGGTGGGACACTGTCAATAAGTTTAGACGATAACCAGAAGAGGAAGTTTAGATAAACCCATTATCAATGGGTGCTTAATTGGGAATCCCAGGCTTTTTGGAATTGGAGGGGTGTTCAGGATGAGCATTGTGTAGTAAGAATAGTTTTATCTAGCCCCATACGTCTTCGCTATTCAAATAGAGCCGAGTTGGAAGCTATCATCATGGGCATTGAGGTTATTCATGAATCTTTCAATCTTCTGGTGGAAAGTGACTTGAGAAGTGTTATTTCTGGGTCTTTTTGTCGGGTAGGTTCCATTGGAAGAGAAGTTTTGTTGTACATGAGATTCTTCTTAGGGGTCAACCCCAATTAGTTGGGATGAGGCTCAGAATAATGATGGTGATGTTGTTGATGTTACGGTAATGAGGGTCCAACTGCTTTTGCTATAATTCATGGAGCTGCAAACTTGATTATAGACTCTCTAGCTAAAAATGGTGTATTGAGGACATCTCTCATAACTATAATTGCATATTCCTTGCCCTAAAGGATTGTAGCATTTGATGCTTCTTTTCTTGATAGATATATAGGTAGATGGATATACAGAGGGAGGGACTGTTATCAAGCTTAAATTGAACTTTTTTGTATACACTTGATATTTGTTTTTGGTGTATTTATCTTAGTCATCCTCTTTGGATTCGCTGTATAAATACCATGACTAATGTTGTTTTGTACACCTCTCCAGGTAGATACAATGATCATTCAGGCGATTGGCTTGTTGGATGATCTTGACAAAGAGCTCAATACATATGCGATGAGGGTCCGTGAATGGTATGGCTGGCATTTCCCAGAGCTTGCAAAGATTGTAACAGACAATATCCAGTATGCCAAGGTTGTGAAGCTAATGGGCAACCGTGTGAATGCAGTGGGCCTTGATTTCTCTGAGGTGGACCAATCAACTTCTTTTCTCTATCACACTAGAGTTGCTTTTAAATGTTCTTTACTTCTAAATTTTTGGTTTGTTTTTGCAGATATTGTCAGAAGAGGCTGAGACAGCTCTAAAAGAGTCGGCAGTGATATCCATGGGAACTGAAGTTAGTGATCTTGATTTGGTAAATATTAAAGCCCTTTGTGACCAAGTGCTAGCCCTTTCAGAGTATAGAGCTCAGCTTTATGATTACTTGAGGAGCAGAATGAACACGATTGCCCCTAATCTGACTGCCCTTGTTGGAGAGCTTGTTGGAGCTCGCCTCATTGCTCATGGCGGTAGCTTGTTGAACCTGGCAAAGCAACCTGGAAGCACAGTTCAGATTCTTGGTGCAGAGAAGGTATGTTTTTTGGATGCTTCTTTGAAAGAAAATGGTTTTATTGTTTTACCCAATAGATGGGCCTCTCTTTTGTTAATTTAAGCGATTCATCTGGTGGGTCCCATCATGGGAGCATGGTATACCATGCCTCATTTATCTCCCAGATAGATGATCTTACCCATGCAATGGTGGCTTGCAAATGGACAATTATAGCCAACAGTTCACATTTATGGTGTGGCTCACTTGTATGGCTAGGAGAGTAGTCCACCCATATGAGTGGTTTGGATCACCAAAGATGGCCACATATATAGTTTGCCGGGCAAAGCAAGTTTCTTGATTGATCATTGAATACTTCCCCGCTTGAAGCTTATGGACTGTTTCTTCAGGTCTAAAGAGGGATTTGATTCATGTTTGATTTTCTATCTTTCTTTTCTTTTTTCTTTTTTATAATTATCCTTACTGTAACAACTGGCCTGCATACATGCATCTGACATTGGATACAGGCGTGGGTACAAAATTATAAATCTCCCTTGGGATGTTGTAATGTGCACAGATGTGCTGACCATTATGATCCATCCACTGACTTATTTTGTGAAGAAATACCCATATATTGTAATCGATCACATGAATCTCATAGTGGAAAGAGACCGGGGAAAGTAAGGCTCATATTTCTAACAGCTAGTGCAGTGCTCTAGATTTTCTGGTCCTCTCCCAGCCATGTAAACACCTACCATGAAATGCCATTGCAGTGTATGTTATGTGGGTTGTGTTTTGCTTTGGTTGTATGCTTGAGAATAACATGTTCTGTTTATAATTATCAGTAGTTGATGGATTTTAAATATGTCTCTGGATCTTTTCCGTTGTAATCAAGTTTTTTAGTCTTGGTTCATTTTGCTTCTCTATAGGCACTTTTCAGAGCTCTGAAGACAAAGCACGCGACTCCAAAATACGGGCTTATCTTCCACGCATCCCTAATTGGTCAGGCACCCCCAAAACTCAAGGGAAAAATTTCTCGATCTCTAGCTGCGAAGACTGCGCTTGCTATTCGATATGATGCTCTGGGAGATGGTCAGGACAACACTATGGGACTTGAGAATAGATTGAAGGTAAAGCACACAAAACCTCAGCCATGATATGTTCTCTCATTCTGTTTTCTTATACTGGAAAGTAATTGCTGCTGTGAAATTTTTGCATATAGCTTGAAGCCCGGTTGAGGAATCTTGAGGGGAGGGAATTGGGTCGCTCTGCTGGGTCAACTAAAGGCAAGCCCAAGATAGAATTTTATGACAAAGATCGAAAGAAGGGTGCAGGGGCATTGATAACAGCTGCCAAGGTACGTGTACTATGAAAAGTTATCTTTTGGAAGGAGATTCCTCAATTATGAATGAGTAAAAACAAAGTCAGGTGCAGCATTTTTAATCCTTGTGGGCCCCATATGTCTTTTGCCCTCTTCTTTTTTACAGGCTTTTCTCCTTTTCTTCCTTTACATAACAGCCACTAGCATCATCTAACAGGGGTATTATCCAATGCTTGGGTTGAGCCATTGCACAGTACTGTTTGGGTTTTTAGTTTGTTTTAAGTCTTCCCATTGCTCAGTGAAATGTGCAGGGTGGGAGAATATATCACCGAGGCATATTTGCTGCTCTCGGGATTTGAACACAAAATCTTTCACTCTGATACCATGTCAAACAACCACTTGATCTAAAAGCTCAAGCTGTTAAAGGATGGTGTAACAATGTATATCAAGGGACTTAACATTCCAACAGGCCTCACCATGGAAGATCAATGCACCAAAAATTTCCCAGATTCAATAATCCTTCACCTTTCAATATGTGGTCAACATAGCATAGATGAAAAGAAAAATGTGGCAACTGTTCCATTCAAGCAATCAATTCCAAAATATGCTATTGCTAGCTCTTTCAAATCTAGGGGTGTTGGTGCATAGGCCATCCACATAGTCCCATCATCCCCACATTTTGGATTGCTGCATCATGTGCCCCACTTGTACAATCTGGAAATCCAAATGGTTGCAACTTGTAACATTATCTTTCTTTCTTTCTTTTTGGAACATGGCATTGAAATAAATACAACTACTTTCATGTTTGATTAAATACAATATGGTCATTTGCTTGCATGTGCAGACCTACAACCCCGCAGCCGATTCAGTACTAGGGAAATCTGCAGAACCAGCAGCAGAGAAACCAGCTGAAGAGCTGGAAGAGACGCCACCCTCTAAGAAGAGGAAGCATAAAGAAGCAGAGCCCTCACAGCCCGAAGAGGAAAAAGAAGAAGAGGACAAGAAGGAGAAAAAGAAGAAGAAGAAGAAGAAGCAGGCAGAGGCGTCTGAGGATGCTAATGTTGAACCTGAAGAGGTAGAAGCAGAAACTAAGAAGGAGAAGAAGAAGAAGAAGAGAAAGCACGAGGAAGCAGAGGATGGAGCAGTGAGCGTCCAGGTTGAGGAACAAGAAGCTGAAACAAGAAGCAAGAAGAAAGAGAAAAGGAAGAAGGAGAAGAAGAGCGAGTGACGTTGGGGGTGTGAACGCGGGATTTCTGCATGGAGCAAGAGGCCAACAATTTTTGGGTATTTAGGCACCGAGAGTTTTTTTTTTTTTTTTTTTTGTAAAATTTCCTTTACCAGTTTTTTTTTTTTTTTTTTTTTGGTTAGATCTGTTGGCTTGGGAGTTTTTAAGTTATTGTCTTCAGATTCTTGCTCTCACCATAGCGAGAAATTGGAGAAGAAATGGTTGGAGGGATAGTTGGAACATTGGTGGAATTTCATGAATGTGTTTGGTAGTCTCTGTTTTATATATGACATTCAAAGGCAAGTGTTTTGTTGCTAGCTATGGGCCCTGCTGTGGATGGTGGATGCCAATGTAGTTTTTTGGATCGGAAGACTCCATTTGTTTGAGCTAATCACCAATTTTCTTCAGATTGTAGGTCTGTTGCCTTGCACATGCCTCTTTACATGGTGGTTCTTTTGCCCAACTGGGCCACATGATAAGATGATGTATACAACGGTTCTGACCATCACTGTGTGAATAATCGTAGAACATGTTTCAGCGGTTTGTCAGCTTCACTTTTGAAGCGTGATTTTTGCAACATGGCTTGTTTATGATTGCGATAGCTCCAAGCATCACACCTTCTCCATATGTCTATTTGGAATCATCTCTCTCAAAACTTGCTCTATCACTATTTTATTTTATTTTATTTTCATTAAGGGCACCTGTTCATCTAGACCATCCAATTGAAGGATTTGTTGGATCAGAAAATGTATTGATTGTCCTTAGATGGGTGGTTGATTAGAAACAGTGGCTAGGATTTTCCACTTGGTACAAATTTAGGCTATAGGCTATCCAAGGATGTTCTTTGATTTTAGAGGAGTTTATTTCATACTCTGGCCGAGCATGATGCTTGATATGCAGGCACAAGAAATTGTTACTTGTACCAAAACAGGATTCTTTGAACAATCCTAACCACTAATTTTTGGATGCCTGTTTGTTGAAATTAGATGATTGCGTTCCATTTTTTCAGCCATCCAATAGATGGTGATTAGATAATAAAAAATCTGTAATTTTCGGTTCATGATATATATACTGGGACCCAAGATATGGGCAGTTTGAGTTACTTGCATGCCAAGTATGCAATGTGCAAGTGATTGCTACTGTGTATCATCTATCACACAGCCAGAGTATCAAATGTTTTATATCATGAATTTGTTGTGGGTTTGTGGGAGTATTTACACCACTGGTCATGACAACCGTGCATTTAGCTTGTCCAGTGCCCATCCAAGCCACTGATCTGATGATGGCCTCCAAAATCTCCCATACTGGAAGATCATAGCTGCCACATCTGTCCTTTTTTTCTGACTAAAATATGGATTATTGGTCTCTCTCCTTAACCATCTATCTGTGGGCTAAGATTGAAATACAGGATCTTCTAGTATGGGATTTTTTTGGTATATTTGTACCGATCAGATCAACGGTTTGGATTGCCCAAACCATGTTTCCCAAATGTGTGGAATCTTGTACAGCATGGAGTCTTAACACTGTAAAAACAAATTGTAATCTCACCAATCAAATGTCTATTACATGCATTCATTCACCTCAACATCAATCTCACTACAGAACGAGTACATCTAGAGAGAAGCACAAGTGCCAATCTGGTTTCTAAGCTTTCCATCAGGTGGGCCATACTGTCTTGTTTCTTCTTTCTAAACACCACTCTGATTCACTACTTAGGTGGGCCTCTGCATACAAATCAAATGGTCACCTTAAAATGAACAAAGGAAGTTTTAGCTGTGTTCTGTGAATCAATATATTGTGGCCCACCTGAGGAGTTAAGCGGCCTGATGTTTAGGCCAAAAGATCTAAAGATCTAAGCATGTCCCACTAATAGAAAGCTCAAATCTAACATACACTTGTACCTTTATTTTTACAAGATGATGGAAAACAAAGAGAAATGAAACTATCCGGTCCCGTCAACAATATCGACGATAAATGACCATGACGTTCCGCCGCTGTGGCCGCAAGCAGATTAGCATGAGGACTAGAGCAATGACCACTGCGACGAGGAGTCCCATGGGCTCGATGCAACAGCCACAGTCGAACGAGCAGCAAATCTTCCCCATTACAAAACCAAGCTTAGCTTCCTTGTGTGAGAAATGGTTTTGGTTTTGGTCCTTTTGCCGGCAAAGGGAATATTATAAAATGGAAAGTTCTCTATAAAGAAATCCAATATAGTAGTGAAGGTGGTAATCATTGAATTACGGTTGTCTATAAAGAAATCCAATACAATGCAGATAGAAATCATTGAAGTATAGTTAGTAGGTATTGATCTCTTATCCATGTCGGGCCCAATGGGTGGGTTGGAGGGATCCATGATGGATTTCAAATGGCCCAATGCCATCATCCTGATTTGATTGATGATGCCAGTCATTTTAGCAATTTCCTGATTTTTCACTCTGTGGGGAGCGGATTAGAGCTCGGATTAGGTACTACCCCCACTAGGATGCAGCTGGAGACGGACGGGTGCATGACACCTCAGTATTGTGGAAAGCAGGGGGGGCCTACAGCGATGTGATGGGTCTGTCAGCACTCCACCAATACCGAGGTGTAGCCCCCCGCTCTCCACCAATATGGAGGTGCCATGCACCCGTCCGTCTTCAGCTGCGTCTGTGCGGATTAGGCATTACCTGGGTAACACCAAGGTGTTACACTTACCGTGGGACCCACCTTAATGATGTGATGTATATCCACCGCGTTCATCCTTTTCCAAACTATTTTAGGATGTGTTCCAAAAAATTAAACGTCACACCTTCTCCAAATGTCTATTTGGAATCATATCCCTCAAAACTTGCTTTATCACTACCTTATTTTATTTTATTTTCATTTAGGGCACCTGTTCATCTGGACCATCCAATTGAAGGACTTGTTGGATCAGAAAATGTATTGATGGTCCTTAGATGGGTGGTTGATTATAAACAGTGGGTAGGATTTTCCACTTGGTACAAATTTAGGCTATAGGCCATCCAAGGATGTTTTTCTTTGATTTTAGAGTTGTTTATTTCGTACTCTGGCCGAGCATGACACTTGATATGCAGGCACAAGAAATTGTTACCTCTTGTACCAAAACAGGATTCTTTGAACAATCCTAACCACTGACTTTTGGATGCCTGTGTGTTGAAATTAGATGATTACTTTTCATTTTTTCAGCCATCAAATAAGTGGTGATTAGATAATAAAAAAAGCAGGAATTTTCTGTGCATGATATATAATGGGACCCAAGATATGGGCAGTTTAGTTTGAGTTACTTGCATGCCAAGTATGCAATGTGCAAGCGATTGCTACTCTGTATCATCTATCACACAGCCAGAGTATCAAATTTTTTATATCATGTATTTGTTGTGGGTTTGTGGGAGTATTTACACCACTGGTCATGACGACCGTGCATTTAGCTTGTCCGACGCCCATCCAAGCCATTGATCTTATGATGGCCTCCAAAATCTCCCATACTGGAAGATCATAGCTGCCCCATCTGTCCTTTTTTCCGACTAAAATATGGATTATTGGTCTCTCTCCTTAACCATCTATCTGTGGGCTAAGATTGAAATACAGGATCTTCTAGTATGGGATTTTTTCGGTATATTTGTACCAATCAGATCAACAGTTTGGATTGCCCAAACCATGTTTCCCAAATGTGTGGAATCTTGTACATCATGGAGTCTTAACTCTAGAAAAACAAATTGTAATCTCACCAATCAAATGTCTATTACATGCATTCATTCACCTCAACATCAATCTCACTACAGAACGAGTACATCTAGAGAGAAGCACAAGTGCCAATCTGGTTTCTAAGCTTTCCATCAGGTGGGCCATACTGTCTTGTTTCTTCTTTCTAAACACCACTCTGATTCACTACTTAGGTGGGCCTCTGCATACAAATCAAATGGTCACCTTAAAATGAACAAAGGAAGTTTTAGCTGTGTTCTGTGAATCAATATATTGTGGCCCACCTGAGGAGTTAAGCGGCCTGATGTTTAGGCCAAAAGATCTAAAGATCTAAGCATGTCCCACTAATAGAAAGCTCAAATCTAACATACAGTTGTACCTTTATTTTTACAAGATGATGGAAAACAAAGAGAAATGAAACTATCCGGTCCCGTCAACAATATCGACGATAAATGACCATGACGTTCCGCCGCTGTGGCTGCAAGCAGATTAGCATGAGGACTAGAGCAATGACCACTGCGACGAGGAGTCCCATGGGCTCGATGCAACAGCCACAGTCGAACGAGCAGCAAATCTTCCCCATTACAAAACCAAGCTTAGCTTCCTTGTGTGAGAAATGGTTTTGGTTTTGGTCCTTTTGCCGGCAAAGGGAATATTATAAAATGGAAAGTTCTCTATAAAGAAATCCAATATAGTAGTGAAGGTGGTAATCATTGAATTACGGTTGTCTATAAAGAAATCCAATACAATGCAGATAGAAATCATTGAAGTATAGTTAGTAGGTATTGATCTCTTAGCCATGTCGGGCCCAATGGGTGGGTTGGAGGGATCCATGATGGATTTCAAATGGCCCAATGCCATCATCCTGATTTGATTGATGATGCCAGTCATTTTAGCAATTTCCTGATTTTTCACTCTGTGGGGAGCGGATTAGAGCTCGGATTAGGTACTACCCCCACTAGGATGCAGCTGGAGACGGACGGGTGCATGACACCTCAGTATTGTGGAAAGCAGAGGGGGCCTACAGCGATGTGATGGGTCTGTCAGCACTCCACCAATACCGAGGTGTAGCCCCCCGCTCTCCACCAATATGGAGGTGCCATGCACCCGTCCGTCTTCAGCTGCGTCTGTGCGGATTAGGCATTACCTGGGTAACACCAAGGTGTTACACTTACCGTGGGACCCACCTTAATGATGTGATGTATATCCACCGCGTTCATCCTTTTCCAAACTATTTTAGGATGTGTTCCAAAAAATTAAACGTCACACCTTCTCCAAATGTCTATTTGGAATCATATCCCTCAAAACTTGCTTTATCACTACCTTATTTTATTTTATTTTCATTTAGGGCACCTGTTCATCTGGACCATCCAATTGAAGGACTTGTTGGATCAGAAAATGTATTGATGGTCCTTAGATGGGTGGTTGATTATAAACAGTGGGTAGGATTTTCCACTTGGTACAAATTTAGGCTATAGGCCATCCAAGGATGTTTTTCTTTGATTTTAGAGTTGTTTATTTCGTACTCTGGCCGAGCATGACACTTGATATGCAGGCACAAGAAATTGTTACCTCTTGTACCAAAACAGGATTCTTTGAACAATCCTAACCACTGACTTTTGGATGCCTGTGTGTTGAAATTAGATGATTACTTTTCATTTTTTCAGCCATCAAATAGGTGGTGATTAGATAATAAAAAAAGCAGGAATTTTCTGTGCATGATATATAATGGGACCCAAGATATGGGCAGTTTAGCTTGAGTTACTTGCATGCCAAGTATGCAATGTGCAAGCGATTGCTACTGTGTATCATCTATCACACAGCCAGAGTATCAAATTTTTTATATCATGAATTTGTTGTGGGTTTGTGGGAGTATTTACACCATTGGTCATGACAATCGTGCATTTAGCTTGTCCGGCGCCCATCCAAGCCATTGATCTGATGATGGTCTCCAAAATCTCCCATACTGGAAGATCATAGCTGCCCCATCTTGTTAGGATAGAAGGGCCGGCAGCGGAAGCAAAGCCGAACACAAGCAGCAAATTGAATCAAACAAGCAACACAATGCAATCACAATGCATGCAACCAACCACACTTAGACAATCCAAATTTAATGTGGAAAAACCCCTCACGGGTGAAAAACCATGGCACAAAGCGAGACCAATCCACTATAATATTAGAAGTTATAAGAGATGGAATCCAAAACCCAAAATCACAAGCCCACAAGAGAAATCTAAGCTTTCCCAAGAAAAAAACCCTTTTCTTAAGCTCTTTCTCTCACCTAGAACCTCTCTCAATCTCATTTCCAATCTAGGATACATCTAATCCTATAATACACTCCTTAAATAGGAAAAAATCGAGGTTAGAAACTCTTTGCGCAAAACTGCACAAGAAACCTACTATCACAGGGAAACTGCCGACCGATTGCCTGGCCGGCCAGCCAAATGCCCAAAAAACGCTCCAGCAACTTTGCTGCCTTGGTTCCACCGTGACCGACCGGTCGGTGGCCTCTGTTGCATAAGGTTAAGGCGTCCGTTTCCAACAAACTTCACTACGACTCCAATCTTTATGCACCACCTTGCCACGCACAACCTCCATCTCTACTTCGTCGTCATCATAGTCTCGTCGCTTCTCGTGTTTCATTGACTTTATCCTTGCATCTTCGCACGCCTTGTTGCTCTTCTCATGTGGCCCTTTTTCTCTTGCCACATACGAGCAACCATAGATCCCGCCGCTCCACCATGAATTGTGCCATCGATCACCTTGTAAAGATTATCGCACCTCCGTGCCTTTATCATCACGAGTGCTCTCTTCAGCACTTTACAATACCGATCACAGTCAATGAACCTGCACCCTTTCACCTCAAGTGCACCAAGAGATATCACATTCCTCTTCATCTCAAGGACATGCTTCACACTTTCAAAGATTCGTTCGACTCTATCAAACATCCTAATGTGCACTGAACCAATACCCACCACATTGCGAGCATAACCATCACCTACAACCACCGATCCACCATCATACTCTTTATATGTCATGAATGAACTCCGATCAGGACATACGTGACATGATGCACCTGAATCCAAGAGCCACTTTCCACCAAGAAACTCTATGCCGGATATAGTCAATACATCACAAACATCACCACGGTCCTCTACGGTATTAGTCTCCTCCCTAAAAGAATATCCAGATTTCTCCTGCCTTTTTCCTGGATTCGAACAATCATTCTTCACATGTCCTTCTTCCCCACAATTTTAGCATCTCACCCTATACTTCCACTTGCCCTTTGATTTAAATCTCAATAACGAAGATCCTCCACCCCGCTCAGAATTCCTTCCCCTCATTACTAATACCTCATTCGTAAAGGGACTCATGCTACTGTTTTTCCTTATCATTGCCTTCGCCTGAAGGGCTAAGATAACAGTTTCCACGCCAATAGTCTCCCTACCTGCACACAACGAGTCCTTAAGCGACTCATACGATTCTGAAAGAGAATTCAACAGGATAAACGCTTAATCGTAGTCCTTCATCGGTTCATCTACATCCATCAACTTGTAAATAAGCCCATTGAAATTGCTAATGTGGCTCTCAACATCAGTCCCCTTCTCCATCCTCAAATTATACAACTAAAGCTTCAAATATATGCGATTTTTCAGAAATTTCTTCATGTCGATATTCTCCAATTTCGCCCATGTTTCAGTCGCAGTTTTCTCTTTCATGACGTTATATAGGACCTCATTTGCCAGGCACAATTGGATTGAGATATTGGCTTTTTCATTGATCTTCTTCCACTCTTCTTTTTTCGTAGCCTCCGGTCGCTCTCCAATGAGCGTATCTTCACCTTCCAAAGTTCAAAATTATTTTTCCCCGAATACTTCTCTATGTCGAACCTCATGCCCAATGTCATGCTCTTGTCTCATATCTGAATTTCTGCTACACCCCAACAATCTCTCTGATACCAATTGTTGGGATAGAAGGGCCGGCAGCGGAAGCAAAGCCGAACACAAGCAGCAAATTGAATCAAACAAGCAACACAATGCAATCACAATGCATGCAACCAACCACACATAGACAATCCGAATTTAACGTGGAAAAACCCCTCACGAGTAAAAAACCATGGCACAAAGCGACACCAATCCACTATAATATCAGAAGTTACAAAAAATGGAACCCAAAACCCAAGATCACAAGACCACAAGAGAAATCCAAGCTTTCCCAAGAAGAAAACCCTCTTCTCAAGCTCTTTCTCTCACCTAAAACCTCTATAAATCCCCTTTCCAATCTAGGATACATCTAATCCCGTAATACACTCCTCAAATAGGAGAAAACTGAGTTTAGAAACTCTCTGCGCAAAACCGCGTAAGAAACCTACTACCGCAAGGAAACCGCTGGCCGGCCGGATGCCCAAAAAACGCTCCAGCAGCTTTGCTGCCTTGGTTCCACCGTGACCAACCAGTCGGTGGCCTCTGTTGCATGAAGGTTGAGGCATCCGTTTCCAACACATCTGACCTTTTTTCCTACTAAAATGTGGATTATTGGTGTCTCTCTCCTTAAAATCCATATGTGGGCTAAGATTGAAATACAGGATCTTCTAGTATGGGATTTTTTGGTATATTTGTACTGATTAGATCAACGGTTTGGATTGCCCAAATGTGTGGAATCTTGTACATCATGGAGTCTTAACTCTCATAGATGAGTGTAAAGAGCTTCTTGTAAAAACAAATTGTAATCTCACCAATCAATTGTCTATTACATGTATTTATTCACCGCGACATCAATTTCACTACAGAACGAGTACATCTAGAGAGAAGCACAAGTGCCAATCTGGGTTCCAAGCTTCGATCAGTTGGGCCACACTGTCTTGTTTCTTCTTTCTAAACACTGCTCCCATTTCACTACTCAGGTGGGCCTCTCTGTTCAAATCAAATGGACATGTTAAAATATACAAAGAAAGTTTTAGCTGTGTTCTGTGATTAATCAATATATTGTGGCCCACCTGAGGAATTAAGCGGCCCGATGTCTAGGCCAAAAGATCTAAAGATCTAAGTGTGCCCCACTAATAGAAAGCTCAGATCTAACATACACTTTGTACCTTGAAGTTTATAAGATAATGGACAACAAAGAAATGAAGCTAACTGGTCCCCATCAACGACAACGACGATAAACCTCCGCCACGACCTGCCGCCGCCACGGCTGCAAGCAGATTAGCATAAGGACTAGAGCAATGACCAGTGCCATGAGGAGGCCCATGAGATCGATTCCGCCACCGCCTTTTGATTCCGAGCAGCAAATCTTCCCCATTACAAAACCAAGTTAAGCTTCCTGAATTGGGTGAGAAATGGTTTTGGTTTTGGTTTTGGAGTTTTTTTAGGCAAACATGATTGAAGGTGAACTTGGGAATTAAAAAATGGAAAGGTCTCTGTAAAGAAATCCAATATAGTGAAGGTGGAAATCATTGAAATACAGTTCTCTATAAAGAAATCCAATACAATGAAGATAGAAATAGTTGAAGTATGGTTAACAGGATTGATCTCTGATCCATGTGGGGCCCAATAGGCCCACCTTTGGTCAGGTAGACCATTGGGTTGGAGGGATCCATCATGGATTTCACATTGCTCAATATCATCATCCTGATTTGATGATCACAATCATTTTAACAATTCCTGTGAATGGTTGGTGAGACCATTTTTCACTTTGTGTGACACATGGTGGGACCCTGTTGAGAACCTAACCAATACACCAAAAGCCCTGGGACTTTAAATCATTAGTACCGTAACATTCCAACGCATTCCATAGCCGACATCTACGGTGGCGCTCACTCTGGCCTCTACTCTAGGTAGCCCTTTTCAGGGCATGGCAACTACACTTTGATTATCCAAATAGCCTTTTCCACTTGGTGTTTACACCCTACTTGCTCAGGTAGCCCTTTCCACAACATAGCGGCTTTCACTTTGGGGCGTGGCTTGATCCACTGAGGTGGGTGGGATCCCTAATCGTAGGGCCCACCGTAATGAATGTGCCTTGTATGTATGCCGTCCATCCGTTTTGAAAACTCATTTTAGGGCATAATGCTAAAAATGAAGCAGATGCAAATCTCACATGGACCATACCACACGAAACAATAATAATCAACCACTAAAAGCTTCTTGTGGGCCACAAAAGTTTTGGATCAAGCTGATATTTTTGTGGTCTCTTGTACGGGTCTTTGTGACCTTATCAAGAGGTTGGATGGAAAATAAACATTCTGTTGGCCCCCATGAATTTTCTATGGCGGGGATTCAACTATGATTGTTTCCTGTAGTATAGTCTGCCTAAGATTTGAATTTGCTTCCTCGGATCATGCCATAAAATGAATTTTCAAAATGGATGGACGGCTAAATATAAGGCACATACATCACAATGGCCCCATACTTAGAGATCCACCTAGGTGGATCCAGTGTCCACCTAAATCATGCCCTTCACTTTGGTCCATGTTGCCCTTTTCATGACTCAAACACAAGACATAGACTTGCACACAAGACAGGGTATTAGCTCTGATACCAATTGTTAAGAATTAATTGATATGCCAAAAGCCCCAATATTGATAGAACACATCCTTCTCCCCAACGGTTTCACCGTAATCGTGAGTGAACCCACGCATGCACATGAATGTCACATTGTAAAAATGAAATGCAAGTTTTTAGCCGTCCATTTATTTTGTACGCTGTGGCCCGCTTGTTGTTTGAACTGGACTGCTCTTTTGGGCCGAAGAACATCCATGGTTGCCCCACCCGGTGGACGGCCTGGATGTCCCACGTGTATGCAACTCTGGCATGTGGGAGGCTTATAGTGAGACTAGTGGAATAAGAAAGACTTGTTCAATTTTAATTGGCTTTCTTCTATCTCCTTTGAGACCTTGACAAAGACAAACTGTGGAGGAGGAAATATCTGGTACACAGCCCTGCATCTCTGCGATGGTACACTTGTTTTTAAATTCCAGCAAGTGGAGCCAATAGTTCTCTCATCCAAACCGTTGATCTCTTGTATCCAACCATGAATGGACAATTCCTAAAATATTTACTGGACAGAAGAATCTTAACCTTTCAAAGTGTGGCCTACAGCTGGTTAGGAGGAAAAACACAATAACAGTTCAATATTCACCTGAAAATGTTTATAATGTAGGTCCACATTTAACTGAAAAAGGTCCTATAATAGTTTGCTGGAATTTTCCAAGAGGGGAGACTTTTTAGGGCATGCCCCATCCACAGTGATGCTAGATAGATTAATGGTCTGTTGGGGACAAAGAAAAATAGCTTTATATGCTCTAAGGTGACTCCAACTAATGGATTAACCTTTTGGGTGTGACACAACACTGGTACCAGAGTAGGGTTATCCGTCTAGGTCCATGCCATGGTGGCACCCACGCCCTAGGGGGTAAGCCAAGACTAAGTTCTGAGAGCATCAGGACCCACAAGTGAAGGGGTAACCTCCACATCCCCCTATTTGGGGGGGGAGGGGGGGGGGGGGGGGAGGTTAGTCTCACATTAACTAGGGGATGATGAAAAGTAGCTTCATTTACTCTAGTGTGGTCACTCCACCTAATGGGTTAAGATTATCAAAACATAGGGCCACTTCTGAAAATTGAAAACCCATCTACACAGTGTAATGATAAGATGCAAGTAGTGTATGGATGGGAAGATGGTGTGGCGGTTGGTGGCGATGGCTTGTCTTTTAGGTTATATGGGGTGAGAGAAATGATCGGTGTTTTGAAAATAGGTCTTGATTATGTAGGCTTGGTAGTGGGGAAGATTACCTTTTTGGGTGGTTGAATGGACTACTACATTTAAGGATTTGGACGCTTGTGTTTTTATTATCTTTTTAAGTTTGTAATTATTTTGCTTTTGCTTTGTATTCTTATCTGCCTTTATTTTTAGGTGGCTTGTCAATAAAGGTAGTGTAACCCTTTCGAAAAAGAGAAGATGCCCAATAGAGTGATGTGATAGCTCACCACAATTTAGAAAATGGAGGTGATTCGTCCTCTTCACATGGGACACTCACGTACAGTTATCTAGACCATCTGAACATTTACGGGTGGATCATGTCTCTAAAACCACACTGATAAACTAATCCTAAACGTCCATTTGAAGTCTAAATTCCAAAGGCAAAATCAGATTGCTGGTACCAACTTCTTGCTGCAGATTTGGGTTGTGATCCATCACAGTTAGGTCACACTTGGACGGTTCGGATTGCCTAGGGGTTGAAGAGTCTATCACTGAGACTTTTAAATGGTGCAAAACTATCAATCTATTCCGCGTGCGCTGAGGTGCAGATTTTTTGCTTTACTCTCTCTTTTTCTTTTTCTTTTTTTATTACACACGCACTAACACCCCGGCTCATACCAAGGGGGATTTCACCACAATTGGTACTTGAACCCATACCCTCTTGTGAGTCTACCACTGAGGCATGAGTAAGGACCCAAATATATATACTATCAAGGTCTACATAGCTCAGAATAATCACGGGTTCATTTGGCATCTTTAAATCTAAAAAGAGATTTTTCAAATAAGAGTTAGTCTAGTAAACAATTTTTTTTTTATAATAAGCTCATTTAATAAAATTACTTTTCAAAACTGAAAATGTTCTAGAAATAAGTTCAAATAAGAGGGTTTTTTTTTCCTTACTCATGCCTCAGCGGTAGACTCACAAAGGTTTCAGCACGAGCTCATGGGTGCAAGCGCCCATTGTGGTGTGAGTGTGTAGGAGTGTGTTAAAAAAATATAAAGAAAAAAACCAAAACAAAGAGCTCTTTCTTAATTGATGTCATTTTTAAAATTTACAATGACTCCATTATAAGAATAATCCAAACGGTTGTTTTGGTGGATTTTATCATAAATCTACCATGCCTCAAATGAAAAAAAATGAAAAAAGAATGAAGGGCTACAATATTTATGTTTGAAGACATTTGGGCCATCCATCATGTCGAACATTGGATGTGGATTGTCCATCATATGGAGCCCACTTTGATGTGGACCATGGTGTGGGCCAACCCTTCTAAGTGGGTTGTCCATCATGCAAGGCCAGTATTGGATGTAGACCATTGAACTTTGACATGGACTGTCCATTATGTGGGGCCCACCCTGATGTAGGTGATCCATCATGTGGGACCTACCATCAATGCTATCGTCCTTTATGCGGTGCCCTTCAACGTCCACTACCCATCACGTGGAGTCCACATTTGATGTGTCCATCTTGTGGACCCAACCTTCCAAGTTGGTTGTCCATCATGTGAGGCCCACTTTTAATGTCCACCATCTATCGTGTGGGGTGCACCTTCTATGTGGATCATCATCATGTTTAGCCAAATTGGATATGAACCGTCCATCAAGCAAGACCTTGGATGTGGACTATCCATTAGGTAGGGCCCACTTGATATGAACCGTTTATCACGATACTTTGATGTGGGTCATCCATTATGTGAGGCCCACTCCGTCCATTATGTGGGCTCACATTGATGTGGATGATTCATATGTGGAGCCCACCTTCAATATGGGTCTTTTATCATGTGGGTCCACCTTTGATGTCACTCATTCGTCATGCGGGCCCACCTTCAATGTCTACCATCCATCATGGATCCCACCTTTGTTGTGGATCATCCATCATGTGGGGTTCACTTGATGTGGATAGTCCATCATGCAGCTACATTACATTTTGATGTGGGTCATCCATCACGTGGGACCCACCTTTGATATACTACATTTTGATGTGGGTCATCCATCATGTGGGACCCACTTTTGATATGAACCATGTATTATGTGGGACCACCTTGATGTGGCTATTCACCATGTGGGGCCCAACCTTCAATATGTTGTTCATCACGTGGCCTCAACCTTCAATATGGGTCATTCATCACGTGGGTCCACCTTTGATGTCAACCTTCCATCATGTGGTCCCACCTTCAATGTCCATTATCCATCATGTGGTCCCACCTTCAATGTCCACCATCCATCATATGGATCCCACTTTGATATGGACCACTCATCAGTTGAGGCCCACTTGATTTGAATCATCCGGCCACATTATGATGTGAGCTATCCATCATGTGGGGCCCTCTTTTGATGTGAACGTTGCATTATGTGGGCCCACCTTGATGTGGATAATTCATCATGTGAGGCTCCAATTCCAATATGGGTCATTCATCATGTGGGCTGACTTGAGAGTGATTGTAAAAAAGAGAAGAGTGTAAGATCAGAATTACTTGAAAAGTTTAAGAACAAACTTGTCCCAAAATTATTTGAGTCCAAAAACACTTTAAAAAACAGTGACTTTGCCATCACATATCTTTTAGAAGCTTTTTACCAGTTTCTAAAAAATTAAGTGGTAAACTTAGAAATTTATCAAGCAGGTATTTTCAAATAAAAACTTATTTTTTAAGAATAAATAAATAAGCTCTTATCTTAATAGAGATGCCAAACAGCCGTACTACCTGAGAAATTCAGGCTTTAAGAATAATGAAATCATTACATACAACCATAGTATCCTAAGCTTACTATGTTACACCATTGTTTCCCACCAACCTGTCGATGTGCATAACATCAGAACCGTGAAAAAGGTGGGAACCATAATGAAGATCACCTGACACAAAAATCAAGCTCATCCACTCATCAGTTAGTCTGCAATTGTATGTTAGATCACACATCATCCATTGATTCATTTTGATGCTGTAGGCCAACTGATGAGTGGATGGACTTGATTTCTACACCAGGTGATCTTCATGATTTTTCCTACCATTTGCACGGTTCGGATTTCCTGTCCATGTGACACATTGATGAGAGATATGGAGTAGCATGGTGAGCTTCGCATACTATGGTTGCATGTGATGATGGCTCCAGGAAAATGCCTGGGATCTCCTTCCAAAACACCTTCTCATATTATAGTACTGTTACAATCATATAACCTATTATATTAGCCTTTTCGTAGGGTGCATCATTACCTCATCTCTCCTAAATACAAATATGCCTGGCATTTTTAAATTAAATTGATGTTTCAAAATTTAGCAGTGGCTATGGGTGCATGGCATGGGTGTGCCTGTTCAAGCAAGTTCGAAGAGTTATATCCCTTTATTTTTTATTTTGAAACAATGTGTCCTTGTGGGCACAAGGGTTGGGTGCTAATCCAAGAAAAATAAATAAATAAAACTTTTATAAAAGTTGTTAATTGTTTTCTCGTTCAGATTAAGATTACAAATGGTTCAAACTCATGTAAAGTGAGTGCACCGCTGAACCGGATGCGGTACAGTCAAGGAAGGCAAATTCAACTTCAAGTCAAATAATTCCAAATCACTCCTAAACTTCTACAGCTTGATTAGTTTTTTCTTTTTCTCATTTTTAATTTTATATATTTTAGATAATTTTTCAAATCTCATGTTCCAACATGCCTCGCAGGAAACACTGAATCCAAGCCATTCACAAGGTGGGTCCCACCGTGAACATACCCCAAGCGAAAGATCAGACCCATCCAACATCAGTGCAGCACCCATCCAAGCCATTGATCTGATGATGGCCTCCTAAATCTCCCATACTGGAAGATCATAGATGGCCCATCTGTCCTTTTTTCGAATAAATGTAGATTATCGGTGTATTTCTTCTTACCCATCCATCTGTGGGCTAAGATTGAAATATAGGATCTCCTGGTATGGGGTTTTTGAGCATATTTTTTCCCATCAGATCAACGGTTTGGATTGCCCAAACCATGTTTGTGGAATCTTGTACATGAGGGAGTCTAACTCTCTTATAAATGGGTGCAAAAACTAACAAAAACGCTGTAATTTCACCAATCAAATCTCAGTTAAGATGTATTTATTCACTTCAACAACAATCTCACTACAGAACAAGTACATCTAGAGAGAAGCATAAGTGCCAATCTGGTTTCTAAGCTTTCCATCAGGTGGGCCATGCTGTTTTCCTTCTCTCTAAACACTCCTCCGATTCACTCCTCAGTTGGGCCTCTGTGTACAAATCAAATGAACACCTTCAAATAAACAAAGGAAGTTTTAGCTGTGTTCTGTGAATAAATATATTGTGGCCCACATGAGGAGTTATGCAGCCTGATGTCTAGGCCAAAAGATCTAAGTGTGGCCCACTGATAGAAATCTCAGATCTAGCATGCATTTATACCTTTATGTTTAAGATAATGGAACACAGAGAGAAATGAAGCTAACTGGTACTCCCTGTCAACAACAACGATGATAAGCCTCCCCCACGAGCTTCCGCCGCGGCGGCTGAAAGCAGATCATCATGAGGACTAGAGCAATGACCATCGCAAGAAGGAATCCCATGAAATCGATGCCGCCGCCGCCGCCGCCGCTATCTTGGCATTCCCAGTAGCAAATCTTCCCCATTACAAAACCAAGTTAAGCTTCCTGAATTGGGTGAAAATTGGTTTTGGATTTGGATTTGGTTGTGGAGTCTTTTTTGTAGGCAAACAAGTTCAAGGTTGGCTGAGGGGGTATATACATAGTGAGTAGGATAAGAAAGACTTGGTCAGTTTTTAATGGCCTTTTTTCTCTCTCCATTGAGACCATCACAAAGACAAACAGTGGAGGAGGAATTATCTGGTGGTACACAGCTCTGGATCTTTGTGATGGTACACTTGTTTTTAGTTCCAGCAAGTGGAGCCCAGAATTCTGTCATCCAAACCATTGATCTGTTGTATCCTATCATTGATGGACGATTCCTAAATTATCTACTGGATAGAAGAATCTTAACGTTTCAAAGTATGGCCTACAGTTGGTTAGGAGGAAAAACACAATAACGGTCAATATTCAGCTGAAAAGGTTGCTAATGAAGGTCCACATTCTTCAACTGAAAAGGGTCCTAGCATAGTTTACTAGAATTTTCCAATATAGGAGATTTTTGGGGCATTCTCCATCCACAATGGGACTTAATTAGTAGACCAATGGTCTGGATTACCAAAATATGGGGCCACTTCTGATAAATTGAAAACCCATGTACCGAGTGCAAAGATGCAGGCCGTGTAAAGATGGGAAGATGGTGCGGTGGTTGGCGGCTATGGCGTGTCTTTTAGGTCACATGGGGTGAGAGAATAATTGGTGCTTTAAAAATAGACGTGGTTGTACGGAGGCTTGGTTGTTGAAATAGACGTGTCAAGATGTATGACGTGTTGCATGTACCTCTGCTTTTAAGGATTTGGATGCTTGTGTCGTTATTATCCTTCTAGGTTGGTAATTGTCATGTTTTTGCTTTATACTCTTTTAAGATTTTACGCTGAGAATTCTCAGGGCATATGATATTCTCATATTATACTTTGACTCTCCATATTTATTAAGTTGTTCATTATGAAGGATGAAAAGTCAAATTTACCCTTGACGGGGAGATTTTCGTAGAACCGAAAGCGGCGTCTTTCCCAATGTGAAGCTCCATGGAATCAGAAATTATGTTGGCCATAACTTTTTTTTTTTTCAAGAATCAAACCAATCTCTAGTTACATGACCTAATTTTTAGTCATAAAAAATGAACTTAATCAGTGATTTAAGTGGACTATATGATTGAAAACAATGTACAATGTTATGCTCAACCATGTTGAATGTTAAATACTATATTTTACCTTCAATTGTACTCTAATTTTATACACATAAATACATTAAGTTAATCTAATTATATGTGTTTTTGCTATACAAGGTACTTTGGAAGTTCAAGATAAATATGTGGTTAAATTGATGAATTAAAGCCCAAAAAGAATATAACTTGAAGATTTGAAGATTTAAAGCTTGAAAATGAAGATTTTAAGACCTAAAGATCCATGAAAACCAAGTACTTAAGATGGAGAGAAGACTGAAAAATCATGCACTTAAATAACTGAAAAAACAGACAGTTCGATGCAGCCGAAGGTGCCTTTAGTGCGACCAAACATGGTGAAAATTATCTAGCAAGGAATAGCAGAAAACAAAGTTAATTCTGTGCGACCGAACATGCACGAAAGTGAACAGCAAGTTTCAAAATTTTCTAGAGTTAATTCGTCTGCATTCAAAGTATACTTCGGTTGGCTTTGGTGTGATCGAAGGTGTACATCGGTGCAACCAAAGTTTAACAAAAGTGCATAAATTTTAAGTCAGTGCAAAGTCGATGCAGATTTTTTCAATTTAAAGGGGTGTTCTAAGCTTCTCAAAACATGAATTAGGGTTTGGAAGAGAGAGTGAAGACGGAGCTTCTACGAAACAATTTTTCTTCTTCAATCTTTCAATTCTAGTTTATTTTTCATGTTTTTGTTTGAGTTTTTGTTAATCATATCAATGATTGGTTAAATCTGTTGGCTAGGGCTAAGATGTGAAGCTTGTACTTATTTTAATATTCTGGTTTACTAGGATTCGAATTTATAATTTAATTGTTGAATATTTCATTGAATATAGTTTAAATAAAGTTCTAGTTTTAATTTACTTTAATCTATTGTCGACTCCGGGCACATTTGATGCTTAGGAAGGCCAAGATTAGTTACTTATCTGTTTTGTAAAATATTGATCTGTAAAATTCATTGATCTATTGTAGATTACGGGTACGATAGATGTTTTGAACTCTCTGCGATCAATAACTTGATGGTTAATGTGAGAACTAAATCAATGAATGTTCTAATCTGTTTTGTGATTGTTGAATTATGATTTAACTACTCTATCATCAAGCTGGATAGGATAGGACTTCGATTCCAGTTGTGTTATCAATCGAATCAAGTAAATTAGGCAATAAGAATGGCTATAAGTGGATCTTTGGCGCTCTAGTGTCTCTAGTTATTGATTTTCTCTTTAAAACTTTTAGATTTTCATTGTACTTCAACTTAATTCATATTTCTTAATTAGTTCTTAATTCAAGTTATAGTTTTAAGTTATTTTGGGAACGTACCACATAAGTCCCTGTGAGATCGACATTGGATTCACCAAGTATATACTATTGCACAGCCCTGCACTTGGGGTTTGCCCAACAACCCTCCAAACTATTTTCCTCTTTGTGCCCCACCTGAATCATAGATTGTCTTTATTCTTGGACCCTAAGTCTAATGTTTTTCGTGAAATCTAATGGTTGGAGTGGATTGCTTATAATCGCCATAGTGGGCCCTGTAAAAAATCAACGTTGGACATCTCTCCCAACTGTTTTCTTTGGTAAGGCCCATATGAGAATCACAATCAGCCTTACTTTTTGGCATTGGGCCTAATGCGGGATTACATAACTAATGGTCTAAGTGGATTTCACATACACATTGTGGTGGGCTTAGGTGTGCCTCTCATAATTATTTTTAATATAAGAAAGCTAGATCTCTTCAATCAACGACAGGAAGGACACCACTGCATATACGAAAGTTAAATCTCGAAAAGCAGATTACATGGTGTGCACCAACCTCGGTGGTGTGTTGGTGTAACCAAGTTTTACGCGTCCCATCATGATGTATGTGTTATATCCACACTTTCCATCCATTATAAAAAGATCATCTTAGGGCATGGGCCAAAACCGAGGTAGATCCAAAGCTCAAGTGGACCACACCATAGAAAGCAATGGGCATTGAACACCCACTATAGAAAACTTCTCAAGGCCACAGAAGTTTTAGTGTGACCTTATGGACAAGTTAGATGCCAAAAACATCATGGTGAGCCGTAGGAAGGTTTAACGATAGTCATCATTATTCATGGCAATCCAATCAAACATGAGGTCACACATGTGATTGAGGGTTTGTATTCGGATTATGATGCATGGGCGTTCCAGAGTCTACTCAACTCAAGGTTTGATTGAACAGCCGCTATTCCCTCACATTGAGATGGACAAATTGGAGGCTGGACGTAGGATCTAGTTATCCTCTCAACCATCGGTTGCACTCAGCATTCAAGTGATTTGTGAAAGGGTAGGATTAACCCTTCCGAATGGATTCTTTTTGTCTTGTGACCATAGACATGCAATCTCTGGACTTAAGGACTTATTCTTTTAACGTGATTCACTATCATAGTTTAATAGTAAAAATAGAGAAAGAAAATATAAGCTAAAAGTATTCTTTTATTAATGATTTTTTACAATATTAGCACTCACTATCCAATCGGGGTACAATGATCTATTCACTACCCAATCGGGATTGAGCTTCGTGGCGGAACAGTCGTGATGTGTGGGATGGTCTTCTATCCATCGCTCAATTAACAATTGGGCCTCGTGGCAAGACGACTAATGGCAGGTTGATCTTCGATGATCTGTTCGTTGCTTGGTTAGAACCAAGCTTCATGGCGAGATGGCCAATGAGGTGACAACTTATTCATAATCTTAGTATGAACCAAGCACAAGGAAAAATCGTTGTGATTTAACTATCTATTCGTCATCTGGTGTGGACCAAACTTCTTGGTCAGACGGCCAGCGGAATAACCCAACAGGTAGCAGGAAATTCCCGCAACCTTCTATTCGAAACTGAGCAATCTTCCTTACGAGCAGAATGTCGTGGATGAAGAGTGAAAAGATGAACTACTAATAAAAAAACTAGGGGCCCATGCTATACGTAGTGATGCGGTTGAAACTAAAATAAAGTAAAAAGATAAAGATAAATGTCCATAGTAGACAAATAAATAAGAGTTATTTAATTGTATTAGCATGAGGTCTGTAATGGCGTGAGGCCTGGAACCCTTCGTAAAGCATTATTTATATAGGCTTCTAGGAGCTAGTGGCCTTACGTAGTCTTCAACATCGTAAAGGATTTGGATGATCAATTCTGAAAATCTCTTTGACTCTTTCTCATCAGCATGGCATATTGTGTACGACCAAGTGTACGAGAAATATACTCTCACGTGCGTCAGCTGAAATCTTCACGTTTTCGGACTCCGGCATTAGAAAGTTGTTGTGATCCTTATGTCACTTGGCTTTGACATCTTAGAGAGTTGTTTTTGGCAAAGTTTTAGCATTTAATGCTAAATAGAGACATCCTTCGATGGAATTTTAGCATTTAATGCTAAAAGAGAGACTTGCTTTAATGAGACTCCTACTTTTTGCAGAGAATATTTTTTTATAAAATTCTAGCATTTATTTCTCTCTCATACACACTTGTATACTTTCTCTTCTTAAAGTCATCTATACCACATATGACATGGTTGCCACGTGACGTCTTCTGAATCGTTTTATCTAGGTATGCCAGATAGCGTATAAACAATGATGAAGAGTGTAAGTAAGACTTTGTCTATCATTTAGTACGTAATGTCAACACGTGGCATCATCTCATTGGTCCATGTAAGTGTACCAAAAACAGGTGTAAATAGTCATTATCTCCATTGCTTTATGTGGTGTGTTTCACTTGAATTTTGGATCTATCTCATTTTTGGGCCCACGCCCTAACATGATATCACGAAATGGATTGATGGTATAGATAAAACACATACATCATGGTTGAACCCACAGAACTTGGTGATGTCAACACACCACCAAGATCAATGGTGTGGCAAACCATGCAATTCACTTCCTAAATCTCGCAAGCAGTAGTTGCGGGGAGGATGCCACTACGAATTTTTGGATGCATATGTGAAATCTACTTTGACCATTAGTTGTGTAATTCGACATTTGGCCATGGCAAAAACAAAACTTGGTTCACCCGTGATTCAGATGTGTAATTCAACATTAGGCCCACACTGGAGGAAATAATTGGGAGAGATGTCCAACGTTGATTGTTTTACAAGGCCCACTGTAAAGATTATAAGAAATCCACCCCAATTATTAGATACCCCCCCCCCCCCCCCCCCCCCCCCAAAAAAAAAAAAAACAAGGCCTAAGGCCTAAGAATCCAAACAATCCATGATTCAGATGGGTCACACAGAGGGAAATAGTTTGGAAGGTGGCCATCACCACGTACACCGTTTTCATTCATACAATCAACTTAAATCACAAATGGGGCTATTTTTAATGCATATGACTAAAATTAGGTCAGGAACAACATACTTCCTGATTTACTTCTGATATCTCGGAGTATAATTTCCAATCCAACCCAAACGGGTTTCTATTACGCAAAAATTCTCCTTCAAAGGTAACATTGACTTTTTACCCTCCATCCAGATAATTAGATAAATATTTTGATAAATACGAAGAGTAAAAGCATGTAATGGAGATATCATATGTTTTATGGCACAACCAGTGTTCTTTTCCACCTTTATTTCCAGGCGGCTTATCGAGGTTGTGTCATATTTCCAGAAGAAAAAGAAGATACAGGCCATCTATTGCATAGATTCATGCGGTAGCTCACCATAGTTTATAAAATGGTGGTGACTCGTCCTCTTCACATGGGGCACCCATGTACACTTATCCAGACCATTTACATTGTGGGGAACATTCATGGGTGGATCACATCTCTAAAATCACACTGATAAACTAATCCTAACCATCCAGTTGAAGGCTATCAAATGTACGGTTGAAAGTATGAAGTCCAAATTCCAAGGGCAAAATCAGATTGTTGGTACAAACTTCTCACTGCAGATTTGGGTTGTGATCCATCACAATGGTCACATTCAGACGGTCCGGATTGCATTGTAGGGTTGAAGAGTCCGTCGCCACAATTTTTAAATGGTGCAAAACTATCCATCAATTCCGTGTTGCAGATTTGACTATATAAAATATCAAATTATGCATAATTCAGTGTAACTACTACTTAAGAAATCCATGCTATTAGAATAATGGAATAATTACATATAAACATAGTATGTTAAGCTTACCATGCTAACATCATCTTTTCCCACCAACATGTGAATGTGCACGACATCTGAGCTGAGCCGTCCATGTTGCGAATTCCGCGCACTAAAGGCCACTATAGGGAACTAGTGCTGAGTGGATGATTGGGACCATCACCATCTGTAGAAGAATTCTAAAAATTGGAAAGAAATTTTCATTGGCTCCTATTCAACTCTAAAAATCAAGATTAGGATCCTGATCACTTGAATTGAGATGGTCGGCAATTAGGAAATATTCATCTGTTTTCTAACAAAAACAGATGAATAATATTGCTAGGATACACACACATGAATGCACAGCTATATATATATATATATATATATATATATATATATATATATATATATATATATATATATATATATATATAGGGAAAAGGTACTATTCACTTCCCATGAGGTCGAGCTGTGTGGCCCCACTGTGATGTGTGATCGGCATCCACGCCATCAGTTAGATACAACATTCCACAGTGCGCCATGGGACAAAAACTCAGGCCAATCCATGACTTGGGTGGGCCACACCATAGACAACAGTTAAGAGTGGATATCCACCCATTGAAACCAAAACCTTTATGATCATTTATAGGATCAACCGAGATGTGGTTGAGAAATCTAGACCATCCATTGTGTGTATCCCACTTAAAGAAGAGGTCACACCAAGTTTCAACCATATCCACAACGCAGGTGGGCCCCAACAAGTGCCTTTAGATGTTGTAGGCATGATTTTACACTCTTTCAGTTGGTATGACCCACTAGAGTTCCAGATATAGCTGATTTTTGAGATATCCCATAATCAATAGGGGACCTACCAAATGCATGGTGTGGATGCCCACCACACATCACAGTGGGGCCCGCACAGCTCGACTTCATGGGAAGTGTGAGGTAGAGGGCATGGAACCTTTTCCCATCTCTCTCTCTCACACTTTTTGAGGACTCATCACAGGTGATGTGTCCCAAAAATCTGAGTTGTCCACATGATGTAGCACTCCAGAAAAACCCCTTGAGCCCAACTTTTACCTTGATCTAGAACTCTAGTTAGCTATAGCAAAGAGGGGCAAATCTAAGGGAGGAAACTGTTTCCTTTTGCTACAGCCCCACCAGAGTTCTGGATGAGGGTAAAATTTAGGCCCTAGGGGTTTTTTGGAGTGCTGCATCACATGAACGACTCAAATTTTGGGGACACATCACCTATGATGAGTTCTCAAGAAGTGCTCACGAGTTCTCTCGAGAGATGGTGCGCAAGTGAGCATTCCTCTCTCTCTCTCTCTCTCTCTCTCTCTCTCTATATATATATATATATATATATATATATATATATATATATATATATATATATATATATATATATATATATATCAGAAAAGTATTTCCCATGAGGTCGAGCTGTGTGGGCCCCACTGTGATTTGTATCTAACATCTACACCATGCACTTGGTGGGTCCCCTATTGGTTATGGGATATCCCAAAAATCAGCTGTATCCGGAACTCAAGTGGGCCATACCAACTGAAACAATGTAAAATCTTGCCTACAACATCTAAAAGCATTTGTTGGGGCCCACCTGAGTTTTGGATATGGTTGAAACTTGGTGTGACCTCGTGTCTAAGTGGGACACGCACAATGGATGGGCTGGATTTCTCAACGACATCTCAGTCGATCCTATAAAGAGTCATAAATGTTTCAGTGGGTGAATATCCACTTTTAACTGTTGTCTATGGTGTGGCCCACCCAAGTCATGGATTGGCCTGAATTTTAGGCCCATGGCCCACAACTGAATGATGCATCTGACTGATGGTGTGGATGCCCATCACACATCACAGGGGGTCCACACAACTTGACCTCATGGGAACTTCCCATGAGGTCGAGCGCATAGTGCCTTTTCCACACACACACGCATATATATACATAGACACACACACACACAGATGAATATATGTAGAGTACGTGTATATGTACAGATAAAGATAATCTATCTAGCCTATGTACAGCTGTACAGATATACATCTCTATATATCCTAGCAAATATCACTATTTTCAGAATGGGAGATCTCTTTCTGAGAATACCAGGAGAATAACCAATCAGAAACTAATACCACAAGAAATATTACAATATCTTCAAAATCCGTATCCAAGAAAACAAATGAAGAACTAGAACAACTCTTAAATGTTCACATTCAATGTGAATGCATGGCCCACCCAATGATTGGACTGGCCCTATTGATCAGATGTGGAGCGATGCGACAAATATGTGGCTGTGTAGGGACTGGTCTGTGGGATTAGTGTGCATACATGGATCCACAAGCGTACAAATACAACAAAAAAGAATGCTGCATTACAAAGTACAAGCCAGCTTTAAAGGGTGAAGATCCCTTCAGTTACAAAAGCATTGTCTCAAGACATTCAAGGATGTTTCCCAAATCCAAGTCATTTTACATGTAAATTGAAAGAATCATGAAAAGCAGACAAACCTATTCGGACAATCCAAGGAACTGAGCAAAGCTTGGATACTTCGGTTCCCATCCAATCTCGGCACGAGTTTTCGAGTTATTCACTCTCTTTCCTAAAGGATCAGCAGTGCCTGCAATGAAAATCCATCTCCATGTTCAGAGTTTTAGAGAAAGAGAGCGATACAAGTAATCATATTGATTGGGAGGTCTTCTGGGCATGTGATGTCCACCAAATCACATTATGCAGGACTGCCAAGCCGGAGAGGTTGGCTTTGCGTTTGGGGCAGCATAGGAAAGAGATACTGGATTAAGCCAACTCCTATTTTCCTGCTTTTTTTGCCTCAAACCACAAGTGACGTATGTATGGGAAAGTTCACAGACAAATCTCAATTCAAATACAGCACCAGAGGTGGCAATCCCAGAGGTCAACTGGCCCGACCTGCTTTTAAGGCAGGTTCGGCCAAGCTAAATAGGCAGCGGGCTGGGGTCAGACTAGAAATGTGACCCATTTAAGTAAATGGATCGGGCTTCCATCAAACCCTGCCAGAGCCGACCTGCTCAGGGAGGGCTGCAACTTGGTTTCGGGCCTTCAGGTCAACCCAAACCCAATTGACCCAACCCAAGTTCGGGTCGGGTTGATTGAGGTTGTCAAGATCCTTGGGTTGGGTTCAGGTTGGAAAACAATAACCTGATTTGAAATTGGGTTGGGTCAAGTTCAGCAAATTCATGTTGGGTTAGGCCAGGTTGGGAATAATCACATGAATTTGGGTTGGGTCGGGTTGGGCACTTCTGGTTGGAATTCGGGACAGGTGGGGTTTCAGGTTGGGTCCTCTTGAGTTTGGGTTGTGTTCAGGATGACCCTCAACCCGACCCGACCCACCTTAGCTGCATCCCTGCGCCCAGATTATCAATGGTTGGGCCATATCCAAATGGCACAATGGGTCCAAACCAAAACATGAAACAAAATAAAGCGAAGCATAGATGATTTATTTGTCCATCCATTGATAGGACCGGGCCATGCATATCCTTAGCCTCATGTTCCATTCATAAACCTGAGTTGGGTAGTGGCGAGTTGGGTAGGATCAGGTCAAGCTTGAGCTTGACACATTTTAGGTGGGTTGGATCGGGCCAGAGAGAAGTGGGTTGTGGGTCAGGTTTGGGCTAGAATGCTTGGTCCATTTAGTAAATGGCTCAGGCTTGGGCCAACCCTGACCCAGCACAAACCCGACCCAGCCACCCTTACTTGGCACTACCCTATCATGTCGGCCTGGGGAATTGGGAACTTCCAAACATAGCCTTTTCAGTCTTCAAACAGCGGGGAGGAGCTTGCCTGTAAAACCCTCAAACTTTTTGCTGAATTTTCCACTTCTGTTTACCAAGTCCATTACTTCTTGCCTGCAATAGGATGACATGGGAGCAAAATAAACCTCCTGACAACACAATTAAATTTATGGTAAAGCAAAATTCATTATTGAATTGGCGGTCCAGAAAACAAACATATGTTCAGTTACCAGCATTATATAGAAAAAGGCATCTAAACAAATAAACGAAAAACATCTGCTGTCAAAAACCCACAGTGTGAGTTTGCCATTGGTAAATTTCATCATCACTAAGTGATGGGAAGTGGTCCACCTTGGTTTGGAACTTAGGAGGTGGTGGAATCAAGTTCGGTTCATGTCACATCCCATCATTCTTAAAAGAACCAGCATCCAAGCTTGCACATAAAAAACAAACACCTATTACAAGAAAATGCCGCTTTTAGAACCATCTATAGACATGTAACCTGCATGGCTTTTAAATTTGTTTAGGCAGCAATGTTACGTGAATTGAATCACATTATTATCCATATTTACACAATTGTACATATAGAATGGTTCAGTTATGAATTTACAGACTTGGGTTGCTCACTATCTTTTAGTTCATTGATGATCTGAGTAGCTACATTCCTAAAGAGTAAGGTTAGAAAAAGAAAAACCTTGATAAAGGATGATTGTCACAACCCACAAAGATCCGGCCGCGAAGCTTCTTCTTCAAAATTGCAATTGAGAGGGATGCAGCATCCTGTTATGCAAGTAATAGGTCAGAGCACACTCATCTCAAGGTTTTCAACTAAAAATACACATTAGAATTTGCTTCCACTGATATGAGAAGTTGGGTTCTTCAGGGATGCCCAAAAGGAATATGAAGCTAGAGTTTTAAGGTATGTTGACCTAAAGCTTTAAATTGGTAAAGATTTCCATGTCCACGCATTAATGTATATGAGAGTCGTTGTGCAATTTGGAGGGAGGACTTTTCCGAATCCCAGAACCCACAACTAAAGAAAGTGACAAAATGTGAAACTAGCTCATTATGATTGGAAAAAACCAACATAATTTGAAAAAAGATAGCTCCTGGATACAGTAGGATTCTTTCGACCACTGAAAGAACCTTTAAAAAACTCAGAAAAGTTAGTTCCAGCTCTAAGCAAAATGCTATACCTCTAAGATGGGTTGAATAACTGGACAAAAATCACATAAGGAATGTCCAAGAAAAATCAAGAAATGGACAAAATCGCTAAAAGCCAAATCAACAGTAGACTTTCTTACACCAAATATGCGGTGAGAACTTCAAGATAGTAAACGCACAGAGAGCTGTGCATTTAAAGCAGCATTACATTTACAACCTATTATTTTGAATGATAATAGAATGAAGACTAAAGATGAAATCTTCGGAAAAAGAAAAAAGAACAAAAAAAGACTAAAGATGAAAGTTGAGACCTCGTAGTGAATAAGATTGAGTATATGATCTGGACGAGTGTCAACAGTCCCTTTCTCCAGCCAGTATACGTGGGCACCTCTATCTGACTTGTATACATAGCTAAGGAAATGCTATATTGAAGACTTGAATATAATTCCTTCATGCATCACTGCAGTTTTTGGTTACAAAAAGGGAAAATCCCAAAATTTGCAAAAAAAAAAAAAAAAAAAAAAGAGGAAGAAGAAGTTACTAGAGGTAGGATATGTAAAGCCCGGCCAATCTAACTACACAACCCCCAACCTCCAGCACTGCATTTTCTGCTTTTAAAAGGACATCTGCCCGAGGGCTTCTCCCAATTGGAACTGTTGGAGAGTCCTGCAAGGCCACACCCAAAATGCTAGATCAAACTTCAGGATATCACCACAAAAAAAAGGACAATTTAAGCTAAGATGTCAACTTAGTTAAGCTTGCTTTACAATGCTAATTAGAAGAGATGGATGGAGCAATTTTTTTTCTATCCACAAATTAGGATTTATGGGGCTATATTCACCAAAACAGAGCAGTATTCAACATCTTTCATGGTAGAATGGCTAGGTAAAAGCAAAATAAAAGGATTTGTGTGGGCGAACATGCCAGTAAACTTTGATGTTCACATCCCCCTTGTGCAATTTATGGTGACTCGTGTTTGTTATTTTGTATTAGAATTTAGAATCCAATCAAGTGAACTCGACTTTTCAGGGTTAGAAAGCAGTAACTCGACTTTTCAAGGTTGGACTGTTTTGTTTTTGTGTGTATTTTAGTTGTTGCTGAGTGACGACAGGGTCACTCAACCTGTACGCTTGTGTAAGTGCTAAGCACAAAATGTGAGTGCTAAGCACAGCATAGTTGTCATATTTCGTAGACACTAGTTTAGTACATGAGGTTGTGTGTACAAGCCTAGTTCTTTGAGAAGACAAGTCTCTACCCCAACAAACACATCAAGATCAACTCTATCGACTCTACAACAAGATGCGGCAAAGCTATGAAGATAAACCATATATGCCAAGGTAATATTGACCATAGGGGTGACCCTAGGTTAGGTGTTTTTCGTATGACTTTTTAATTAGTCACTCTAATATTTTTTAAAGTCATATTTCAAGAAAATTCGGCTAGCCTAACCCTGTGTTCGGTCAGCCCCAGAATCTCCAGTCAAGTTTCCAGCAAGCTTGATTAATAAATTCTGGAGATGTTCAGCCAGGCCAGCCCTATGTTCGGCCAGCCGAAGAAACTTCGGTCAAGTTTCCAGATGCAAAATAAATTTTTTGACTCGGATCTCGGGTCAGCCCGACCCTGTCTTGGGCTAGCCAAAGCTCACTCAGGCTAGCCGAACCGACACTCGAGTCAGCCGAAGTTTGAACAAAATCTTATCCCGCGAAATCTGATAACCATTGGGATAAAACGTTTGATTCTTAGGTCAGCCGAAGGAAATCTTAGGTCAGCCGAAGACCTAACTTTTTACTATAAATAGAGCTTTATTCACTCTATTTTTCATCAATCAAAAGTATGAAAATTGATATCTTTTTTGTGATAAAGCTCTCCATTATAGTTTAGCTATTTGTTTTAAATTCCTATTTTATTTTATAGCTATCTCAGTTCTCTTCTCATTTAATTTGATTGCGTAAAGAGAATATCATTCTTATACTAGAGAAAAGAGAACTGAAATTGCAGTTATAGGAAAACTCTTTTTAGAAATTCCTATATCCATCTTCTTCGAGCTATATTGGTTTATCTTCTACAACGATCGAATTGCTGCATTATTGAAGCTTCATCTCTGCTAAGCTTCATCTCCTTCTACAAGAAGAACGGTAATACATTTCTATTACTTTTGGGCTTGTGTTTGAGATAGCCCGTGAAAATCTCAAATCAGGTTGTTAGTGATTAGCCTATGAAAATCACTTAAGGTTATTGATTAGCCTGTGAAAATCATTTGAGGTTTTGTTGTGATAAGCCTGTGAAAATCGCAATCTCTGTATCGGGTTTTAAAGGTGAACCTGTGAAAACCTTTACATAGTGTAAAGCCAAAATTACAAGGAGAAGTAATTTTGGGAGTGAAGTAGGTGCACGTTGTTTTTAGTATCGAACCACTATAACTCTGTGTCGTGGTGATTGCTTTATTGATTATCTGTTTATGTGCTTGATTATTTATGAATCCTTAAATCGTAACATAAGGTTGTCTTACTTAGATTTCTAAGTGATATAAGGTTGTCCTACTTAGTTTGCTAAGTGGAAGGTTGTACTACTTAATCTCTAAGTGGAAGGTTGTCCTACGATTTAAATTCAAGGTTTCATATTGATCTCTATTTGCTTTCAGATTGATTAATTGCATATTCTTGCTAGTCTTGCCCCCCCCCCCCCCCCCCCCCCCCCCCCCCGCAGGACATTTATAGCTCCATCCTTTTTCAGCTTGAATTATCTGGGTACTTGCTTCTTTAATAAAATTGTGGTACTTACTTCTTTAATAAAATTGTGGCACGTAACCTTATCAATTTGCCTTTCTGATTCATTCAACCCAATGACTTGATGAGAGGTCATACAGCTCAGTACCATCACAAAACAGCAAGATAGGCTAACCACTAGTTCAGAATTACCCAGGACAATAAAAATAGCATTGGGATCAAAACTACTATAAATAATCAAGACCATGAACAAACTTTCAATAGTAAGAGTACCATTATCCACACACAAGTTGAGTATGGCAGGAACAAAAATGTCATAGGACCAAGATGTGAATAAATGTGGAACGTCACCTTCTTCTTCTTCTTCTTCTTCTTCTTCTTTATTTTGAGAGGTTAAAATGTGGGAGGTCGCTAGGGCTTAGAAATTATCCATACAAGTTTAGGAGTATGACAGGAATAAAAATGTCATAGGACTAACATGTAGATAAATACGGAATGTCACCTTTTTTTCTTCTTATTATTATTATTATTTTATTTTTTTTTTGAGAGGTTAAAATGTGGGAGGTCACTAGGGCTTAGAAATTGAGAAGAAAGATGCAAAGATCAGAGTATCTGAGAAACAGCTTCTTTTTAGAAAATGTGTTACCAGCAGAAAATGTGTTATATTAGATGTAACACCTCGTCGCATGATCCATTGTCATTGCAATCGAATGCAGCAGTGCTTGATGTAAATAGGAAAGAACCTTCACCACTCCAGCTTGATGTAGCCTGCCTGCACATTGTTCAACACTTCAAAATCATTGCTTAATACCAAAAAGCATTGCAGTTTCATCATTAGATGGATAACTAGACATAGAAGGTCTGTTTCACAGAACTAAATATGGTTGAATGCTTGTCAAAAGCAAGCATTTCGGGCATAAATTTCGTATACAAACTAAGATTGTATTTCCGTCAAAGTAAACTAATTACATAACAAAAATTGCATAAACTAGCTACAATAAATAATCAAATATAACCAGAAGGGGGTGCACTCCAGTAGTATAGGTACCACCATAATCTTACGATGATGCCGGCCAGATGTGGGGCCCAGTGATGTGTTCATGGAATCCAAAGTCCATCAAATGCTTCACCTCAAAAAAACCCTAGCCTCCAAAACTCAAGTGGGCCATAGCGTATGGAACATACTGAGAGGAAACGGCCAACGTTGATTGAAGTGGGAAGCCTACCATGTTGTATATGTAGAATCCAGATCATTTAGAATTTCAGACCCTTCATCTAGGCCAGAAGAAGGGTTTGTCCAAAAATCAAGCTGTTTTACGATTTGGATGTACCCCTGTTAAATTTAAGGGCAAGCGTCCCCTCCCACCTTGTTTCCTTTGCTATGGCCCACTTTAGTTTTAGGTTGGGATGAGTATTAGGTTTTCAACATGATTGTCTATTGATCGATGGGATTTTGATATTAGTTATAAATTTATAATTAACTCCATTGCAAGCATAAGCACCCAAATATGCCCCGTCAAGAGGCTTTTATTGATTTGGGAAACAAGATAAATTCTAAGTTGTAGTCTGACACGGGCCCTTAATTACATTCCCAGAGGAAAAACCTTTGATTAATAGGTAAAAACCAAAAAAAAAAAAAAAAAAAAGTCTATTACATGTTACATAAATATGCAAATGATGCATAAAGTCGTAATTTATGCTCCTTCATCTTTGATGTTCAAATTATTGATTAGGGAAAGATATTCCAGTGCTTCAAGGACTCAAATAGCCTTAACGTTCATATCTTGTATAGTTACAAGAAGTTCAGAAGTTCCAGCAGCATGTCTCCCTTACCTTGAGGCGTTCAAAAGACCTCAAGCAAAAACATCACTCGACCATATTGCTAGAGGTCAGCACAGATTGCCTTGACAATTAGCTTAGGACCACCTAAGGGTTCAGTTTATTAGTCCAAACAATCAATGCAAAGCCACTGCTTAGGACTCCAGATGGTTAGCGCAGAGCCACCTCCAGAGCCCTGAACATTCAGTGTTAGGCCACTACCCAAGCATCTCAAACACTCAACATGGGGCCACTTGGTTTCTTTAGATAGGGACATGCTCGACTCTGTTTGGGGCTCTAAAGACTCGGAATGGGTGGCGTTGAATGCCATTGGGTCAGCGGGGGGAATTTGCATTGCTTGGAAAACAGTAGATGGAAAAAAGTAGACTCCTTTGTGGGGAATTTTTCTGTCTCCATCCTGCTTTCAGATATTTCCTCGGGCTTTTACCGGATCTTTACTGCTGTCTACAGGCCTAGCAAACACAAGGGTTAAACTCGGTAAGGGCCAAATGGGGTGCTCCCTAGTGTATAGGGGGTGACTTCAATGTTACGCGCTTTACTCATGAAAAATCCAAGGGTGGAAAGATTACTAAAAGCATGGAAAAAATTTCAGATTGGGTCGGTCGACACGAGCTGGTTGATTTTCCAATGGGAGGTGCTAGTTTCACGTGGTCCAATGGCCAACAAAATCCTATTTTGTCGCATTTGGACAGATTTCTCTCTTCGGGCAACTGGATCGACTCACTCCCTTTGGTCCATCAGAGGGGATTGCCAAGGGTGGCGTCTAATCACAGACCTATTGCCCTTTACACTGATGAGGAAAATTGGGAACCGAAGCCTTTTAGATATGAGTTGGCCTGGTAGGAAGTCGAAGGCTTTGCGAAGTTAGTCACAAACTGGTGGTCTTCCTTCTTAGTTAACGGATTCGTGGGCTACAGATTAGCCAGGAAACTTAAAATGTTGAAGGAGAAACTGAAAGAGTGGAAGAAAGATGTTCTAAGAAAGAGAGAGGAATTCTTTGATAAGTTGGCTGAAGACGTTCACCAGTTAGATTTAGCGGAAGAAGCAGTAGGCCTGTCTGAGGAAGACCTCAGACAGGCTTAAAAGGACGGAGCTATCCAAGAGCTATGCGGATAGGGCTAGGGAGGAAGAGATCAGGTGGCGCCAGAGATCCAGAGCGATTTGGCTAAAAGAATGGGATAAGAATACTCGATTTTTCATAATACCACTAGTGCAAGATTTCGGGCAAATAGAATTCACAGTCTGCGGATTGATAGGGAGCATATCACAAATAGGGAGCGCATTTGTGAGGAGATTGTTTCATTCTACAAAAACCTTCTTGTTGGGGACCCGTGGGACAGGCCGAGGTTGGACAATCTGCAGTTAAGCTGCCTCTTTGTCAATGATGCGTCTTGGTTGGAAAGGCCAGTGTCGAAAGAAGAGATCAAATTAGTCCTTGCTTCCATGTGTGGGGACAAGGCTCCGGGTCCAGATGGTTTCCCGATTGTATTTTTCAAAAATTCTGGCATGTGGTGGGAAAGGATGTGACTAACTTTGTGGTGGAATTTGCAGACCGTCAAAAGCTTTCGGTTGATACGGGAGCCTCTTTTGTAGCGCTCATTCCAAAGGCGAAAGAGGCCGATCAATTGAAAGACTTTAGACCCATAAGTCGGATTGGGGGTCCTTACAAGATTTTGGCCAAAATCCTAGCCTCCAGATTCAAGGATGTCATTTCCAAAGTGATCTCTGAAAACCATAGGGCGTTTTTTCTAGGCCGCCAGATTCTTGATATCGCTCTTATTGCCCACAAGCATATTAATTCCAGGCATTGTGAAAAGAAGAGTGGGATTGTTTGCAAATTAGACATCGAGAAGGCTTACGACCATGTTGACTGGGAGTTCTTAGACTACATGCTCGATAGGATAGGTTGCGGTTTGAAATAGAGAACGTGGATTAAAGCTTGCATCCAATCTGCCTCGTTTTCGATTTTGGTGAATGGGTCGCCTAAGGGGTTTTTTAAGGCTTCCCGCGGGCTTTAGACAGGGAGATCCCATCTCGCCTTATCTTTTTGTGGTGGTTATGGAAGCTCTGAGTAGGATGCTACTCAAAGGGGAGGAAAATGGGCTTTTGGTGGGTTCCACATTGCAGGTTTTTAGAGAAGCATTAGCCATCTTCAGTTTGCAGACGATACGCTCCTTTTCTATGAGGTGAATAGGGACTCAGTGCAAAATCTTCGAAAAATTTTGGTTTGTTTTGAGGCGGCGTCAGGGCTGAAAATTAAAAAATCAGAAATGTTGGGCATTCACGTGGATGATTTGGAGCTGAGCCATCTGGCGATTGCTTTCAGGTGTCGTGCAGGATCTTTTCCCAATCCGTCCCTTGGTTTGCCTCTCTGTATCGGAAAACCTCGTATTCACTTATGGGATAAGGTCATTGAGATGATCAAGCGAACCTTAGCCTTGTGGCAATGCAAATGTTTATCGTTGGGTGGGGGGGGGGGGCGTACCCTCAATAAATGTGCCTTCTCCAACATGCCAATTTATTTCATGTCCCTCTTCAGATGTCCGAGTTCAATGTTACAAAAATTAGAGAAGCTTAGAAGGGACTTTCTTTGGAACGAGGCGAGAGAAGGAAGGAAGTTTCATTTGCTTATGTGGGAAGAAGTTTGTAAGCCAGTGAAGGAAGGGGGAGCCGGCATAAAGCTTTTAGCTTCCATGAACTTAGCCCTCCTGGGCAAGTGGATTTGGAGGTTCTGCACGGAAGATTACATGTTTTGGAGAATCCTCATTGCATCCAAGTATGGGGTGCAGGATTGTGGCTGGTATATCAAGGCATCATCCAGGTACAGAACCTCGGGAGTCTGGAAAGGGATTATGGCCATAAAATAGATGGTTAGCAAAGGTATTTCCCTCAAAGTAGGTAGCGGCTCTCATACTCGTTTCTGGGTTGATTTCTAGTGTGGGTCTTAGTCCCTTCTGGTGTTATTTCCAGCAATTGCAAGCCTTGCACCTGATCGGTTCATTCGGGTGAAGGAATGTTACTGTTGGGTTGGGGAGTGCATTGTATGGCAAACCCCCTTGCTGCAGGAATCTGACAGATTATGAGTGCGAAGAGTTTGTGGATTTGATGGCCCTCTTGCAATCGGTGAAGATGGACCGGACTGTGGATTATATGGTCTTTTGGGCTACCAATAGGACTGGGAAGTTGACGGTCTCCTCGCTCTATTCTTTCATCTCTTCACTGCCTACCTATCCAACCCCTTCTCATCCTTTTCATCAATGGTACTATGGGGCTCCCCCTCGAGTAGCTGTGTTTGTTTAGTTGGTAGGTCGGAAAAGAATCGTCACAATCGACAATCTCCAGAGAAGAGCAATGGTCCTTCCCAATATTTGCCTTATGTGCATGGGGAATGAGGAAACAATCGATCATCTTTTCATCCATTGTCCCTTTGTGAAAACGGTTTGGGACTACTTTCTTTCTTCCTTTCAGATGATGTGGTCATGCCAAAAACAGTCAAAGATCTGATGTGGGCGTGGCATGAGGGAGGGGTCATTAAGGAGTGCAAAGTGTTTTGGCGGTTATTCATTTTGGCTGGGCCTTGGGTTGTGTGGGGATCCAGGAATGGGAGATGCTTCCGGAATGTGGAAGTGGGGGCGAATGAAGTGATTTCTAAAGTTTTAAGGCTTGTTAATGAATGGGCGGCTCATGTTAAGGCAGCCCCGGCTGCTCACTTAATTTAGCTTTGCACTTTTGGGGCCTGGGGCTTTGTATTCTTTCTTCTCGCTTTGGAGCTTTCTAAGGTCCAAAGGCAATCTCTCTCAAGAAAAAACAAAGGTCCAAAGGCTAGTGTAGAGCCATCTTCAGACTCGTTCTCACCTTGTCCCAAGCCATGGCATGAGGAGAAGGAAGAGAGTTGTGTGAAGGATCCAGAGAGCTCTTAGGCATTCTCAGGAGCCATATAGCACGAATGACAGAAATGAAGACCCGAAGGGGTATTTATAGTGAAGAGAGACAGTTATCTCCTGCCCTTGAGGAGGTTATGTGGTCATTTCCCACCTAGAGACATGTCAAGTCGCCATTGTCATTGAACAACTCAAAGTACTTTCTGTCAATGTGCTAGGTGCAAAATGTCACCCCATGCTGGCATTGGCCATTGGTGTGGAGTGAACTCCTGTCAAAAAAACTGGTACCGCATTGCCCGCAATCACGTTGTGCGGTTCATCCTGCATAGGTTTCGCATTGTCCTTAGACAACGAGCACAAACTGTATTTTGATTCCTTGAATATTGTCCACTGTTATCCTGTGCTACCCTTGGATAATGAGCGCGGAGTGGACGCTAGAGGACCGGCACTGGCCCTAACTCTTCGAGCATAGTGTGCCAAAGGGTTTCCACATTGTCTGTAGACAGTGAGTGAGATAAGTGAATCATGGACCCGCACTAGCCCTAACCATTTGCAGAATGCCATAAATGGTCTCACGCTGACAACAGTTAGTTCGTAACCTGGTCCTGCGCTAACTTGTAGATGAGGGCGACCCGCCCTGTGCTAGCTAGTGATGGTTAGCATGGATCAACCTTAGCAGAAATTTCAATGTCAACATTGGACCTCAGAAGTATCTTAAGGTGATGCATCTAATGGATGGTTTGGATGGTGTGAAAAAATTACATGGGCACAACATCTAGCTAGTACCATCGTAAAGTTATGGTTGTACTGGTCATGGTATTAAAAACAGGGTCACACTACAGCCATAACAGCCACTACATATCAGTAATGTTGGCAGTCTACATGATATAGAGTCGTAACGCCCGACTTGAAAAAAAAAAAGGTTCATAACGGGCTTGTAACAGCAATAACAACTGTAACGGGCCCATAACATTCCAACACGGGGCCAATGCATTTTTTTCCTTTAAAAAAAATTGACCATTACAGGGCCATAACGGCCAGCGTTACCGTTATTCAATACCTTGGCACTGGTACCATTGTGGCATGGCCCAACTAGAAGATCGGAATGTCTTTTGATTATGGTTTACGAAAATAATCAGAAATCCCATCACAACATCATGATCGCTAGAAAGGTCACTCTACCTTGATGCGTTGAGAAAAACAACCATTAATAATGGCCTTCTCCATAATGGCCATTATATAGAATGATATCTGTTACTTACACAGGCCTTTTCTTTCTAAGTATAACAGCATGATGTTTTTGGAAGATAAAGGCAGTTGTTGACAAAGAAACAACCATTATTTTTCCCATGGGCCCAACCTTTTCCATTTTCCTATTTTTAATGTTTTACAACAACTATTCCAGTTACATAATGGTAATGCTAGCAAGGTCACAACATTGTTTCTAAACCATGGTTTAGAAAGATAAACCAAGAAAATAAATTAGATCACTCTGCTGACTGCAACCTTGATCGGTAAGTAATTGTGGTCATATTGCAAATAAGGCATATACCAAGGTTTTAAATATTGGTACCAGGGGGTGTATCAGGCACCGATTTCTGAAACAATATAGGCATTTTTTTTTAAAGGTCAATACAGGCAGATATGTATCCACATTCCACCAATATGGGCTCATATCAACCACATATCGGCCCTCTGCACAGCCATATCATATCGGATATTTAAAACTATGGCATATACTTAATCAGCTAATTTATACATGGCAAGAAGCTTCAATATCACGATTACCTCACATCACCAGGGTAGTCTACACTTCGGGATGGTGGAGCACAGAAAATGACATATGGAAACTGGCGAGTTGCTTTTGACTCTTTTACTGACGGGTTTATCCCAATTTTTATCAATTCATCATGGTGATCCGCAGTCATTGTCTGCCCAAATATTTCACAGCCTGGATGTTCCTGTTCCAAAGCATATCTTACATGTTAATATTTCTCTTGGAATACATCCCCAGAAATAGGAGAATTAACCAAGTGATAAAGTTACCAAAGCATCCCATTTTACCCTTCAGCGCTTGAACATTCATGGAATTGTGCATCAGAGAACATGCAATGACACTCCAAAACAAAACGGCCAAATGAAGTAAACATTTCCGCTTCCAATGAGAAAATGGAAATTTCACACATATCCAATTAAAATAGTGTTGAGAAATGTCCACACGAGTTTAGCCTAGTGGAGTGTGATGCCTTCTACAAGTGGGTGTGGGTGTGTGATAGGCATAAGACTAGACTAAGGTGTGTGCTTACCACCATTATTCAAATGATGACTACTCATCATCCATATACATTACGTACCCTGATGTGAATGGAGCACGACTGGAAAATCACATTGATCAGACGATCAATGACACCTCATTTGGCTTGTTGAATTTGGTTCACTGACAGTTTTAACTTCCCATTTAATTGCCACCATTGGACAGGATTATTTAACAGTTGATTGCTGTGTTATGCTCCATCCACAATGGGACCTGCAATTTGGATGAGATTGATGTACATGCATGACAATTGTGCGGTGGATGAGCTACTACCATTTTAAAAAGTGGTCAAATCACCATAGTCCTGTCCGCTAGATAGTAAATATAGATACCAAGTTCACCATACTAGAATAAAGGAAGCTTCCTACAGAATACCTGCATTCAAACACGAACTTCAAAATTTTGAGATGAACCAACCATTCAGTCCAGCCCACCATTGACAGGCCACTAAGTAGTGACTGAAGATATGTCAAACATATAAAGCTGCCAAAGATGAAATCAAGCTAGACCTTGCTCACTGAATGAGCTCATGGACACCATGGTTGCAATCAACCATCTAATACTCACTAAGAGGCTAATTTCACGTGTACGAGGATGGTATAAAAACTATGGTTTGGCTAGCACTAGTGACCATATATCTTTGTTTTCCAAAACTCCTATGTGAATGTGATTATCACTTCTCCTCCTCCTTGAGTGTATCAACATGACGTATTGTAGTAAGGAGATCGTGCAAGAAAGGCTCTATGGGGCCCATTGGGATGATTGCATGAAATCTATATTGTACACCTATTGAGCCGGCTCATGTTAGGACGTCAACCCAAAAACGAGGAAAATCTAAAGCTCAAGTAGGCCACAACACAGGAAAGCTCGGTATCCCCATCCTATCGTTTCCCTTTCAGCTAGGTGCACATGCACGTACACACAATTTTATAAAGGAAACTCTAAATGTTATGGAAAGGATCTTCCATTTACACTGAAGCCTGAAATAGTAGCGAAGCTTCATGGTCGCTGGAATCTAAAATTTCAAACGGTTCTCAATTGTGGTTGATGCTCACTTATCCTTGGGAGAAGAATATACATCCATGATCCAACTGCTGATATTGGGTTTCATTATAGAAAGGAGAAAATAGGATGTGGTAAAATAAACAGGTATAACTTGTCACATCAAATGAAGGACAAATACCTGTCTCCATATTTCTGCTATTATGCGACCAAGTACACCAGGCCCCACAATCAACAGATCATTTTCCCCAACCTGACCGGAAGATGAAACCTCCAGTCCTTCATTAGGTGCACCTGCATCCATCAAAAGGTAATAAAACTTCTTTCTAAAAATAACTTAGAACTAAAATTGATTGCATAATACATTGAATGCAATGATAAAACAAAAGGTACGAATATGCAAATAAGTAATTAATCAATGGCATCATCATCAAGGTTCATAATATCATCTGATCGTACCAACTCTGTATGAATCTATCATGATACATTGATTCCCAACACAATACTCTTCAGGCATCTTGATCTTGGAATGATATCGATCTCCATTAAAATTGTCGGTGGTAGAAATGCATTGAAAAGGCATTCCACTAAAATGCATCTATATCAGAACATATTAATGATACAAAGCCAATACCAACAACACATTCTATACATACATATGCCCCAAGATTAGAGCTACAACTTGGGTTCAGGCTAACCCGAACCCAACTGACGCAACCTGAGTTCAAATCGTATTAAGGTAGGGACCTGATTTGAAATCGGAGTGGGTTCAGTTGAGCAAATTCAGGCTGGGTTAGATCCGGTCGGACTAACGAGATGAAATTGCCAGGTTGAGTTGGTTTGGGTGGGGTTACGGTTAAGCATAGAGGAATTTTGGGTTGGGATCGGATTTGGCACCCCGAGTTAGAATTCAGGTCAGGTTGGTTGCCGCCTTGCCGGTAGGGTCCTCTTGAGGTCAGGTAAGGCTCGGGTCTTCTTGAGGTCGGGTCGGACTCAGGTACCTCAACTAACCCAACCTGACTCGCCCTGCCCTGCCCCGCCTGAGTTGCACCCCTACCTAGGAGTCCAATGATGATAAAATGCACCAAGCTAGGTCCCTAAAACCACTAAGGATCGTAACACCCCGTCATGCTCTATAGCCATAGTCCAGGGCGGTGCTCACTTTGGCTTGCGGCCAATTAACCCTTTGCATGTTGTGGCAGCTCTCACTCTGGCCTTCCAGGTAGATCTTTCCACCTTTTGGTGGTCCAGGTTGCCCTTTCCACAGGTTGCCCTATCTGAGGTTCGAACACAAAACACAGTGCCAACTTTGATACCAAATGTTAGGCAGCTAACCGATATGCCAAAAGCGTGAAGATTGATGGAACATTTTGAGATAGGCCCTTAAACCAAAGGATCCCATAACAAAGAATCTCCTAAAAGCAATGAAAACTCTGGCCTTGCAACAAATGCTACACATATCCAATAGCTTAACTACTACTGTACTATGAACTAAATTCCCATTTCCCAGATCTCAAACATGCCCTTAGAGCTTTCTAGCTTGCCATGCTCTCACATAAAGCATTTGCTTGATCTTTGACCCTCAATATGAGATCCACAGATCCTCGTGCATGGGCCTTATTCATAACTGGCCATGCAACAGACCTTAAACACATTTAGCATGTAACAACCCCCTTTACCCTCACAGGGTAACCAGTTAGACGGCCTAGATTGACAATCAGACCCCGAAACAATCAGCGGCCTAGATCAGCGATCCGACCGCCAAAATCTCCAGTTTTTAGAATGGATGACCACAAATTACATCGGCATTGCAAAAAATGATTGCATAATCCCCTCACAGGGTAAGTGGTTAGATGGCCTAGACTGATCACACAGCCTAGATGAGCAATCAGGCCGCCTAAAATATCAGACAGCCTACACCGATGATCAGACTGCGAAGATCTCCAATTTTCACAACAAAATGATCACAAATTACATCATCATTACAAAAATGCTCACATAATCCCCTCACAGGGTAAGTGGTTAGATGGCCTAGACTGAGCAGACAAGCCTAGATAAGCAATCAGGCCGCATGAGAAGATCAAACAGCCTAGATTGACGATCAGACCACCAAGACCATCAATTTTCAGATCAAATGATCACAAATTACATCATCATTACCAAAATTCTCACATAATCTCCTCACAGGGTAAGTAGTTAGACAACCAGGATTGACAATCAGACCCTCGAAACGATTAGACGGCCTAGATCGACAATCAGACCGCCAAAATCTCCATTTTTCAGAAGGAACAATCACAAATTACATCATCTTTATAAATAAATAATCATATAATCAAAACAAAATTCATCCAAAAAGGGAAAAATTCATGTCCAAACCGAAAAAACTATGACAGAAAGACACAATATTACATGAAATAACAAATCTGCCATCCATCAAACGATGTTATGGAACTAAAATGAGGAACGATCGTGGTGGGATAAGATGGGGAAAATCGTAATTACTTACCAATGGTGGAAGATTGAAGTGGCGTCGCCATCGACGGTCTGCGTTTGATCCTGAGGTTACGGTTTGGGAAGGAGGAGAATGAGAGAAGGAAGTTGGGGTGTAGAAGTGGAATTGGACGGCGTGGATTAGATGACCGGTAGATAGACGGCTGTAGAACGCGAGGTTTGGAGAGAGGAGTGAGGGTTGTGATTCCCATGAAAGAGAGAGGCGATAAGAGAAGTCTTTTTGGATTGGATTTTACTCGAGAGTTGTGCTCTGGTCGTTGCCTGGATAGGGAAAAAAAAAACTTTGATACTCTGGAAGAGCGTTTGGATGATACGCAGGCACTTGGGAATTGTCATACGTGTCATACGAGTAATATGAACCAAAATTTGGGCTTATTTGATTGATGGACATTTATTTGACGGTTAAAATAAAAATATCCAACGGTCTTATTTCAACCAGCAAATGTCCACGAATCAGGGGTCAAAATAGCAAACGGAAGCGGATTGCGTACTGAGGAAACTGTGGGGTCCACTGTGATTTGTGTATTTTATCCGCTCCGTTCATCCATTTTATGAGATAATTTTAGGGCTTGAGTACAAAAATGAAACATATCCGAAGCTCAAGTGGACCATACCATAGGAAACAGTGTGACTTGAACGTCAACCGTTGAAAATTTATTGGGAGTAATAGAAGTTTTGGATCAAGCTGGTATCTGTGTTTTCCCTTCATCTATGTCCGTGTGGCCTTATCAACAGGTTGGATGGCATCACTGTAGGCCTTACAAAGGTTTCAACGGTGAAAATCATTATTCCCACTGTTTCATGTGGTGTGGTCCACTTGAGCCTTTGATATGCTTAAATTTAAATTTAACCTCTAAAGTGAGCTTGAAAAACGGATGGACGGCGTGGATAAACCATATACATTTACTGTTGGCCGGACAGAGTTGACTCAGTAACTCAATACCCAGTCGGATTTCTACCCGAATGAACTGAGCAGGGTCGGATTCGGTGGATCCCCAACTAGTATATCCACGCCAACCATCCGTTTTTTCCAACTCATCTTAGGGCAATGGGCCCAAAAATGAAGCAATCCAAATCTCAGGTGGACCACAACATAGGAAACATTAGTGAATAAACGCCCCACCGTTGAAAAGTTCACAGGGCCAACTATAATGCTTCTGGCCCACTTAAGAATTGCATACGTGGCATATGAGTAATTGAAACGTCCCCTTTGCGTCCCATAAAAGTTTGCTTAGTCCACGCTCATACTCGTTACAATATATATCCAAGTGGTCCATCAGGTGGTTCCAATTTTGAAGATGTTCTTACAAAAGAATCAGGGTTGGTTCACTCCTGAGGTGAGCCTCGATGCTTGAAACAGATGAGCGGCTTAGAAATCTTCGGCCATGTTTCTTTAGTTGTACATTTGTCTCATTAACTGTGGCCAACCTGATTAGTGGACTGAAATGAGTCTTGGGAAATGACATTTACATGAATTAAATCTAATTGTCACATGCCGTGGCATTTATATGAAATACACACACCCCACTGGTAGTACACCCAACCCCTGTTAGTTACACTGCAATGTCAGCCACCCCTGCTTTGGGGAATTGATACCATGACCTCAGTGTTGATACGAGGCTGTCTTCACCGCTTCGTCCATCCATTTTATCAATTCATGTTAGGGTAATAGCCCAAAATTAAAGCATATACAAAGCTCAAACAGATCACAACAAGGAAAGGTGGGGATAATGAAATCAGTTGAAACCTTCTTGTGCCCTCCAGTGACATTTATTTGTCATCAACCTGTTCATAAGGTCACATAGACATAAATGAAGGTAAAACATAAATAGCAACTTGATCCAACAAGAAGTTTTCAACCATGGGCGTTCAATTCCCACTCTTTCAAGTGGTGCCTTCCACTTGAAAGTTGGATGTGCTTCAATTTTGTGGAGGCAGTTTGCATCCTACCCTGCTTGGACAGTATGCTCTAGAAGGCCCACTGTGATGTATCTGTTTATCCACATCGTCCATCCCTTTTCTCATATCAGTGTGAACCCAAGAATGAGGCACATCTAACTCTATACAAATGACTTGTGCATTTAATGCAACCCAAGCTCACTGTTTCTGAGTTACTCACTTGGCTTTGGGGTCCTAATGATCTAGAAACTCTGGTAGCAATTTTTCACATTTTAAAGATGGTGGTGACTCATCATATGCACAAATTGCATGTTTGTAAGGCAATGTACATTTTATGAATCTTTGACTATGGGTGGAGCTTACCAAATATTAAATATTAGGGTTACTTTTAATCATCTAAATATGGACCACTCGTTATTTTAGGTGGCGTTTGGCATCTCTACAAATAAGAGTTTATTGGCTTATTTCTTAAAAAAAGAACTTTTAAACCGTTTGGTAAAAGTCTAATCAGGTGCTTATTTGTTTAGAAAGTAGCAAATAGGCTTCGATTTAATAAGTTGGGGAGGAGTTACTTTTTGAAACAGAGCTTATTTGACTTAAGTAGGGAGACATTTTGAACTAATTTTTGGACAAGTTTGTTATTGAACTTTTCAAGTAATTCTCATCTTACCCTCTTCTCTTCTCTTCTCTTTACAATTTCTTCAAGAAAGGCCCACATGATGAACGACCCATATGAAGGTGGGCCCCACATGATGAATGACCCATATCAAAGGTGGGCCTACAAAAAACACGATCACATCAAAGGCAAGCCCCACATGATGGATGGCCCACTTCAAATTGTGGCCCTACATGATGAATGATCCACATCAAGCAAGCCCTTCCTGATGATGGTCCACATCAAAGGTGGGACCCACATGATGGATGGTGGACATTGAATGTGAACCAGATGATGGAAGATTGACATTAAAGGTGGGCCCACATGATGAATGACTCATATTGAAGGTTGGGCCCCACATGATGGGTGGTCCATAGCAAAGGTGGGACCTACATGATGGATGGTGGACATCAAAGGTGGGTCCCACATGGTAGACTATCCACATAAAATGGGCCCCACATGATAGACGGTCCACAACAAAGGTGGGACCCACATGATGGATGTTCCACATCAAAGGTAGGACCCACGTGATGGATGGTGGATATTGAATGTGAGACCACATGATGGAAGGTTGACATTAATTAAAGGTGGGCCTACATGATGAATGACCCATATTAAAGGTTGGGCCCCACATGATGGACGGTCCACAGCCAAGGTGGGACCTACACGATGGATGGTGGACATCAAAGGTGGGTCCCACATGATGGATTATCCACATCAAGTGGGCCCCACATGATAGTGGTCCACAACAAAGGTGGGACCCACATGATGGATGGTGGACATCAAAGATGGAACCCTCATGATGAATGACTCATATTAAAGTGAGGCCCCACATCAAGGTGGGCCCACATAATGAAAGGTTCACATCAAAGGTGGACCCCACATGATAGGTGGGACACATCAAAGTGTGGCCCAACATGATGGAACATGCGCATCAAGTGGGTCCCGTTTGATGGAAAGTCCACGTCAAAGGTGGGACCCACATGATGGATTATGGCCATTGAAGGTGGGCCCACATGATGGTCAATTGATATCAAAGATGGACCCACATGATGAACAACCCATAATGAAGGTGGGGCCCCACACGATGAATGGTCCACATCAAGGTGGGCCCACATAATGGACGAAGTGGGCTTCACATGACGGATGACCCACATAAAAGTGTGGCCCCTTATAATGAACAGTTCACATTAAGTGGGCCCCACCTAATGGACGGTCCACATCCAAGGTCTCTCGTAATGGATGACCTATATCCAAAGTGGGCCGTATGATGGATGATCCACATAGAAGGTGCACCCCACATGATGAATGGTAGATATCAAAAGTGGGCCCCACATGATCGACAATTCACTTCAAAGGTAGGGCCTACACTATGGACACATCAAATGTGGAGTCCACGTGATGGGTGATGGGTAGTGGACATTGAGGGGCCCCACATAAAGAACAATTAACAATGATGTTGGGCCCCACATGATGTACAGTCCACCAAAACAATCATATATTAAAGTTGTTGTAATCTTTAAAAATGTCATCAACTACCTTTAAAAAAAGCTCTTATTTGAAAGTTTTACCAAACGTGCTTATTTTAAATAAGAGTTTTTTTTTTTTTTTTTTTAGATTTTATCAAATGGGCTTATTTAAAACAAGAGCTAGAACAAAAAGGACTCATTAAAGTAACTCTTATTCAAAAATCTCTTATTGAATTAGAGTTAGAGATGCCAAACGAGCCCTTAGTTTTAATCATCAGTTTCATATATATCATTTGAATATCTAAGATTTACTTAATCATTGTGATTTTATAGATATGCTTTATTGACAAGGTGTGCCACATTTGGTGTAGACTATCCCATGAATATAGCCTAATGTTATAAGTTCCACGTGGTAGTTGGTTCCAACTAAATGACACACGTGACATAGATCTGAGCCACTCATCTTATGTACAATTTAAGCATCCTATGCACTAAATGATAAAATAGGAAAATGCTATAGATGATGGAGAATTCTCTTTGAGTTTTCTATATATTGATGTAGTCTTAAATGGGTTATTTATAGAGGTATACAACTTAGTAATGAAGTATCCTAGCAATGAAGTAGCTTAGTACTGAAGTAACTTAGCAATGAAGTAACTTAGTAATGAAGTGACTTAGCAATGAAGTAACTTAGTAATAAAGTGACTTAGTAATGAAGGAACCTAGCTATCACCCCCTCAAACTAATGTGGGGGATTAACCCTCTATAGTTTGTGTATTAGAAAAGAGTGTTAGGCTATTGTCTTTTCATGAAACATAAAAATAGAGAGATCAATTCCAAAATTTAAAAGAAAACCACGAAGCCAAATGATTTGACCATAGGTCGTTGCGAGATGGCTGAAGTTCTTACACCAATTGCATTGGACACGAGACATATCACATTTTCCTGGTGTAGAGAAAAATGCTAGAAGTACCGTACAGAATGATGAGCTATTTGATAAACAGAAATCAGATGACCCTCAACATAGATGTCATTCTGACTCAGATGGGTGATTTCAAAACTGAGGAAAAAAAACCATTTATATATGCGGTGTCTTCAGGATGCGGTACCAAAGATGATGGCTAGAGGCGCAGATGATGGCCGGAGGCATAGTACGCCAAAGACGATGGTCGAAGACATAGTGAATCGAAGACGCAGTGCACCAGACATTCAAATGATTGCCGAAGACGCAGTGTCTACAGATAATGGTCAGAGACATAGTGAACCGAAGACAAGGGTACCAGAAGAGCAGATGCGTGACGGGGATACGATACGGGCCTAGATATTGCAGAGAGAAGGAGCTCTGCTAGCCTCAGATCATTGATGACTAGCGGCGATAATAAGAATTGTACTGCATTTTGGATTGCGTCGCAACATCAAATGACGATTTGCGAAGGAATGGACTCAATGATTGAACCGAAAGGTCCTGATAAAACATGATATGATGCCAAATAAGATGGAGGATGCACCTAACCTAAGGGTGTTGAAAGATCCAAAAGGGTTTTGGCCTTGGATCAAGGTGTTGTCGAGAAAAACAGCAAGGATAGATGTAGGTGGTGATGAATTTGGTCGTTGCCCTTGAGTGGCGATGACGACCTCTGCTATGGCATCGACAAATGGACGAACTTGAACGACAAATATTCTTGGAAGAAGAAACCCTAAGGGCTGGAAGAGCCCAGAGCAGTAAATGCTATCAACAGGAGGTTGTATGTAGTGGGAACCATCCATTCGACAGATGACTGTCCGTTCAACACATAGGGCTTGATCGACATGCAGGGCCAAATCTGAAAGCAAGTCCTGATCTGAGTAACGGCAAGCCCAGATCTAATCGGCGGTCAGGGCCTGGACCTAATCAGTAGGGCTGAAAGTCGGTCGAGTTCAACCCAACCGACCCGACATTGGGTTAGGCTTGGGCAGGAACTATCGAACCCGATCTTGAGCTTGGGCTATGAAAACACCAACCCGACAAAGTTTGGGTTGGGCATGGGTTGAGGTATCGGGTTGCCCGACCCAACCCGAACCTGATCTATATACAAGTTACTTATAATTTTATCATACTTTAGTTAAGTAAACTTATGATGTTTGAAATTTGATATAGTTGAATGTTAAAGGAGTAGTTATCCTGTATTTTAGCTTATTTGTTTAGAAAAAGTAAAGTTCTTTGCAATAAATAACTACATATAAAATTAATAAAACTATAGATACAAAAAATAAGATGTGTATTGAAACGTAATAGACTAATGTAATAATGAAAATATTAGCATGTATCAACCCGACCAAACTGATCAACCCGACCGAGCCCACTTGGGTTGGGCTTAGGTTGAGAATTCCTTACCCGAGTTTGGGTTGGGTTGGGTTAGGGTTGAGATATAGAAACCCTGGGTTAGGTTAGGGTTGAGCACCAACCTGACCCGACCTGCCCGACTTTCAGCCCTACTAATCAGGAGCGTATGGGGCATATGTATGGATCTTATCGGATATGGGGTTGCTATATTAAGTGCGGCAATAGAGGCGCAATAGCGACTTGGGTCGGATTTGGGGTTTCCGGATCCAGGGATGCAAATATGGATTTAGACGACAGCGTCTACAAGGGATGGTTGCTATCTAGAGACGATGATGTGTGAAAGCCACTCGAGATGTGGCAGCTGCTGAGAAGAGATCTTCTCTTCTAGGCTAGCGACTGGTTTGGATGATGGCTAAGCGAGATTTGATATGATATGCGGCAAAAGCACGATTGTGGGGTGTTGTAGAGATGGCATCAGGGCTACGGGACTGTGAGAGTGGTGCAATACCAAGGCGCGACAGAGGCGCTGGAGTTGCCAGAGTCTAGCAGTAGTGGACAATAGTCCTGCTGACTGGGTGGTGACAAGGACCACAACTTTTGGAGGCCCATTAATCAATGGACTAGATCAACCCACTCTGATCTCAGGAAAATATGGACAAGTGTGATCCAGAGAGTACCAAATTAGAGTTAGTCCCCAAAAGGAGGGGGCACAGATCTCAGAGATTTGAGACATGTGTAGGAAGAGATCTGCAGAACGAGTAGAAGGTGCACCGGTAGTTGGAGCACATGACAGTGGCGCAAGGATTTCTGGTGCAAGGGCTGCCGACTGAGTGGAGTGTTAGAGAAGATGACGTGTGCATGCAAAGGCGAAAATGGGTTTGAGGTGTGCAGCTTATGGACAATAATGGACGGACAACTAACTTGCCACAGAAGATGCCATAGAGGTGGCACTGAGGGATTTTCACAGGAAAAGTTGGTGTCGTTCGTGGGTGAAGTGTAGGAATGAAGATGGCCAACAGCAACGTCAGGTCTAGATGGGATTTCGACAAATCTGGAATGGGTTTCAAACAGATATAGAATAGAACAATAGCAGTAGTGACGACAGAGGTGGTCGGGATTCCAGCAATGGGGGGTACCGACAGGGACAATGAGGGCGCGGGATTGGGCACAAGGGGATTTTGGAGATGACAGGGCAAAGAGTTTTCCATTTTCAAGTGCCGCAATGGCGGTTGCAATCATCGATATAGACGACACCAGAAATGGGGTTTTAAGACACCAATAGGATTTGGTGTTTGTAGCGGTGAAGATAGGGTTTGGGAACGAGGTCAATTGAGATTATAAGAGATGGAGATGGGCTGCGGACGTAATGGGAGATCAAGGATTAGATGATCTAGACAATAACCCCATCTCATCCAAGGGTGGATGAGATGGCCTTGGATCAAACCCGCTCTGATACCATGATAGAACATGAAAATGCTATAGATGATGGAGAATTATCCTTCAGTTTTCTATATATTGATGTAGTCCCAAAAGGATTATTTATAGAGGTATACAACTTAGTAATGAAGTATCTGTTAGAACTAGAAAAATGAACTCCAAAGGGGACATTTTCCTTGAAATGTGGAGTTTTGTTGCTTTGGGGTTCTGAATAACGGAAACATTCATAGACAATCACAAGCATTCATAAAAGTACACAAGGAGAGATATCGCAAGGCGAATTTTATTCCAGAGATCCAGAGATCTTGTACATTCCAGGCCGTGATCTGGCACGAGCCCTTAATTACATCGAATGATCGATGACCCTTGATTAAAAGGCAAAAGACTAGTCAGCAGGGACTATGGTCTGAGAGTTTGTGGTCATAGAGACCTGTATTTATTTTGTTATGGACCGAACCATCTTTGTATTAGTCAGATGTCTATGTCCCATGTTTTGGCCGGAGATCTGGGCTGAGACTATCAGGGTTTATGACTGAGAAGGACGACTCTAGGCCTGCGCCTGTCAATGTATGGACAGGTGACCTCGAGAAGTCCACTCTGCAGTTGTGTATACCTGCGTAGCCCAACCAACGGATGCCGTTTTTAATGGGTAGGGCATCGACTGTTGTGTTGTGGCAGTTCATAACAATTATTTTGTAGTGAATTGAAACTCTTTTGTATGGTTTATCGTGATAACCATAGTCCCGTTTGTCTAGCTTTCGACTCAAATCAGGTCACATCTTTACAGTAAATATAAATGATGACATGTTTGCATAGTTCTGGATGCTGGTGGCGTCTCTTTCGAGAAGTCATTTCGTTCATCGTGTCGAGTCATATTGAACTTTGAAGATACACAATTCTGCTCATTTAAAGATTCCTGAAATGTCCATTTGACCATTCCATTGCGTCCGGAACGCTCGAAATATCCAAAATAGGCTCAAGTGGCACTTGAAAACACTTAAAATTGAGTCCGATGCACCCATGAACATATTCTGGAATTGGCTGATTTTTTGAGTGCGTGGGACATAATTTATGGGTGCGTGGGAGTCCAACGCACCTTGAAAATACATGTTTAAATTATGTTGATTTTACGGATGCGTGGGGTAATTTTCAGGTGCGTTGGGGTCCAATGCACCCTGAAAATACAAATCCGCTTTTTGTTGAATTTTCAGGTGCGTCAAGCTATTTTCAGGTGCGTGGGAGTCCAATGCACCCTGAAAATACATATCTGAATGATGTTGAATTTTCGGGTGCGTCAAGCTATTTTCGGGTGCGTGCTCACACTTATGATTTTTTATAATCCGAACCTACGGTGGTGTTGGTCAGAGTGACCTTCCGGTGGAAGATGCCGGCGATCGGAAAAAAATTTCGGTCACCGGGAAAGTTTTCCGGCTGTCGGAAAGGGATTCCGGCGAGGGTTTCCGGCGACAAATCCCAGATACTCAGGGGATAATAGCTATCTCTCTCTCTCTCTCTCTCTCTCTCTCTCTCTCTCTCTCTCTCTCTCTCTTAATCTGTTCCAATCTGTCTAAATGAACAGGAGGAGGGGTATTTATACCCGAAAATACCGGACAGTGACCAATGAGGGCCTGCCACGTATGGCGCATCCCATAAAGTCTTTGACGCACCCCCAAATAGGCACGTGGGAGCTCCGACGCACCCAAAAATGATATTTTGAAAAGTGCTGATATTTTGAAAAGTGCTGATTTTATGGATGCGTCGAGCTATTTCTGGGTGCGTTGGAGTCCAATGCATCCAAAAAATACCATGCTGGTTTTGGTGATTTTACGGGTGCGTTGGGCTATTTTTGGGTGCGTTGAGGTACAATGCACCCTGAAATTGCAGTTCCGTATTTTCTGAATTTATGGACGCGTCGAGGGTATTTTTAGGGTGCGTCAAACCATTTTTTGGATGCGTCAGAGGTAAAAAACATCCTGAAACACTTCTTGAATTTTCATGAATTTAAGGGTGCGTTGGACTGAATAAATGGGTGCGCTTGACGTACCCGTGTCTTGCAAAATTGGGTTTTACGAAACGGAGGGCTTGTGGGGCCCGTTTCTCGGCGAATCGCCAATGCACTGCTTATCATAATTCATGAAGAACGTGTCTGCTTGATTCTGGGCGGTTTTGATCACGGTGATCCGTGGGGCCCACCGGAAAAAATGGCTAAGTACTGGATCCTTTGCAAAATCTGGGTGTTTGGGTGCGTCGGGTAGTATTTTGTGGGATTTTCTCGAAGCACGTGCCCAATTGATTTTTTTTAGAGGGTACTGACTTTTGGGACCCCAACAGATGCCCCTCCGGTGCGTTGCTATGGACCTACAACCGTTCATTGCGACGCATCGGATTCCCGGGTCCACACTATAAATAGATAAGATAGCTTGATTTCATTTCATTCTTCATTTTTTACTGTGCATTTGCTCTGCCTTCGACGCACCCAAATATTCTCCAACGCACCCATTTAATATCGCCAGCGCACCCAAAAAAGGTCCAGCGCACCTTTTTATTTCAAATACTTGGATTTTTGGGGTACGTCAAGCGTGACGCACCCAAATAATGACTTGGTGATTTCTTGATTTTAAGGGTGCGTTGCGCTCAACGCACCCAAGAATTAAAACTTGGTTAAATTTTAGAATTTTCAGGGTGCGTTGCGCTCAACGCACCCAAGTACTCAAACTTGGTTAAATTTTGAAATTTTCAGGGTGCGTTGCGCTCAACGCACCCAAGTACTCATACTTGGTTAAATTTTGGAATTTTCAGGGTGCGTTGTGCTCAACGCACCCCTCGTTACAAGTTGGGAAACCCTTAGGTTTTTAAGGGTGCGTTGGGCGTGACGCACGCAAATATCGTACTTAAAAAAAATCAGCGAATTTCGAGGTGTGTCAGGCGTGACGCACCCGTATACTGGACTTAGCCATTTTTTTTGTATTTTAGGGTGCGTTGGAAGTCGATGCACCCAGATATTCGACTTTGCATCTTTTTTGCAAATTTTGATTATTTTAGGGGTGTGCTGGGTCCGGCGCACCCAGTTTCCCGGATTTGGACTTTTTGCTTCTGAGGGCTCTTTCGTGTGTAAATTTGGCCCAACATTGCCCGTTATATCCACATTTTGGGTGGGCAAAGCTATTCCCGTGACGACAGGGATCGTTACTTTAAAGGATATGGGGCCCCGCACTTCCGTCATAAATTTTCATGTGCATTTATTGTTATCCGGAAGCTGTGTCGGGTCTCATATACTTTAAATCTTGGGCTATGCCTGACCAAAAATGACATTTTCTGGGAATTATCATGATTAATTTAGGTAGAGTTTAGACGTACCTGCGCATGCCTCCATTGACTTTGGATCTGATGTAAATAATCTTCATATGCTTCCTCTTTACTCCTTTTGTCGAATTGTCGCGGTTCTCAAATCGGGTTGTTAGTCTTGTTTTTTCCAGCAGACAATGGTTGCGACTCATGCCTCCTTACGCGCAGCTCGTGACTGCTTGCAACGGCTCTTTGACTCCCTTAATCGTCTGGAAGCTTGGTCATCCCTCCATTTTCAATATGATGAGGTGTCTGAGGCTTTATCTAGGCTCGGTGCGGATTCTCGTCTCATACTACAGCCTATCCGGAATGTTTCACTTATGGCCTCCACTTTTGATGAGCATAGGGAGGCCATTCTTGGTTTTATTGGCGACTCTTCGTTTCCAGAAGAACTGGAGCTTCTTGAGGCGGCGGAGCCTCCCTTGGCTGATTCTTTCCTGGCCTTATTGAGCCAGCTTAACTCTCTAAAGAGGGAAAAAAAGGGCAAAAAGACGATTCCTGGCTTGGGCTGTCCCACTGGCGGAGGCCGAGTTTCCGGATCATCGCGCCAGCATCTGGAGAAGGATCAGAGAGGCCTTGAGGGAATATGACGATCTGGCGATCGATGTCTCCATAGTGAGGAACTGGGCAAATGCTGAACACGTGCACTTCGACCTCGTGCAGCAGTGCATCTCCCATTTAATGGACCTGACTTCTAAGGAAGTGCGGGTCCAAGCGAAGGTGGACGAATTGAAGGCTCGGCTTCTTCCTCTGCTGCAAGACTGAGATCATTTTCTGTCCGCGGGAAGGGGATCTCGCAATTTTGTGTTGTCTTATGACAAACTCTAACTTTAACATTTAAACAATCGAAATGACAGTCCGAACATTTTGGGCCTATCTCAGTTAATGGATGATGATTATGTTGTTTTCTCTTTCTTTTATCCGTCCTTGTTTGTATGTGTTGATGATGTCATGGTTGTGAATGCTGTCGTGCTATTTCCTTCTTTGCTAGTTCGAATACATTTTTCTATGACCTTGATTCGCTGATCAGTGCTTATGTCGTCTTTGCATACTACTTTACATCCTCTTGAACTTTGAGAGCGTTGATTTCTTTTGTGCATTTGCTTTGAGCTATATCTAAGCTTTTCATGTGCTATCGCAGATTATGATGGATAGCGACCCTTCTGAGGCTGGTCCTTCAGGTCCTCCATTGACTCCTTCAAAGCGTAAGCGGGCGGCTTCGAGGAACGCTGTTCGCCCATCTGATCAGAATCCCCAATGGTTTCTGCCCCCGGAAACTTTCAATTTCTATAAACGTATACTAACGTTGCCCAAGGACATGCAAAAGAAGATTCTCTGTGACCGGGTTGTACCACCTCCCCCAGACAGGGGTACACAGGAACAGTGGGACTCCTGGTTTGCTCCTTTGCGGGGCTTCCGAAGCGACGGGACAACAGGTTCCGAAGAGGGCGAGGCGAGTCCGTTGGCCCCCGCCCAATCTGCTAGACGCGGTCGCCCGAAGAGGGCTGACAAGGGCGCGAAACAAGTATACCTGGAGAAACAGACCAGGTCCAAGTCTGACAAAATGAAGATCATTTGGTCAACCGTAAACTTAGTCACTTCTCCTCTTGCCATCCGGAACCCTTATACACGTGGGTATATTAGATCCACTAGAAGTTTTCAAGCAGCATCGCTCTCTTCCCAGTATCGAGCCCGCAGATGTGTGCCGCGCAAACTCGTTTTTTAGCGTGGAGACGTGGACATCTATCCCTAGGCCTTTTCTCAATTGTTCCCTGTCTGAGAATGGCAGGCGTCAGGCTGTCTTGGACCCAAAGCTTATGATATTTTTAGAGCCGAATCAGGACCCCCATCGGCCTTTCCCAACACATTACTTCGAAACTCTCCGGCAAAGATTTCATCACCTGGGCGATACAGAGATCTGGTTATCGGGCGCCTTCCGGACCCGCAGTCACTTGATTGCTCATCCCTGGTATGAGGCATGGGCGAACCAGATTTTGGAACGCCATAAAGAGACCTTGAAAGCGGTGGGCCTCTTTAAGGCTATTGCGGCCACCTTGAGTTACTTCTGCTGCGAGCCGTGGGTTTATAAGGGGTTCTTGAACCACTGGTGCTCTATCACCAACACATTTCATCTGCCATATGGAGAAATGAGCATCTCGCTATGGGACTTGAACCGCATCGCTAGTCTCCCGATCCGCGGGAGGATATATGATGAGTGGGTTCTGAGTGATGAAGAGTTGTCTCGGAAGAAAAAGGGGGTGAGCGAAGGCTTCTTTTCCCCGGCTTGTTATGAGTTATTTGCGGAGCTTCCGCAATTCTGGGCTTTCAAGGATAAACTTCCCTTCGAAGACTGGCTGGTCTATTTCAGCCATGGCTTAGAGTAAGCACTTGATTGCAAGTTGTATGTCATTGTTTCGCCTTTATCTCCTCCATTAATACTTTGTCTTCTTCATTGCAGTCTGGACTATGCGGCTTATGACGAAGGCCGCAGGGACAAGGCCTTTTTAGAGGATCGAATGAAGGAAAACTTCCCCTGCCCAAACAAGTTATCCCCGACCTGCGAGCTGGCCGGCTTCTTGGCGTACTGGCTGAGTTGTGTGGTCTTGCTGAGCTCGAAGCAGGCCGACAGTGTGAGGGTGTCCTGTTTCGCTGTCGCAGGGGCCTTGGCGAATGGCCACCGTTATGCAATAGCTCCCGCCGTATTATGTTCTCTTTATCGGGCTTTCGGTTATGTTATCAGCAACAAGGATCGGGCTGCCTTCGGCATGAACTCGGCTTACTGTGGATGGCATTTCCTATCCGGATGGCTCGGGGTGTATTTCCCTTGGGTGTATGGTATCGAGTCTGGAGATTATATTCAGCGAGGGGTGGTCCCGTTGTACTTTTTTCAAAAACGGAAGATGGTAGGGCAAAATTTGAACACCGTCAGGGATAGGATTGCAAGATACGACGATATCCACTTTTTCCAATTCTCGGGCACCCAGAGCAAAGATTTCATATTGTGCACAGATGATGAGAGCATAGACCATAACGAACGCTCATTCTTGATAACCATCCACCCATCCTCGCTTCCTCTTCGTGAGGGACTGGAGTTCTGGAGAGAGCCGTACTACCCCAACCGCTTTGCTCGTCAATTTGGATATGATCAAGGAGTACCTGCCACATTGGAGCTGGTGACTCGTGAGCAGCGAGCATATGGCATCGGGCCTATCCATTGGAAATGGATGTGGCGGCAGCTTCTGTTGACTGGGACTGGTTGCTCTTTTGCTATCCCTGGGACGGGGAGTGTCACTGGCGCATCTTTCGGGTGGATGAGATGGTGGGTTCATCAGTATACATTGATTCGGAATGGTCATCATGTGACTGATCCCGTCTTTGTTACGCCTCCGATTGTTAGCCCAGCTCCTGCCGACGGACTGGGGTACGTGGCGGAGCATCTTCATCAGCCTGCTGTACCGGGTACTCTGAGACTAATGACTTCGATGAATGTGGTGATTGATCACGAGAAGCTCGAGCACACCTTGGAAGGTTGGGTTGCTTATGGGGAAAGGAGTATTGTGCAGGCAGGCCCCAAGTTCCCGTCTCTCGGGCCTATCGATGAGGTGCATCAAGGAGGTGATATTCCCAGGGGTAATTATGACCAAAATGATGGGGACGGTGATGATGATAACGACAGTGGGGGCGGTGACGATGGTGGTGATGATGGTGGAGACGGCGGCGATGATGGTGGTAATGATGGTGGTGACGACGATGGTGATGATGGTGGTGATGATGAGATGCCACTTGAGCGAACGGGTCCTCGGGTGAAGACTGCTCATCGTACTTCGATAGTTGATGGAGGGAAGAACATTGCCAAGATGCGTAAGAGGTATGATGAAGAGAGATTACAGAAACAATTTTCTGAGGCCGTTGGTGGTACTCCGCTTGGTGACACGGGTGTAGTCAGGGAAGAGGGTGAGCTGAGTCTTCAGGAGAATTTGAGCGGCGATCGTAATACTGGAGAAGACGATGACGATGAACCGATATATGACAAGCTTGTCCCTGAGGCGAATGTTGGAGCGATTTTCATGGACTTGGATGACAAGGCGCCCGATGACACTATTCTTATCTCTGATATCCCCATGGCTGAACCTGCAGAGGACCAGGGTCTTGTTCATGAAACGACGACCACTGCTGCTGTGGAGGCTACACCTCCCCTAACCCTTTCCCGTGTTGAAGATATTGGGGTTGGGGATGTTGATTTAGCTTCTTGGGGCATTCCGGTTTCTGTCGCTGCATCGAGTGTACCTGAACTTACCTCGGAAGCATCTCCGACTGTCGAACCTTCATCAACTGAGCCTATTGTGGAAGTTGTTCCCATCGCTGGACTGTCATTAGCTGAGCCTATTGGGGAGGCTCCCCGTGGGGTTGAAATTTTTGGTATAGGAACAAGTGCATCAGAACGTGCTGTAAGGACTCCTCCTACTGTCGTACCGTCGTCGGTTGAACCTATTGTGGAATCCCTTCCTGTTACCATGCCAACATCTGACACCAACATTCCTGAGGTCGTAGTGTTATCTTCTCCGGAATTACCTGAGCCGTCGACCAAAGGGACTGCTGAACCTGCCCCAGTATTGCCTACGCCTACTGCCTCGACTAACGTGCCTACCGTTGACATTCTTGAAGCCACCGGTATATTACTTGTTTTCAATGTCTCGATTATCTTCTTCCTTACCGATGCCTCTTTGTACTAACTTTACCATTTCTTTTACCAACGGCCGTCCCTGTTCATGCCTTAGCCCCTGTCGCCTTGCCCGAGGCATTCATTTCTTCTCTCCGAGGGCTGTCAAAGGTGAAGGCGGACCTTTTGAAGAGTCTTCTAATGAACATCACCGCCTCTCTGAAGGATATGGATGAATGGTCCATCTTAGATGAAGGGCTGCAGGCGCTTGAATGCAACGCTGCATGGCTCAGTATTGACGTCTCTTTGATGATCAACCATGTAGTCTTGTTTAGGGAAGGCATGGCACAACTCAGCGAGGCGAGACACTTTAGAGTCGATCCTTCTGTTGAGGAGAGGCGCTGTCATTTGCAATCCCTCCTGCCAAAACTTGAGCTGTGCGAGGCAGATGTAACCGCGATGAGGCGCGATTGGCAAGATGCCACCGTTAGGCATCAGGGAGCCACAGATCGACTGACAGAGATAGATGATGAGATAGCACGGCTGCAAGCTGAACGCTCCGTTGTTCATCTCAATATCTCAAAATTTGGCAATCAAAACGCTCGTCTGCAATTATCTATCGAAAAGCACGAGGCCGAACGTAATGCTATACGAAATCAGGTTGAAGAACTGAGAGAGTCCCTTCAAAGCGTCCCCGATCCTACACAAGTCTTAGCCGCGGCGGAGGCAACACAGAGGGCAACCCAGGAGTCTGCAATTCATTTGCTAGAACAATGTTTAAGAAATTTGAACAGTTAGGCTCCGTAATTATTTTTTATTCTGTAATTTTACGGAGATACGTTGTGACAGTAATGTTGTAATGATATGTATACTATTCACGCGATTGTGCTATGTGTTTTATCTACTTGATATTTCTTTCATTTGCATTTGGATTTGAATATAACGTAGATTATTTTGGAAGGAATGTCCCCCTATCAGGACTCAAACCTATATTGATGCGGAATGGGTGTGCCCGAGCCTTGACTTTAAGGTCCGTCTTTTCATTCCGATTCTTGATAACTTTGGATGGGGCGGGGTAACGATGCCTGATACGTCTCGGGTTTCAATAACTTTCCTGATGCCTGTGCAAATACACGGAATAAAGGATTAGTATCTGTAATTGTAAGCATTGATCATCGTATGGTGTCATTTCTCTTGATGTTTGTCTATTACACTTTCCCTCTAACGGGGTGTTTACAAATCACAGTAGTATTCTATGTCAAGTATAATATCTTTTCAAGAATCGGCCATTCACCAACGAGCTAATGCCTTGCCCCTTGCAATCGATCACTCGATATGCTCCATTGGAGTATACTTCATCGACGATGCACACTGGATCCCACTTTGGGTCGAATTTACTTTTCGGGCCTTGAGCTAGCACCGGGCGTTTCATCATTAGTACCAGGTCTCCTCTTTTGAATGACCTACCGCGGACTTGTTTGTCGTATGAGGCTGAGATCTGTTTCTGATACATTTCGAGCCTTTGCTGGGCGACCAGTCTCTTTTCATCCAGATCATCTAGCTCGGTCATTCTGATCTCGGCATTGCGTTCGGTTGTCAGGGAATAACGAAGCGCGACCCGTAACGACTCAACCTGTATCTCCATCGGGACCACCGCCTCCGTACCGTACACCAACGAGTAGGGTGTAGCTCGCGTGGCTGTGCGGTGTGTGGTTCAATATGCCCACAATGCTTCGGGTAGCCGTCTGTCCCAGTCCTTCTTATTTTCTGCCACTGTCTTTTTCAGAGTCTTCACGATAGTCTTATTGAATGCCTCAGCCAACCCATTCGCAGAGGGGTAATAAGGTGATGAATAACAATGCTTGATCTTGAACTTTGCGCATAGCTTATCAATAGTAGTGTTCTTGAAGGGTGTTCCGTTGTCCGTGGTGATTTTCTCAGGAATACCATGTCGGTATAATATGGCGTGGTGGATGAAACTTTCAACATGTTTTGCCTTCACGCTCCTAAGCGCGACTGCCTCGGCCCACTTGGAAAAATAATCCGTCGCGGCTAAGATGTATTGGTGTCCCTGGGAAGAGGGCGGGCTGATCGGCCCGATCACGTCCATGCCCCAGGCTGCGAAAGGCCAGGACATCACTGACTAATGCAATTCTTCTGGTGGCGAGTGTATGATATCTGCATGGATTTGACACTGATGACATTTCTTGACAAATTCTATTGCATCTTTCGCCATTGTGGGCCAATAATATCCCATGTGTTGGACACGGTGATGTAGGTTCTTGCCTCCTTGGTGGGCACCGCATTCTCCTCCGTGGGCTTCCTTCAATGTGGCGTATGCTTCCTTCTGGTCCAAGCAGCGTAGCAACACTCCCTCATACGAGCGCTTGTAAAGAACGTCATTCCATAGTATAAACGATCTAGCGCGTCTCCTAACCTGTGTGCGCATCTTGAGCTCTTCTGGTAAGAACCCATACTTCAAGTAATCAATGAATGGTCTTTTCCAGTCATTATCTTCTGTGATTTCGAAGCAACAGATGGGGTTTACGCTTGCTTCACCACCACGTAGTACGGCTGTCGGTAGGATCCTCCTTTCTTCGATCGTTACCTGAAGTGGGCTGCCTCCGGGGTTAGCCAGAGCAGCGGCTAGGCTAACCAATGCATCGGCCTGTACATTTTCCTGTCTCGGTATATGTGAAATGCTGCTATCACAAAACTAGTCGAACAGTGATTGCGCTTGGCGGCAGAAAGGCGACAACTCAGGTTTGCGGACCTCATATTCTGTCGTCAACTGTCCGATGACTAGTCTGGAGTCGCCATAGATCTGTATTGCCTTGATTCGCATCTCTAATGCGAGCTGTAGCCCAATGATGAGGGCTTGATACTCTGCTTCGTTGTTGGTGCAGGCTGGCACGATTGTAAATGAGTAGGGCAGCAAATCCCCCTGTGGGCTGATAAATATAACCCCGCTCCTGCCCCTGTCGACCTGGAGGCTCCGTCAAAGTACATTTGCCATAGCCGTGGTCTTTCGATCATCATAACCTAGTCATCCGGGAGGTCACATTCCATTTCTTCGCTGCTCGGGACTAGATGCGCAGCGAGAAAATCCGCGATCGCTTGTCCTTTAATAGCCCGGGCTGGGACGTATGTGATGTCGAATTCGGAGAGGAGAAGGGCCCATTTAGCTAAACGCCCAGACAGCATAGGCTGGTTTTATAAGGAACTTGATCGGATCCGCCTTGGATATCAACGTTATTTGGTGCGAGAGGCAGTAATGCCTCAGTTTCTTTACAGTAAAAATGAGAGCGAGATATATCTTTTCAATTGCTGAATAGTTGAATTCGGCCCCTACCAGCGTGCGGCTTAAGTAATATAGTGCATTCTCCTTCTCTTCTTCGTTCTTCTGTGCCAGGAGTGCCCCCAGTGAGTTATCACCTACTGCGATGTACAGAATCAGTGGCTTTCCCTTGATTGGGGCGGCAAGGACTGGCGAATTCCCGAGCATCTCTTTTAGAGAGTCGAAGGATTTCTGACAAGCGTCGTCCCATTCAAACTTAACATCTTTCTTGTTGAGGCGGGAGAACGGTTGATAATGACTAGCCAAGTTCGAGATGAATCTCCTCAGATATGCTACGCGGCCTTGAAAACTCTTCAACTGCTTCAGGTTCTTCGGAGGCGGCATTTCTATGATGGCCTTGATCTTTGCGGGATCGATTTCTATGCCCCTGTGTTTGACCACGAAGCCTAGAAATTTGCCAGACGCAACTCCGAACGCGCATTTTAGTGGATTCATACGGAGACTTTTCTTGCGCAACCGTTGGAACACTTGCCTTAGGTGTTCCCTGTGCTGCTCGTGATTGGCCGACCTTACGACTAGATCATCTACATAGCATTCGACGTGTTTGTGCATCATATCCTGAAATATAACGTGCATTGCGCGCTGGTATGTTGCCCCTGCATTTTTTAATCCTAAGGGCATTACGCGATAACAGTAGATGCTGAGGGTTGTACGGAAGGCCGTAGCTTCTTCATCTTCCGGGGCCATGCGAATCTGATTGTATCCCGAATACCCGTCTATGAAGGACATTACTGCATATCCCGTTGTGCTGTCAATCAATAATTCTGGAATTGGCAAAGGAAAATCATCTTTCGGGCAGGCTTCATCAAGATTTCGGAAGTCAACGCAAACTCGGATCTGTCCGCTCTTCTTCTTGACTGGCACGATGTTTGAAATCCATCGGGGGTACTTCACCTCTCGAACGAATCCGGCCTGAATTAGTTTCTTGATTTCTTCTTCAATCTTAGGTACAACATCAGGATGAAACCGTCGTTGTGGTTGCTTCACTGGCTTCTTTTCCTTCATGATACTTAGCTTGTGCATGGCGATTGCCGGACTGAGCCCGGGCATTTCTGAATATGTCCAGGCAAAGATGTCTTTGTTCTCCTTCAATAGCTGCATGTATCTCTCTTTTTCATTTTTCGGGACGTTTCTGATCAAATATGTATTCCTGGGTTCTTCGAGGGTACCCAAGTTCACCTCTTCAAGTTCATCAATCGTCGGTTGTCCACCGTCTTCTAATTGCACGGGTGCGACACTTGGCTGGATTACGTCGATAGAATCTTGCGCTCGGACTTCTTCTGCCGGACCAATGGTTACCATGTTTACGCTTGCCTTGGCTCCTAGACCTTCTCCGTTTCTGTATACTTGCTTATATTCTTCGAATGGAGCTAGCAGTCTTTTCTTTGTGTCTGAGCCTTGACTGAAGAATCTCATATTCCTCATAATCTTCCGGCTGGCTTTACTATATCTCTTCTCTTCTATTGGTCGAGATTGGGCAGACCCTCTTCCTTCTTCTTTCCCTTCTGATGGTACTGGCTGGCTTGGCCCTGAGTGGAACTTGATATCTTTCTGGGTGGCATCTCTTGACGGCACGATAAATTGGCTTGGAGCTTTTGGAAATGGCTTGGTTCTTCCTATCTGAAATCAGTTTTAACACAGACTGCCCTGGCTGACGCAGATGCTGCGGTACCACATAGAATTTCTTCGTAATCGGCTGAGGTTGGTTTTTCTGCTGACATTGGGATCTTCCCTGGGTGATGAGCTGGGGTTTACCTTCCTGTACGCACTTCTCAACTCGAGGTTCTGCCCCTTGTCCTTTCTTCCTTATGTCGGACTTTTTGCTGGTTTTATCGCTTTTGGACAGGTCATAATATTTCGCATCAGCCAAAAATGACTCAGTTATCGTGTATGGCTTCGGATCTGCTGCTATCCTGTATTGGACACCATCTCTGTTATATTTGAAACACTGGTGATATGTCGAAGGGATTATCCGATTCTGATGGAGCCAGGGCCTTCCTAAAAGGAGGTTGTATGTTGTCACCGCGTCGATCACCTAACACGTTACTTTTGTCGTCAATTCTTCGATCTCTAACATCACCGTGATTGATCCCAGTGTGCGTTGACTGTCTTGATTGAACCCTTGAATCATCATGAGACTCGGGCGTAGTGCCGATTGCCTATAACCCAGCTTCTGTAATGTCTTCAATGACATAATATTCACGGCAGACCCGTCATCCAACATGCACCTCTTGATCTCGGTGTCCCTGATTGTTCCTGTGACCATCAACGGGGGATTATGGTCTATTAACTCGGTCGTGCAGTCTTCTTCTGAGAAAGTGACTGTCGCAGGGTGGTTGACATGCATGACTTGTGACACTGGCATGTATCCCTCCCAGAATTTGTCTGTGTTATTCATTTCTTCTTCTATTTCTATCATCATGACCTCCTTGACCTCACTGTCAAGTAAGGCATTGATTAACATTTCTCTGTACACTTTCGAGAGACATAGAGCATCGTATATACTTAGCCGGGCGGGAACCTTCCGTAAGTGCGACACAACATCATATACTATTGGTCTTGGGCTTGGCTAACTAGTCGTGGCTTCGCCAACTTTCTCTTTCAACTTTTGCACGTGAGGTCTCCCTTGCGGCCTGTCGTGGACACCATCTTCTTGCATTAGGTTGTCTGGTCTCGGAGGGGTACGGTCAGGCATTTGCCTTCCTGATCGTAAGATGACCGCGTTAACTTCTCCCTCGACTGCTTGTGGGGTTTCTTCGGCCGGTACTTGTTCGGTGAACGACACCATTTCGCAATACGCCATGCTCATCACGGGTCGCTTCTGTAATATTTCTCTCCTTCCTTTCCCCCTGTTCCCTCCTTGGTTAACGAGTCTCCGTCTGTTCTCGAGTCTTTTCTTGCTACTGACTAGAGTCCATGGTTCCTTTGGCTCAGGGAATGAAGTCATTAGGTGAATGCTACCTTCTATTGGGATTGCTGAAATTGTCCCGGCTATCTCCCTTGCTGTTTCGGGTACCTTCATGCTGATAACCCCTTGATTGATCAACCCTTGTATCCTTCCTTTCAAGGAGAAGCAATCTTCTGTCTTGTGGCTAACACATTGGTGATATTTGCAATATTTGAGATCGTTTACCCATCCAACTTCATGGGGACGGACAGGCTCCGGTAAACGCATTAAGCCTTCCTCGACCAATTGTTCCATGATCGGGACTAGATCGGCCATATCGAATGTATATGGGCCATTAGCCCTTTCTCTTTCGGCTATCGATACGTGTTTAGGTACATAGGGTCTTTTACCCTTGTCTTGCGTGACTGCTGTCTTCATTTCCGCCCTATGATCGACAGCGGGACGTTTTCGATCTTTCTGTTCCTTGACCTTGTCGACCTGGTGGGTTTCTACCACTCTTCCTGTCTCTTTCTTCTGTCTCTCGGGTCTGAAGTTTACCCGGGAAGCTGCTTCTTCCACCAGATGGGCTTTCGTTGCGAGTTCGCGAAAGGAGTTGAAGGTGTTACTTGACAGTCCGTACGAGATCATGGGGTCTAGAGCCCTTAGGCACATCTTCATCTGCTCGCCTTCACTGGGTAGTTCACGACATTGAGCTGCCGTAGTTCCCCATCGGTCAATGAATTTCTCGACTGGTTCGCCATTCCTCTATCTGACCAATGCTAGGTCCGTCAACGAGATCTCCCTCTCGGTTGCAAAGAATTTGGAGATGAAAGCGTCTTGCATTTGCTCCCATGTCCTTATAGAGCCGGCCGGTAGTGACATGTACCATTGAAAGGCCTTCCCTGTCAGGGTAGATCCGAATAACCGCATGCAATACTACGGGACCGTGGACCAATTTCCTAACGTAGTCAAGAAGTGGGTGATGTGCTCTTCTGGCGATCCTCTGCCGTCAAATTTTCCAAAATCTGGGCATCTGAAATTAGCTGGGAACGGCACCTCTTCCACCTCTGGCGGGTACGGGACCTGATATTTATAGCTGCCTCTCTTCTCTTTCTCTTTTTCTTGTTGCATCATGTGGGCTATCGTCTGGGATAACTCTTCTCGTGATACGTGAGATGTGGAAAGTGGTGCGCGCTCTATTGGCGTGACGCGAAGTTGGGCAGGCGGTTCATGCTCAGTTGGGCCTTCTGCTGCCCCTTGGGATTCCTCTGCCGACTGACGGGTGGGTGGCTCGATACTTCTGGTGGCATTCTGTGATATTATGGTGGCCAAGGCTTCCTGAATAGCCCTCATCCAATCATTTGTCTCGCGGTTAGCCTCTACCAATCTATCGATCTGATCTTGGAGTGGAGGCAATTCTTCTGCTTCATATGGTCCTTCTTCTTCTCCTTCAGCTATTTGGACCATCACCACTCGCGCTAACAGGATTTCCTGAGGTGACCTCTGCTTCGATTCAAGGGCCGTCATTGGCTCGGCTTTCTTCACATGTGCGGACCCGATAGGTTTCCGAGAGGTGCAGGCGACCTTGGATAACGGCGGAAACTGCTCGGCTGTCATTTTGGGTATTGCGGGTTTGGTTGATATGACCTGGCCATCGATAGGGATCTTCTGCCCCTACTTCGGCTGCCACTGTTTCTTGACCACGGGGTGAGATCTTGCAACGCTCGCCTTTCTATATGCAGCTAGGATGGCAGCTTTCTTCTGTTCTTTCTTCTGTCTCCGGGTCTCAACCAACTGCCATTCTGAGCCTGGGCTAGCAGTTGCGGTTGCGGTGAAATGAGGGAAGTTGAAACCTCCGTTAGCAAGGAAGGTGCACGAACTTGTCATCGAGCATGCCATCTCTTCTGTCTGCGTTACTATCTTGCTAATTCTACGGTGTCATAAAAATCTTTAGAACAATTCACAAGTGCGGTCGGGAGTATGAGCCCATCGATCGCAGTGCATAAACCGACAAAAATAAGCAAGAAGGAGACAAATACGTGTAGTTGTAGAAGTTTGTGGTTTTGACCCTTGATTTACAGTCTATTGCCTTAAAGATGAAGGGAAGAACGTTCTCGTTGAGAGTCGCCAGTTTGGCGCCCGAGGGCGCCGAAACATTATGCCTCGCGGTAACTTTCCTATGTGTAAATTCATGTTTGTGAGTAATTGATCTTAGAGCGTTTCCATATTCAGATATAACCAGAGATTCTGGGTTACATCCCCAGCAGAGTCGCCAGTTTATTAGAACTAGAAAAATGAACTCCAAAGGGGACATTTTCCTTGAAATGTGGTGTTTTATTGCTCTGAGGTTCTGAATAACGGAAACATTCATAGACAATCACAAGCATTCATAAAAGTACACAAGGAGAGATATCGCAAGGCGAATTTTATTCCAGAGATCCTAAGATCTTGTACATTCCAGGCCGTGATCTGGCACGAGCCCTTAATTACATCGAATGATCGATGACCCTTGATTAAAAGGCAAAAGACTAGTCAGCAGGGACTATGGTCTGAGAGTTTGTGGTCATAGAGACCTGTATTTATTTTGTTATGGACCGAACCATCTTTGTATTAGTCAGATGTTTATGTCCCATGTTTTGGCCGGAGATCCGGGCTGAGACTATCAGGGTTTATGACTGAGAAGGACGACTCTGGGCCTGCGCCTGTCAATGTATGGACAGGTGACCTCGGGAAGTCCACTCTGCAGTTGTGTATACCTGCGTAGCCCAACCGACGGATGCCGTTTTTAATGGGTAGGGCATCGACTGTTGTGTTGTGGCAGTTCATAACAATTGTTTTGTAGTGAATTGAAACTCTTTGGTATGGTTTATCATGATAACCAGTCCCGTTTGTCTATCTTTCGACTCAAATCGGGTCACATCTTTACAGTAAATATAAATGATGACATGTTTGCATAGTTCTGGATGCTGGTGGCGTCTCTTTCGAGAAGTCGTTTCGTTCATCGTGTCGAGTCAGATTGAACTTTGAAGATGCACAATTCTGCTCATTTAGAGATCCTGAAATGTCCATTTGACCATTCCATTACGTCCGGAACGCTCGAAATACCCAAAATAGGCTCAAATGGCACTTGAAAATACTTAAAATTGAGTCCGATGCACCCATGAACATGTTCTGGAATTGGCTGATTTTTTGGGTGCGTGGGACATAATTTATGGGTGCGTGGGAGTCCAACGCACCTTGAAAATACATGTCTGAATTATGTTGATTTTACGGATGCGTGGGGTAATTTTCGGGTGCGTTGGGGTCCAATGCACCCTGAAAATACAAATCCGCTTTTTGTTGAATTTTCAGGTGCGTCAAGCTATTTTCAAGTGCGTGGGAGTCCCATGCACCTTGAAAATACATATCTGAATGATGTTGAATTTTCGGGTGCGTCAAGCTATTTTCGGGTGCGTGCTCACACTTATGATTTTTTATAATCCGAACCTGCGGTGGTGTTGGTCAGAGTGACCTTCCGGTGGAAGATGCCGGCGATCGGAAAAAAATTCCGGTCACCGGGAAAGTTTTTCGGCTGTCGGAAAGGGATTCCGGCGAGGGTTTCCGGCGACAAATCCCAGATACTCAGGGGATAATAGCTCTCTCTCTCTCTCTCTCTCTCTCTCTTAATCTGTTCCAATCTGTCTAAATGAACAGGAGGAGGGGTATTTATACCCGAAAATACCGGACAGTGACCAATGAGGGCCTGCCACGTATGGCGCATCCCATAAAGTCTTTGACGCACCCCCAAATAGGCACGTGGGAGCTCCGACGCACCCAAAAATGATATTTTGAAAAGTGCTGATATTTTGAAAAGTGCTGATTTTATGGATGCGTCGAGCTATTTCTGGGTGCGTTGGAGTCCAATGCATCCAAAAAATACCATGCTGGTTTTGGTGATTTTACGGGTGCGTTGGGCTATTTTTGGGTGCGTTTAGGTACAATGCACCCTGAAATTGCAGTTTCGTATTTTCTGAATTTATGGACGCGTCGAGGGTATTTTTAGGGTGCGTCAAACCATTTTTTGGATGCGTCAGAGGTAAAAAACATCCTGAAACACTTCTTGAATTTTCATGAATTTAAGGGTGCGTTGGACTGAATAAATGGGTGCGCTTGACGTACCCGTGTCTTGCAAAATTGGGTTTTGCAAAACGGAGGGCTTGTGGGGCCCGTTTCTCGGCGAATCGCCATGCACTGCTTATCATAATTCATGAAGAACGTGTCTGCTTGATTCTGGGCGGTTTTGATCACGGTGATCCGTGGGGCCCATCGGAGAAAATGGCTAAGTACTGGATCCTTTGCAAAATCTGGGTGTTTGGGTGCGTCGGGTAGTATTTTGTGGGATTTTCTCGAAGCACGTGCCCAATTGATTTGTTTTAGAGGGTACTGACTTTTGGGACCCCAACAGTATCTTAGCAATGAAGTAGCTTAATAATGTAGTGACTTAGCAATGAAGTGACTTGTAATGAAGAAACCTAGCTATCACTAAAAACGAGGGTTGCAATGCATTGGGGTTCCAACCCATGATTTGATGGGAGATTGTTTCGACAGTGAAGTCATGGGTTCAAATGTCCATGTGGTATGTATGTGCATAAAAAAAAAATTAGCCACGTTGATGTTGATTTATTTGCTTGTTTTTTTTCCCATTCCAGGACTAAGGAGTGTTGTACTGTCCATGAAAAAAAAAACTGTATGGGGCCCACCATTATGTTTATTTTTAAATCCACTCCATCCATCAAATTTTGACGGCTTATTTTAGGACTTAGCCTAAAAACTAGGAAGATCTGACAACTCACATGGCCCACACCAAAAAAGCGGTAGAGATAAGGATGCCCACCATTAAAACTTTAATAGGTCTATTTAAGTTTTGGATCAAGAAATTTTTTTAATTTTTTCCATCATCATGGTGTGATTCACATTATGAATGGGTTAAGTAGCATACAAACAGAATGGTGAGCTTCAGGAAAGTTCAATGGGAGGCATCTTATCACCACTATATAAGCTCTATTTTTTTATTTATACCTTGAAATAAGACAAAATGAATTTCATACAATCATCACAGTAGACTCATAAATACTTTTGATGCCTAGTCACAAAATAGCACTTGCATAGAGCCTATTTGGAATATGGGATTAGGTGGTATTGAGTTCAATTAGATGGAATTAACACCATAATTACACAATGATTACATGTATGAAAATATCATGGTATTTTGACCATCTAATCGTACATTTAGGATCGATTTTTTTTTTCTTTTTGAGAAAAAACTTGTTTTATGTGAAACCAATGTTTAGTGGACCGTAGAATTGTAATCAATGGACTAGATTTCACAACCGATGCAAGTCACTTATATTTATATGCAACTCGAGTGCCACATGTAGAGTGCACATACAGATGGATGGTATGGATAAAACATACGCTTCAAGAGCTCACAAATGTGATGGATTTTGAATTTAGTTGGAAATCCTATTGTATCTTATGTTAAGATTGGAAGGTTAAACACTAGATTAATTCAATCATTACTACTCTAAACTGTAATGCCCCAGATTTTCGCTAACTTAGAAATTGGAAGTCCTTGGGTGCTACCTTCGATTTGTCGGTTATAGTGCGTACCCGCACGTGTCTTCACATGTATTGGGGACTAAAATGAATGTTTTTACCAAAGAAATGATGGAATTAGTTTAGGAGTTGGAAGATCACATGGTTCAGAAGAGTTTTCCGACGATTGGGTTAACTCGGGTATGTCGCTGTCTGTAGAGATTAAGTAAAGAACCTTGAATTATCAATCTATTCGTAGATCGACCTAACCATCATGAATATTTTACCGAACCTTCATGTTTTAGTCTAATGTTAGTATTTTAGATTTTTTGAACGGTTTATATTTGGCAAAAACCTTCTCTTTTAAAAGGCGCTACATTTTGGAAATGCCAAAAAGTTGCGATTTGTACTTGGAGTGGAAAATTAAAATCTTTATTATTGGGATTTTGATTTTTTAGTATTTTTTATTGAATCCAAATGGGGGGTACTTCCTTATTTATATAAATAACTTAAAGTAAATGGAAACATAAATTAAACTTGATTTTGTAAATAAGGCTAACAAGTAGCCAGGACTAGGAGGGAACTCACTGTGCAGGGAAGAAACCTGAATTTTCAAAGAAAAATGGACAATGGACGACCGGCCAACCGGATAGGTAGTCGGCCGACCGGTTGCTACTGCCCCTTTTGAAGAAAAAAAGGATGGCCAGCGTGATCCGGCCGATCGGTGTGGCTGGACGGTTTTAGAAGGGGGGTTGCAAACCCCATTCGATCCATCTCTCTCTCATTTCTCTCCTCTACCCTCTTCTCCCCTAAACTCCCAAGCACTCCTAACTCTCTTCCTCCCTTCTCAAACCTCCTTTCTTCCTCAATCCTCGCCAATATCTTCTTCGGCCAAAATCCGACGGTTTTGGATTGGATTCTTCTTCCCATGCTAGGTAAGATGTTCTTCTCCATTTTCTTCCTCTTTATGTCATTAGGGTTAGAAACCCTCATTTGATTCGTCCAAACCCTAACCTAGGGTTTGCTCATGTTAGGGCTCAGGGCCCTGGCTGTCATATTGGTGCTACCCGTGCGTTGTGGAAGCCATGATCGGGCTAGGCCTCATGTGGATGCCGTCGTGCTCCAACTCCAGCCCGATTCATCGAATTGATTTGGGATTTTCCCAAATTCGAGTTATGTAAACCCAAAACCCTAATTAGGACTTTAATTAAAGTAAACCCTAATTGATTAACACTAGATTTGTGATTCATTGTAGGTCATTGAGGTATTTCCCAATTTTCGGCATTCAGATTGTATTTGGATAGCTCAGCCTCATCTGAATCGAGCAATCTCGATTCCAAGGTGAAGATCTACCCTCAAGCTTACTCTCGACAAATCCTAATTAATGATTGCTTGAGTTTATCTGTTAATTGTTGATGTGTGTATAACATGTTCGATGAAATGCCTCTATGGTTGTTTGATTGATAACATGCTCGATGAAATACCTGAATGATATAAATTTACAATATTGCAATATATCTATGCTTGTGGATGCATGTGGCACCCTGTGTCATCTGGGTCCTTTGGATCGGTCGGGCTAGTCGGTCGTGCCAGGTGCTTGGATATGTTTATGATTAGGTATTTAATAACCTAAATTGTTATTATAATACGTTATTTGTTGCTTTGGATTAAGCTCTGAAAATCGTTGATATAGTGTACTACCTGCCACTAGGTTGGCAATCGCGGACTTATTCGATCGACTAGGCGAGATACGGTCAATCGACAATGGCCATTGTTGGGTTGTCATCGTCCACTTGGGTCCATCGAATAAGCCCCATTCAGAGTTAATCATTCTTGTATTTCATTCTTGAATCACACTATATAGAATCTACAATACCATCGTTCCCACTGTGAATAGTCCACTTAAAACCATACTGCGACTCGATCCACCATGTCTCATGAGCTAGGCATGGTGGTATGAGACACCGTGTCTGAGCTGTCGGCTTACGCTGGGGTGGTGCCTCCCCGTAATGACCAGTGAACATTGACAGGGGTGACTGATTATTGTTCGAATGACCCTTGTGACAAATGTGACCTTGGCCGATGTTTGCGTGCCTGTGCACCATTCGAACGACCCGGGCGTGCATTGGGATAATTCCGAGTGAAACACCTACACCTCTGAATAAATTAATCGTATTTGATATTTGGGATATGAGACCTTCCGCTTTGATTTGGGCGTGGCTGACGAGTCATGGTCGAATCAAGCTTTCATGGTAGGATAACTCAACCTTGGATCGAGGGGTTACTAGTGATGATTGGCGATGCATGTAGGGAGCCAGATAGTCCCGGTTAGACTTTACGATACGAGGTGGTATTCTAGCTTCACCAATTTGCTGAATGAATTGGACTAATAACTATTTTAACTAATCATGCATACATGACATTGCATTTGAGGGGGACTCGTGTAGCCTAGTTGCTTGATGTGGTGTCAGTGCTACCTTGAGCACCTCATGTCATTTCTCTGTGTCATCCGGACTGTGTACTCAGTCACGACTTACGACCTGCTAAACAGGTGGATTGTGGATTGTGATACCAATTGGTCAGGCCGGGGCTTGCCCGGGACATGCATTGTGTGCGGAATCATGACATTCATGCATTAAATCAACTAGCCTAGGATGATGTATGATTAGTGTGTGGACATTACCTAAACTTGATTGACTTGATAACATGCTTAAAATTAATACACTTATATGAACATGTTTATAATTTAAATATCCCAAGTCTAACCTTGGGGTTATTTCTTCACTATGTTGGCGTTTTGACGCTTCTATTTGACATATGCAGATGTCTCAAGAATAGGACCAGATGGTAGTGCGCACGGGCGCCTTATAGTCTTTTAACTTCATCCTTTTTTGGTAGATGCATTATCTCTTCCTATTACTTTTATTGCGATTCGTATAATTCTCATATGGGCTTACAATGCGATTGAATTGTACATCCAGGGTGTTAGCCATATATTTTTGGATTTAGTTACCTCCGCTTTGCTTATGATCCGCTAATTGAAATGCGTTACTCTAATTATTTGTGAATGGAATGAATGTAAATTTGATTGAGGACACACGTGGGTGCATTTTCCACGTGTGGCATTCCTAAAATAGCATTTTATTAAGTTAACACTCGGGAACTCAGGATCAGAGTCTCCGTACTTGAGTGCCGAAATTTCAGGTTGTTACATAAACGCGGGATGGAATTTATATGGTACCAAATATGCAATTCCATGCATCAATGCCTAACCTTACATTCTAAACCAAGTGTTTTTTCCCCCTCATAGACCGTTCCTGCGACATATGCTTCAATGAGAGTGCAAAACACCTCTAGCAGGTGAACCGCGCAAATCACATTAGCATTTCTCTTGTTATTATAATGTTTTTCCACCCTCTCAAGCACACCAACATTATAAGTGGTCTAGGGCATGTTCATAGCATCCTAATGTATATTTGAATTTTCGGTGCCTAACTTTTCAAGTAAAATCATTATCCTCACGCATGTGTCCATTTTAAACTTTTTGGAGTTTGGGTTTTCTTAGCTAAAATTTAAATTTGTATTTTTCAATATCTATACCAATGATGCTAAAACTTTTGTTGTACTATATCTTGCCTTTTGACCATGCCTTAAAGTTAGGGTTGGCAATAGGCTAGGTTTCACATGGACCGGGCCAGGCATTTTAAGCCTAGGGCTCGAGCCTAGCCCAACACTGGCATGGGCCTAACATAGTAGCCCAGGTCCCGAAGTTGTTAAAATTTGGTGGGCCTAGCCATGACATGGGCCAAAACTTATAAAATCTCTATTTCCCACTTGAATGTTGTTGTCCTAGCCGTTGAATAAGTGGACCACACGTGCATGAAGAAATGGACACTCAGATGAATGAAACTAGTTTGAGATGCATGTGTTGCCTACTCAAGGATTGGAACTACGTATTTAGATGGATATAACATGTGTACATATGAAGTTGGATAAGGCTGGGCAGGTTGGGCTAAAATGACTCAAGTCTGGCTTGAAAATTGATTGGGCCATGCACGGGCCTCAGGCTGGGGAAGGTTGGGCTAAATTACTTGAGCTCAAGTCCGGCTTGAAAATTGATCAGGCATTCATAGTCCAGGCCCATGGCCCAATCTAATAGTTCCAACCTTGTCCAAAGTGAGGATGGGCTAACTTCCTGGCCTCTTGCCACCTTGCCATTGGCTAGGATTGGACCCGATCTCCAGGCCTGCAGTCTTCTCTCAGGCTTGCATATCAGTCATGGAATACAAATGGGTCAGGCTTAGGCTTATGTTGACTTCAGCTGGCCAACCTGTTATAGAACAGGCTATGGACACATTCATGGCTCGGATTGGCCAAAGGAAGGAGGCCAGGAGAAGATAGTAGAAATCAGCAGAGTTTGGTCAACCGACCAAGTCTACATCAATCGCCCGAAATTAAGGCAGGAAGTCCAGTTACTTGCTGGACAATTTTGGTATTCCTCAGTTGACCGACCGACCAATATTGGTCGTCGAAAATTAATACGGATCACAAGTTTGGTCTTTAAACACTTTTGGAGTACTTTTGTTGACCGACCCATCGCCCTAACTCTCGGACCGGTCACCGACGGTGATTGACGAGTGACGGTTTTTTGCGTGTTTTTTAGTATTCGTTTCCTTATTTGTTAAATAACTTCTTAATTACATTTTAGGGTTTGCTGAGGGTATTTAAACACTTCTATAATTTGTTGTCAGGGTTAACTCTCTTATTATTCAATCAAATTACTCGACTTTTGTCGTTTTCTCTCGTCGTGGATTTGAGAAAGCTCTAGTGGATTCTAGAGAGCCTTGTGGATTCAAGGTAGTTATCTTGTGAGGGAAACGGTGATTGACCTCATTACGTTCTTCCCTGCGTCAAGTGGTATCAGAACGAGGACTTTTCCTCAGATCAATGGCAACAAACGAAGGTGCGGACAACAACCTCATGGACGATGCTTTAGGAAATTTCCATCTAACAACAATGGCTTTCGAGTCGTTTCAGCAGGAGAATCGGTTAGCCATAGGGTTACACATCTGTTGGGTTACCTCGATTGACCCACCCTATCCATCCCGCAGAGAAAAGGGTCCGATCTCGGGTGAATGCAGTTGAATTATTTTTAATTCAAGTATGGTCTAGGATACACGCCAAACTCGACCAACCCACCTGTACCCCGACCCTGTTCTGCCCGACCCGAACCGCCCCGATTCAAAATTTTTGTGGTCCCATGTCCTATTGTGGTATCCGTTAATCACATTTTCGGCCCACTTGAGTTTGTGGCCAAAAGTTTGTATAATTGTGTTCACATTTTCATTTTGTTCAAATAGGGTCATTGTTTAGTGATCCAAACCATTGATGAGGGCCTCACCTGTAGATGACCACGCATAAAAAATGTATAATACGTTTTGAAGTTAAAGAAACGGTTATTGGTGATATCGTGTAGAGAGAACACTATTTAATACTGTTAGAAATGAGTCAAACACTTCTTTTTTTAATGTACAAAGTTAGAAAGAATGCGAATAAACATAACTCAATCCTAACTTGATCTGACCCAACCTAGTTCAGTATATAGGCTCGGGTAGGGTTAGGGTAGACCCTTTTGCAAGTAGGGTAGGGTTAGGGTTGGGTCAACCCAACCCGGTCACAACCCAAACCAAAACTTGAACCTTTAAAATATGTTTAGGTTTAGTCCAAGATTGAGTCCAACCCGACCTTCACCTGACCCGTGTGCCGGCTTAGTTAGCCATGTAAGGGTTGCAAGCTGACCCTCGACCGCATCGCAAAAGCATTAATCTCACCCCATGTTCGTGGCAACATTCAACCTCCATTGATCATTGCACAACGCAATCAAGTTATTCACGGGGCATTATCGGCGGTGAATCGTAGGGCTACTGCTGACAAATTAAGTTCTGGCGACAAGGAAGTTAGCGATATGATCCTCCGTCAGCTTGTGCGTGGAAATGATCTGAGAGATCGAACAGATCAACTTTTTAAGATTAAGGCCGACCTCCCGAGTTTCAATGGTCAATTGCATAATAAAGTTTCCTCAATTGGCTAGCAAAAGTTGAACGATTTTTCGACTACATGGACGTACCGGAAGAGAAGAAAGTGAAGCCTGTTACTTACATGCTTAAGGGTGGTGCTTCAGCGTGGTGGGATAGCTTGGGCGAACTCGACAGATGAAGGCGCTCGTTCATTCATGGTAACGGATGAAACGTCTACTACGTGTGTGATTCCTCCCTAACGACTACGATCAGGTATTATTTCAACAATACTAGAATTTTCGGCAAGGAAGTTGGCCGGTGTGAAAGTACACCAAAGAGTTTCAACGTTTGTCGGCACTGAACGATTTGGCGGAGACCGAGTCACAACAGGTCGCTAGATTCATCGAGGGGTTACGATTGCCAATCCAGGATCGGGTTCAAATGCATCCGGTCTGGAAGATGGGTGAAGCAATCAAACTGGCTACCAATGCCGAGACGCAGCTAGAGAGGGCCAATGTTCGGACCTACCCTGTGATATTGGCCCCCACGACAGGTCATTCGTAGAACATTACGCTATCCAGGGGGAAGGAACCAGTAGGGGGCGTCATCAACCTCCTACAATCATAAACCATGAATCAAGGAACAGACCATCAAGACCCCAACGTACATTAATAGCGATGCAAGGTCCTTATGGTCAGCCAAGGCTAGAACATTGTTTCCGATGTGACCAATCGGGTCACTTCTTCAACACATGTCCTTAACGTCCTGCAACCCATTTAATCATCAATGACGAGGGCATTGAATGTGTAGAAGGAGACCCATAGGTTGGTGAAAATGAGTAGGTTGCCAATAAAGAGGTAGATGAAGGGAACTAGGTGGCGAAAGATCATTGTGATTATTTAGTCGTGAGGAGACTCCTGTACACCCTGAGGAAAGAGGTGCACCTGCATCGACATAATATATTTCGCATGCGATGTACCTTAAATAACAAAGTCCGTGATGTGATCATAGATAATAGTAGTAGTGAGAACATCATCTCGAGAGTTATGATGGAGAAATTGCAGCCGGAGACCGAAAAACATCCGTCTCCATACTCGATCAGTTGGATAAAAAAGGTGAACAAAACTAAGGAAACCGAGCAGTGCACCATCTCATTTTCAATTGGAAAATACTATAAAAACCAGGTAGTTTGTGACGTGGTCGACATGGAAGCTTGCCACATGGAGGCTTGCTTGGTTGGCCATGGCAGTCAGACCATGATACGACCCATCGAGGGCAAGACACCGTCTATAATTTTGTCAAGGACGGTCGGAAAACAATCCTCGCCCCTATGGAATCAGAATCACACCCCGAAGCTTCTAAAGTGGATGGATGTTCTCTCCTAACCATTCAGGACTTGTTGAGGAGTCCAAAGAGACAGGAGAGGTGTATGCCGTAGTTATGAAGGGTGAAAACGTAAAGCCCTCAAACATTCCTACAAGTTTGAAGCCGTTGTTAAATGAGTTTAAGGAAATTTAACCCAAGGATTTACCCGATTCCATGCGGGATATTTAGAACCACATAGACCTTGTCCCAAGGGCTAGCTTGCCTAAACCGCCCTCACTATCAAATGAGTGCGAGATTCTTCAAGGACAAGTAGAGGAACTGATTCATAAGGGTTTGGTACCAGAGAGCATGAGTCCATGTGTCGTTCCGACATTGTTAACTCCTAAGAAGGATGGGGGTTGGTGCATACGTGTCGATAACTGCGTAATTAATAAAATCACTATCAAATATCGATTTCCAATACTGCAGTTGGATGACGTGCTAGACATGCTTGGGGGTTCCAAGTTATTCTCCAAGTTGAACTTGAGAAGCGGGTACCATCAGATTCAGATACAATAGGGCAATGACTAGAAGATGACCTTTAAGACCGAGGAGGGGTTGTACGAATGGTTGGTTATGCCCTTTGGTCTTTCGAACGATGAACCAAGTTTAGAAGCCGTTTATTGGGCGGTTTGTCATGGTCTACTTCGATGTATATTGATCTACAATCAGAGTGAAGCAGGTCACTATAGACACCTCACCCCAGGGCGATAAGTTAATAAAGACTAAATGATTGGGATGGATGGTGATCCAGACCCTTAACCCTAATTCATACCCTAATTCAAACTCTTAACCTGAGTTTAAACCTTGATCCAAACTCTTAACCATAGTCCAAACCTTGATCTAAACTCTTAACCCCAACCTATACCCTTAAACCTAATTCAAACCTTGATTCACGCCCTTAAACCCTAATCTAAATGAATGGGTCAACTCGATGAGCCAAGTCGATGAGTCAAACCGCTGAGTCGACTCACTCAGGCAACCCACTTTGCTGACCCTAATCACTTCAAACCCACCAGAGCTCATATCCTAGAAACCAAAACCAAATCCCAAGGCCTAAGCCCAATCGAGGCTCTCAAACTGAACAGAGAACGAACTATACAACGACCAAGGAGTCCCTGCATTCAAGGGAGACTCCTCGCCAAAATGAGGAGAAAGCAGTACACTAGACGGATGTCTGTCCGCCACCCAATGTAAAACCTCCTCTCATTTTTAGACAGTTGGCGCTCCTCCACATCAACATTTGACTTTTCGCGCTTGCCAAGTTTGAGACAAGCCAATGACCTTTCTGCCCCTCTTGTGACCCCATATTTACAACTGTACCAAGCTTCAAGCCTAACTCCAAGCCTAGCTCCCACCCTATGTGAAAAATCTCACATCATTTTTTACCATCAAGTTGCCAATATTTACAGAAAAAACCCGGGCTATGGTGCCTATAAATAACTCTCCATTCTTTCATTTCAAGCATGGAGTAGAAATCAAAAGCTTCCCTCTCCACCAAAACCCATAAGCCCCTCTCCCCTTTAGCCTCTTAGCCTCCCTTAGCCACTTACTCTAGCCATCCCTCCACCAAGGAAAGGGAGAGTGAAGAAGTGAGCTTAACATTGGTCTGGTTCAATCCAGCCCCTTACCTTGGCCTCTTGAGCCAACATGGTCTTAACCAAGTCGCTTAAGTCGATTCTTGCGACACTACCATCCACTCAAGCATCTAGTCTTTAGTCAACTTCATACAACTATGCATTAGTACTGTGCAACACCTATTTCCCTTCTCAACCCCCTACTCATCTCATTCATAGCATCTCATACATGACATCCACCTAGTCAACCCAAGTGTATACTCTGAGGCTTGGTGAGCTTTTTCCAGATCCTGCCCATTAAAAGCTTAAGTCAACTAGTTAATCCGTACAACAAGTTAGTGAGTCAGGGCATGTTTGCTACTCAAGACATTGCTTGACAAAGCATTGACACATAGAACACTACGTCCATCACACACAACATTTATGGAAAGTGCAAGAACCAAAACTAATCATTAGAGTTAGTTTTACCTTGTAAAGTAGAGACCGTACCCTTACACACAGGAAGTAGAGACCGTACCCTTGCACGGGCAGAGTAGGTGCCTAACACCTTCCCTCTCTGTAACCGTGGTCCTTACCTTGAATCTCAGGCTGCAAATCAAGGAGTTATCTTAAGGCGAAGAATCTTTGAATTCTCAATCTTAAGCATTTCTATAGGGTCTAGTTAATTATAGATTTGAAGTAACTGGCTAGTAGCGACTCCAATATTTAAAACCCATTTCAATACACGCAGCAAGCCACAAGCCCTCGAGAGAGACAAGCCCGTGAAAAGCCTCCCACAAAACTACCGAGTAGTGTGGAATCCGACATTCACAGAATGGCTACTCTATTAAGGACTGAACTAGTCACATTAGCTTAACCCGACTTGAAAAACAAGGTTTCGCTTATTCTAAGGATTAATCACCCGTGCATGTCTAATTTAGTGAACAAAAGTGCTAGATCGATTGCTAGACACACACGTGTTAATATAGCACGTGTGATGTATCTAGGATGTTCATTGGGTGGGGACGACCATGGACATACCCTGACCAGAAAATCAATCGGGTCCACTAATTAGGTGGTCCACAAGCATATCTTAAATGTCCACTTTTCTTATCCATCGTGGCCCACTCGTGGACTAAGCTGATTCTCTGGTCGAGCATGTTCACGGTGGGCCCCAGAAGATGATTGGCTGGCATAAATATGTGCTAGGCTGAGTCATGTGACTTTCTTCATCTCACACTGGTTTCATTTGGTTGCCCATCATTTTCAAACAGCTCATTAATATCGATGAGGTTGTCCACCTAATGAAAGGGACCGAAGGAATGCTCACTGAGGTGACCTTATGAGTGAAGAAAGGAAACTGAGTGCTGCCTCCTCCTATTTAGTACAAATGTGATGGGATTTGATTAGACAACTATAATGCTGTCAAAGATAAGCCGATCAAGGAGGTGTCTAGCCCAGCAACTTTCAAACATGCTTTGTATTGAACATATCTAACTTGTCCTCCAATCATACTCCCATGCATCGTGCCTATATCGACTTTAGTACAAGTGGAGGGGAAGCCGAGGCTTTTTGCAGGAATCTCCTGCGGTCGGAATATAGGTGGGGCCCACCATGACGTTTGTGAGAAATCTACACTGTCCAACCATTTTGTGAGATCATTTTAGGCGTTGCAACAAAAAATGAACGGCATCCAACACTCAAGTGGGCAAAAAATGAGACGATTGAACTTCCACAGTTGAAATATTCGTGGGGCCACAAAAGTTTCAAATCAGGATAATATTTGTGTTTTCAGTTCATCTCAGTAGGAATGACATTATGATCGGTATGGATGGCATATAAACATCACTGTGGACCCCATAGAGGTTTCAACAGTAGGAATTTTTCTACCCACCTTTTGCTTTAGTGTGGCCTACTTGAGTGTTGGATCCCATTCATTTTTGGTCGCAATGCCTAACATAATCTCACAAAACGGTTGGACGGCATAGATTTCTCACAAAAATCACAGTGGGCCCACCTTGATTCCGAGAGCAGGAGATGCCTGCGACCTTTCGCAGGCAATCCGCGGGACCGCGTCCAAGTGGAGGCTGTCAATCCATGACATTGGCTCAACATAAATCATTGGCACCCGTGATACGTTTAGATTCGAATCTAGTAATGAGTCCCGATGGCATTTTGTTAGCAGAGCTGAAGAACCAGGATGTGGTAGAGCCACCCATCAGCAGGACATGTGGCAGCAACATGTATGGATCAGCTCGGCTGTGCTTAGATACTTGCAGTGGATGGATGGCTTAGATTTAAAAAATAAAACCCATCAAATGATCCTATCCATTACTTTTTCTGTGGCTTTATTCTACTGCTTATTTTGCACTGTCACTTTACTGGCAACTGGTCAGATGGACAGGATTGTTTAACAGTGTGATTTCGAAATATAGACCATCCATTGTGGGGCCCTCCATATGGATGGATCCAATTTAGCCTAGTTTAGAACTTCAGTGGCCTCATGAATGGCTTCAATGGTGGGTGTTTTATCTCCACTGTTTATTGCGGCATGGCCCACTTAAGTTTTGAACCTGCTTGATTTTTGAACTCACCTACTAACATGAGCTTCCCAAACTAATTGGAGTGGATATCACATGGATGTTAGCTTCCGCGTTGACCGGGCACGGGTAGTCGGCCTCTCATGCGGATTCGGTGCAGCCTGGAGGTGAGCATGAGCCGAGCTAAGCTCTGTTTGAGCTGGCTTGCTCAATGACCACCCTTGCTTGCGTTCGGCTAGGTTCGGCTTGGTTCTTCGAGCTGGATTGAAATGTTCAAGCTAGCTCGAGTGAGTTTGAGCTCAATTCAAGCCGAGTTCGAGCTTGGTAGGCTCAGCCTAGAAGTCGAGCTTAAAGCTGTTTAAAATTGGGCCCAAAGCCCATTAACACCTACACTTACTTTTATAGAGAGTTTTATCTCTCATTTACTTGTTTACTTCCGATGTGAGACTAAAAACATATATTTTTAGTTTTTTTACAAGTTAGTCTGTTGAGTTGAGTCAAGCTGAGCCAAATCAAGCTTCAATCGAGTTGAACTTCGAGCCAAGCCGAATCGAGCTTCAATTGAGCCGAACTTCGAGCCAAGCCGAATCGAGCATGGGTTAGCTCCAGCTTGGCTTGAAAATCATTTCAAGTTTGAAAAAATGGCTGGACTTGGTTCGAATCTAGCCTTTGAATCGAGCCAAATCAAGCTGGTTCGAGCCGAGTCGAGTAAGCTAACCGAGCTGGCTTGGCTCGTGCTTAGCTCTAGCGCAGCCTATGGGTTGGTAGATCTATTATGGTAGGGCCCGCCTTGATCTATGTGTTTTATATCCATTCCATCCATCTATTTTTCTTGGTCATTTTAGGGTATAAATCCAAAATTTAAGCATCAGACAATGGAGATTGAATGCCCACCGATGAAAACCTCCTAAGGCGTACCATGATGTTTATTTGCCGTCCAACCGGTTGATAAGGTCACAAAGACCTGGATGAAGGGAGAAACAAATATCACCTTGATGAGTTTTGTGGTCCACGTGAAGTTTTTAATGGTCATTGTTTGATCATCACTGTTTCCAGTGGTGTTGTCCACCTGAGATTTGGATCTGCTTCACTTTTAGGTTCATGCCCTGAAATGAGCTGGCAAAACGGGTGGACGGTGATATAAAACACATACATCACGTTGGTGTCCACAATCACGGATCCACTGAATTGGGTAGTGGCGGATCCACCGGCCTCAAAGGGAACTCCACGTGTCACATTTCTATTGGATTACTTGATAATGTCGGAAAAGAGCAGCCACGTCGGACACCGTTAGATCCACACTCTACGGTCTGTTTGACTTGCGGGTATTATAATTTCTACCTCGGACTCTGTGAAGACAGTTAAGGCTACTCGCATCAGTAGGCATTCAATCCTACACAAATACAAACAAGCAACACAAATGGAAGATCGGACCGTTGATCTGGATTCTCCTAAAGTATTTGTACCATGACCCAAAAAAAAAAAATCCCCTTTCATCATAAGATGGGTGGCATGCGTACTATAAGAGGGGGATGGCTTAAAATAAATTAACCAATCATTCGCATCTGATGAGATAACCGACAGGATTTCATCTGGGCTGTCCACAGCAGCTCGAACATCACACCCTTCTACTCATTGGTGGGCCACCCATACAGCAATAGAAGAAAAAAGGGATCAAACGTCCACATGCAGCCGGAAGCGGATTGCGTAGTGAGTAACTCCACATGCTACCGTGATTTACGTATTTTATCCACTCCGTCCATCCATCTTAACAGATAATTTTAGTTATGGTGCCAAAAATTTAAACATATCAAAAATCTAAAATAGACCACACCACAGGAAAAGCATGAACTAAATTTCTACTATTGAAAATTTCTCAGAAGGCTAGAAGTTTTGGATCAAGCTAATAATGTATTTTTACCTTCATCCATGTCCATGTGATCCTATGAACAAGTTGGATGACAAATAAACATCATTGTGGGGCTTGGGAAGGTTTCAAAAGTGGAAATCATTATTCCCATTGTTTCCTATGGTATGGTCCACTTGAGATTTGGATATGCTTAAATTTTTGTCTCAACTCATAAGATGAGCTGGAAAAACATATGGACGGAATAGATAAATCACATACATTCTAGGCGGGCCCAACTAAGTTTACTCCGCACGATACTCTGCATGCAATCCCTGCACGCAATCCGATTTCATTGAAACATGCGGCGGGTTTGATGAACGGTTCGGATTTGTGCATATTTTTCATACGGTAGTCTCCTGCACAATGAACAGTTCGGATTTGTGCATATTTGTCATGGTGGGACACAGATTGCCTGCTGCCTTCTTGCGGTCCGAAGCTAGGTGGGCCATAATGATGTTTATGAGAAATCCACCCTGTTCATCCATTTTTTCAACTCATTTTAGGTGATAGAACGAAGATAATGAAGCTGATACAGGACTTAAGTGGGCCATACAACTGAAAAAAGTGAGATGGAAAATGCTACAAAACCTTTATGAGCCCTATTGGGATGTTTATATGCCATCCAAACCATTCACAAGGTCATTACCACTTGGATAAGATGAAATGAAAAATTAATTTGCCTAATCCAAACTTTTGTGGCCCATGAATATTTCAAAAATAGGTGTTCAATCCACACTCTTTCCTGTCGTCTGGTTCACTTGAGTTTTGAATCTACCTAATTTTTGCACCCACATCCTAAAGTGTTGTGTAAAAAAAGGATGGACGGAGTGGATTTATTACAAACATCATAGTGGAGCCCACATATCTTTCTATTTCCATCGGTGCGAGTAGGCATACATCCTATTCACATCCATCTCTGAAATATGATACGGTAGAATCGGTAGAAAAGAAATAAGGTAGATAACAGTACAGCTCAAAAGGTTATCTATTATTAGAACCGTCCATCTAGTGGTACATATCCTATATGAACAAATTTTTAAAAAATAAACATATCAGATGGTCATAATAATCTGATCAAGCTTCTTACAGAGACAGTAGAAAATGAGCTAAAACTAACGATCAAGATTCGGAATAAAGAAGTAAAGAGAAATGACTGTTAAGTGCGTGAATTAAACTATTTTTTTTAACAAAATAGCCACAAAAATAACATGGTCCACTATATAGATGGTCCCGATTGATAAATCATCCAGCCACGTGTATGGTAGAGAGATGGCTCTACCGTATTCCGCCACACTACCGGTTCTTTCCTTCTCCGTCCGCATTTCCCGCGTGAAAAAACTTTGATACTCTGGCCGAGTGTAATGGATGATACACAGGCACTTAAGAATTACTTACGAATTGCATATTTCAAGTACAATTAATTCAAATTAAATGGTCCAAATTATACGTAGCAGCTTATATTGACCGTGAATAAAAAATTCACCTTATTCAATTTTCCGGCTATTCTGACTGGTGAAAAATTACTGGACGGTTAAAAATAAAAAGCATGAAAGTCTTATTTAAATAAACAAGTGTCCACGGATCAGAGGTTACGATTGTTCCACGAAGGTGAATGTGGGATTTTGAGTCAGTTACAGCGAGTTGCATGATGTAATCGGTTTATTTTGAGTTAATTCATGCCATGTGTACAGTTTTTGAGAGCCCGTTTATCAAGCGTGCGCAGGGTATCAAATCACTCTCCATTTCCAACCCGAAAAAGCTTGCGTGACTTTCGTCCGAATGGGCCGTTACTTTTGTAAGCGGATTGGTTGTTACCCGGGTAACACCTTAGTGTGTGTGTTACCCTAACCGTGTGGGGACCATATTGATGTAATTTTTGTATATCCACGCTGTCCATCTGTTTTTAAATCTCATTTTAGGACAATGTACTAAATATTAAGAATATTAAAATATCTTGTGGACCACACCACTAGAAAAAATGATGAATGGTAATTACAGACTTTTTGTGGGCTGCATTAGATTTAGATCAAGTGAATATTTGTATTTTCCCTTAATCCATTTCTTATTGACATTATCAACAGGTTGGATGGGAAATAAACATTAGGAAAACCTTATAATGGGACCTTTGGAATTTTTAATGGTGAGTCACTCAAACAACATTGTTTCTTGTGGTGCGGTCTACCTGCGATTTTGATCTTCTTAATTTTTCTAAAAAGGTCCTAAAATGGACTGGTGAAACGGATGGACGGCGTGGATATACAGGAAAGCATCAAGGTGGGCCCCACCGTAGGGGTAACACCCAATATGGTGTTACCCGGGTAACACCTAATCTTCTCCCGTTACTTTTGGGCTGAGATGGACGGAACAACTTCACGTGGATAAGATCCAACCGTTCATCAGGTTCGCATGTTTTCAATGGCCCCAAAATCAGCCGGATTCAACGGTCAGGTGTTCTACACCATACGAACTAGTTGAGATTGGAAGTCCCACCATGAAAACTGTGATCCACTGTGGTGTATATACACCATCCAATCCACTCATCTGACGCGAAAGATAAGGATGAATGTATTCCCCAAAAATCAGGACATTTCAATGCTCAATTGGGCCACACCACATGAATTTAGAGGTTTCATGGATGAACTCACACCATTCCCTATGGTATGGCCCACCTGAGTTCTAGATTTAATTTTGTTTTAGGATACATGGTGACAATGTGACGGTTCATGTGATGGACGGGTCAGATCTGATTTATGTATGTCCCATGGAGTGATCAGATAGCGCATGTGCAGGCCGTCAGCGTGCCTACGCAAGTCAGTCTAGTGCAGTCCTTTACAACCCTTCTCATTCTGTCTGTCTGTAGGAGAGTCAAAACCACAGTCTCTCTCTCTCTCTGCGTCTTCAATGGCAGATTCTCGTCTTTCCGCATTATACTACCGTAAATTGCGGAACATGTGAATCATTGCTCCTCTCCTGTCTGTCTCCACGGAAAGCTATTGCTTCCCAAACCTGCGGACTACCCGAATCCCTGTCCCCGCACCACCTCGTTTTTCTTTTCTTTTCTTGTTTCCCTCCGCTTTCAAGGCCGAGATGGAAAAACCAAAACCCTAAAAGCGAGAGAGAGAGAGAGAGAGATGAGAGATGGGCTGCGTCTTCGGCAGACCGGATTCTTTGCGGCAGAAGGAGAGCGATCTTCCGTCGTCGGCAGTGGCAGTGGACGCCGATCGCAGGCCTTCTCAAATTGCCGCCCCGAATCTCGAGAGCGGCCCTGCCAATCACGCGGTCAAGAACGGTAGCCAGGAAAAAGCCCAGAAGGATCGACGGGTGCCGCGGGGCGAGCGGAGACGGCAGAGGCTCGACCCGTGGCTGAGCAATCCCCCGAAGAATGTGCATGGCGAGCAGGTTGCCGCGGGGTGGCCGCCTTGGCTGTCCGCCGTTGCCGGTGAGGCCATCCAGGGGTGGACCCCGCGCCGGGCTGATTCTTTTGAGAAGCTTGATAAGGTCAGTTCCTAAGTTTTCTTTCTTTCATTTTCAAAGATATTGGATTGCTTCTGATGGTGGTTGATTTTTATTAGATTGGACAAGGGACTTATAGCAATGTTTACAAGGCTAGAGATTCTTTGACGGGTAAAATTGTAGCATTGAAGAAGGTCCGGTTCGATAATTTGGAGCCGGAGAGTGTGAAATTTATGGCGAGAGAGATTCTTATATTGCGGAGGCTTGATCATCCGAATGTGGTGAAATTGGAAGGTTTGGTGACGTCACGGATGTCGTGTAGTCTGTATCTGGTATTCGAGTACATGGAGCATGATCTGGCAGGGCTTGCCGCAAGCCCTGCGATCAAGTTCACGGAGCCTCAGGTTAGCTTGGATTTTGCTGGATGGTTGAGAGGGCCTGTTTGGGTGCTTGGAATTTATGAATTGGGTGATTCTTGATTTGTCTCATTCTTGAATCGGACAATGGGGACATTAATCAAATGGTCATTTTGTTTAGATTGGGTCCTGATTTGCGAGTGAAATGCCTTTGGGTGGGACTTGTTTTCATCTCATTTTCGAATTGGGGTACTGCGTGTGTTTGGACAGCCATGAAAGCACACATGGGATGGCCATTTCACTGCTAGATTATTGCTCCAATGTGCAAATGAGGTGCTTTTAGTCAGGATATGTTTTCATCTCATCTGCAAATTTGGGTGCAGGTGTGTTTCTACAACCATGAAGACACTAGTGGAATGGTCATTTCACATTTGGGTGTTTCCCCAATTTGCAACGAGATGATTTTATGTCCAACCTGCTTTCATCTCATCTGGGATTTGGATGGTCATTAATCGAGGCATTTGCTGGTTGTGTAGGAGTTCAGATACTTGCCAAATGTATGCATTGATCACAGTTGATTTCCATTCTGAAATGGCAGGTGAAGTGTTACATTCATCAACTGTTGTCAGGCCTTGAGCACTGTCACAACTGTTGTGTGCTGCATCGTGACATCAAGGGCTCAAATCTCCTCCTTGATAATGGTGGGATGCTGAAGATTGCTGATTTTGGGTTGGCATCATTCTTTGATCCGGACCACAAGCAGCCGATGACGAGTCGGGTGGTGACTCTATGGTATCGACCTCCAGAGCTTCTTCTAGGGGCCACGGATTATGGTGTAGGTGTAGACCTTTGGAGCGCAGGTTGCATACTGGCAGAGTTGTTGGCTGGGAAGCCTATCATGCCTGGACGCACAGAGGTAAATCCTATATGTATGTTGTTTGTATGCAGGAATACTGTTAATTGCAGCACATGGACATTTGTAATTTTGCTTCGATGTTGTTTCTCTGAATCTTTTCATTATACTCCTTATAGATCATTCGAGGGATATTACTCTGATTGGAAACCTTAGTGATCTTTGTTCATGTCATTGCAGGACTTAAAGATACAACTGCTCTTTTTCATTAAAGGGTGGGTTTTGTGATATTTTTTTTATATGTGCAATATCTTATCACTTATTCTCCTTCGCCAAATGAAGCACCAAACAACTGCCAGACTACTTGTTCAGCATGATGTTTTGACAGAACATGTTATATACCTGCAATACTATGTATTCCTTACCTAAGTAATTTTTTTTGTTTTTTTTTAGAGAGAACAAATTTTATTGAAGGAACTCGCAAAGCGAGAAAAGAATACAAAGCCCAAAACAACCACATGAAAAGCTAAAGGATAGGGGCAAGCGGGGCCGCCTTTACCAAACCTGCCCACTCTTTGACAAGGAAGAAATCCTAGTAATCACAATGGTTACCTCCTCTTCCACATTCCGGAAACATCGCCCATTCCTAGAACCCCAAATAGCCTACAAAATGGCCAAGAGAAGTAAACGCCAAAAAGATTTAGAAGCCTTTCCGCCCCCTCCTCCATGCCACACCCATAACAAGTTGTGAACCGATTTTGGCATGAAAGAAAGTGCATTTGGAATTAGCTTTACAATTATCCCAAATTGAAATTGTAAGTCTAAGTTACTGCTTACTAACATTAACACATTAACATTTTCATTTTTTTCCCAACTTACCGCCTCGCGTTCTCCAATTGCGCTCGTAACCGTTGGAAGAACACGTGAGTCCAAGAATCCTCATGGCCAGCTTCTTTAAAGCTGAATCCTTCTTGTTTGGGTCCACTCCATAGGAAGCCCACCAATCAGCTGAGAAAAACAGTTTAGGTAGGTTAGACTTTACTTTATAGATTACTAGATTGTAAAAAAACTATTTGTAAGAGACATTTTCATACTACTTATTGGGCATTTTCATTGTCCGATGCCTGATGACGATCTCACTTGAGAATATACCATCACTCTTTATATAAAAGTCCAATAGAGCTGAGATCCTGTCCTGTTCTTCTCTATCCGGAACCATTCTTTCCAACACATTAATAAATCCAACCATTCTGTTCTGTTGCCTTGTCCTATCTCCCAGACTCCAGGTACTCCATTTACCTTGATTCCTCCATGATGGGCATCTCTTTTGTACCCTTCTTTGTCTTTTTCTTGTCTTCTTCTTATTCCCTTCCCTTTGCTGCTGGTGTGGGCCCCATTAGTGAGGTTGCTGCTGATGGAGTGGGCTCCACTCCTTTGGATAAGGTAGCTTTTCCCAATAATGCCTCATTTACTCCCTTTAATGTGATTGTTGGTGAAAGAAATGATGGGGGTAATGATGGGAGCCTTGCCATGGTGGTTGGGGTTGCCATTAATGGTGGGATTAATGCTGGAATTTCATGCATAAATGAGGGCTTATCGATGAATGGGTTGGATGCATCGGATGTGGGGGCCATAGGAGGCAATATGGGCTTTTTGGGTGCCAATGGTGGGGATGGCTTGATTGGGGCCATTGTAGGGGCTGCTGTGGGTACTGGGTAGGGAGGGGCTGATGCATGGTTTGGATGGTTCGGATGCCACGGATATCACATCGAATGGCCTAGATCGAGTTGTAGATGGCCGAGATGATCGATCTGTACCTTTGGGTAGGCCCGATTCATTTTTGAACTGTGGATTTGGTGTGCCCTTGATGTTGGATGGTGTGAATGGCTCAATGATGCTTTTGGACGGTCTGGATAGGGATTGGATGCTCGATGGCGCGATTGGTGTAGATTAGGGCTTGGCTTTCTTCCTACCCTTGATGGAGTATCTTTGGGGGACTTGGATGGCGTTTTCATTGGTTTAAATGCTCGTATGACGGTTCAAATTGGTCTTGATTCACTTTTGGACGGTCGGATGGGCCTTGGCTTTGTTCTGGACGGTCAGATGGGTCCAGATGACTTGCTTTGCGGGGTGATCTTCCAGGATCTAACAGATGGCGCGGCTTTGCCTTTGATTTCAGATCCACGATATTTCGAGCCATCTTCCTTTTACTCTTCAGTTGCACCAGGCATGATTAGTCAGGATAGCATGCCGTCCCCATTTGAGGTAGGTGAGTCGTCTCATGCTGCGAAGGTGAGAGCTAGATCTTTTTACACCGAGGCTACTACTTTGCCGGATAGTGATGCGGTGCCATTGCTCGACCCAAATGTCGAGATTCTCTTAGGTCGTGTTTTTAATGGCTAAAGACAAATTGAAAAATTTGACTATGGAGAAGCTAGATGAGAGTGATGGCATGTATGCTTGCTGGATTTAGAAGAATTCTTAGATACATGGTTGTGGAATAGTATGGAAACATCTGTAGGTGCTAATGCAATGTTTTTTTGATATTGCAAAGGAGATTTGGGATGCATTATGAGAGATGTTTTTGTCTCTCGTACGTACTAGTTGTTTGAAGAGATTTTCTCATTTCAACAAGGAGACAAGTCTTTGGGGAATATTATTCAAAACTTAAAAGGAACATGAGAGGAACTGAATGCATATCAACCTCTCATTAGTATATGGAAAAGCAATGCTAGCAATGTGAGAAGTTTTGCGTGGCTAAATTCCTATTTGGTTTAAAACCTGAATATGAGCTAGTAATTGTATAGATCTTGGGTGGTAAGGATGTGCAATCTCTAAATGACATGTATGCTTGCCTCCAACGTGTATCCCCTGGGTCTACGAGTGGAGTCAATGATAGGAGATTTTCTCATTCCACCAAGGAGAAAAGTCTTTGATGAATATTGTTCAAAACTTGAAGGTATGTGGGAGTAACTAAATGCTTATCAACCCCTCAGTAGTGATATAGAAATGTGTTGGAACACATAAAGGAGATGTCTAATATGTCTTCAAAATTGAGATATTAAAGCGGCCTTCTCATATGACTTTCTTACACTTATCCAACTCCCAGCACATAATCAGCCAATTTGAGGTTGATTAGTGTGTGTTAGGGAAGAGGATGAAGTAAGAAAGAAAAACTTTATTTTTTTCAAGGCAAGGAGGGCGCCTAGAGGAGGAAGAGAGTTTCTAGGAAATAAGTGTAAATAGGAGGTGTATTGTAATAACTCATAGGCAAGGGGCAAGTCAACAAGGTATGGTTATTTCCAATTCTTTTATATTAAAGGCTTAAAGCCATGTGAGTAAAGAGTCCATTGGGTAAAAAGAGTGGCATGCGAAGGAAGCCAAAGTCTCACTCTTAAACTATTTTGGGTAAAGTCTAGATGAGGCACTGTCGTCAGCATAGTGGATTGATATAATGACAACATTTCACCCTTATAACGCCCATGCAGAGATATGGAAACAAGCAGTAGCCTTGATGATTTTCTTCCAAAGATCATTCCCTTCCTCCCCAAATCTCCACCACCATTTGCCAAGAAGGGCTTGATTCATGACTTTGAGGTCCTTCATGCCTGCACCCCCTTCATCATGCGGCTTACACACATCATCCCACTTGACCAAATGAAACTTCCTCTTATATTCCGCTCCTTGCCATAGGAAATCCCTTCTCAATTTCTCCAACCTATTAAGCACCAAAGCTGGGCATTTGAAAAGAGACATGAAATAAACTGGGAGATTTGACAGGGCTTCTTTTATAAGGGTTATGCGACCTCCAAGGGAGAGGTGTCTAGATTGCCACTTTGAGGTCCTTGATGCCTGCACCCCCTTTGTCATACGGCTTACACACATCATCCCACTTGACCAAATGAAACTTCCTCTTCTCTTCCGCTCCTTGCCACAAGAAATCCCTTCTCAATTGCTCCAACCTATTAAGCACCGAAGCTGGGCATTTGAAAAGTGATATGAAATAAACTGGGAGATATGATAGGGCTGCTTTTATAAGGGTTATGCGACCTCGAAGGAAGAGGGGTCTAGATTGCCACTTTGCAAGCACCCTTTCAAATCTTTGGACAACCCTATCCCACAGATGCTTTGCCGGCTTACCCACACAAAGCAGAAGCCCCACGAACGTAGCTGGGAGAGCTCCAGCTGAGCACCCAAAAGACTGCCAACTGCTCCACTTCTTCCCAAACCATTCGAATCCCAAACATCTTACACTTAGCGATTTCACTTTTAGCCTTGACACCGTTTCAAAACGCCGAATAGTGGTTCTCAACTTATCCACCTCTTCAAGGGAGGCATCACAAAACAAATGAGTGTCATCCGCAAATTGCAAATGCGAAATGGGCTGAGAAATATTACTCTCCACTCCAAAACCATTGAAGAAGCCCTCTTCTTGGCCCTTTGTTAGCATCCCCCCAATGCTTCCATAACCATCAGAAATAGAAAGGGGACAATGGATCTCCATGCCGCAATCCTCTGGAGCTTTTGAAGAAGCCCTTTGGGGATCCATTGGAAGGGTAGAGAAGTGAGCTGATCCCACGCATTCACGAATCTAGGAGCACCACTTTGCCCTTCATGGATCTCATTTTCCCTAAATTGCAATTCTTGGTGTTTTTCTTTACTGACTATTGTTTTTGTATTCTGTGGTTATTGTAATGGATTTATCTCATTTCTAGCCTGGAAATACCATCAGAACTCAGAATTCCATACTCATGTTTTTGAGATTGTTCAGTTCATGAGTTTGCAAGCCTCTGAATGGACCAAAATGAAGGTGTTGCACATATAGAAGTCTATTGCGCAAGCTTGTTTTCCTTAGAATTTAGCTTCACTTCAACTATGGGATTGTGAAAGCATCTCTTTTTCTGTAGAGTTGAGAAATAATCCTTCAATGAATGAACAAAAGCTGTTGGTAATGGCAGCAGATATTGACAGAGTTATTAAGAAAAGATAAAATAAGAAGTAAATGATTAGGCTGGATGAAAATAAACATGTTAATGAAAGACGATGTGTGCAGAGAATCTTTTTTGTGTATGTTCTTGACCATGGTTACTGACCAAGAAACAGATGCTGGAACTGATGCAAGTGGTTGTGTGAAATGCATCATTTTGCAACAGTTGCTACAACATTTATCAAGAAGTGTGAAAAAAATGACCTTTTTTTAGAGAGTGTGAAACAAATGACGGAAATTGGTCACAATAAATGGTGGTATTTGCAAGAGGAAATGAGCTATCTGATTAACTACGCTCTAGACATGCTTTTTAGATTCTTGAACTTGTGATCCTTTCTGGTGTGTACACTCAAGACTTCAGTTCTCATTTTATGGTCAATGCCAAATATGCATGTGCTCCAGTTGCTGACTTGTTGGCTAGGCAATAATCAAAATTTAGCAACCGTTCGATAAAAAAAAAATGTTTGTATGCCAATTATCATAAATGTGCTTCTATGTTGGTTACTGGATGTGGCAAATTAATTACTGGAAATAATGTGGCAAGGGAAAGTGTAGGCCATAAAGGGAGAATTCTTTCGAGACTCTTCTCGTAGGTTTGTGATTGATTCGATTGCAATACCATATGCCTTGACAATTGTCTCCATAGTCATGACTGGCGTTCAGGAAGGCCAAATTGGTGGTTACTTGGGGCCTTGGGCTTTGATCCTCAAGCTGGTTGTCAATTGTTCTTTTGAGTCGTTTGATTCTTTTTGGTCCGAGGTGTTGATTCCTCATCTTTGCCCTGTTTTCTCTTTCTTAACAAAATTTGTGTTACCTCTAAAAAGAAAAAGAAGAAGAAAAAGAAAAAGAAAGAAAGAAGAAGGAAATAGTAATCACTAAAGAATTCTTTTCTTTCACTTGCAGAATAATTTTAAACTTCTTTTGTTTATTAGGTGGAGCAGCTGCACAAGATTTTCAAGCTATGCGGCTCGCCTTCAGAAGAATATTGGAAGAAGTCAAAGTTGCCACATGCAACCATATTTAAGCCCCAACAACCGTATAAGCGGTGTATAGCAGAGACATTTAAAGATTTTCCACCATCATCATTGCCACTAATTGAAACTCTTCTTGCAATTGACCCAGTTGATCGCAAAAGTGCCTCTGCTGCATTAAACAGTGAAGTGAGATTTTTATCCTAGTAGTGGTTTTCTTCTCATTTATTCTCCCTCATATATTTAGGGGATGTAGGTAATGGCGTGGCATTTGCAGCTAATAAGTAAAAATGGCATTGCTACTGTATAATGTTTACCTTTATTTTAATAGGATTAAACTCTTAATAAACTCATCCTATTCTGAGGCTCTAACCCAGCCCATTGCAGGCTGCTCTATCATCATCAAACTTCAACTTACAGATCACATTAGCTGGTTAATTCAGTCCACAAACTTTTGCCTCTATCTCATTACGATTTTTGAAGAGCTCAATGTTCACTTTTTCTATTTCTTCTTGGATCCTCACCAGTTGGCCTCTTTTCATAAACAGGATTTCCTCTTCTTGCATTTGTCTTTCAGTGAAAGAATTCTTCATTTTATCCCTTTCTTTGAGCTCTTCCTTACGTCAGTTTTGACTGTCTCTAATAAATCACTTCATTCTAAGCATGTGGTATATGCATTTTTCCACTCCTGATCTTTCATGACAATAATGTCATTTCTTCTGGCACTATTCTAGAAGTAAAAAAAAAAAAAAAAAATAGTCACTTCTTCCAGCTCGTCTGATGTATCAGTTTCCTAATGCAGACCTTGTTAATTCACTGGTACCTTCCAAAATTTTCTGGATTCCACACCTTAATTGTTCCTTCCAACTCTTGGAGCTTGCTACTGAGATTGTTCTGGAGACATGGTCAAAGCCCAGCTTCATCAACGCTACTAGGATTCAGACTGGTCAGTGATAGAGAGCTTTTATCCAGCTAATCCTTCAAACTCAAAATCTCACCAGCACTAAAACAAAATCCACGCCACCTAATCCCTGCCAGTTGTAGCAAAGTAGGAACATGATCTGATGCCAGCCTTCGGAGTGCTGAATAAGATACCCTCAAGAAGTGGGGTTCCTCATTGCTAGAGACTACAAAGCAATCTAGTCTATATAGTATTGGTTCTCTAGATTGTTTGAGCATGTGAAAAATCACTTCCCAATTGCAAATGATCAACTTATTTCTGCTCATCATGTAAGCCACATCCCAACTAATTAGGGTCAGCTACATGAATCTTGTTCGACCATTCCACTCTATCAAAGGCGATATTGTTCGGAGTATTCCTGATATTATCAATATATCCCCGATGTTATCCTTATCTCCAGCTCACCAATACCGATAACACTTGTAGTATCAGAAATTCTAGGTATCGGCGATATGTTGCTAAGTATTGCCAATGCATTGATATCACCAATGTATCGATATTGCCAATGTATCGCCAATATTTTTGACAATGTAAATTCCAAGTGTTACTTCTATCGCCAATGTATCGCCAATATTTTTTACCGTATAAATTCCAGGTGTTACTTCTATCGCCAATATTTTCGACTGTGTAAATTCCAGGTTTTGCTTGTATTGCTATTATATCAGTGATATTTCAATAATATCGCCGATACATTGATATTGCCAAAAAAAATTTTAAAAAATTTCCATTTCAAAGTTTTTTTATGGGTGCATGGTTGTATGATGAAATACACATATGGGTGTATATGTACACATGCATGGATGTGATCCACCGTTTCCCCCAATGTTTCCTTGAGTCAACAATACATGCTTTTAGGCCCCATTAAAGTGAAACTTATTATTTGATTCCTAAATGTGCAAATATGCGTCTTTCTCACTATTATGGTATTATTTGATTCTTAAATATGCAAATATGTGTATTTTAGTATCTCCTAAAGTATCATTGAAAAATTCCACCATTTTCCCCACGTTTCTCTAATGTTTCCCTGAGTCGGTGTTACATGCTTTTAGACCCCCATTAAAGAGTCTGTATGCATCTTTTTTGCAATTATTTGATTCCTAAATATGCAAATATGGGTATTTTAGCATCTGTTGAAGTTTCATTAAGAAATTCCACCATTTCCTTGTGTTTCCCAATGTTTCCCTCAGTTAGCGATACATTTTTGGGTATCAGCAGTAATATCGGCAATATCAATACATGTTTCTGTATCCCAGCCAGCAATACATGCAATGATCCTGATACTATGGATGCTGTTTTGTAGCACCTCCACTCACGTCCTTTTCGGCCTTCCTATTCCCTTTTAGAGCCTTCAACTTGAAACAACTCACTCCTAACCGGTGCAGCTCCTGGTCTCTGTTGCACATGACTAAACCATCTAAGTCTACTTTTCCCCCTTTTTATTACCTATTGTTGCTACTCCTAAGTTCTCTTGAATGCATTCATTTCTAATTCTATCTTTCCTCGCCTTGTTACCCAACCATCTCGACATCCTCATTTCAGCTACACTCATTGCGTGAACATGTTGTTCAAAAAATTGCCCAACATTCTCTCCAATAAGGCATAGATGATCTTGTAGCTTTCTTATAAAATTTCCCCTTCAGTTTCATTGGTATGTGACGATCACATAAAACTCTAGAGGCACATCTCGACTTCATCCACCCAGCTCTAATTTTGCGAGCAACATCCTTCTCAATCTCTTTGTTCTCCTAGATTATTGACCCTAGATATTGAAAATGGCTGGTTTCCGTTGAGCATGGCCAAACTCATTTCTGCCTGTAATTTCTGAAACTGTCATTCTTGATGCGATTCTACTAGGGGTGCAACTTGGGTTGGGTCAACCTGAACACGATTAGCCCAACCCAAACTTTAGGTTGGGTTACTGGTGGGTTCAGCGTGGGCTGAAAATCCTCAACCCAATGCAAAGTTGGCTTGGGCTTGGTTGAGGCCTCAGGCAACCTGACACAACCTGAACCTGATGTTATGTGCAGTTCATATGCATGTGTGTTATGGCTGTTGACTAACATGCATTATATAAATGTAAAATTACGGTCTTCATGGAAATAGGAGTTCATGATTGGAACTGTCCATGCTCTGGACATGATATATAGGTTTCATGATCCAAACAATTGAACCGTCCATGTTGCGGACTATGCTGTGGGTAGTTATAGGGTGTTATGTTAACGGTGTTCTTTGATAGTTAGATGTTTGACTGTGTTAGTTTAGTCGTTGCAAGTGTTAACCCAATCTAACCCAACCCAACCTGAATTGTATCATGGTTCAGTATTCAATACCTTAGGTTGGGTAGCTTGGGCCTCGGGCTGACTCCTGAGGTTGGGTTGATCGTCAACCGACCTGACGCACCAGAGTTACATCGCTTGATTATACATCCCCAAAATACAATTGGCTTATGATGTTAAAAGTCTCCACCGAGACACCATGAATGTTCCATCTGCTGTGATTACGATTCAGCTTTATCTGTCTGGGTTCTTCAGACTGTTAACTGCTGTGGGTGTACGTTGGATTCATCAGCCAATGAAGTAAATCTGATCAAAACTGGAAACGCCCGTTGAATGTCCACCTATGCTATCACTACCTTGCACTTCCAAACTACGGGGATCCCTCCTGTTGTTTCCCTTGCCAGAAGAGGAAATTACCTGCATAGTCTTCTTACCCATAGAATAAAACCACCTCTCCTATCTAGCTCTTCTGGAACCTGATGATGTGTATTTTTCTTCGGTGCAATTTCTTTTGTTTCAAATCATTTTCGTGAACCCAAATCCTTCAACATTCCATGGAAATATCTTCTTAGTCTTTTGATTTTCCTCTCTTCTCTTGTCTAGTGATCATCATTTAAGGGGCAATTTTGCATCTCTACAAATAAGATCTTATTTGCTTATTTCTAAAAAAGTAAGTCTTCTTTCGAAAATAGGTTGTTTGGTAATGGTCTAATTTTCCATCTACTAATTTACACATAAGAGGTTTTACCTCTTAATTCTGTAGGTATGGAGAGGCCCCCCTTTGTAAGATCTTATTTTGCTAAAGCGAGTAGACATTTTAGGGCTTTTCTTGAACAAGTTTTTCCTTGAACTTTAAAAAGATTCCTGTATTGCCCTCTTCTCCTCTTTATGATCTCTTCCATCATATCGAAGGTGGGCCCACATGATGAATGGCCCATAATGAAGGTGATAGTCCACATCAAAGGTGGGACCCACATGATGGATGGGGGATATGGAAGGTGGGCCTACATGATGTACTATTGGCATCGAAGGTGGTCCCACATGACGAACGACCCATATTGAAAGTGGGCCACACACAGTAGGTGGTCCACATCAAAGGTGGGACCCACATGATGGATGGTGGACATTGAAGGTGGGCCCACATGGTGGATGGTTGACATCGAATGTGATTCCACATGATGAACGGCCCATATTGATGGTGGGCCACACATGATGGATTGTCCACATCAAAGGTGGGACCCACATGATGGAGGTGGACATTAAAGGTGGGCCCACACATGATGGATTGTCCACATCAAAGGTGGGACCCACATGATGGAGGTGGACATTAAAGGTGGGCCCATATGAAGGAGGATTGTTATTGAAGGTGGGCCCACATGATGGATGGTTCACATCAATGGTGGGCCCCGCATGATGGATGGATCACATCAAAGTGTGGCCCCACATGATGGACGGTCCACATCCAAGGTCTAGCATGATGGGAGGCCCATATCCAAGGTGGCCCAACATGATAGACGGTGGACATTGAAAGTGCGCCCCACATGATGGACGGTGGACATAAAAAATGGGCCCTACATGATGGATGGTCCACATCAAAGGTTGGCCCACATGATGGATGGTCCACATCAAAGGTGGGATGATGGATGGTGGACATCAAAGGTGCGCCCCACATGATGGACAGCCCACATCGAAGGTGGATCCCACCTTTGGTTGCCCATTCCTCTTAATTGGATGATTTTAGCCATCTAATCAATAGTCAGAAAAACGAAATCCACATTGATCATAATGGAGTTGTTGCAATTTTAAAAAAATGATAGCAACTATACTTTAAAAAAGCTTTTATTTGAATGTTTTACTAAACATGCTTGAAAAAGTGATTTTACCAAACAAGCTTATTGTAAAACAAGAGTTGGAACAAAAAGTCTTAATTCTTTAGCTCTTATTAGATTAGATAAAAGTTGTCAAACAGACCCTAAGCAAACTTTCTTAAATCTCCTAGTCCTTGGGCATTTCTCCCCAGACTAAGTATTCATTTGTAGCCCAATTATCTTGATTCCCCTTTTACAAAACAAACACTTATTGAAGTTGATAGTTACAGAAGCTATCATGACACTGCTCCACATTAATTTGAATCTACATATGGTATTATGATTTATGATTTGCTCAAATTAAACTGTTATAACTTTATACTTCCAGTGAGTTTCACCTATAGTTAAAAATCCACAATTATCAGGAAAAAGCTTTAAAATGTAGAATTTAGGAAAACATAACCAGGCTGTGCAGCACATCTTCTGCTATACCCTGATGTTGCGTTAAAATTTATCCTTGCAGATTAAATAATGTAGTACAGAATCCTATTTTTGTTGACATCAATATAATTTTAGAATAGTAGTTCTTTTTGTTGACATCAATCTAAATGATGGAAATTCGGCAATCTTTCAAAAAAAAAAAAAAAAACTTTGCACTCTGTACCACATTCAGTAGAAGGTTGTCTTTGTCACCTTATTGGTTTCTGTTTTGCAGTTCTTCTCAACTGAGCCTTATGCCTGTGAGCCTTCAAGCCTTCCTAAGTATCCTCCAAGCAAAGAGATGGATGCTAAACTGAGGGATGAAGAAGCTAGAAGGTGTTGTACTTCTGTATGCCTTGAATTCTATACTTAAAGACTTTAGTATACCTAGAATTCTCCATCTGGTGCTGGACAATCTAATGCTGGAAGAGTTTTTCTAATCTCACGTGAAAATAGTTTAAAAAAAAAAGAAAGAAAAAAGAAAGAGAGAAAAAAATCTCACTTGAAATGGGTTAAAAGTGTCTGCAATCTCTTTGATTGGGAAATGGATCTGGTGCACTGTGTGGCTTGTGATTTACTCCTATCATTTCTTCTCGAGCATCATTCTCTAGATGACTTTCGTGATTTATTCCTATCATGCTTCTGAATCTGGTTTTTGGCTGCGTAGGTTGAGAGCTGGTGGTGGAAGAGCTAATGGTGATGGTATGAAGAAGACACGTTTACGTGATCGAGCTGCTAGGGCAATGCCTGCTCCAGAAGCTAATGCTGAGCTTCAAACAAACCTTGATGTATGTCATGCCACTGCCTCTATCTGCTCTACTTTTTAAGCTTACAATAGAGTAATCAAATACAGATGCCGAACAAAAACATAAAATAGTCAAGTTATAGTCAGAACACGTTGAACTTTGAGAAATGTCAACAAGTTGTGTAGAAAAAGCTGTCTGGCAATCTATATGCTACCTAGTAATAGATCGAGAAAGAACATAACTGCAGCCACTTTGGCCCATTTGATGTTATCCCAAATCACCATTGGATCAAATAACTATGGTGATAAGGAGATACATCACATCAGCACTACATTTGGGTTGGGCCCTTTTTTGGATTTGCATCCAGAAAAGGTGGGTTTTCCACTGCGAACTCTTGCCATTTGGAAAACTTCTAAAGGTCTTATTGTTACGTGGAGCCTCTCTTTTATGAATTTTTTTAATTTTTCTTTGATAAAATGATTGTCTTCGCTGTTTCATCTGTTTTGGTCGGCATTGTGATGATTTGCTTAGCAAAGATTTCATGGCTGGCTACCCGTCGGACATCAACCTTTTCCTTTACCCATGCTTAGGACCGGCTGGCTATCACAATGCGGAGTTAAAGTGGCCGATAAAAGAGAAAAAGAAACCCATGCTATTGACCCCAAAAGGCAGAATTATCTAGCATTACCTCGGGGATTCGGTGTTGGGTGCGGAAGCAACCTCAGATGCAAATCAAACAAAGCAATAGGGAAAGAAAATATGAGCATGCACAGAGAACACAATGATTTTACGTGGAAACCCTCACGGGAAAACACCACGGCACAAAGCGACAAATGAATCCACTATGAATTAGAAAGTACAAGAGATGGAACAACTTACAGATTAGAAAACCCTAGTTTTCTCCCTCAGCCAAACTCTCTCATTTTCTCACTTACAAGTTACCTTAATCCTCGTATTAACAAGGTTATATATAACCCACATACAAAATTAGAAACTAAAACCGTGCACTTACGTAGAATTGCGTGTACAGTCGATTGATCCATCAATTGATCGACACCGATTGATCAACAGCCCCATGTTCGATGCTTAAAAGTGTCTAGAGAGTTTACGACTAAATTCAAAATTACTTCGATCGGTTGACACCTGACTGTCGATCAATCGAAATTGCCTAAAACTGTCCAACGAATTAACTAGCATATTTAGGATTTTCTTGATCAATCGACCAGACTATTCGATCGATCGATGATCCCAAATCTTGTACAGATTGAAGGCACTCAACCAACAATCTCCACCGTGGCTTCAATCTTCCATCTTCACTTTTTTAAGCTGCTTTCACTATCTCTAATTTTTTCATAGTAGCATCACCATCATCGCTTCTCGTGCACACTCTGTCTTCATCTCATCTTTGCTAAGCCCAGAGAAGTCGAGCAAAATCTGAACTTCTCTTCAAGAAACACTTTCGCAAGCAGGTCAGCCAAATTAATGCTAGTGTGAATCTTTTCAAGAGTTACACCACCTTCCTCTAATATCTGTCAGATAAAATGGTGATGAACATCAATATGTTTGTTCTGGGAATGAAACACTAAGTTCTTCGCCAAATTGATCGCGCTTTCGCTGTCACAATGCATGGGAACGACTTTCTGCTGAAGCACCAACTCATTCATCATCCCTTTCAACCAAATAGCATTCTTGAATGCCTTTGTCACTGCCACATACTGTGGAAAGAGTCACCACAGATTGAAGCTTCAACATCCAACTGATCGCTCCACCTACTAACAGAAACGAGTAACTGGAAGTCAATCTTCTATTGTCCACATTCCCAGCATAATCCTCATCCACATAACCTACCCGTCTCTCCTTAGATTTTTCGAAACACAAGACGTAGTTGGTCGTACCTTGTAGATTTCGAAATAACCATTTCACAGCCTCCTAGTGTTGTTTGCTGGGGTTTGACATGTATCTGCTCACAACACCAACTGCTTGTGAAATATCCAGTTTAGTATAGACCATGGCATGCATAAGACTGCCAACTATGCTCGAGTAGGGCACACAAGACATATACCGCTTTTCTTCATCTGTTGTAGGACATTGCTCTGAAGAAAGCCAAAAGTAAGCAGCAAAGGGTTTGTTAACTAGTTTAGCCTTTTCAAGTTCGAATTTGATTAAGACCTTCTTAAGATATTCCTCCTTAGACAACTATAGCCTGCTTCTTTCCCTGTCTTTGTATATATCGATGTCGAGAATCCTCTTTGCAGCAAGAGGTGGGCAACGATCCAATCCGAGTTGAACATGGACCAGATCGGATTGTTCAGCTGCTTGAGTGGGTGTGTTCAAAAAATGTTCGAACAGACATTTGAACATGGTGGCTCTGTTCAAACTCGGTTTGGTCTTGGCCTAGCTATGTTTGAACATATGGATTTCAGACAATTTTTACGAGCTAGAACAATTTCGCTGTTTTTTGCTTGGAAATATTTTTTCCTGTGGTGAATACCGATTTGTTCACAAATTACATATCACAAACGAAAAATCACCAAGTTTAAAATTTTTAACTAACTAAATAAAAAACCATAACATAAAAAGTTAACATCCTCACCGTTTCCTGTGGTGTGATCCACTCGAGCCTTCGATCCACTTCATTTTTTGTATAATGCCATAAATGATCTTTAAAAAAATGGACAAACGGCTTGGATAAGCAAATATATCACTGTGGGCCCCACAGAGCACTGACAGGACCGTCCCTATCTAGATAGGTCCTGGTGGGGGTAGACTAGTAGTACCCAATCCGCGGACACGAGTTGGCTGGTGACGCAAACACCAATTAGGTGTCAAAGCTCTGTGGGTCCCACCATGATGCATTTGTTTTATCCATTCCGTCCATCCATTTGTACAACTCATTTTGAGTTATTAAACAAAAAATGAGGAAGATACAAAGCTCAAGTGGAGAGAGAGAGAGAGAGAGAGAGAGAGAGAGAGAGAGAGAGAGTTAACATCCCCATTGTTTCATGTGGTGTGATCCACTCAAGCCTTCGATCCACTTTATTTTTTGGATAATGCTATAAATGATCTTTAAAAACTGGACGGACAGCTTGGATAAGCAAATATATCACTGTGGGCCCCACAGAGCACCGACAGGACTGTCCATCTCTAGATAGGTCCTAGTGGGGGTAGATTGGTAGTAGCCAATCCGCGAACACGAGTTGGCTGGTGACGCGAACACTAACCAGCAAGCTGGTGTCAAAGCTCTGTGGGTCCCACCATGATGTATTTGTTTTATCCATTCCGTCCATCCATTTGTACAACTCATTTTGAGGCATTAAACAAAACATGAGGCAGATACAAAGCTCAAGTGGACCACACCACAATAAACATTAAGGAGAATGATGTCCACCATTGAAACCTTCCTAGGGCCCACAGTCATGTTTATTTGTCATCCAACCTGTTCTCTCTGTGTGTGTGTGTGTGTGTGTGTGTGTGTGTGTGTGTGTGTGTGTGTGTGTGTGTGTGTGTGAAAAGGTACTATGCGGTCGACCTCATGGGAAGTTCTCATGAGGTCGAGTTGTGTGGACCCCACTGTGATGTGTGATGGGCATCCACACCATGCATTTTGTGGGTCCCCTGTTGATTATGGGATATCCCAAAAATCATCTGTATCCAGAACTCACGTGGGCCATACCAATTGAAAGAGTGTAAAATCATGCTTACAACATCTAAAAGCACTTGGTGGGGCCTACCTGAGTTTTGGATACGGTTGAAACTTGGTGTGACCTCTTATTTAAGTGGGACAGGAACAATGGATGGGCTGGATCTCTCAACCACATCTCAGTCGGTCCTATAAACGATCATAAAGGTTTGAATGGGTGGATATCTACTCTTAACTGTTGTCTATGGTGTGGCCCACCCAAGTCATGGATTGGCCTGCATTTTAGGCCCATGGCCCACCATGAAATGGTTCATCTAACTAATGGTGTGGATACTCATCACACATCACAATGAGGCCCACACAACTTGACCTCATGGGACTGTGTAGTACCTTTTCCCTATATATATATATATATATATATATATATATATATATATATATATATATATATATATATATATATATATATATATATAACCGAGTCGAATCGGTCAATATTCGAGTCGAGTTCGAGTTCGAGTTGAGTCGAACATGGCTGTGATTGAAACCGACTCAAATTTTTTTTTTTTTTTTCGAATAATCCATACACGAAGGCTTTCTGTTCGAACAGAGTTTTACCGAGTCGATCCGAGTCAATCCGAACGATCAAACTCGGTTCGTGTCCAGCTCTATTTGCAGCCCCAAGATTTTTCATCTCGAATGTCCTGGATAACTGAGCCTTCAATATATTGATCTTAGACATGCTATGGCTGGCAATAAGCATGTCATCAACATGTAAGTTGTAACACTAGGATAATGAATTCTCCATCACTCAGTGATCTGAAATAGACACAATGATCGAACTCACTTCTGACAAACTGCTGACTCAGCATGAAAGAATCAAACTTTTTATACCACTGCCTAGGTGATTGTTTCAAGCCGTACAACGACCTCTTTAACTTGCAAACCTTATTCTCTGCTCCCCACACCTCGAACCCTTCAGGTTGCTTCATGTAAATCTGCTCTTCTAACTTCCTATGTAGAAAAGTTGTCTTTACATCCAACTGTTCCATTTCCAGATTGTATTGGGCAACCAACACCAATACGAATTTGATAGATACTTACTTGACAATAGGTGCGAATATCTAAACAAAGTCGACACCTTCTTTCTGAGAATAGCCCTTCGCAACCAATTTAGTATTGTACCTATCCAGCTTCTTTCTATAAATCCACTTACACCTGATTGCTTTCCCCTTAACGGGCAGCTCCACCAGCTCCCATGTTTCGTTCTTATACAAAGAGTTTATCTCATCGTGCATCGTCGTCATCCACTTATCAACATTTGTGTCATCCAATGCTTCCTAAAAGGTAGACGGATCCCCTTCATGTAATGAGGGCAAACGTGACATTAGAGTCGTCTCTGTATCTCAACGGTAACCTGCGATCCCTAAGTGTATTTCTTCTCAAGGGTGGTTGCTCCACTTCTTCCTGTACCTCTGTCTACGGCTCAACTTGAAGTGTCTCACCTTTTTTCGTCTCAACGTCAACTACAGATTTTACCGCTTCCTTGTGCTCATCCTTACGGAACAAGGAACTCTCATCAAACTTGACGTCTCGGCTCACTGTGATCTTGCGTGAAACCTGGTCATACAACCTATAACGCTTCACATCATCATCATAACCCACAAAAGTGCACTTCTTCGCCTTTTGGTCTAGCTTATCTCTCTATGAGTGATACATGAGAGTAAGCATCACAACCAAATACACACAGCTCTGAGTATCATGACCACTCTACACTTCCTCTAGAATTTTTCAATCTATTGGTGTAGACGGAGACCGATTCACTAAATAGCAGGCCGTGTTCACGGCCTCAACCCATAGATCCTTGCCCAACGCAGCATTACTTAGCATACTTCGAGCTCTCTCAAAAGAGTCTGATTCAGACGCTCAGTCACACCATTCTGCTCTAGTGTGTGCCTTACTATGTTATGTCTCAAGATCCTTGCAATACTGATTAAATTCTTTCGAAGTGAATTCTCCGCCTTTATCTGTCCTCAAAGTTTTCACTTTTCGCCCTGATTGTTTTTCAACCATCGCTTTCTAAACTTTAAAAGTGGTAAAAATGTCGGATTTAAAATAAACCCACACCTTTTTAGAAAAATCGTCAATGAATGTAATAAAGAAAGATGACCCCCCTCTAGAAACAATTGGTGATGGACCTCATACATCTGAATGCACATAATCAAGCATATATTTACTAACATGTTTTCCAGATTTAAAAGACAATTGTGATTGTTTACCACATATGCAATGCTCACATATATCAAAATCAACACTTTTAAAATCAGGAATCAAACAATGATCAGTGAGTACCTTCATACCACGCTCGCTCATGTGGCCTAGGCGCACATGCCACAAATGTGCCGACGTGGATTTCGCTACAGACGTTGCAGCTCCTCCCGATATCGTGCTCCCAATCAACCTGTAAAGATTACCACTAGTATGAACCTTTATAACAATGAGTGTCCCTTTTAAAACCTTTAGTACACGATCAAACCCGGTGAACTTGTACCCAAGTGCCTTGAGAGCCCCTTGAGATATCAAAGTCTAAGTTCGGAATGTGCCTCACATCTGTCAAAAATATGTTCCATCCTATCAAACATCCTGATGCGCATTGAACCAATACTAACCATTTTATAGGCATGATCATTGCCCATAAGAATCAGGCCACCATCATTCTCATCGTATGTGGTGAACCAACTCCGAAGAAGATACATGTGGTACAAACCCAAAATCCACTTGTTATAGAGATACCCGGATTTGGATACAGTCAATACGTCATAACCACCTACCTCCTCCCTGGGTTCCGCTGAATTGGTCTCCCTTGGCAAATCATCTAACTTCTCTCCCTTCCAAGTTTTGGGATTTGTACAGTCCCTCTTCATATGCCTTGTTCAGCCACCATTCCAACACTTCTCAACTTCTCGTTGCCCTTCGACTTGGATCTTGATCGTGACTTGCCATTCTCTTGCTCAGACCGTCTTTCTCGAGCCACCAGTGCATCTGCAGATGTACATTCGCCTCCGTTCTTCTTTCTCAACTGCTTCGATTGAAGGGCTAAAATAACGGTATCGACGTCCAAGGTATCCCTACCATGAGTCTATGACACAAAGCATCCACCAGATACTCGTACGACTCTGGAAGTGACGTCAACAAAATTAGGGTTTTGTCTTCTTCCTTGATCTTCACCTCCACACTTGTCAGTTTGCAAATCAACTGGTTGAAAGTGTTAATGTGGTCAGATCCGACCCTTCCGCCATCTTCAGATTGTAGAACCGCCTCTTCAGATATCACAATTGGAAAACAATTTCGTCATATATATATCGTCTCCAACTTTGTCCAGAAGGTTGCGGTAATCGTTTCATGAATGACATTGTATAGGACTTCATCACCCAAGCACAATTGAATTATACTAATCGCCCTCTGATCAAGTTCATCCCAATCGTCTTCTTTCATCGATTTGGGACGTTTTGCTTTACCAAGGAGTACCTGTTGTAGTCCTTGCTGAACTAGGAGGGCTTTCATCTTCATTTTCTACAACTCAAAATTATTTTTACCTGTGAACTTCTCTGTCTCAAATTTCACATCCAATCCCTTCGATGCCATGTCTCAAATTCGATCCGATACCCCAACGTATGCTCTGATACCACTTGTTGGGCGCAGAAGCAACCTCGGACACAAATCAACCAAAGCAATAGGGAAAGAAAATACGAGCATGCACAGAGAACACAACGATTTTACGTGGAAAATCCTTATAGGAAAAAACTACAGCACAAAGCAACAAACGAATCCACTATGGATAAAAAAGTACAAGAGATGGAACAACTTATAGATTAGAAAACCCTAGTTTTCTCCCTTCAAAACCCTAGCCGTCAAACTCTTTCTTGTTTTCTCACTTACAAGTCACCCTATCTTGTATTAACAAGGCTATATATATATATATATATATATATATATATATATATATATATATATATATATATATATATATATATATATATATATCCCACGTACAGAATTAGAAACTGAAACCGTGCACTTACGTAGAATTGCGTGCACCGTTGATTGATCCATCGATCAATCAACAGCAATCGATAATCCCTCGATCGATTGACAGCCCCATGTTCGATCAATCGAAACTTTCCAAAACTGTCTAGAGAGTTAACTAACATATTTGGGATTTTCTCAATCAATTGACCTAATTGTTCAATCAATTGATGATCCGAAATCTTGTACAAATTGAAGGCACTCAATCAACATTCTGGCAACTCACATTTTGATGATGCTTTTAAGAAGAAAGTGTGCGGCTAGAATTAAGAAGGAAGGGAAAGGGCAAAATGGTAGCTCTAATAATATTCTTTTGAAAGAATTAAGTCTCATAAAGTCATGTTGAATGCAATATGATTTCTCACCTAAAGCAGAATCACTGGGGGATGTTGCATTCTACCCATAGTAAATCTGTTTGTTTTGAGTTTATTGCCGCATTTTACTTTTATATAATCCTTGACCTGAAGTTATGCGTGTACATGTGAGTCCCATGGTATAGGCATTCAGATGGTTTATCTCGTCGGCTCAAAACTTGGATGGGCCATGCCCCAAAAATCTCCCAAACGATTCTCCCCATCCCAAGGAGAATCCCAGCTTTGGCATTTTGCCAATTGAGTATGGACTGTTGCTTCTTTCATTGACAATTTTTCAGGACACCTACTGAAAGTTTAACATTCTCATATCAAGGAGATTTTTGGGGAGCAGTACATCCCCTGCTTTTCAAAAATAAATAAATAAAGTGGTCCAATTTTTTGGCCTATCAGATCAATTGTCTCGGCGACACTGGGACAAAAGGAAGGCCAAGGATATTGCACATATCCTTTGGGTGAGGATCATATGATGACTCTTTACAAAATCTATAATCACTTGTTTACTGCAATTAAAACTTCCTGTTGTTGAGAGCATGAGATCTTTCTGTTTTTTCTAACTATTCTTGATCACAATAAAAAAAAAAAAAAAATTCAAAGCAGGGCTCAATTACTTCTATACGAGGGACTTCTATAATAGAAAAACTTCCATACTCTGGCAGTGTGATGGATGATATGCAGGCAATTAGAAATTGCACATGTGGCGTGCAATTAGTCAAAATAAACTGTCCAAATTATGGTACCCAGACTAGATACGTCATGAACCAAAAATTGAGCTTATTTGATTGTCTGACTATTGGATTGGTGGACATCTATTGGATGGTTAAAAATGGAAACTATCCAATGTCCTATTTCCACGAACAAGTGTGCACAAATCAGAGTTTATGACTGTTAAACCAATCCAATCTTAGGGTTATGATGGTGACATCAAGTCGGTTTTATTTGAGTTAATATATGCCATGTGTACAGTTTCTGAGTGCCTGCATACCAAGCACCATAGGCAGCCTGAGTATCATATAACTCTTTATAACTTGTTTCTGTTTTTCGTCAATGTCTATCTTCAATGAGCACATTTTTATTTCTTCACTGAAGTAAATGTTGCTACTTCAAACAATCACTACATTCATCATGTTTGTTTCATGTTTCAGCTGAGGAGGCGTCTGATCACGCATGCAAATGCAAAGAGCAAGAGCGAGAAGTTCCCTCCTCCACACCAAGATGGAGCTCTCGGCTTTCCATTGGCTTCTGTGCATCACATAGATCCCCACTTTGATCCACCAGATGTTCCATTTAGTTCCACATTCATCTACCCAAAGGACCCGGGGCTCTCCACTTGGTCTGGCCCTTTGGTGGACCCCTCTTCAGCTGGCCATCCAAGGCGAAAGAAACAGAATGTGGACCCATGGAAACCACCTTCTGGTGCAAGGGAAATTCGTAAGGGCAGTGTCCAGGTCAAAGGGAAGGAAAGCATGCCGTAGAACATTCTGCCCGCATGCCCGAGACTTGGTTTCTTGAGGTGCTTTTATTGTGAGTGGCATTTTGTGATCAGCCCGGAACGTCAGAAAGTGTATGGTGAGGTATAAATCTATCTGTTCTTTGTTTTTATTTTTGTTTTTCAATTCCATTTTTTGGTTAATTTATTTTTGTTTTGGATGGTTGGCCCTGTTATAGGTTACAGAAGTAGCTTCTTTGATATGTATATTTTATTTTTTTTCTTTATTATTTTCTAGTGTTGAAAATGGGATGCTGCTCAGGATAGTGAGATCTGATCGAATATATCATGATCTTGCATCAGATTCGAGTGTTCCTCCTGGACATTGTTACGCCTGTGAATTGCATTCCTGATTTTTTTACACTCCCCTCAGTATCATTGTTAATTCCACAGATTAATTAGTGAAGAGATCGGTCTCAATTGTTCCAATGGTTGATATTATACCCCAGGAACTGAACTTGAAGGGGATCTTCATTTGTTTCCTGGGCCCATAACTTGTGTTTGAAGAGGTATGATATGCTGCTCAGGCTGAAGGTTTGTACAGTGGTTTTTACCATGTCCATGTGGGCTTCACAGTTCAGTGATCCAAACCATTGATATTATGGTCCCATTCTTTACACCAAGTCTCCCAGATGCCAAATTCCTTGGATAGGCAACTTTGACGAGTAGATGGCTTGGAAAGAAAATATGGAAACAGCTCACATTCAACCAGAAGTGGCCAAATATTCAATTGCTAGGATCTTTCAATCTTGGGGGATCATCTGCATGGGCCATCCATGGTGAGGTCCATTGTGTCAACAGTTTTGCTCACTAAAGCATAGGGCCCACTCGAACAAAGTAAGAATATGAACATATTGTACAGACATGGGGCTGAGCATTGTATTATACCTTGTGTGAGGTGCTGTTTTGCAACCTTGATGTTGTTATTTTGTCCCCAAGGCTGTGTTTGGATGCACTATTTCGTTGAATTGCAATAATTGGTTCGATTATTAAGTAAAATGACTAAATCGTAGTTACCCTAGTTGAGGTTGGTTCTTCTACTATTATGGATAAGAATTCCGTGCAACTAGCTGTGCATGGGGCCTGCTGTGATGTGTATGGCATCCAACCCCCATCAAGCAGGGTCGCCCACCATGAAAATGGGCTACCAAAAAATCAACCTGATCCAATCATCAGGGGGGCCACACTGCACCAATAGAAAACAATGAACCACAACCAAAACTTATGAGAGTTTTTTATGGATAGTTTTAAGGTTGAAGGTAAATGAATTTGTTCTAAATGCATGTGAATAAGTTCTGTAGGTTATGTTTAATCTACAACAGTAGTAGAGGATCCGGCCTTTGGCCTCCACCATGCATATGAAGGTATGTATTTAGGGTGATGCAGTGACTGTCAAGTTAGTGGGCCACCACATGGATGGACATAGGTCAAGAAATGTCCAACTGGCTGATTATAGTTTTCTGGATGGTGCAATTTCCTCATTGAAATCAAAGTGATGTTCATTGTTAACTTCAATTTTTCTAAGATCCATTTGAATCACTGATGCCCGAATTTCCATGATTTGTGGCATGGCTCATGCACATGGTGGTCCACTGGATTTAACAGCCTTGATAACCCTTACGTGCATACCATGTAACTGTTAAGGCCAGAAGATCTGTGTTGTCCACTTCATTAAAAGCTTGGATCTCATGCAGTCAAGACCATTGGTCCATTGGGCACCATGTGGTTCAACTTTAGAAGTTAATATGAAGATCCTTGCAGTTCTATTAATTTTTTCCCCTTGTCTCAGCTGGGCGTAGCGATCCTTGCAGTCAGATGAGTGCAATGTTTCAAATTTCCATTTGCATACTACCATCTAATGTGGCATCGGAGATAGCCCAGTGATCGTGAATTATGAGCAATGGTCCATCTACAGCAAGCATAAAAGATTAATTGCTCTGAACACTCTAGACCATTGCGCTCGTGTGCTGGCAATGCTAGAGATCAGGAAGCCCCCATCTCTAGCCAGACCCAGAGCCACACAAGTAAACCTCTTCACTAATCAATAATCATGATTGTATGAGCAGAAATGGATCAGATTGGGTAGTGTAGACGAAACGAAGGACAAATTGTTAGAAATGCACACCAATTTGGTGCATTTCCGCTGCTTCTGCCTTGGGCACTTTGGATGAACCAATTGCAGAAACCTAAAATGAACAAAAGGAATGCAATCCAATCTTCATTGTGAGAAGGGATGGAGCCTAACCAGTCTATGCAGGGATACATCCTTGCCATCAAGCATTCCTAGTTTGAGTTCAGTTCATGCCCATTGAATAAAGCACACGGTTCATATGTTTGTTCAATGTCTTTTAACCACCCATTCCTGGCTGCTGACATCATCCAAGCAGTGATCCACCAGATCAACCGTACGTGGACAAGAAAAAACATTCTAGACCATGACCATGTCCTAATTGAAAAGGTTATATTTACCTGCACATATAAATTTTTACTTAAATGGGGAGAGGAGCAGCCAAGTTACAAACTTTGCGGAGTACATGGGAAAATTCAAACTTGTCAAGGAAGATTGCCTCAACCTAAAAATTTCTCCAATTATCTCCAACCAAATCCAAATATTATAGAGGCCCAAAACACCATTAATCAAAATAAAATAGACCTAAGTATACCAAATACAACTTGCTAGAATGATGAAACAATTCCCTCTGAACAAAAAGCATGAAGCTTGGATCTTTGACATTTTACTCTTGTCGTCGAGAAAAACCAATTCATAGAATATCATCCGCAAGTCGATGCTGGAGTTAAAAGTGCCAAAATTGAAATATTCCACCCTTGATGCTGCTTTCCACTTCAACTATTTTTCTCTCTTTTAGGATGGAATGGCTTCTTTCTCAAATACATTTTTCATATCCACCATCACCTCTAAACCCATTTTCAGCAGAGAGTCGACCATTGCTGGGATGTCCTTTCTCAAGGAACTAGCTAGTGCCTGGCCAGTATAGACAGAACAAGAAGCCAAGAGTATAGATGTATGAATAAAAAGGAGAACAAGAAAGAGCAAGAGCGTTTTTATAAAAAGGCACGCTTGGGTGTTTCCGATTTTTAGCCATGGATGGGGCACACTCCATCCAGATCAGTAGTGAGACAAGAACAGATATGAACCATTGCTGTCTCACTTCAGTTTGGGATAAGGAGCCTAATGCAATCTCTGTTTTCCAAGCTGCCACAAACACAGCAGATTGGTCCCACCAAAAATGCTATGAAAGAAGTCCCAATTGGGGTGGCAGACAAACAGGTGGTGGAGCTGAGAAAAACAAAACAATAGTCTTTTGATGTCACAAGCAACATTATCAGTAATTGAACATTCAATAAGGCAGTTGCAGGGGTTAATGAGTGGAAGTCCCTTTTTTCTGGGTCAAGCTCCATGGCTCAGTGGTAGACAGACTCTGTTGCAACACAGATCATGGGATCGAGTGTTCACGTGGTGAGAGTGTAAAAAAAAAAAAAAATGCAAGTCTCTTTCCTTCTCATCCAATCCGATGAAACATGGCTAGGGAGACAGGTGACCAAGAAACATGATTGTGAAAAGATTTTTTTTGGGGGGGGAGTGAAGATTAGAAGCGGACACCACATTCACAGTGCATTAAAATCAGAACAGCCCAGGCCAGTTGAATTCCACCTGTGGTATTCAGACCAACCTCTGGAACCTAGCAATGAACTGGGAAATCATACAGTCCAAGATTGAAATGAGATTGGTGAAACAGGTTTGAAAAAAAAAGAAAAAGAAATAGAGAGAGCTAGGGTCCCCTGCTGTGTGCATCCATGGATGGGTGGGTTAAAATTACAAAAATCATCCATAAATCAATGAAATCACAGACAACATGATCAGGAAGTGTAACTGAAGCTTTTGGTTTTGTGGCACAAAACTGGCGACAAATTGTAAAATCTTTGTTAAATCAATTGAATTGAACCTGGGGTGCTTTAAATAAAAGACAACCAGTTGAGTTTATGGTTGTCTTGCAAAGTTCATGCTCAGATAAGAGCAAAACCAAGTCAAAATGGCCAAGCTCTGAATCAACTAGGTTAATTCAACTCATACCAATAACCCATTCTTGACACTATTAGTAAAAGATAACCCTTTTAAGATTAAAATCCACCATAAAAAAATAAGTACAAAATGAATACCTTCCTGTCTTCTTCTTTCTTTTGCCGTTTTACCACCTCTTTAGGCCACTGACTAACCAACTTCTCAAGCTCAGCTGGGATAAGTGGCTTCTTCAGATCAGGCAGAATCTGTTGCACAAACAAAGATTAATGCTGAATATCACTTCTCAGTAGAAAGCACCGACTAAAGAAAGTCATTTGAAAATATTTGGATTTAATTGAAATTTTGAGGACTGATTCAAATAGCCATCTGGAACCTTTTTTTTTTTTTTGGGGGGGGGGGGGGGGGGATTTAGTTCACACATCCCACTGTTAGTACACACACCCACACTGTTAGTCACCCTCCAATGTTAGCCATCTGGAACCTTATCACTGAGAAACCATATGGACTTCAAGCTTAGGATTTGTGCAGTATCCACAACATTGAATAGGGGGACAAGTGGGCCCCACTTGTCAACACTCAAGGCTCAAGAATTCTATGTATGTCATTGCCATCAAGTTCATATAATTAATCCTTATTACTAACTTCCTCAAAATGTGAATCGAGCATAATATATGATCCACCTGGTTGAGCATATGAATCATGGCAGCAGCATCCTCAGGCTTATGTTCAAGTAGAAATCCCTGGAAAAAAGCAAGCAAGCCAGATTATTAGTCTTTCAAACCATGCCATAAATATGCTAACAGCATAAGCCATATTAATATATTCAAATTTATGGAAAATCATCATTTTTCTGTGGAGATGCTAATTATAATCTGCACACGAGTTGCCATTAGGACAGCTAGCAAACTGTACAAGATCCAAACCACTCACCCAGCAGGCCATCACCATTTATGGGCTGTGGCCCAATGAGGTCAGCCTTCATTCTTTTTCTTCACATCGAGTGCTCGGGACAATCCAATGGACCTCTTTTAAGACATGGTGCATAAATGGTGTGGCCAACTGCATGACTGGCCTGGATCTTGCCATGTTTTCGCATGGGAACTCATGCACAAAAACATGTCCAAAATCTGCAGATTAGGCGAGGTAGGGGTAACAGCTTAGTGGGTGAAGCCCTGACTGTGGGGCCCACCTCGATGTATGTGTTGTATATCCATGCCGTCCATCAGTTTTGCCAGATCATTTTAGGAGATGGTCCCAAAAATGAGGCAGATCCAAATTTCAGGTGGACCACACCACAGGAAAACAGTGGTGATTGATCTCCCACCGTTAAAAACTTCCTAGGGCCCAACAGAGATGCATCCCTAGTGGGTCTCTAATGAGCACCTGTAGTTTAGAAACAAGCAAACTTTTAATGTATTTCATTACTTGTTGAAGATGGCTAATAGTGATAATTTTTGTGGATATTATCTCAAATCTTCCATGCTTGTCTCAAGAGGTATCTATTGGTCTCAGCATAGTCACATGCACATACCAATGGAGACAGAATGACATTTACAGGTACCAAAATCTTATCATTATGAATCGAAGTGATCAAGTTAAACTCCCAAATCTGACAAATAAAAATATCTACTGAAAAAAAAATGCGACTTTTTTATTGCTAAATTGTCATTTGCATTTCTTCACAAGGTTTAGAACTCGAAACTTGACTGCAACTTGCTGAAGGACTGAGCTCAAGTTGATTCAAGTCATGATTTTTTTTTGACAAGGGACTGAGCTGACTCAAAACTTGGGTAAGCATGAGGTTTTTATGACAAGAAAGTGACCTTGGCACAAGAAAACCCAGTGGCAAGAGTGTGCTGCTTCACGGACTTTGACCTCAGCTCTTCAATTTTCCATATAGATTGAGCATCTCCTGTATAAAGGGTAAAACATTTACTTACATGAAAAGAAAATAGTTGAACACTAATCAACAGCACTCACATAAATAAATAAATTTTACACACACACACACACACACTTGGATAAAAGAGTCATTTTTCCTCATTATAACAAGGCAGAAAATAAATAAATAAAACAGTACGCCTGTTACAAAGACTCCAGAATAACAGTACACTAGCCCACACAGAAATTCCTATCTAAAAGAGCACATTTTGCGCTCAAATAGCAAAATTGATGATTCAAATATAATTATCTATTCAAATAGCAACAAAAAGCCATAACCTTTTCTTTTTTTCTTTTTTTTGGAAAAATTGATGAAATGTAATTAGAAAGACCACACAGTGAAAACAAAACACAAAACAACAGCCCTATACATCAATGGGGAAGCTTTCAACAGGAACTTTCAAAGAAGCCCAACCAAGAAAGACAACCTCCAAAGAACTCCTGACTCCACCTCCACACCAAGCTAGCAACTTTTTGTCCTACTCCCTCGGCATGACCCAAAGAACTTTACAAAGGTCGAAGAAAAAAAAGAGACACAGACACACAGACAAGCACATGCGCGTGTGCGTGCACACACACACACACATTCATATTGAAAGATAAAGGAAATATTATTGAAGAAGCGCTGAGATGATGCCCAAAAGCTTACAACTCGATCAAGCAAATAGCAAGATACAATCTTTCAAAGAAGCAAAACAAGAGGCCCAATTGACCACAAAAGATTTCACCCTACAGATGACAAAACAAGCATCATTCCCAATATTATGGAAGCATCTCCCATTCCTTTCCCCCCACACCAACTAAAGGACCGCAAGAATCACCAACCGCCACTCCGCCCAAGCTTTGCTTATGAAGACAAACCCCATGGGCTGCATCCAAAAAAACCCTCCACTGAAGCGGGCATGGACAATTGCATCTTGAAAGAAGAAATAATAAAATCCCAAATCCCCCAAGTGAAGGGGCAGTGAATGAACAGATAATTGACTGTTTCAGCATTGCCCACACATAGAACACGTGTTGGGAATCACCATTCCTCTTTTTCAAAGGTTGTTGATGGTCAACACTTTCTTCCTCCCCACTAGCCATGCAAAAGCTGCCACTTTCAGAAGAGCCCCGTAATGCCATAGCGATTGGGAACACAACATCTCATAGGAGCTAGTCAAGAAGAGCCCAGAACTTTCTTTACACTACACGAAACTGTCTTGCTCCCTGGTGGATGAGCTAACCAAGTGAAATCTTCAATTTCTTCATCTAATAGGTTCGTGGAGAAGCATCCGCTAACTGAAATATCAATATCCGCAGCCACACGAACCAAGGCGAGGATATTGGTCTTGCAAATTCCGCTCACCTAATTAGACATTCTTACAAAGTCTCACCCTAGAATCATCACCCACCCCTCTTAGCACCACACTTTTAACCTCAAGATTGCTCTCCAAACCACCAACGCTTTACGACTAGAATAACTATTAGGCCACCACCACTCCCTATCCACCCCATGCTTCCTAGTGATGACCTCCTTCCAAAGTTCCCCTTTCTCCGTCCCAAATCTTCAAATCCACTTCCCCAACAAAGCCTCGTTCATAACACCCAACATTTGAATCCCCATGCCCGCCTCTTCTATGGGCCTACACACATTGCTCCACTTCATAAGATGAAACTTTTTCTTAGCCTTCCCTCGCCATAAAAAAATCCCTCTTAGCTTCTCAAGCTTGTTAAGCACCCTTTCGGACATCAAAAGAGAGACAAAGTATAGAAGAAGATTCAACAATGCTGCTTTAATGAGAATGATTATAACCCCCCTAGAGAAAAGTGCTTGCTTTTCCAAACTGATAATTTCCTTTCAAATCTCTCAACCACCGGATCCCACATATGATTTTTCACCTCTCCTATTCATATGGGCAGACCCAAGTAAGTCAATGGGAATGACCCCTCACTACATCAAAGCATGCGAGCAAAAGAGCAAACTTCCTCCCTTGATAGCCCCACACCCAAAACTTCTGACTTGTGAAGATTCACTGCTAACCCATACACCATTTCAAAGCAGAAAATAGCTTTCTGAAGATTATTGATCTGGGAGGCATCCAGCTCACAAAATAGAATCGCGTCATCCACAAATTGCAAGTGTGAGACTTGAAAATCCCCCCTATCCACCTTGAACTTGCAAAAGAGACCTTCAGTAACCCCATTGGATAACATTCTGCTTAAGGCTTCCACCACCGCCACGAAAAGAAAAGGGGGGAGGGAATCCCCTTGTCTAAGACCCCTCATCGACTTGAAGAAGCCTTTTTGGGAGCCATTAACAAGAATGGAGAACTTTGCCAAGCTCCACACTCTTGAACCCCCCCCCCCCCCCCCCCCCCCCACCTTCAGCAATCGACACTCCCTTCCATAAAAGCCCCCTACACCTTGGAGATTAAACAACCTAACATAGCATGGAATCTAGATGTAAGAACCTCAGCAAGAATATAAGACTAATCGGGCGAAAATCTTTTATACAATAAGCACCTTCTTCGGGCTAAGAGCCATAAAGGTCACTCCTGGCTCCAACAAGATTTTGCAATTTTCTGAGAACTCAGAAATAAAACCCATAACATCCTTCTTAAGCGTTTCCCAAAAAATCTGGAAAAAAGGAAACCCGTCTGGTTCTGGCACTTTGCCTCTCCCCAACTCCTGGATTGCCGCCTTAACTTCCTCCTCCGTAATAGCCCTTTCTAAAGCGCGATGATGATGGTGACGGAAAGGACGAAGGGGAAAGTCATTCGAGAACGGGACACAATGTCTGTTCCAGATGATGGTGACGAAGAGGATGACGAAGGGGGTCCATGGATGACAAAACGAAAAAGTGAGCGGCGACTAGATAAATGCGGATTGTTGAAGTTAGATTTGTCCGGCCATCCAACGTTGTTCGTGGAAGGCTTCCCAGAAGGGTGGCTACCAATAAATTTTTCTAGGGTCTTTAATAGGGCAGGAGAAGTAATGGAAGTTATCATCCCTAGAGATAGACACACAACGGCTATTCGTGGTTTCGCTTTCATCAGGTTGGGAACGGAGGAGGAATTAGCTTGTGCTGTCAAGATACTACATGGGGAGAGCTTTGGGGGCAAAAAGTTGAAGGTGCGACGATCGCGATTTGGACCCGAAATGCGTAGTAAGAGGGTAGAAGCACAGAAAGAAAAGGGAGTAAAGGTGAAGCAATCCCAGAAATCTCAGCAGGTGAGGACGGTAGGTGAGGCAAATCCACTCAGAAGTGAGCGTAGAGATTCTTCTTACCTTGACACTTTAGCAGTTGGGCGTGGTGCTGTGAAAGTTACGAAAGAGGCAGAGGACACAAACATGGAAGAGGGGGTGAAGAAGGGGCGGCGAAGCAACCTGTTGCTCAAGCGAAGCACACCAAGTGCGTAGTATGCACGGAGATGGAAGGCGGGGAAAAAATGGTTAGAGTTAGTCAAGGGGTGATTGACAAGTCGATGGAGTGGTTAATGCGCTTGGTGGTGGTGTTTACCTCTGAGGGAGCAACAATATCGCAGTTAGAGAGTTGGCTTGATGAGTGTTGTAGGTTGACACCTGATAAGTATTCTTTGAAGCCAATCGGACAGAACGAGATCTGGGTGTATTTGGTCCCAGAGGTGGATGTAAATATCATTTTCATGGCGGAAGCTATTCACAAAGGTGGGTCAGTGGCTAAGTTCTGGAGATGGGAAGAGTTCTCTGCGTTCGGGGAAGACGTAGCATGGTACCTCTTCTGGAGGGTCCCTCTCGAGTTTTGGACTCCGGCCTACTTCTCGGCTATAGCTTCCTATTTGGGAGAAGTTGTTCAGATCAATCTCGCGACTATCGGGCAAGCTTTTGAACATTTGCTCTTCCGTTTTTCTTCCTAAGGCTAATAACGCTGGAGATGCTCTCGTTGGAGTCTCGTAGGTAGGCTTTGTCCAACAGTCGACCGCCACTAGGCTTTCAGAAGGTATAGTGGTTGATGGTCTGCAGACTCCCCAGTGAGGTTAATCTAGTGATAATGGAAGACGATGGAAGGGGAGCAGAGGAAGTGGCGAGTATCATCATCGGGGAGGCAACGATGAGCGACATAGGTGAAGATGATATGCAGGTTGTCGCGCTAGGTACGGAGGAAGATCTTCTCGAGGCAACGATGATGGTAACTCCGCTGTGTGCTAAAAAGGGTCGATGCGTTCCAAGTAGGGAGTTGCTGATCACTACAATGGGTTGCAGAGACGACTTCGTTAGCTCTAAAGAGGACATCACTGAAGAACAATACTGTTAGGCAAAAGATGTGCTTGAAAGAGTGGGTGGGTTGGCAGGCTTATCAGATGGGGCCGGGGACGAGGATGTGCAAGATTTCTTCCAGTTTGTGAAGGCTAAGGCTATTCAACAATAACAACAGTGGCAAGACCTGAGACCAAAAAAATCGCCTAAAGGGACGAGGGAGCTGTTACGTTTAGAATGTTCCATTAACTATGATGCAACGTCAAGATCTAGCGGCGGCAAGAGGGCACGATCGGGGAAAGATAGTGATCAATGTTGATTCTCTCTTGGAACGTGAGAGGGGTGGGGAGTGCAGCTAAAGAGGGCTCAAATTAAACAGGTTTGCAAAAAGCTGAAGATAGACATTCTCGTGCTGTAAGAAACCAAGCTTTAGATTTTTCTTCAGGTATGCTAGATTCTATTTGGGGCCTTAAGAATAAGGATTGGGTTCATGTTAGTGCTTCGGGTTCTGCGGGTGGTATTCTTCTCGCGTGGAATGCGAGCAAATGGAAAAAAGTTGATTCTTTTTTCGGTGTCTTTTCGATTTTTGTTCTCATGCAAGGTATTTCGTTCAGGATGAAGTGGGTCATATCGTTAGTGTATGGTCTGTGTCAGAGGCAGTTGCACAATCAATTTTGAGAGGAGCTGGATGCGGTCAGACGGTTGTGGGAGTTCCCTTGGTGCATCGGCAGCGATTTTAATGTCGTCTGATTTCCTTATGAGAGATCAAAAGGGGGGAAGATCACTTGCAGTATGGCCTCCTTCTCAAATTGGATCAATAAACATATGTTGCTAGATTTGCCTATGGGGGGAGCCACGTATACTTGGTCTAATGGTTGGGAGTATGCTGTGATGTCTTGGTTAGACAGGTTCCTTGTTTCTTCAGATGGGGTGGAAAGTTTTCCTCTGGTTAGTCAGTGGGGATTGCCAAGAGTGGTTTCTGATCACCGTCCCGTAGTGCTCGAAATTCCGGAAGATAATTGGGGACCTAGGCCTTTCAGATTTGAGGCGAGTTGGTTGGAGATTGAGGGGTTCGAGCAATTAGTCGCAGATTGGTGGGGCTCTTTTTCGGTGGTAAGTTTTCCAGGCTTTGAGCTATTCAAAAAGCTCAAGTTATTGAAAGAAAATCTTAAGGTTTGGAAGAAAGACTTTCTTGGGAATAGAGAGGCCGAATTCGAGAGAATTGCAAAAGAAATTCATGAGCTGGATCTGTTAGAAGAAAACAAGGATCTGTCGGAGGAGGGTAGAGCTAAGAGAGACGTGTTATCCGTCTTATGCTCAAAAGACTAAGGAAGAGGAGATCAAGTGGAGACAAAAGTCTCGGGCTCTTTGGCTTAAAGAGGGGGACAAGAACACTAAGTACTTTCATGCTTTCGCTAGCGCTAGAGTGCGCATGAATAGGATCAGCTCATTGATGGTTGACGGCAAGCAAGTTGCAGAAAAGCAGAAGATATGTGATACTAGTACAACTTATTTTGGTAATTTGTTGACCGCTGATAGCTGGAGTAGGCCTAAGCTAGACAATCTGCAATTCGTGCAGTTTTCTGTTGAAGATGCATCGTCACTCAAAAAGCCTTTTTTGGAGGAAGAAGTGGCAGCAATTGTGAGGTCCATGTGTGGGGACAAAGCACCCGGACCAGATGGTTTTCCCATTCTCTTTTTTCAAAGATTTTGACATATTGTGAAAAATGACGTTTTGGCCTTCATTTTTGAATTTTTTGAGAAGGGATGTTTGTCTTCCGAGCTCGGGGCCTCCTTTATTGTTTTGCTTCCCAAGGTCGAAGGGGCCGAACAGTGGAAAGATTTTAGGCCTATCAGTCTTATAGGAGCCCCGTACAAGATTTTAGCTAAGATGCTTGCGGAGAGATTTAAAACGGTCCTCCCCAAAGTTATATCGGAAAGCCAAGGAGCTTTTGTTGCAGGCAGACAGATTCTGGATAGTGCGTTGATGGCCCATGAATGCGTCGACTCGAGGCATAGGGAAAAGAAAGGTGGGGTAGTTTGCAAGCTGGACATGGAGAAGGCATATGATCATGTGGACTGGACCTTGCATGATTATATGCTTGAGAGAGTGGGTTGTGGAGAAAAGTGGAGGGTGTGGATTAAGTCTTGTGTTCAATCTCCATCCTACTCAGTCCTCATTAACGGTTCCCCTAAAGGTTTTTTCAAAGCCTTTAGAGGGTTAAGGCAGGGGGACCCCTTATCACCGTATCTGTTTGTGGGGATTGGAGAAGCCCTTAATGCGATTCTTCGCATGGGTGCGGCGAATGTTTGTTCAACGGCTTCAAGGTAGCTTCAGAAGGGTCCAGGATTACGCATCTTCAGTATGCAGATGACACTTTGCTCTTTTGTGAGGCAGAAGAATATGCAGTCGATAACCTCCGTAAATTGATAGTGTGTTTTGAGGCAATTTCCAGGCTGAAAGTGAATGTGTCAAAATCTGAAATGTTGGGCATTCATGTGAAGGAAGAAAAAATGCAGATTTTGTCTTCCATATTTGGGTGCAAGACAGGGTCTTTTCCTTCTTCTTATTTGGGCCTTCCTCTGTGTATGGGGAAACCTGCTCTTCATCTATGGGATAGGGTCATAGAGAGGATTGAGAGGAGATTGGCTAGTTGGCAGAGCCGATATATTTTGTTGGGAGGGCGGTTAACTCTCATCAAGACTGCGTTCTCCAATATGCCTATGTTCTTTATGTAGCTATTTAAATGTCCCACGTCTGTGTTATTGAGGCTCGAAAAACTAAGGCGTGATTTTTTTTGGAAAGGAGCTAGCATTGGCAGTAAGTTTCATCTTCTTAAGTGGGATGAAGTTTATAAGCCTATCAGAGAAGAAGGGGCAGGGATAAGACCTCTGGGGGCTATGAACTTAGCGTTGCTAGGTAAGTGGATTTGGAGATTTGGCTCAAAAGAGGGGAGGTTATGGAGGGAGCTAGTGGCGACTAAGTACGGAACTCAGAATGATCGGTGGTTTGTTAAAGGCTCATCGTTATACAGGGCTTCTGCCATCTGGAAGGCAATCGCGGCTACTGCTCATTTGGTTCGGAAGGGTTCGGAAGGGTATTGCCTTTCAGCTTGGAAACGAGCGTCGTATTCGTTTTTGGGTTGATATTTGGTGTGGCGATTCAGCGCTTCAAGTCCAGTTTCCGCGCATAGCCCACCTAGCGTCCGATTGTTTTCTTGTAGTGGCGGATTGTTACTCCACAGTTAGTGGAGAGGTGGTTTGGGCCCCTTGCAGAAGGAACCTATCAGAAGTGGAGGTAGACGAACTTGTGAGTCTCCATGATATCCTTCTCAGGGTTAGGGTGAACTTGCAGGACACCGATTCCATTTGTTGGTCTTTCAGTTCCTCTCAGAATTTCTCCGTCAAGTCGCTTTTTGCTATGATTACGAAGTCATCCGGCCACCCCATTATCCATGCGTTCCATCAGTGGTTCTATGGGGCTCCTTCGCGAGTCGCGATCTTTGTGTGGTTAGTTTTCCGTAAAAGAATTTTGACTATCGATAACCTTCAGAAAAGGGCCATGATTCTCCCTAATATATGCTTAATGTGTATGGATAGTGGGGAGTCCATAGATCATTTGTTCATTCATTGCTCCTTCGCCGGAAAAGTGTGGGCTCATTTTTTGTCGATTTTTCACATGGCTTGGGTCATGCCGGCATCGGCGGGCGACCTTCTTTGGGCGTGGCACGGTGGAGGCATGGGTAAAGTTGGTAAGGTGAGGTGGAGGCTGATCATTATGGCAGTGTTTTGGGCCATATGGGGTGCCAGGAACAAGTGTTGCTTTCAGAATATTCAGGTGGGGGTGGAGGTGGTGATTTGGAAGGTTCAAGCCTTTGTAGGGGAGTGGGCGCTCCATTGTGTTGCTGTGCCTTCTGGTTTTATGGCTTGATCGTTGTTTTTCTTTTTTCTTTTTGGCATTGTATTCTTTGCTCGGTTGCTCGAGCCTTCTTAATAAATTGGTCATCTTTCAAAAAAAAAAAAAAAAAAAAAGCCCTTTCCGAAGACGAAGCCTCCTCAGCTTATAGCAGCTCAAAAGACACTAGCTTGTTTTTTGGATAGATATATTGCACCTTAAACCCTAAACAAAATTTCTAGAATTTCTAGGGTATTAACAATTGACAAAGGAATAGTAGAGAACTAGCAGGATAGAATAGGAATGAGATATGAATTCACCAAAATTGACTAAGTATGATAGAAGTATATGAATAGTGCACATCCTTGATTATTTTGAAAGAGAACTTGAAGAAGATGACCAATTCATTAGACGCTCCAAAAAGACAGAATAAAAGAAGAGATGCGTAGTGGGGTTGATCCTCTCATCACCCTACTCTGTTTGAGAACTACAGAAACAGAAAGCATACAAATCCAAAAGAAAACAGTCAGGCCAAAAACACCCAAGGCAAGCAAACTGAGAAAAATTGAGTGCCAATCCCTCTACAGTGACTCAATTGAAATCCCTCTAAGCTCAGGAAGCTCCAATGCCCACTCAAAAGCCAAAAATGCAATACCCCACTTGACAGAGGCCAGGGGAGAAACTTTACCATAAAGAATTGTGGCATTCCTCTCTCTCCAGGCACAAAAATAGGGCCAGCAGACGTCTGGCAATGGCATCAAAGACTGATCTAACCATGACCCACCGAACTCTAAATAACTCAAAGAAATGATCTCCAATTTATGCGTGGACTGCCAATGAACAAATAAATGGTCGACAGATTCCTCTACACATGAAAGACATATTTGGCATTGCCATGTTCCGCTTCTTTAAATTGTTCTCAGCAAAGATTTTGTTCATAATGACAGTCCAAATGAATGCCTGAAACCCTAGGAGGAATAGGAACTCTCCATAGGTATGCACATCAGTAGCACTAGTTACTCATGTTGCAAATCTTCGCCATAAGGGATTCTGAGATAGACACCCCACTAGCCACCCACTTCCGAGTCTTTTGATCTTCACACGACACATCAATGCTTGCCTCATTAAGGGTACACATGGGGATGGCAAACTCAATTCATCATCACTTAAATTTCTACAAAGGTCGCATTCCACACAATTGAACCTCCCATGAATCATAACAATCCACCACCTTAATCTTTTTTTCATAGCTAATGAGAATGAGGGAAAAGAACTTGACAAATTAGTGTCCCCAAGCCATAAATCTTTCCAGAAGCAAACCCTATTTCTGTGACCAACAACAAACCAGTACCCCTCAAACAGACACCCAACTTTACCCAGGATTGACTGCCCCCTCCCCACAAAAAAAAAAAAAAAAAAACCCAAATCACCATATTCCCGAAAAATGGCGTCTTTCCGTAAAGCTTCCGGTTCTTCCCCAAATCTCCATCAACATTACCAAGAAGAGCCAGTTATTCTCCCTTAAACTGCCCAACCCAATACCACCTTCCCCTTTTGGCTTTTGAACTCCCTCCCATTTGACAAGCTGGAACTTGTGCTCCTCCTCTCTCCCCTCCCACAGAAGACGACTATTGAATTTATTTATTTTTCCTTCCCTTTTCCTTATTTTTCTCTTTTTTTTTTTATTTTTTTGTAGCTACAATCACCAGCATCTTAAGAAGGGAAAGAAAGCACACCAGAAGATTTGAGAGAACAGAAATTATGTGAGGTATTCTTCTGCCTAAAGATAGGTGAGTTTTTTTTTCCATTTAGCTAACCCTTTTTTTCCCGTCAATTCTCTCTGCAACTGGATCCCAAAAGGAAATGCTATTTACATTCCCATCAATAAGAAAGCCAAGGTACTTTGTCAGAAGGTTCTGTACCTGACACCCCAAGACCTCATATCTCTGTCAATGGCCACCTTTGTCACAACACTCTTCCTCAAGTTGACCCTGATACACAACACTGCTTCAAGGCACAAGACCCCTTTTTTTTCTTAATTGCCTCCTCAACACCTCACATAAAATGAGCATGTCATCAGCAAATTGAAGGTGGGAAGCCATCACCTCCAGCCTACCAACCCCAAAACCTCCACCATATGCTGAGACTCTCCAACACAATTGTGAAGAGGCGAGGAGAAAGCAGGTCCCTTGAAGTCCTCTAGAACTAGAGAAGAAGCTTGTCAGAGAGCCATTAACCAACAAGAAAAGAGATGCTGCATTAATGCATTCTTTGATCCATCTCAACCACATCGAACCAAAGCCCATCCTTTGAAGAGAATATGGCAAGAACTCCCAAACAACATGAAGTAGGTTTTTTCCATATCCACCTTACTGTCTTGCACAACAACCCAGCCTCCCTGCTCCTACTTATAGAATGAATTGCTTCATTTGCCATCTTGACAAAAGCCCCTTGATAGGGGGTGATCAAGGTAAGGACTTCTAAAAGTCTCAACAATAAGATTTTAGCCAAGATCTTATGAACACCCTCAACCAAGCGAATTGGTCTAACATCTCTAAAATCTGACGCATCCTCAATCTTAGAAATAAGGATGATAAAAATCGCAAGTAGGCCCTTACTAAAAATTGCCCAGTCAAGAAATTTCTTCATTAAACACATAATATCCTCTTTTATGATTTCCCAACACTCCTGAAGAAAACACAAAAGAAAAGCCATGCGAGATGGGGCTTTATCTTGTCCATCTCTAAAATGACCTTCCTAACCTCCTCTACAGATTCTCTCTTGAGCCAAAGAATTTGCTCATCATGAATGCATTTAAAAGTAAGGCCGTCCAATCTTGGTCTTATGAGATCTTTTTCATAGAGGTGACTGTAAAAGTCAATAATCAAGTCTCTAACATGGATGGTGCTACCACAGGGTATTCTAGACACAGATGTTGGGGTTTGTTTGCGAATTGAGAATCCAGCTCCTGGGAAATTAGTGCATTAGTGAGGGGCTGAATTCATGGTCCAGAGAAAATCTGGGAAATGAACTCCCATGAGAATTGGCTTCCAAAAATTTGCCCCTTTTATGTAAAATTCTAGGAAATGAATTCACATGCAATCGTCATATTTTTTAGAAGGATAAAAAGCATCTCCCCTACTCTCCTCTCCATTCCCAGCATCCAAACACACATACTGAATTCTTGAGAATAGCCTTCCCAATACCCAAATACCACAAACAAAATCTCTTCATTAGGAATCTATCTTCACAAAAACAAACTCACAACCCCTTTTAAGATTCTGGGGGGTCAAACAACCACTTATGAATCTACTTCCTCCTTCATCTACCATTCACAATCTTACGAAGAAGGAATTATTCCTATCACCCTCTTCAACCAGGTTACCCTAGACTCTCCCCTCCACATTGCCTTTTTTTCCCAAAATCTCTTAGTATTCGAAGTTTAGAGACTAACGATAAAGAACTTTAAGTTCCCATTGACTTTGATGATAATTTAAGTTTGCACGTGTACCCCTTTAAAATGAATATTCACATATTCCAAATATGCTTAAGAATTAACTTCTGCTGGAAGCAGATTAGGTGGGGCTCACCTTGATGCATGTATTGTATATCCATGCTGTTCCGTTTTTCCAGCTCAATCAGATACAAATATCAGTTGGACCACACCACATGAAACAGTGGTGATTGACCATTAAAAACTTCTCGTGGGGCACAAAAGTTTTGCATCAAGTTGATATTTGTCTTTTCCCTTCATCCAGGTCCATGTGACCTTATCAACAGGTTGGATGGAAAATAAACATTACATTGGGAATTAAGGTGGGCCCTAGGAAGTTTTTAATGGTGGCCATTCAATCACCGCTGTTTCCTATGGTGTGGTCCACAAGAGATTTGGACCAGCTTCATTGTTGGGTTCATACCGTAAAATGATATAGCAAAATGGATGATGGTGTGGATATAAAATAAGTACATCAAGGTGGGCCCCACAGTCAGGGCCGCGCCATGTTGGGTGAGGTCGGGGCCACACCTAATCAGCTCCCCTTTTGCAAACATTTCATTATTTTCTAAGGTAATAAAAAAGAAGAGTAACATTACCTATTTTGGCAGCAAACTCCATCCATATGTCAAATGCAGTTCGATGCAGTTTCACTCCCTCCTTGATAAATTTCTTTGCATACTTTGAGATTAAATCCCAATCATCCGCATTGTAACAGATGCTGCAACATGTTGCCCCAAAATTGAAACCAGAATGCATACTAAATACAACATCTGGAACTATAAATATATTGAAACAACTAGAATATTGTAGATTCATGAAGCATATAAACTACCAGATATAACCTACAAGGCTACAAGCTGCAATCTTAACATCAGTTTTATGATGAGACTCCATAGGATATAATCTTTTCATATCCTTGGTATCTCTACTTCTTCCAACTCTTGCTTCCCATACCTTGTGTATGAGTTTGTTTTGGAGAGATTGGAGCATTTAAAGCATTCACACTATTTTTTGCTTGTATTGGACAATTAAAGGGGACGAAAGGTACATTCATGAACTGTTTAAGATTGAAAGAAAAATCTGTACTTCAATTCTCAGCTCTGGTTGCATGACATCACAGAAATTATAACTTGTGATTTCAGGTGGATAAGCTAGTACGTTCAAGGACACTCTTGGTGCAGATTTAGCAAAAAATCTTGACAATGATAAGCACACATGCTTTCCTCGTAGGAGGACATGATATTTATTGTTCAAGGGATAGGGTTGTGTTGCCTGGGTCAAAAAGCAGTATACATCACTTACAGTGTAGCAACTACACATGTCATCTAGATAAAGGACTTCATAGATGACTTGAAGCTTGGCACTGCGCACAGGCCAGTTCACTTCTTTTTGTTTTTTTTTTGAAAGACACACAGGCCGGTTCACATATCTTGTGATTTCCTTAACTAAGAGGGAGCAAATAACTAAAAGGGAAAACACATTGATATTTAGTATCACTGCATTTGAGATGAAGTGTAAAGCATGACGTGAGTATTACAATCAGTGTATACAGTAAGAAAACCCTCTAACCAAGGTTGTATCTATTGAGATTTTCTCAAAGCATGTGAGATTAACTAGACTTCAAAAAAAAATTGATATGCACAATTGCTCACACTTTTATAAGTAATGATTTGTCAATCCAACAATGGAAGTAAAACCTCATGGCAGGTAAATGGTCATAAAAATAGGAGAAACCTTATAAAAGGATGCATTATACACATGGATGTTGCATTATTCATGAAGGTTAGAACTAATACTGAGAGTAAAACATCATGATGGGAACTAAGCACAATTCTAAAATTCAAATTTGGTTAGAAAACCTCGTCACAACTCACGAGAATGTGCATGCAGCCCCTATGGCCAAGTGGGAGACATTAACATGAATACATAGCAATGTTCACTAAATGTAGGGCTGTCAATGGGTCAACTCAGGCCGGGACCTAGAGTACTCGTAGGCTGTAACCATGGCTAATCAGGTTTAGGTCTTCCTGGGTCCAGGTCTCCTCTACCTAGATCCAATAGGGCTCAGGTATCCATCAGGTCTTTGTACCTTGGTTTCAAGTCAAGTTTTGGTTGAATAAGGGCATTAACATGGTCAGGCCCAGCTGATGAATGGATCAAATTGCACATATATTTGCCAATTTGACACATGCTGGTGCGTAAATGGGCTCTCTAGCATGCGTGTGGCTTAGCAAACCTCATTCATTGCTAGAATTTTATATATATATATATATATATATATATATATATATATATATATATATATATATATATATATATATATGCTATTAAATTAACCAGACCAAGTTCAGGGCACCCATTGACAACCCTAACCATCTTCCTTTCCAAATAGGAGCGGAAGAATCAAACCCTAAATCAGAGTTTCAACTTTCAACCAAGATTGAGCAAAAAGATTTCCCTTGAGAAACAAAATCGTTGCAGGTTTTCCAGAACAGAGCTATAAGCGGAATAGAACCAGAAAGTAGTCATTGCAAAAATGATACCTGAAAACTATGTCCGCTGTACCAGGTTGTAGTGGCAATGAGTTCCTTTTCAGGAGTTTCATGATTCCCACCATAAGCTTAGTGTTATTGTGTTCTTTCGCATGTAACTGCACAACCACAACATCAGATACGAGCAATAGCAGAGAATAAGGAAAGCACACTCACATGAATAGATGTTCGTGTGTGTAACTGAATGCATAAAGGTACTAAAAATCATTAATTACAAGTAAATAATGAGCAGAACCAATGCTAGGAGTTAATCCATAAACATTATGCTGCCACAGTGCTCTCTTCCCTGCATACACAGAATAGAAGCTGGAATCATATCAGAATACATTCCAGGCCCAATTTAAACAGCTAATCATATCAGTAATTTATTGGTAGAAAAGGGACCACATGAAACTTTATATGAGACAATATAACATCGCAACTCACAAGACAACTTTGATTATGACATTAGAGAAGTATAATTGGAGGTTGCCAATGGTAATCCAAAGTTCAACTCTTATTGATTGAAATATCTACCTTACAATCAAATGCAAATGGTGGGGATGTATAATCCAAAACCACGACCAGAACGTGTGGGTATAAACGAGGGACGACTTTGGACTGAAATTTGAGACCCTACAACTTTATGTTATAACTGAAAAAAGTTTCTATCCTAAACGTCGCAATATGAAACCCTAAGCTATATAATGCATGCACGAACCAACCCTGAACATGATGAATGAGATGCTCTAGACACCCTATGCTTCGAGCCTAAGCTCTGATATCAAAATTTGACGCAGAACAATGGACCTACCTATATGATGCGGAATGAAACTAAAGTGGAAATGTATAACGACAAATAATTTAAATTAAAACTACTCAATTACATGTGCGGAAATTCAAATAAGCAAGAAATCATGCATCACAACTATAAATCACAAGCATATAATGAAAAAACTACAAAATCTTAAAGGTCGGGACCGATGGAAGGTGGAACTTCCACATCCAAGCATAGGGTTAATCCTTAAAATCAAAGGAAGAGGTTCTAGGGTTCCTAGGGTATAGCTGAAATTAGGATTTAATGGGAATTAGGGTTAGGGTTTAAGTGATTTGGGAATTAGGGATTTATGGATTTAAGGCCAAGGAAAAGCTGAATATTGGATTTAGGCAAAAAGGTATGGTCGGATTTGGAAGTTGTGTGGCATTAGGATAGGTTTGAGGGATTCAGATGGAAGAAAGCTAGGGTTTTGGAGAAAAACGAAGTATAAGTTGGCATGGACCTATGTCGAATTAAAAGGGATTCAAGGATTGAGGGGTTTCAGCTATGGATTTAAAGGGAAACCAAGGATTCTTCAAACAGATGTAAAAGAAACAATCAAATACTTGAAATTGTAGAGAAGATGAACAAGAAGAAGGATAGAAGGAAGACAATCGGCATCACACCAAAGAAGCTCCAATCACAAGAGAGTTCATGCTCATCTCAAGTAATGAAGAGTTTTCTATCAATATTCATAATCACATAATGAAAAATAGGGTTTCTAGTAAAGTGTATATAATCCACGTCTAGAAAAAGTGTACTAAATTGCCTAAACAAAAAAAAAAAAAAAAAAAAGCTTAAAAAAATATCCTGCGCGCTTGGTCGGACCATCCGACTGTGTTCTGTCGAACCATCTGACAGAGTCGTCTGACAAAACCCAGAAAACACTGGTTTGTCTACTGGTTTTGCTCCTCTGCTATGCTCCAGTTATGCTCCTACTGTTGTACTCCTTTCACGTGCACCTCAAATGTCATCGAACCACAATGAAATGGGCGCGACATGTCTCTTACGCTGGTGCACTCGGGAAAAGGAACGTGGTAGTCTGATGTTCCCATCAACTACAAAGACCAACATTTATCTAACTGGCACACGCACGCACAATTGTACTACAAAGACCAACATTTATCTAACTAGCACACGCACGCACAGACACAGGTCTCAAGTCCAACCGGTTGGACCATAGGTTATCGTCCACCCAGCTCATAACTTCTAACTTGCTAAGTGCATGGGACATCCAACCCGTTCAATAGATTGGCCACACTATGAGGAACACTTATATGAAAAAATCAGCCTCATCCACTGAACAAGTGGACCACACTTGTATTGTATAGAAAGATAATGCAATGTATGTATATAATGTTAGTGTGTGGGTGTGTTGTGTACACAATCCTTTGTATTCCTTTACAAGTATGTAAGACTGTTCTCCAGTAATATAATAAGAGTGTGTCAGGGCTTGGGTAGTACTTAGACACAAGAAGCCCTTCTCCCACAAACTCTGATACAGGATGCCCTAATTATGATGCATGTTCATGAACACAATTAAATCAGTGGAATTAAACAGCAATAACAATATAAAATCTAGCAATCATCATCATGAACTAAGAAGATCACAAGGAACATGCAATGGAACGGGCCATTCATCACAACCATGAAGTATGAGATTCAAGTATCACTATGGCTGGATCCGGCGAGGGATGGAACATCCCGATCTTGCATGGCTATAACCCAATCAATTAAGGGAAATCTCTAATCCAAAAAATCAAGGGATTTTGGATTAGGGATTTGAAATTCTGAAACTTAGGGTTTGTAGGATCAAAATCAGAATTTGGGGATTGTGGTAATTGAACAAATAAATTAGAAGGGGTAGATTTACCTGGAAGAAGGTTAGAGGGGTATAAGAAGCAGTTAGAAGAAAAGAGATTCAGGGAATAGGAAGAAGCATCACCATGAGAGAGAAGAAGAGGAAAGCTCCAAGAGGCTTTTCATTAATCAAATCAATAGCTAATTTTCGTGTTTAGAGTCTAGCCTACTTAAATAAACAAATAAAACAAGTAAAAAGTCCACATTACCCCTAAAACTAAGCAAAACGCGCAAAATAACATAAGTGCGGGAAAGTTCGGGCGCTCGGTTGGGTGCCCGATCAGGCGCCCGAAGACGTCCAAAACGTTCAGAGAGTTTCGGGCGCTCGAGAGGCCAAGTTCGGGCGCCCGAAGACAGTGGTCGGGCGCCCGATCGGCGCCCGAAGTCTTCAGCTCTTCAGTCTTGTTTCTCCCTTCTTCCTTCACACGTGTCCTCCCTAGATGGGGTCTTCTATGTGTTTGATCACATGTGAAGGGTCTTCAGCTCCTCAATAGTCGCCTATCCACAAGGATGGTACGTGTGGTTGGCGCTTTCTTCGTTGGTACACTTGAAATGGTCTTGTGTCCTCATCAACTCCCCTCGGGTGAGAAAAACTCGACTCTAATGAGTTAAAACTCTTGTGGCGCTCTAGTAAGTCTGGATCAACACGCTGCACTTCCGCTTCAGTCAACCACGTAGATTCAGAAGGTGGTTTGTTCCTCCATTTGACAAGATACCTCTGGAAACCTCCATCTCTCTTAGATACTATCTCATCATCCAAGATCTCCTCAATTTCTTCTTTATGGGTAATGGGTAAAGGAAGGGGTGGAAGGGGTTGGGAAGCAATGTCAGAGTGAGGCCATGAAAGAGACGATGGATTGACAATGGGAGCATGGGAACGGACTAGATCTTCCACATTAAAAGTTGGATTAATGTTCATGTCAGGTGGAAGGTCAATCCGATACGCGTTGGACCCAACCTTTTGTAATATCTTAAATGGTCCAGTACTGCGCGCTTGTAACTTCTTAGCGACTCCTTGAGAGAATCGCTTTGGCCTTACTCGCACCATTACGTAGTCTCCTTCCTGAAATTCTTGCGCTCTACGATGAGAATCGGCAGAAATTTTATAGTCATCATTGCTCTTATTTATCCGCTGTCTAACATGTGTATGCAAATCATGAATATGGCGTGCAAATGCATCGGCTGATTCAGAAGACCTTTGGGTAACAGACATAGGTAAGAGATCTATGGGCATTCTAGGTTTGTAACCATTTACAATTTCAAAAGGACTCAACCCTGTAGACCTATTAACTGACCCATTGTAAGCAAGTTCAGCAGTTGGTAAAATTAGGTCTCAAGTCTTAACATGTTCACCTACTAGACAACGTAAAAGATTTCCAAGACTACGGTTTACCACTTCAGTTTGACCATCTGTTTGTGGGTGGTAAGCAGTAGAGAATTGCAAACGAGTTCCCATAATGTGCCATAGTGTCTTCCAAAAATAGCTAGTAAATCGAACATCACGATCAGACACTATGGTTTTAGGTAACCCATGGAGACGTACCACACCATAAAAAAAGATACGAGCGACATAAGACGCATCCGACGTTTTCGAACATGGGAGGAAATGTGCCATTTTAGAAAAACGGTCCACTACGACAAAAATGGAATCGTGCTTTTTGATTGTCTTGGGAAGCCCAAGCACGAAGTCCATACTAATGTCCTGCCACGGAGCATGTGGCACTGGCAATGGTATATACAGCCCGGTATTTTGCTTTTTCTGCTTTGCCAGTTGACATGTACGACACTGCCCTAAAACTTTGGCTACGTCTCACTTGAGACTTGGCCAATAGAAACGATCTTCCACAAGGGCAATGGTCTTGTCACAACCAAAATGGCCAGCTATCCCTCCTGAATGAAGCTCCCAGATGAGGAATTCACGAAGGGACATACGGGGAATACAAAGTCTGTCTCCCTTGAAAAGGAAGTCATCTTTAAGAACATATTCACCCATAATACGCTGGTCATTAGAGAGCGACGCGTAAGTACCCCTAAAATCAGGACATGTGGGGTATTCATCTTTCAGTTGCTCAAACCCGACTACCTCTACACTCAAGGAGTTGAGCAACGCCACTCTTCTACTAAGGGCATTCACTGGTTTGTTTTCAACCCCGGCCTTGTGTTTCAAAACAAACGAATATTCCTGAAGAAACGCTACCCACTTGGCATGCCTTGGGTTGAGTTTCTTCTAAGAATGCAAATATCTCAAAGTCTCATGGTCAGAAAACAAAACGAATTCTTGCGGTAGGAGATAGTGTCGCCAATGTCTCAGGGATTGCACTACCGCATAAAATTCCATGTCGTAAGTGGAGTATTTTTGTTTGGCCTCATTCAGTTTCTTACTGAAATAGGCAACTAGGTGTCCTTCTTGACTCAACACTCCACCTATACCGACACCAGATGCATCACACGCTACTTCAAAGACTTTAGAAAAGTCAGGTAGACGCATGACAGGAGCTTCCACCATCTTGCCCTTAATTTCTTTGAAAGCCTTGACTGCGGCTTTAGACCACACGAATTCTCCCTTTTTCATGCATTCTGTAATGGGAGCCATGATCATGCTAAAACCTCTAATGAACCGACGATAAAAAGTTGCTAAGCCGTGAAAGCTTCGCACCTCATGAATGTTTCTCGGTTCAGGCCACTCAACTATGGCCCTGATTTTTTCAGGATCTGCGCGCATTCCTTCTGATGACACAATAAATCCTAAGAACACAACTTGACTAGACATGAACGCACATTTCTTAAGATTAGCGTACAACTTTTCATTCCCAAGGACACTACAGACCTACTTCAGATGTCCAAGGTGTGATTCCTTAGTGGTACTGTAAATAAGAATGTCATCGAAATACACCACTAGGAATTTTCCCATGAACGGCCTCAGGACTTATGTCATCACCCGCATAAAAGTACTGGGCGCATTAGTCAAGCCGAAGGGCATGACCATCCATTCGTACAACCCATCTTTGGTTTTGAACGCCGTTTTCCACTCATCTCCTGGGCGTATGCGGATTTGGTGATATCCACTCTTGAGATCAATTTTGGAGAATATAGTGGACCTCACCATCATGTCAAGCATATCATCAAGTCTAGCTATAGGAAACCTATACTTGACAGTAATTTTGTTTATGGGACGGCTGTCCACACACATAAGCCACGTGCCGTCTTTTTTAGGTGTCAACAATGCTCATACTCTTTTGGATAAAACCCTTTTGCAGAAGCTCATCAATTTGCCTCTTCAACTCTGCATGTTCTGCAGGGTTCATCCTGTAGTGAGGAAGGTTCGGTAGAGTTTACCCTGGGACAAGGTCAATGGCATGCTGAATGTCCCTCATAGGTGGTAACTCGTTCAGTAAATCCTCAGGAAATACATCACTGTATTCCTTTAAAACCGATGTTACCTCATGGGGTAACTCTGATGGAACTTCAAGTGTACTCTCTCTTGCCACAATGGCATACACCATGGAATCCTCCTTAGTCTCTCTTTCAAATTCTCTTGCGTTGATTATATGTAGAGACTTAGGCTTGGATTTCCCCACTCCTTTGGGCTCACTTGCCTTCTCATCCTTCTTTTTCCTTAATGTGCTCTCAGGTGGCATAGGGTTAAGTTTGATCTTTTTACCGTTATGCATGAAAGTACACGCAGTGGAGCGGCCAAAGATCGTGACATCATTATCGAATAGCCACGGTCTACCTAGGATAACATGTCCCACATCCATAGGTAAAACATCACACCATAGGGACTCTTTGTATGACCCAAACTCGATGGGGACTAGACATTGATGGGTGACGGGTAGGGATGTCTTGTCAACCCAAGAAACTTTATATGGGTCTGAATGAGGTGTGGGTTTCAGTTTTAAGCGCTCTAAGGTGTTAGTAGAAATCACATTCTGACAACTTCCACTGTCCACTATCACCTTACAATTCTTTTCACCACACTTGGCAATAGTGTAGAAGATAGTGCTTCGACGCCAGTCAACACTACTTCTAGACTGAGCTAGCACACGCCTGACCACTGCAAGCGTTGCTTCTCCATCTACTTCTTCGTCATCAGTAAGTCCTCCTTCAGGATGATACTCTTCAACTTCATAATCACCCTGGTCATCTCCACTCTCGTGGGACTCGCCTATAACTAAGGCTCTCCCACGGCTTTTCGTAAGACACTGATTAGACATGTGGCACAGATTGCCACACTCATAGCACCTCACTTGGCTCATGTTACTAGGACCGGCACCAAGAACTCCTTTACCCTTGTCCTCCCTAAGCCTAGGCGGAATGGTCGCATGTGCCCTAGGTTGACTGCCAACATTAGGTCTAGCCCCCTGGGAACTAGATCTAGCACTAGAGTCTCGGGACTCGAAACAACGGACGACAGGAGTCTTTAGATATTGCTCTAACTCCTACACGACTTGATATGCTTCATCCAAGTCCGTTAAGGGCCGAGTCATAAGCTCGCGCTGAAGATCCGTACGAAGGCCTGTCTTGAAACGCGAGAGCGTTACTAAAGGGTCTTCTTGGATATCACATCACACATATTGTTCAAATTTAGCGATGTAGTCAGTGGCCGACATTGACCCTTGGCGTAAGGATTGCCATTGGTCAAGGAGCTTCTGACGGTATGAGAGGGGAAGGTACTTCTCCTTCAACTTCTCTTTCGTCTCATACCAATGTGTGATAGGGGCTCTACCAACTCTTTCTATCCTACGCTCGGTGTTGGTCCAAAAGAGCTTGGCTTGACCCACAAACTTCATCTTAGCAAACCGCATTTGACGGTTTTCTGACATGCCATACCACTCAAAGTAGTAGTCCATGTCAGCAACCCAGTCAAGGAATGCCTTGGGGTCCAAGCGCCCATCAAAACTCGGGGCCTCGACTCTAACACTCTTCATCGCACGCTCATCTGGATCATAGCGGTCTTGATGATCATATGGGGCTCGTGCCTCTTGCACAACACCACGACTGTTACCACGATCTCTATCTTCACTACCCCCATGTGTGGCAGCGCGTTCCTCTACGATTCCTCCCACTTGGGAGTGCGCATCATCCCCAACAGCGGGGTTTTCCTTTTAGGACGCCTCTAGTTGCTCGACCTTAGTCATGGTAGTGGTGATCTGGTTCTCAAGGCAGGCAATCACGCTTGTGACCTGCCTCTAGGGCGGTTATCTTTATTCATGGTAGGCTGAAGTCCGAAACCTCTACCTCTTCTCGTGGGCATACACCTAAGACTTGAACCAAAACTCTACCCAACTAGACCATTAGGTGTTTTGACTCACAAAATGAATGCGATGAATGCCAAACTAATATGAATTGACTCAATCAAATTAAAACAGAAAACGACTCAAATCTGAAAATTTTCCAAATTAGGAAACTTTCTAAAATTGGAAAGTTTCTAAAATTGAAAACTTTCTAAATCTGGAACTTTCCTAAATTAAATCTAAAAATCAAAACCCTAATTTTTTTGATAACTCGATCTAGACAAAACCATGCAAGCCTAATCTCTTATACCAAATTTGATGCAGGATGCCCTAATTATGATGCATGTTCATGAACACAATTAAATCAACGGAATTAAACAGCAATAACAATATAAAATCTAGCAATCATCATCATGAACTAAGAAGATCACAAGGAACATGCAATGGAACGGGCCATTCATTACAACCATGAAGTATGAGATTCAAGTATCACTATGGCTGGATCCAGCGAGGGATGGAACCTCCCGATCTTGCATGGCTATAACCCAATCAATTAAGGGAAATCTCTAATCCAAAAATCAAGGGATTTTGGATTAGGGATTTGAAATTCTGAAACTTAGGGTTTGTAGGATCAAAATCAGAATTTGGGGATTGTGGGAATTGAACAAATAAATTAGAAGGGGTGGATTTACCTGCAAGAAGGTTAGAGGGGCATAAGAAGCAGTTAGAAGAAAAGAGATTCAGGGAATAGGAAGAAGCATCACCATGAGAGAGAGAGAGAGAGAGAGAGAGAGAGAGAGAAGAAGAAGAGGAAAGCTCCAAGAGGCTTTTCATTAATCAAATCAATAGCTAATTTTCGTGTTTAGGGCCTAGCCCACTTAAATAAACAAATAAAACAAGTAAAAGTCCAAATTACCCCTAAAACTAAGCAAAACGTGCAAAATAACATAAGTGCGGGAAAGTTCGGGCGCTTGGTTAAGCACCCGAAGACGTCCAAAAACGTCCAGAGAGTTTCGGGCGCTCGAGAGGCCAAGTTTGGGCGCCCTAGGCAATAGTTGGGCGCCCAAAGACAATGGTCGGGCGCCCGATCGGCGCCCGAAGTCTTCAGCTCTTCAGTCTTGTTTCTCCCTTCTTCCTTCACACGTGTCCTCCCTGGATGGGGTCTTCTATGTGTCTGATCACATGTGAAGGGTCTTCAGCTCCTCAATAGTCGCATATCCACAAGGATGGTACGTGTGGTTGGCACTTTCTTCGTTGGTACACTTGAAATGGTCTTGTGTCCTCATCAAACTCTCATTTTCTCTTCTCCTCCTCTTCTTCTCTCTCTTCTTCTTCCTTTCCCTTCCAAACTTTTCAAATCTACTGGTATTAGAGCCTCGATCTTTGTGTTGATTGGTGCTACAAGAGCTTGTTGACGTTAGCAACCATATGGCTCTCTTACTATGCACTTGTCCCCGATTTTTCATGTTCCTAGCTTCCCTCTCAGTCTATTATATTTTAGCCCTCTTTCGAAATTTCAATAACCTTCTTTCATTTTCACTGTGTCTCAAGACCTCCGAATAAAGTGGATGATTGGTGGGAGCCATGAATGTGGAGGAATTTATTTTTTAGATGATGCACCTGTAATAGCATCTAGTGCCTTATCCTTAGATAAGGAGTCGGTGTCCTAATGACATTGCCGTTTAGGGCATCCATCCTTGTCTAGGTTAAAACTTTTGTTTCCTTCCATATCTGTATCAAAATCTTTAAACTGTAAAACTTGCGAGTTCTCAAAACACCATCAGACTATGTTTCCTGCTAGTTTATCTGAGAGGAAACCTACACTATTCGAGTTGGTCCACTCAGATGTTTGGGGTCTTGCTCCCGTTACCTCTCTTTTTGGATATAAATATTTTGTTACATTCATTGATGACTGTACATGCATGACTTGGGTTTATCTTTTAAAGTCTAAGCATGATGTTTTTTTATATGTTCAAGCTCTTTTACAACGAAGTGGTCAACCAATTTCAATGCCTCGTCAAAGCTTTACATTTTAATAATGGGGGCAAGTATTTGTCGAATGCTTTTTTGTCTTTCTTGCAGGATCATGGTATCTTGTCTCGTACATCATGTCCACGCACCCCTCAATAAAATGGTGTGGCTGAGTGAAAAAATCGTCACCTTCTTAAAGCTACTCGTGCCCTCCTACTTGGTATGAATCTTTCAAAACGATTTTGAGATGATACCTTACTGTTATTTTCCTAATTAATCGCATTCCATCTCGAATATTATCACACAAGTCTTCATTTGAAATCTTTCACCCACGGGACAAACCGTTTACGTTACCTCCTAAAGTTATTGGGTGTACATGCTTTATTCAGATTCTTGATGGAAGTAATGGTAAATTGAGTCCTCCGGCCATAAAGTGTGTTTTCTTAGGTTACTCTCGGTCTCAGAAGGGGTACAAGTGTTATGATCCTGTGACATGTAAAAGGTATGTATCCGTAGATGTCACCTTCCTTGAAGAGATTCCATGCTTTTCTACTGTAAGGAAGATTTCTGCACCATCCTTTTTCTAGTCAGAGGAAGGTTATCCAGTCTAATTCCAACCCTATACCTCTTCCAGTTTTATGTCTCAATAATGATATACTATCTCCCCCATCTGTCCCAAAGCCTATTCTTGTGTATCATTGATGAACTAAAACTTCTACTAATCACCTAGCCACCACTTCATCTGCACCTATTGGTGGTTCAGGCCTAAGCTCTCACTCTCAACCTCATGACGATCTTCTCATCACCTTTCGTAAGCCTTTCAACTCATGTACAAAGCATCTCATTAGTTCTTTTTTTTTCTACCACCATCTCTCACCTTCCTTTCAGTCTTTTGCAAGTTCCATATTCTCCTCTGCTACCCCGTGTAATTTGAAGAAAGTCATATATAGCCCTAATTGGACTAAGGCTGTGATGGAAGAAATTCAAACTCTGAAGAAGAACAATACCTGGGAGCTAGTTTCCTTACTAAGGGAAAACAAACTATTGGATGTCAATGGGTTTACACCACCAAGTATCGTCCAAATGGTTCCAACGACCATTGTAAGGCATGATTGGTTGCAAATGGTTTTACTCAAACATATGGTGTAGACTACTTTGAGACATTCTCTCCGGTGGCAAAACTTAAATCTGTTCGTGTGATTATCTTTGTGGCTATAAATTTATCGTGGCCTTTATTTTAGATAGAAGTGAAAAATGCCTTCTTACATTGTGATCTTGTTTGGGAGGTTTATATGGACCAACCCCCAAGTTTTTCCATGCCTCATGGCTCTCACGATTCACCCCTTGTGTGCCACCTAAAGAAATCAATTTATGATCTCAAACAATCTCCACGTGCCTAGTTTGACAAGTTTAGTCGTGCTCTTCTAGACTTTGGATTTATTCACAGTCCAGCCGATCATTCTCCATTCGTTTGTCGTCAACCCACAGGAGTTATGGTATTAATTGTCTATTTGGATAACATTGTGTTATCCGGAGATTATACAAAGGGAATAATGGATATTAAATCTTTTCTCAAAACATGTTTTGAGATCAAAGACCTAGGGACTCTTCGGTATTTCTTGGGGATTGAAGTCGCTCGGTTGAAATTGGGTTTGGTTCTCTTAGAGAAAATATGGTCTTGACCTTCACTCAGAGAAAGGAATGCTAAGCCTACCACTACGCCTATGGATACTACTATGAAACTCAATCCTGATGATGGTGCCTGCCTCTCTAACCAGGGATGTACCGTTAGTTGATTGGCCGACTTATTTATCTCACTATTACCCGGTTGGATTTTTCTTATGCCGTTGTCAGTCAATTCATGCATACCCGTCTGTAACACCCCATGTTTAACAAGCACTTGGGGTTGCTCGTGAATTTAAAACCAAATAAATTGTTGTGGAAATAGAGCAAATAATAAATTTAACTATAAACTAATACATGGAATTAATGAAATTCATTCTGATTATGTTAATACATAAAATTCGAAACATTTAAATAATTAAATTACAAGATGATTTATGTTAATAATAATATTATTAATATTACTATGATACTTGGAATAAGATTTTGGGGATTAACATTGAGTTTACCTTCATAGGATGGGTTTGAGTTAGCCCATGCTTATCCAACAGTTGTTTGATAGCAATTTAACAATTGAGCTGATTAGAAAATGTGGCTTTTGAGTCAAATCAAGACTTACGGACCATTTGAGTAGTGGAATGGATCATTAGGTGGGACATTAGCTTTAATGTGGCTCATAGAAACTTTTGGACAGGTGGATTCCATTTGATATGGCTGTGGACCCCATTTTTCTGTGCATGTGCACATAATGGAAGTGCACATGATGTGCACTGGTTCGAAGCTAGTCGGTCAGCAAGTGCTGACCGATTTTGAAAACTCGAAAGAGGAGTTTTCCTCTTCTGTGTCTCAACTCCTACCGCAGCGGGTGAGCGGACCACTATCCGTTTTTTAGGACATGTGCGGGCCACTTTTGATGTGGCGGTCGGTTGATCCCGTCCATTCAAATGATTCGTGGGGGAAGGCTAATCCAAACCTTCGTGTTGATTTCAGCAACTGTTCACCAAAGTTGAGGTAGAGTGAACCAGAAGTCAAGCCGTTCAAATAGAGGTTGTGCTTTCTACAGTTACAAACTCGTCAGATCTTGGTCGCTCTGGGCCACTAGTGCACAATCTGATCCGTCTATTTTGTAGAGGGTTTGGTCTTCTATCAAATCAAGGTAGTCTTCTCTGGTGGGGGCTATCATCTGCAAATAAATTCTCAACCAAAGTGCAGTTGATCACCTGGTGTTTTCAAAAACGGGATTGCCACGTTAGCAATCCGCGTCTGATGGTTTGTAAGACTTCTTAGCCGTCCAGAGTTGGCAGAAACAATTCTTTTGAAGCAATCTCAACCGTCCATATTCTCTTCACATGGATTGTAAGACTCTTCACATGTTCTTTCTTCCCTTTCGTTGAGCAAGAAACAAATCTAAAACCCTAGATTCATTCCTTTCGACCCTCCCCATTTTATCTCTCTCTTCTTTCTCAAGAGTCCAGGATCCAGCCCAACATTTAGATCGAAGTTCTCTGGTTCATCCGACGGTAGTCCTTCAGATCAGAATGGTTTCTCGAAATAGCATCTCAGCAGAGCCTGACCTCTGGAAGTTCAGTCGCCCATCTCCATGAGCTTCCTAGAGCTGAATCAGCTCATCCGACGGTGTTGGATTGAAGAAATCCTCCTGGGTTCCAGATCTGCTAGTGTCGGTGTGGTCTTCTCCTTCAAGCAGTTTGAGTTGATAAGTCTGGTATAGTTTCCATTTTTCTAGATCTAAGTCAGCCAGATAATAGGTTATTCAATCTAGGTATGATATTCAAACCTCATCCCAATTCCATTGTAGATCAGCAACCAGATTAGTGGGTAGACTTGTTTTTTGTGCACTGCTTCAAACGGTTCTCTGAACTTTCCTTGAGTTGATAATCCACAGCTGTGGGAAGGTAAGTAAATCTCAGATTCTGTTCATGTAATTGAATATGTACCTTATGTTGTAGTAGAATCGGATGGTGTGGTATAATCCTTTAAATTGAGTTGATATTGATTTGATTCTACTACTGTGTGTAGTGATTTGTGCGTCTCTGAGTTGCTCGATTCCAGAAGGAGTTCTACACTTGTGTGTTATCCTCAAACCACCATTTCTCTTCTAAGAATCTGGTAGATTTCACAACCCTCTTCTGTGAAATTTTTAGGATTGCAGTAACCTTTCTAAATATCTGATTTTCCTTTCAGTTTCAGTTCACTTAGAATTCAATTTTAGAGATCTGGATGCAGATCTCACTTAGAATTCAGTTTTAGAGATCTGGATGCAGATCTGTTACAAATGATCTTGTGTAAAACAGAGTTTTGCATTGGATTGTTCATTTTGTGGTTTATAACATTGGGCTAGTAGGGCTGTACCAATTCGGATTTGAGCTGTGTAGATTCTATTTATCTAGTCTTCTTCCTAGGCATGAGCCAGGTAGATTAATATTAGAAATTCTTAATTGTATTACTCATTGGTGTAGGAACTTGAGTGACTTTCCATACTCCTTTCTCCTTCTCACCTTGGCAAGGAAATTTCTGTTTTGGGAGGTGAGGTCTTTCACCCTTCAAGCTTCCTTCCTTTTTATTAGTTGTTTAATTACTAAATTAGAAGTGCCTACTTGTTAAATTCTAAGAAGTATTATTTTTGAGATTTATGTTCAGAACATCTAAGAAGTGTTATTTTTTAGATTTATGTTTAGAACATCTAGTAAATTTAAATAAATTGTAAATATGCTCATATGATGTTCAACAATCTATATTTGAATAAAGGTTGTCTTCATATAATGGATTCTGTTGAATTTTACTTATTTACAAGCGTATTGATTTAAATTGTAAAGTTAACCTTATTGAATTATGTTAAACATTAGAATTAAATGATATGAGCATGTGTTGGAATGATAGTAGGAATTGGTATTATGATAGATTATAATGTTGTAGTACACTTTATACTTGAATTTGAGTTGTGGCATATTGTTTAGAAAGAAATGAGAGTTAAGATTATGATCATTTCCCTCGTGGGCCGGAGATGGTGTTCTGGGATGCTATACCCGAGCCATCGGCCTATGCTGGAGTGTGCACACCCCCCATAATGACCACGAGTATCTTTGATTGAAATACAAAATGGACTAATAAAGATGAGATAAGCATAAACAGCATGGCATTTGCGGATAATGTTGTTGACGAGCCACATTGTTGTCGGTTTGTTGCATTACATTGCGGGTGACTTTGGTGACTAACCAAGTTACTGTCGGTTTGACCTTCACCAGCTAGACACATCCCCAGGCTAAAGACCATGTGCATTCATACATGCATTAAACAAGAATTGTGAAGAACATGATTATCTTGAACTGATTTGGATATCTGCTTACATGATTTTCCTATTACGTCTTTAATTGAGTTCCTTGTATTTATTCTTTATATGATTAACTCATGTTATGTAAATGACAATCTTGGAGGGTGTTACCTCACTATGACAACAAGTGACGTTGTCAAAATATAACAGATGTTGCAGGTGATGGACAGGATGCCCCTGTTTTGGCCGAGGGTGAGCCAATGGCGGATATTCGAGATACGTGGCGCTACTTGTCCCAGGAGGAGTTGAACCACATGGAGGCCGATGAGGATTAAACTTAGTTTCCCTTTTTTGTTCTCTTTGCTTTTGAACATTGGATCTATATAAGCCCTTTGGGCACTACTTGTTTCTGCTTTTGATATGGATGATTGCTTGCACTGGTGGATTTGATAGATCTATCTCTCTTGATTTGAATCATGTTATTAGATCTAGTTGATAATTGGAAGTTTAAAAATCCGGGTTTTCAGAACACGGGCTTAGCACCCGAGTACTGAAAACCAGGGCGTTACACCCTCGTACCCCGCATCTAACGATTGTGTATCGTATCCTTTAGTATCTCAAGTTTGTCCCCGGTAAATGTTTGCTTTTTCAACAGCATGGTCATCTTCATCTTTCGGGCTACTCTGATGCTTATTATGCTGGAAGTTTACATGATCGACGATCTACATCTAGATACTATACGTTCGTTGGTGGCAACCTTGTCACCTAGAAGAGTAGGAAGCAATCTGTTGTTGCACGCTCTTCTACTGAAGCTGAGTATCGGGCGATGGCCCATTTAACTTGTGAACTTGTTTGGCTTCGAACCCTTTTACAATAACTTGGTTATACTCCTTCTAGTCCCATTCCTTTGCATTGTGTGATAATCGAGCTACCATTCACATTACCAACAATCTAGTGTTTCATGAGCACACGAAGTACATTGAGATTGATTATCACTTCATTTAGGAAAAAGTGGCTAACAAGGAAATTGAAACTCCCTTCGGGGCACAACTAGCCGATGTCCTCACAAAGTCTCTCAATCGAGATACTCTTCTCCTTATTACTAGCAAGCTGGGCATGATTGACATCTATGCTCCAACTTGAGGCAGAGTATAGAAAGATAATGCAATGTATATAATGTTAGTGTGGGGATGTGTCGAGTAGACAATCCTTTGTGTTCCTCTAGAGTATGTAAGAGTGTTCTCTAGTAATATAATAAGAGTGTATTAGGGCTTAGGTAGCTCTTAGACCCAAGAAGCCCACACAAGAAGCCCTTCTCTCACAAATTCTCCTTTTCTCTTCTTCTTCTCTTCTCTTCTTCTGTCTCTTCTCTTCTTCTGTCTCTTCTTCTTCCTTTCCCTTCCAAACTTCTCAAATCAACTTATTGTGCTATTTATCAATGGTTATACACTGTTTTCTTGGTGTGGCTCACTTGATGACTAGATAGGCTGACTTTTGCACTAGATGATCATCATGGTGGGGCCAACCTATTAGGAGGATTGGATATCACAAGAACATCACAGGTTGAGAGTAATCGAGGAACACTTCATGCAAAAATCAGCCCCATCCACTGATCAAGTGGACCACACTTGTATTGTGCTATTTATCAATGGCCATACATTATTTTCTATGGTGTGGCTCACGTGATGACTGGATAGGGCTGATTTTTGCACTAAATGATCCTCATGGTGGGGCCAACCTATTAAGAGGATTGGATGTCACAAGCACTTAACAGGTTGGAAGTAATCCACTGAGTGTGTGTGTGTGTGTGTGTACATACAAGTTTCGCTAGCCGAGCGTACAGAAACAATATCGATATCGCCGATAATCGGAAATGTGGGGAAACATAGGTAAAATGATGGAATTTTTCAATAAAACTTCAAGCGATGCTAAAATACATGGTTGCATATTTAAGAATAAAAAAATTGCATACATGATAAGTTTCCATTAAATGGGAGCTTAAGCATAAATGCAAGTGTTGTCATAAGAAATCAGTCCAACCACCCCATCTATCCCATCTACCCATCCAACCATTCAAAATTCCATCCAAACATCCATCGATATTTCAAAACATCGACAACACATGATATTTCATTGAGAAATTATCCACAACTGGAAAGAAAACGAAAGACTATCATCTCGATATCGCTTATGTTGCGATAACGATAATATCATTGACGATTTGAACACTGCATATAGCTATGCGCTCATAAAAAAATTTGAAATGGGAATTTTTTTAATGAAAAATTTCTGGTGATATTGATAAATTGGCAATTTTATTGAAATAAACTGGCGATACAAGCGACATCTAGAATTTACATAGTCGAAAATATTGGCAATATTGATATATTAGTAATACTTAGCGATACATTGGCAATATTGATACAAGCGACACCTAAAATTTACACAATCGAAAATATTAGCGATAAATCGCTGATACTTGGAATTTTTTATACTACCAATGTTATTGCCATTGCTACTAGTGTTATCGGTAGAGGTGGGCAACGATCCGGGTCGAGACGAGTTAGCCCTAGTTTGGTTTGGCTTGTTTTTGTGCCACCTCAGTTTGTGGATTGGTTTGGTTTGGGTTTTGGGCCGACCCATGCAGCCCGAGTTTGGTTTGCTCCAGAAAAATCTGGTTCGAACCGAGATCGGTTTGGTCTAAAATTTTGAACCGGGTCGGGCCGAGTTCAAACAGGTGGCGGCTCTTTTTTTACTTGTTTATTTAAATAGAAAGAATTTAAAAAGTTACAAAAAAAAGTACAAACGTATCTTACTATATTATGTTTAACATCCTCCAAAGGAGTGCAGCTTCAAAATAGACATGTAAGAGCATTTTCCAAACAAAAGTACATGAGCATAATTTTACAAGTGCAAGGAAACAGTGTGCATTCATGTATATGTATTATGTATTATCCATGTTGTCCATCTGTTTTACATATCATTTTAGGACATGATCCCAAAATGGAATCATACCCAAAGCTCAAGTGGATCACACCACAAGAAACAGTGTACTTACAATCTACGAGCCGAATCAAGCTGAATCAAACGAGCTGAAACAAATCGAGCTTAGAGCCGAGCCGAGCCGAGCCTGTACTACCCTAGTTTGAGCTTGGTTTGTTTTTTCAAATGAGCTTGACTCCGAGGCTTGGTTTGGTTTGAACTTCCATTTGAACCAATCCAAGCCGAGCTTTTTCAAACCAATCTGAGCCGAGCTTTCAAGTTGACTTGGTTTGTGCCCAGCTCTAGTTATCGGTATTGCCGAGCTGGAGATGCGGATAATATCAGGGATATTTCAATAATATCAAGGACAAATGTTAGAACTATCGGTATCACGTTACATATCGCACCCTTGGGATACAAATACATATTGGTTATCACACGGGATATATTGTTTTAGAACTATCGGTATCACGTTACATATTGCACCCTTTGGATACAAATACATATCGGTTATCACACGTGATGTATCGTTTGTATCAGGTAATTTATTGCACTTTTTGGAAACATGGGGAAACATTGGGAAAATGGTTGAAATTTTCAATGAAACTTCAGGGATTGTTAAAAAAGACCTTAATGCACACTTCCAAATCTTAAAATCTCAAAAAAGAAGTGCACACAATAGGTTTCCTTTGTATAGGGTCCTAAGTTATGCATTGTCTGATTAAACTAATGCAACTATATTCAAATTGAATGCATAACATTTTGAGTGTATGTGATGATCATTTCATCAAACACTCCTAAATTAGTCTCAATTGACAGCTGGTTGAAGGGAAATTTCGAAAGAAAAAAAATAGTATTTTAATAATTTTTTATTAAAAATGATTTTTATTTTCCAAAAATTGACAATGACTTAACAAATCAGTAGATCAGCCCTCATACATGCTTGATTTCCTGTTTAGAGTACAACACTGCAAGCAATTTAGAAGAAATTTGGAAAATTTCGATTTCTTCCACAATTTTCTCCAAATTGGACCACCTACACTCAAATTTTGAAATTAGAGCGTATGAGATGATCATTTCATCAAATACTTCAAAATTAGTCTCAATTGACTGCTGGTTGAAGGAAAATTTCAAAAAAAAAACATGGAGAACATGAAGAACCAATGGATTCGAAATCAAAGCTCCAACTCCATGATTTTTCATGCAAAACATGAAGAACCAATGGATTTTTAACCATTTGACACTGATTTAACGTAATTTCAACAAAACAAAAGGATCGGAAATTGAAAATGCTCACCAGATCAAATATGTGGTATATATCGGCACTACCTCTGCGTTTCATATTGCACAGGTGGGATACAAGATATATTGTGGAATATATCGGCCGATATTGTCGATATTTAAAACATTTCTCCGAACAATGATGTTTGTGTGTGTGTGTGTGTGTGTTGGGGGGGGTAGGTAGTATGCATGAATATTTCTGCTTTGCTTAAGATAATTATTAAATCATGAAATAGTCATTATGTGGAGAAAGTGATGATTACAAATAGTTCACTTGAAAATTTCAAAAACTTACCATAGTCAAGGGCACCTGCACGAGCACATGCCTCCGCAATTCTTAGACAAAGATGAGAATTAAAATTCGAATGGATGCGAAGGTTTGATAGCCTCTGCAGACAAAAGACAGAACACAGTTTAAGCTGTTGAATGATGCTGGTTTTATTCCAAAGCAAAGCAACATCCATTGTGCAAAAACATTATGCAAACAGAAAACCCGGAAAAGGAACAGTGGATGAACTTATTGAACGGTCGGAATAACTAACAAATCTTCGAAGGTCCTGCAATATTTGGAATAGAAGCATTATGTCCTCTCGGTTTGCACAGTTTTGAACTAGTGACCACAACCAAGCATTTGGAGGCATGGTCTCAGCTTTAACAGATTGACTCATTTTCAGAAATAGCTCACTTACAGTCTCTGCAGTCAATATCGTGAAGGCATTCCGTCAGTAGAACATCCAATAGATGCATCTTATTAATTGATTTACAAATCACGCAAGGAAGAATAAGAGTAAGGTCTTAGAATTTCCCATTAAAAAAATGACTTAATCCTCACAGATGCTGATATGCTGCAATGGCTAAAAGTAGCAATATCAATAATCAAACCTTTTTTTTCAGTAACTTATTTTGAACTACAATTACCAAAAATTAGACAACATACGGACCCGAATGATGGAAGACAAATTTAACTCAAGACTCTGTCATGACCACACCAACTTGATTTGTTTCCTTGAACATCATATAACAGTAGCATGCACTACAGCTAAAAAAGGCAGAACCTCATCAACGCAGGAAGACAAGCAATCATCAAAAGGTTCCAAAGGCGAACCCCAGTGGCTGGCTGGCTGAAGAACAGGATGAAATCCATGATCCAATTGGACAGCAGGGCCCATGGATCCAATAAGATGGCCATAATTAGAGCCAATTGGACTTTGGGACCAACAGATCCCAGCAACAGTCCTTTTACCAAGTAATTGGGGATTTTGTACAACTGCAGAACCTCTTTGAGCCATATGGCTCTGTATGGAGTGGACGGTTTGAGTATTTTTAGGATTTCCTTTTCTTTTTTTCTTCTTTTTTTCTTTTTTCTTTTTCCTTTCTTCTTCTTCTTCCTTTTTTTTTTTTGGAACGGTGAGTGTATTTTTTTAGGATTTCTTCATTAGTTACTTTACTTTTAGGTAAGACGTGTTAAGCAAGTGATTAGGAGTCTTATGGGGAACAAGTAAACTGATGTCTAAGTGGGAATTATATTGTAAAGAGACCCATACATAGCCTAGAGGCTATAACCTAAGGACAAGTGCATATATTCAATCAAACAAAAAAGTTCCTTTTGTAATCCTGGTAGAATTAGAATTCCTTGATGTGAGATTCTTCCAAAACCCTAACGGTGAGACTCCTCTATTTATTGTGTGGTTGACTCCACACAACTACCCCTTTATTTCTTTTGGACTTCCTGCTATCATCTCCTATTCCCCGTATGAGTTCATTCGAGAGATTGAGGTGATCAAAGCATCCCCTACAACCTGCAGGTAGTGTTGGACTCTGTGGATGAAGGTACATCATTGAATGCTCTAAGATTGAAACAAATCAGGACTGCAAATTTCAGATGTCTCCATCAACTATGATATCATAGCAACTTCCCTCTCGGGAATAGTGTTTTTTTTTTTTTCTTTCTTTCTTCTATTTTTTCTCAAAACCTGTTCAACTACCCTAAACCCTAAACCCAACTCTGGTTGGCCCAATTTTCCTCAACCATATACCCTAAACCTAGTTCACAAACCCGAATTCCAGCCCTAACCCTACTCCAACCCCTACCCTTGCAGCCCTAGCATAAGTGCAATCATCCTTGCAACCCAAATCCTAATCTACCCATATTCACCCCGAACCCACAATCATAACCATTGTGGTTTCACCAAAACCCCATTTTCTACTAAAACAATACCCAACTATCCAAATCCTAACCCATTACAATCCCCAATCCAACTAATCATGAACCATATTCTTAATTATTATACCATCCACAGCCCCAATTGGAGTAAAGTAGAGGAAGATAAATTCTGGCTTGTGGAATGGGGAGAGGTTTGCAAGTTGCAAAAAAGGGGCAATAGAGTTCAGGAATATCAATCAACCCTTCGGAAAAGAGTTATACAGCATTTCAAGGAAGAGAATGATAACCAACGGATGCGTTCATTTCTTGCAAATATGGGATGAGAAGAGGGGAGTGGATAAAAGCATCTTCTCAATATAAAGAGCTAGGAATTTGGAATGTGGCCTCTCTAGAAGAAAAATATACTTTCTCAAAAGGGGGCTAAGTCAGAGTCAAGGATGGATCCTGGATTAGATTTTGAGAGACCTATAGTGCGGAAATGGGCCTTTATGCTAGGATTTTTCCACAATCATGTACAATTGAAACACTATGAAGGAAGTTACGATCAAGCAATTTTTTCAGTGTTTGAGGGATATGTGGTATAAGACCCTTACTTTCGGGAAAAAAAAAAAAAACAACGTTTAGACTAAGAGATTAAGGAATACCGCTTCAAGGGCGGCTTCATATATGAGTGCCTTCACTAACTAACAGGAACAGATGGTTATCGAGATTAGATGGCTCAATAGATTTCAAGGTGAAATCTTTCTGCAAATATCTCAAATTCTCAAAAATGCTGACGACAGGAGAGGAGTCCCTATGGCTAGGATTTGATCTTATTAGGGCCCACCTAGAGTTGTTGTGTTTGCTTGTATGAAACAAACCAGCACACCAGCCAAAAAATCTTGGCAAAATAAAAAAAGGGAGTCGCCACCAACCAAAATTTGGCGGATCCTGTGAGAGACCAAAAACCGTAGAGCCACATATCCAAGTGCTTTATTAGAGGTTTGATTGAATTACTCCATTTGCAGTCTAGATTCTCTGAGATTTCAGGTAGGGGCCTTGAGGAGAAGGATGGTATTAGGCGCCCTTCTCTGCCCGTGTTAAGATGTTATGTACTTTTCTAGAATCAAAATATTGGGATTAGAGCTTCAAGTAAATATCCTTAACTCAAAGAAATAAATAAAAATAAACAAGGAGAAAAGACTGTGTAGGAAATGTAGCAGTGTAATGTCTAGAAAACTCCATCTTGCGATAGTTTTTTGCTCTCTAAGGAGTACCTGGACTTAAGAGATTTGAGGGAGGAAAGAAGAACTTCAAAATCCCCATTTGCAATGGTTTTGGAACCATTTCTCAAAATCCAATGGATTGACGCTCTCTCCCCTGCTAGTGCCTCAGAAGAAGATTTACAAGTTCTTGTATCATCTTAACCTACTCTTTCTCTTGATCCTTAGTTGCTTTTCTTCTCCTTCTTTGCAAGATTCTAATCTCCAAGGGATGAGTCTTTCTCTTTAAGGTTGGGAAAGAAGGGAAGAGAAGGATAAGGGTGAGAGTGTCAAGAATGAAACATAGACAAAAGGGCATTTGCTTGGAGGCAAGGGATCTTATTTATAGAATTTGAGCAGTTTTTCTATAGTTTTGGAGTATCTAAGGAGCATAAATATGTAGAGGACACACAGCAGCACCTCCAAAAACCTGGGAATGGGGAAAGGAAATCCAATTTTTGTGCATAATTTTTTAATGGAGAAAATAAAGGGGGCAGGGCCGATGACTTGACGTATCGTCTGATGTCAATACATATCTACTAATACATACCGGTATCCTCTTTGGGCAATATGAGTGCATCGACCCAATAAGGCCTCAAATCGGGCAATACAAACCCATATCATCGGAAAATGATACAATATGGAAAAACCCATTTAAAAACTATGGTGCGGCCAAGTTGCAGTGCAACTCGGTCCCATCCCAGTTATCGTTTTGCAGAGTTTTTTTTTTTTTTTTAACCCTCCAAGTCGAATCCGATCAAATGGTCTTAGGGACGTCTATCGTCAAGTGGAGTGTTTACAGCTTGGCCAATCAGCAAAGACCAGCCCTTAATGTAAATTTTCTACGGAAAGGGATCATGATAATTAAGAAGGGTTGTATCCCATGTTTGAGCAATGCAAAGTCAGTGGAACACTATTTATTCATTGTCCTTCATGGAGGAGATGCAGAGGAAGATTTTGCATTGTTCGAGATAGACTTGGTGATGCCAAAGTCGGTTTTCAATTTTTATTTTTTTAATTTTTTTTCCATCCTTCGAACTAGTTATCCACGTAAATAAGCAACAGACATTACAGAGGATGTCTCTGTTGGCAGGGCTTTGGTCAAGTTTTTAAAAACAAAACTACAGAACTTTAACAACTGGTCAGAATTGTCTGAAATAAACTTCCAATAGGGGGAAGGTGATAGGCTGGCACTGGGTCTTCAGGCTTTTGTCGGATGTAGAAATGGGTTTTTGTTTTTGCTTCTTGCGGTGGACAGATTCCTGGGGCTCATATGATTTTTCATCATCCTTTCAGTGCATAGTCATGGGTTTGTTTGGTTTCTAAAAATTTATTGCTGCCATTAGAAAATAAATATTTCCATTCCATTTAAATTGGAGAAAATGAAATAAGAAATGATTCAACCTGAAATTCAGCCAAGTTGAAAATGAAAAGGAGCACAGACAAGAATAATCAACAAATTATGAGGAAAAAAAAACACCACCTGTGGGACCTTCATTCACTTGAGTTGCTTCTGACGTTAAACATGCTCTCGCCATCATCGAGCACAAAGGATGATGCCCCATTGGCTGAACAGTGGCAGTAAAATATACCCAACTGCCATGAGCAATCCCTGCAATATGCAATAGCAGAGGAGAGCAATTATAGGATCCTGCTCAAACATTCAGTTAGCTGACATGTGGGGCCCACAGCTCGCCGATCCAAACCTTTGATCTGAAGTGGGGATGCCCCAGAAATCTCCCAGATTGGAAGACGCAAGCTGCTTGATCTTTGGACCATATTCCATCAACGGCGAACAGTTGCCACCTTTCGTATTTAACCATCCATCTGTAGGCCACCAACAAAGTGCCGTGACCTTCGAATTTTGAAGATTTCCAAGGCGCCTGTGATCCATAGCGGGGCCCATTGGATTGACGGTTTGGATTGCCAAATGCAGGCCCCACATGTATGGAATTCTGCGGATCGGTAAAGAATAGAGCATATTTACACCCCCTTCAAGTCATTTAAGTAGTGGGAATGATATTTATACCCCCATTCTGGATGCATTTGCCCCTATATTTCTACTTTTGGTAGTGGAGAGATAGAGATAGAGAGAGAGAGAGAGAGAGAGAGAGAGAGAGAGAGAGAGAGAGAGAGAGGAAAACCTGAAGGAGGTGGGATTGAAAGGCCAGATGAAGGAGGGATTGAAAGAGAAGAGAAGAACGAGTGCTGCTGCCGCTCCTGCTGCCATTGATGAGTGGTGTGAAAATGGTCGGAGGAGAGAAGAAATTGATGGGATTTTACAGAAATCGGAACTCTTAGAAGAAGCGGTACGCTGCGGAGTTTTGACGACATTTGCATCTCTCGCTCTCTCTCTCTCTCTCGTTGGGGTTTTAGGGGGAGCGAGGGAGAGAGGGCAATAGAGGGGTTTAGCGGCAGTGCCGCCGAACTGGTGGAAGTGTAGGGCGTGGGCTTGGCCACTAAGCTAGGCCCGGACTGTGGCCTAGCCCAACTGTTGGAGATTCCTGCAGCCCTGAGCCCCTCAGGGCCCACCGTTATGTATGTGTTGTATCCACTCCGTCTATCCAATTCACCTGCTCATTTTAGGAAATGATCACAAAAATTATGCAGATGTTAGAAATGAAAACCATACAGAAGTTCATATTATAAGTTAAAATATATAAATCCTGGTTTAGATAGATCCAAGTTTGTAAAAAAGAAAACATACAGTTAGGATTCATCTGATCAAAGCTGTCAATAAACTATTGTTTTGGTCTATATTGGCCTTCTTACCCTTTTAAATTTATCTCATATGGAGAAAATGTGAGCCCAATACTTAAGCCCTTAAGAGTTGGGCCAAGGGTATGCAAAAACCATCTACACAAGTGGACCCACATGTGTGGAATGTGTAATGGGAAGAAAGGAAAGCGATGTGATTCCCCCCCCCCGCCCCCCCCCCCTCCCCCCCTCCTCTCTGTGCTAGGTTCATTTCCATTCGAAATACAGTCAATTTATATGAGTCAGAGTTTAAAGGACACCTATTAAAGTAGCATCTCTACTAATAAAAGCATACTTACTCATTCTAAAAAAAGTAAGCTTTTATTTTAAAGTAAAGTGTCTGGTAAAACTCTAATTTTATCACTTAACTTTTTAGAAACTGGTAAAACTCTAATTTTATCACTTAACTTTTTAGAAACTAGTAAAAATCTCTTAAAAAATCAGTGATTGAGAGATTACTTGTTTTTTAAGAGCTCATCTGACTTATGCAGGGTAGGCATTTTTTGCAATAATTTGGATAAATTTATCCTTATGCTTTCATGTCATTCCCATCTTGCCCTCTTCTCTTCTCTTTACAACCTATCTAAGGTAAGCCCATATGTTGAAGGACCCATATTGAAGGTGCGGCCTCACATGATGAATGATCCACATCAGTGGGCCCCACATGATGGATAATGAATATTGAATGTGGGACCACATTATATAAGGTTGACATCAAAGGTGGGCCCCCATAATGAATGGCCCATATTGAAGGTTAGGCCCCACATGATGGATGGTCTATAGCAAAGGTGGAACCCACATGATGGATGGTGGGTGTATGACCCACATCAAAATGTAGCCTCACATGAACTATCCACATCAAGTGGGCCCCACATGATGGATGGTGGACATCAAAGGTGGGTCCCACATGATGAATGTCCCAATCAAAATGCAACCCCACGTGATGGATGGTCCACAACAAAGGTGGGACCTACATGATGTATAGTGGACATCAAAGGTGGGCCTGCATGATGAACGATCCACATTGAAGGTGGGGCCTCACATGATGAATGTTCCACATCAAGGTGGGCCCACATAAATGCATGGTTCACATCAAAAGTGGGCCCCATATGATGGATGACCCACATGCCCAGCATGATGTATTATCCACATCAAGTGGGGCCCCCTTGATGGGTGGTCCACATCAAAGGTGGGACCCACATGATGGACAGTTAACATTAAAGGTGGACCCACATGATGAATGACCCATATTGAAGGTGGGGCCTACATAATGAATGGTCTACATCAAGGTGGACATAGTGGGCTTCACATGATGAGATGACCCACATCAAAGTGTGGCCCCTGGCAATGGACAATCCACATCAAGTGGGCCCCACCTAATGAACGGTCCACACCCAAGGTCTCGCAAGATGGATAACCCATATCCAAAGTGGATATGATAGATGATCCACATAAAAGGTGTGCCCCACACGATGGATGGCGGATATCAAAAGTGGGCCCCACGTGATGGACAATCCATTTCAAAGGTAGGGCCCATACTTTGGACACATCAGATGTGGACTTCACTTGATGGGTGATGGGTAGTGGACATTGAGGGGCTCACATAAAGGACAATAAGCATTGATGGTGAATGGGTGTCCTACATTAAGGTGGCCACATATGATGGATGGTCTACATCAAAGGTCAACCCCTAATGATAAATGGACCACATCCAATAAGGGCCTTGCATGATAGACAATCCACTTTGAAGGTTTGGCTCACACAATGGACAATCTACATCAAAGGTGGGCACCATGTGATGGACAATCTATATCCAAATGTACGATATAATGGATGGCCTAAATGTCTTAAAATATGAAGATTGTAGCCATCCCTTCTTTTGTCATTTGGGGTAGGGTCTATCTACAGTGATATCCACCAAAACCACCATCTAGATTGCTTTTATAACGGAGTTAGTGTAATCTTTAAAAATGACATTCACTGCCCTAAAAAAAAAGAACTTTTATTTAAAGGTTTTACCCAATATGCTTATTTTAAATGATTTTTTTTTTTTTAACCTTAAAAAGTGATTTCACCACACATGCTTATTTAAAACAAGAGCTAGAGCAAAAGAAGTTTATTAGATTAACTCTTATTTGAAAAGCTCTTATTAAATTAGAGTAGAGATGACACCTACTTGCAAAAAAGACATGGTAGCAAGCTATTTAAAACTTTTGTTTATTTAAATATTATCTTAGAGATGTGGAGGGCAGGGCCTAGACTTTTTTAGCCTAATTATGTATAGGCCCAGCTGAGGAAAGGGCCGGCATGGGTTGGGCTATGCCGACATTGGTTCAGCCCTAGCCCGACCATTCCTACCTGTGCCACATATAGTTTTTAATGGTCTCACTAAGCCATTTTTATTTTCTGCAGTACCGTCCTGTCATATAAATAGCCAAGGCACATTCTGGCCACACGTGTGCCATGTTGGCACCATGCACATGGCCTCTTTGTTATGTCATCCTCATGGCTTTAAGCCTCGGACATGTTCCAACTCATGTGACTTATCCTAGTCAACGGACTTGCTCGGACTCGATCCAGTTCCAATACGAGGAGTTACCTGGTCTGGGCGAGTTTCTCCATGTTGGAATCAGGTTATTCAAATCTATTCTATTCATGGTCGGTTGGCGATCGAGCAGGGTGGTTGAGTGACCGACTTCAGCGGATTTTGTGCAGAGAATTCTTTTGGACGTTTTTGCGTTGTTTCGGGCAATTGAGCAACGGATGTCGGGCGACCGAAGATAGTTTGGGCAGTCTCGATCAACCAACTAATCATGTGTCCGTTTTTATTAGTTTGCAAGGTTTTGCATAAATTGTTTCTAATTCCAACTGTTTTCTATTTAAAGGGTTGTAATCGGGATTAGGTTAATTGCCAAAGGGGTGGGCATCCCAAAAGGATTGAGAGAGTTTTAAGAAGAAAGAAATATCTTGGATTTTATCTTGTGTGGCTTTGATCCGGGTGAGGGTTTTGATTCCTAACGTGGGGGTTAGCTAACATTCTCTTGTAACTTTAATTTACAATGATGGCTTTGTGGTTTTTCCATGTAAAATTTAAATTGCCTTTGTGTGTTGATTTGCCTTGATGACCTGGTTTGATTCTCACTACCAAGTATTCCTCCCAACACTTCAAGCTAATGTTTTCAATATCGAAGATATCGTACAGTATATCCCATGACATGTTATTTCCCACCTATGTCATACAAAATGCACAAGCAGGGGATATATCCCACATGTTCGATCTGGTGAACATTTTCTTATTTTTGGATCAAGCTGATATTTGTATTTTCCCTCTATCCAGATCTGTGTGATATTATCAACAGGTTGGATGGCAAATAAACATTAGGGTAGACCTTAGGAAGTTTTTAATGGTGGCCCTTCAATGATCATTGTTTCTTGTGGTGTGATCCACCTGAGATTTGGATTTGCTTCACTTTTGGGCCAATTCCCTAAAATGAGCTGGAAAAACAGATGAACGGCGTGGATATACAACACGTACATCGAAGTGGGCCCTTTGGGAAAAACCCTTTTAGGGGTTGTGACTGAGTAGGGGGCTCATGTGCCGGTACAAAAGATGTGTATATATCACATGCGTCAGAGATCTGTGCCATTCATCAGGTGGAGTGGCACGTGAACATGCCATGGACCAAAAATAATTTTGGTCTGTGGATAGGCAAGTCAATCTTGTCCGATACAAATGGACGGTTACAAAAAGAAGCCCAACATACATGTGTGGCTCACTTGATGAAGTGTGCTACCATTGATGAATGGTCCGGATCTCTGACACGTGTTCCAATTGCACGGATCTCTACCACGTTTCCTCCGGACGGGACCCAGATCAGTACATGTTCAAATAATCCAGACCATCCATCCGGAGGCAACATCGGATGGAGAAAGATTCAAAACTGACATGAACTGAAAATCGTGACCGTCGGATTGGTAGAAATTAATCGGGCTGTTGAATAGAAAAAGGCCAAGTGTCTACATTCAACTGAACATGTCTGTGGACTGAAACAGGTCAAATTCAGTTTCAGGCCACGTCAGATTCAGTTTCGGGACGTGGGACCAAAAAATTCTTCTCTAACTCATCCGAGCCGTCCAACAGGTCGGCTATTATTTATTTTGTTTTCACCATCCATTAGCCAGTAATTGAACGGCTAGGACTAATGATGGGCCCCACCTATATGGAGTGATACAGAACTGTTTCCTCCTGCTGTCGTTCTTTAGTACCCGGACCCGGAATCATCGGGTACCTCAACGGATCCTTGGACCTTTTCCAGTTGGGTTAATGGGTCGGGGTTGTAGGCATTTACATGGTCAGGACCACGTAATGGATGGATTAGATTGCACACATGTGTGCCTTTTTGACACGTGTGTAAACGAGCTCTCTTACATTCATGGGGATTACCAAACCTCATTCTACCGCTAGATTAATTAATCGGGCTGCAACTTGGGTTCGGGTTCGAACCCAATTGACCCAACCCGAGTTTTGGTCGAGTTAGGTCGGATTGTCAAGGTTCTTGGGTTGGGTTTGGGTAGGAAAACTCCCACCCAATTTAAATTGGGGTTGGACACCTCAGGTTAGAATTCAGGTCGGGTTGAGTCCTCTTGAGACCAGCTTGGGCTTGGATTGACCCTTGACCCAACTTGACCTGACCCAACCGGCACCGAGCTGCACCCCAATTAATTAGTACATGTACTATTAGTAATAAAATCCATTGGTTTCAAGTTACCCAATTCAGATCAGGGGCAAGATGGTGAACCCGACCCAAACATGACTATACTTGATTTTTAAACCAGGTTCAAAATCATAGACCCGGACCCAACCGACTTACGAATGGTTCTGAAAAATTAGACCCTGGCCCATAAAAATGAGGGTAGCGTCCATTGGGACTGTAATAAGAACCTATAAGAACAACACAGGAAGAGATAAAGGGAGTGTAATAACATTAGAAGAATGGGAAGGAAAACCCCCAACCTTTGTTTCTTGCAAGATAAGGGGTATGATTGCCTACAACTGGCTGCATGCTACGACCCATTTCTCACCTCAAGAATATTCGTTTTTCTACAATAAAATAGTTTTCAATATAGGTTTTCAATTAATGTTGCGTTTGGCTCACCAGCCATTTTGGGAGCCGAGAAATAATTTGCGACTTTGGAATTTCTACTCAAAGGTAGAATTTTCTAACATGGTGAAATGGGCGTCTTTGTATCCACAGAACAGTATTTTTCTTGATTTCTGATAGCTCATCTCAATGTAGAAATTCAAAAAATCGCAATCAATTTTTCGTTGCCTGAGCCAACACGGTCCAAGTTAACATACAAACAGTTGTAGGTGATCAGTCCACAAGAGAGTCCATCAGATGACAACGTGGTAGAAAAGACGGGTCAAATCATTCCCTGGTTTGCTGATACAGGCCATTCATTCATTTGATGGGCCTGACCGTGGATTGAGAAAACCTTCGGCATTGGAAGATCCAAATCCTTGATGGACTACTAATTTCCATTGAATGTGGACAACCTCCAGAAAATTTCTCTAGGGCTTGTTTGGAACACAAGATTAAATTGGTATGGAATTAACAACATTATTGCACAATGATTGCATGTCTAGAAATACCATGATATTTTGACCTTCCAATCCTGCATTTGGGATAAATTCTTCATTTGGGAAAATTACAATATTAAGCCAAACCTATGTTTGGTGGATCATGGAATTATAATCAACAAACTAGATATGCCAATCACCTGATGCATAAAAGTCAAATGTCACGTGTAAAGGGCGCATATGTATGGACAGCATGGATAAAACATGTGTATCAATGTGGGGCCCACATGTAGTGGATTTCGAAATCCGCTAGAAATCTTGAAGTATTTACTATTGGAATGGGATGATATGGTACCTGGATTAATCCAATCCTTCCCATCATTTCCATACGCCAGATGGAATTTGCATGGGACCAAACGCAATCTCATCCCACCTAATCCCACATTCCAAACAAGCCCAAAGGATTTAAGTTCTTCCAATCTAGAAGACTATCAAGGCATCCCCATCCGCATGGCGGGCCATAGATAAACATCCATGGCCCATACAATCACAACAATACCACTTAAAACTAAACAGAAATAGCATGTGAACACATTTCGATGTACTTGCGTGAAAATGTTATCATTGGGAGATCTCTATGAAATTACAAATACAATCAGATCACATAAAATATGTATGGTTGTGTATTTATAATGTACACAAACCCATCAATTTAGCTCACAAAAGTCCACAAAAACCAATGTTATGCCAGTCAGAAATATAAGAAGTATGATGGATAACTAGTCAAGCACACAATCAGAACCCCTTTTTGTTGTATAGTTTTCACAAAGGAAAGAATACCTGTCAAAGCGAAGCTTGGCTAGCAATGGCCCAAGCATTCTTTGGCAATGGGACTTGAATTTTCCTACGGACAAGACCGGGTCATTGAGGAATGACTGGTGGGGCAATCGTGCGGGTGTTGTAGGAGTTGCAATGGCTGCATTTGTGCCCAACTATGTGAAAGTAGGCTTCAGTTGTATCGTTGCAATCATTACAAAGAATCCACACCTGACAAAAAAAAAAAAAACCAACTGAGACAAGGATTGGAAAACATGAAGGTTTTCCTCTACTATGAAGGGTGACAAAAAAGGAGAGATTTGCTAGCCCTACGTGCGCTCCTCCACATGTAAAGTGCGCTTTCCATTCTGAATTGTGCAGTCCGGATTACAGATCATTTGCAAGCTGGATCTCTACTTCTAGCAACCCAAAATTATCTATGCTTATTGATGATTGAGTCATAATGCAAGATTATATTTGATTGAGGTCCGATCTAATACAAAAGCTTAACATACATATTGGACATGTGGTCTCCTCTGTGTGATGTTTTAATTATAGCCAATGCATCCATCATGTGCAGAGCCTACTGTTCTCCTTGGTGCTTCAAAATATGGCTGATCCAAAACTCAGGTGGGCTACAACGCATGGAATCTTTGGGATGGGGACACCCGCCATTAAAAACCTTCCAGATTGAATGTGGGGCCGACCGTATTCTGTATACTTCATTAGTCCATTCAAAAGATGCATCCGACTGGGACGAATGGAAGTCCAAAAAAGCAGGCCATTCAAAAAACACAGATGGGCTACAATATGTGATTTTAATGGTTAAGGCATGATTTTACATGGTGGGGCTCACACCCACCTGAGTATTGGATCAGCATGAGTTTTGGGATCCTAGGAGAATAGGATGGGGTGCACATGATGGTACGGATTGGATGTCATTGAAAATTTGCAGTGGGCTCCACACGTTGATCTGTATGTTGAGCTTATCCTCCAAACATTTGAATTGGATCCAGCCTCTATTTAATTACAATGAAGAGATTTGCTTGCAACATTAATTCAATTCATATATAAAACCATGTTGCATGCATTTAAGGTATGTAATTAGAGCAATCCACATGATCCTACCCCTAGCATACCTATTCCCATATGACGTACCAAAATGACCCGTGATCCAAGATAACCTTGTTCACAACACCTCTACACACAGACAGGCATGCCGATCTGACAGGTTTGTAGGACATACCGGCAGTGTATCATGAAGGACCCATTGTTTAGGTCGTTTGGCCAAAAACTTAGGTTGTTCGGCAATTGGGTAGAGCCAATGCTTGCAAAAGCAATTGAAAACCTACAAAAAGCTGCAACATTTTCTAGACCATCAATAGTTTCCAGTACATGTATGGCCTACTAATTAAACACCTTGATTTTTCCACTGAATGATCCATGCAGTCGGTTCTGAGATGCAACTCACACATTCAACTCCTACATACATGCCGAATGGCTGCATGGAGAAGATCATGTGGGGCTGACAGACTTCCAAAAGAGTGAACTTGACTCAAATTGACAAAAAAGGCCTCAAGTTCGGATGCAAAGAAGACTAAAAGGGGTGCAACTCAAGCAGGTTGAGGATCAATCCAATCCCAACGCAACCTTAAGAGGACCCAACCCAACCTGAATTCCAACGAAAGGTGCCTAAACTGAACCAAAGCTGAATTCGTCCATACTTGACGCAGTTGATCCAACACAACATGACTCAAATACATGTGATTATTCCCAATCCGACGAAACCTGACCCAGATTTGCTCAACCTGAACCCAGCCTGATTTCAAATGGGGCACGTGTTTTTCTAACCCAAACCCAACCCGAAGAGCTTGACAAATCGAACCAACTCAGGTAGGGTCAATCGGGTTGGGTTGACCCAAAACCAAGTTGCAGTCCCAAAGACTAATCATCAAGTCTGAAGTTCAAGGGAGTAGTCTCTTCTTAGAAAGAATAGCCATTTCAAATACTGAAAAAGGCTGGTTCCTAAAAGGCAGTTCCTTTAGCCAGCATAGTAATGTTTAGGGTCCATTCAGACACATGAGAATTCATGAACTGGTGATTCCTATAGAATCTCATTTGTGAATTGGGGCAGTGGATGTTCATGGCCAAATACGTACGCTCGAGGTGCACGGTCATTTCATTTCAACATCTGCCTATTTCTTGAGTGAAATGAATTTAAATTGGACCTGTTTTCAACTCATCCATGAATTGGGCAGGCCACAAAAACGTCACATTATGAAATGCAGGTGGTGTACAAAGATGGCTTTCTCTAAATTATAGAAAGCCATAAGAATGCCCAGTAAATGACAAAACACTCATCAAGTATTCTGCTCAGTTCGCAGATAGACTTCTAAATAAGGCCAGATCCAATACAAAGCCTAATGGACAAAATGCATCTAAGTGCATCCAAGTACATGATGTAAATGCGCACTTAAAATGCACTTTAGATGAACTTGAAAAACCTAGATGCACTTCATACATTAAACTTAGCCTTCAAAGGTTTGTATTGGATCTGGTCTCTTTCTAAATTATTGGTCGTATTTTGGTCATTATCAGGGCGTGTTTCAGTATAAAAAATTCCGGTGGGGTAAAATTATGCAGTTTTGGTAACTTGCACCCGATTAAGAGCAAATGACATGAGGATAAAGCATGCACCTTCTTGTACTGGTAATCCTCAGGCATTCTGGTTGCTTGTACCTGAGAAAGAAATTTTTTGAAAATTAATAGCAGCACCGAGTCAAAAAACCTTGAAGCACCCACAATAATTCCAATCAAAAGTTTAGGGGAACAAAAACCAATATACATTAGAATAACAATAGATGAAAAACCAAAAACACAATCAAGGTTGCAAAAAATGGTGCTGCTCTCCCTCCCCGTCTCCCTCCTCCATACATTTGCATTTATATGGTATCATAGCAATTCACTTTTCACCTTTTAAGCTTCTCTCCTTTTCTTTTATCTTTTTTCCTTTTTAAACGCTGATTGAGTTTTATGAGGAACAAAGAAAATACAAGCTACATGGCAGGTCAGAAGCAAGTGAACCTCTCATAACTTACTCAAAAAAGGAGCTAAAGGCCGCTATATTGACCTACAAAAAACAAATTTCAAACAAACCCACCCAATCCAGAATCAGGAAAAAACACCACCCCCCTCGATTACTCCCAATAGTATTTGCAAGGCATTCCATAACAGTAACGGTGGCCGTTACGGCCAGTATGTCCCTCTCTCACCTATTTTGGCCCCATAATGGACTGTTATGGGTCATTTTTTTCCATAACGCGCATTGGTAAACACCGTTACCGTTATGTGACCGTTTTGGAATACCTTCAATATTCGGTCCTCTCCAGTCTTGCCCAATATCCTCAAACAAATTTTTTGGATGTGGGTTACTGTGGGGCCACTATGTGACCCTTGTGGATGGACAACACCTCGCATAACGTTGCACTCTCCAAGAGTCCTTTTTTGGAAATATCCTCTTCATTTTATCTCACTTTAAACATAGGAAATTTTATTTTTTAGGTAAAACAATGGAATCCACAAGGTTGCAGAAATCCTAGCAAATGATGCAGTAACCGCCGGCTTGTTGGTGGCCAGTCACCGGGCCACTCCTTAGGATTCCAACAGTTGGCAAAGGATCACCACCCTCCACGTAAAGCACAGTGAGCGCCTCAATGGTGCTATCCGTTTTTTTCTTTTTCTTTCTTTCTTTCTTTTCTTTTTCTTTTCTTACAAAAAAAAAAAAAAAACCTTGAAAAATAAACAAACAAATAAATAAATACAGATTTCTTTTATTCAACAAATGTAGATCTTGACCATTGAAGCCACATGAGTATAACTTTGACATGAATGTTAGATATGGAAATAGGAGCAGAAGCTGTCATGATTTGTGAGGCTATAACAACAATGCGGATCAGACAAAAAACAAAGCCAAAATGGTGAAGCAACCTGGTGATCTGCAATCCAACTACAATGGAAAGAATCTGCAACGTTCACCCTTTAAATCCAATGGCCTGGATGGTGGCCAGAGGAGGATCGGTTAGCTCGATGATTGCAATTACGTTGGAACTCTCCTTTTAGTTTCTCTCTTACTTTTTCTCTCCACCCCATATATATGGGCACTCTTCTTTTTTCTTTTTTCTTTTTCTCCTTACGATTGAAAGAGATTTCCCTTTATATAAAGTGGAGAGAAACTTGAGGTAAGATACGAAATCTTCTGAGGAAAGAGAAGTTCCTATTTTTAGCAGAGGGAAATCAAGGGGATATTTCCCAAAAAGGGCACTCTTGGAAAGTGCCACATTATACCATGTAACGCAATAGATAATGAATGGGTGCTAAAGATAAAAGTAAAGCAAACATGTCAACGGACAAGTTTAAGGCCCAACTAGTGGTGGAGAGGTTTACTTAAAACGGGGCATGAACTATGAGGAGGCCTCTCCAATGGCAAAGTTTTCCTTCATCCGAATGATCATGTCCATTACCGCGTACTTGGATCTTGCATTGCCCCATATGGATGTCAAGACTGCTTTTCTAAATGACGATTTGACAGAAGATATTTATATGCAACAACTGACTGGATATGTCAAGAAAGGATAAGAGAGTCAAGTGTGTAAGCTTTCTAAATCTATCTATGGACTAAAGCAATCATTTGACGGTGGTATTTGAGGTTCCATTTGACAACCACATCCTTGGGTTTCTCAATGGTGGATGAGGATCATTGCGTTTATGTTAAGCAATCAAATAACCATTTTGTGAACCTATTTTTGTACATTGATGATATCTTACTCGTAGAGAATATATGGGGTTACCGGTAGCAACTAAGAGTTGACTTTCCCCAAATTTTGAGATGAAAGATATGGGGTAAGCCAATTTTGCGTTGGGACTTCAAATATGTAGAAACCATTCTAAAAAGTTTTTAGCCACCCAGAGTAGTTACATTCAGAAGATCTTAGAGCGTCTTACGATGGAGAAATTCCATACCAGTACGCTCCTATAAATAAGTATTGCAAGTTGAGAATGTCGATGTATCCCCGGGTTTATGCTGAAATCCTCGGTTCCTTACGCAATTGTCGTGGGCAGTCTCGCGTATGTACTGTTGTGCAATCAACCCAATATTTGTTATGCAGTGGGGTTAGCGAGTCATTACCAAAATAACCCTAACGATAGTCATTGGCAAGCTGTCAAGTGAATCTTTTGATATCTGAGAGGGATGAGATCTGGTGCTATGTTACCAAGGAATTGAACCTATGGTGCAAGGATTTTCTAATGCCACTTGGGGAGATGATCCAAAAGAGGAGAAATCCATAAAAGGTTTCATGTTCTTGTTAAGATGAGGTGTGATTTCTTGGTCTAGTTAGAAGCAGACGACGATCGCTCTTTCATCCATGGAAGCAGAATATTTATCTTGTTATGTTGCGGTTCAGGAGGGTGTTGGATTCAAAGGTTTTTTAGATCCTTAGGTTTTGTCCCATACCAGTGCCAAAGGTCCACTCAACTTACTACTTTCCTTTTCATCTTCAACGCCCATTTATTTTCTACTGCTTCACATGGTAGGCACTTTCAAAGAAAGTCCTTCTTGGAAAATATTCCCTTAATTTTTTTCTAATTAAACATAGGAAATTTCCTTTCATGGGAAGATTCCCTATCCAACCACAAGTCTATCACTCTACCTTATATAAAGAGAAGTCTCTTTCACCAAACCTTAAGGAGAAAAATGTGTGAGCCCATACATAAGAGGTACAAAGAAAAAGTAAAAAAAAAAAAAAAAAAAGGGTTCCCTTTTTCATATGTAATCTCGACTGTCGATCTAACTAATCCCCCTCTAGCCACCATCCAGGCATGGGATCTGAGGGGTGACCGTGGCTTATTCTTCCCATAATGGTTGGATTGGGATCATTGATTGCTTCACTGTTTTGGCCTTATTTTGGTCCGATCAGCATCATCTTCTACCACACAAATCCTAATCCACTTTTGCTCTGCTTTACGCGTCCAATAAAGAATCCAAGGAACTTTGATTTAGAAAGCGTTCATCATCATCATCTAAGGCTTATCCCAATGAGGTTGGTTATAAGAACCTTGTTCCGCCATTCCACTCTACCGAGGGCCATATCTTCAATGAGAACATAGGTCATAAAATCTTTTCTTACCACATCCACCCATGTCTTCAATGATAAAACATTTCTTCTTCTTCTACTTCTTCTTCTTCTTCTTTCTTTCTTTTTTTTCCTTTCTTTTTTTTGGTTAAGATTTTTTGTTACTCATTGTGAATATATAAGGATTATTTTGTGGGAAGATGTCGACTTCCAGTCTCAAGGCTACAAGTTCATCCATTTCCGGGGACTCAAGTTCCATTTCTACAATAGGTTTTTATAGTGACAACCCCTAGTGGGCCACTCACAACTGTGAAGTTGGATGGCACAAATTTCCTTGAATGGTCTCAATCCATCGAGATGTATATTGGCAAGTGAGGAAAACTAGGCTATGTGAATGATTGGGTTAGAGAACCAGTTATGGACAATTCCTCAAACGATTAGTGGGAAGCAAGAAAATTTAATGGCGATGTCTTGGTTTTTTAATTCTATGAAACCACAGATTAGTAGAGGTTTTCTGTTCCTACATACAAAAATAAAAATAAAAAACTTTTTTTAAAAAATCTAGTATAAAGTTACCAGAACTTACTCCCAGTGACAAAATATTGCTTGTGTCTATCACTTACGTCAAGAGATTGTTACCATCTGTCAGGGAAAAAAAAGTTTGGCCACATATTACTCCACTCTACAGGTCCTATGAGAAGAGTTGGATCACTATCAGTTATTATAATGGGATACTAATGCTGACAGGGAGAGAGATCAAAAACAGATTGAACATAACCAGATATTTGATTTTTAGGCCGGGTTGAATTCTGATATGAGTTTACTGGTGTGCAGATTTTGGGGAGATATGAACCTCCATCTCTGAATAAACAGTTTAAACCAAGAGAAACTGCCCTTTTGTTTTAATCATCCAGTAGCTAAACATCACCGTGGATTGTCTGATCGACAATGGGGCCCACCATGTGTGGTGGTAATTGTGACAGGTCACAAATGGGAGTGATACGGTAGGCCATGTCTTTTCTCCGGCAAAATAATGGGTAGAAGTAAAATAAAAAAGGAGAGGGAGAGAGAGAGAGACTTTGGCAAAGTGTGATGGATGATACATGGGAACTTACGAATTACTTAGTGCATACTTCGAGTACAAATAATTCAAATTAAACTGCCCAAATCATGGATAGTGGTTTAGATGTATCAGTGACCCAAAAAAATTTACACTTATTTAATTACCAGACTGCCAAATCAGTGGACAACTATTGGACGGTTCACAATGAAAAGTATCCAATTTTAGCATGCAAGTGTCCACGAATAAAAGGTTAGGATTGCCCAACGAATCTGATTTTTGAGACTTTGACTTGAGCGACAATAAAAGTTCCGCAATTTACTCGGTTCAATTTGAGTTAATTTATGCCTTGTGCACAATTTCTAAGCTCCTGTGTCACATGCAGTCAGAGTATCAAATAATTCCAAATAAAAAAAGACGAAGTGGGAGGAGGGGCCACCATTTCTTCCCTGACTTCGTTCTACTAATGTGGATGATCAAATATAATTGCAAAAATATTCATTCCTGAGTTTGCGTAATGCATCTTTGTACCAGCCAGCATGTGCAGGCTTCCAAACCGGGCAAAATGTGGGCCCCACAATGTTGATCACCTGCTCCCAAGGTCAAGCTAGTCAACTCATTAGGTGTGCCACATTTGTATGCTAGGTCATATCTTTGGCGATCCATTGACTTCAACCAGTGTGGCTTGACTGATGTATGAACTGGCTTGATTTTCAAGCCAGCTGATCTTTATGGTGGGACCCGAGTGCCACATGGCTAAGAATCCCCACACATGTCACACGTTGGAAGGCGAGAGGGGCAAGAGGGAGAGGGGGGAGAAGGATAGGAGGGTTAGGTTAGGTTGCATTTACCATGGTAAAGGCTTGGGTGGGTGATGCGGACACAAAAGCATTCAAGGTGTACCAACGAAGAAAGCGCCAACCACAAGTACCATCCTTGTGGATAGGCGACTATTGAGGAGCTGAAGACCTTCCACATGTAATCAGACACATAAAAGACCCCACTCAGGGAAGACACATGTGAAGGAAGAAAGGAGAAAGAAGACCGAAGAACTGAAGATTTCGGGCGCCCGACCATAGCCTTCGGGCGCCCGAATTTTGTCTTCCGAGCGCCCGAACCTCTCTGGAGGTTTTCGGACGACTTCAGGCTGCAACTTCCCCGCACTTTTGTTATTTACACGTTTTTACTTAAACTTTGAGGGTAGTTTAGTCTTTTTACTAGTTTTAATGCTTATTTAAGAGGGCTGGGCCCTAAACTCGAATTGAACTTTGATTATTGATTAACGAAAAGCCTCTTGGAGCTTCTCTCTTCCTCTTTCTCTCTCATGGTGATGTTTCTTCTTCCTTGATCCCTCTTTCTTTTACTTGCTTCTTGTGCCCCTCCTATCCTTCTTCCAGGTAATTCTATCTTTCCTAATTTATTTGTTTTGCTAACCTCAATCCCCAAAATCTGATTTTGATCCTAAACCCTAAGTTTCAGATTTTTTCAAATCCCTTGATTTCCTGGATTAGAGATTCCTCTTAATTGATTGGGTTATAGCCATGCAAGATCGGGAGGTTCCATCCCTCACCGGATCCAACCATAGTGATACTTGAATCTCATACTTCATGGTTGTGATGAATGGCCCGTTCCATTGCATGTTCCTTGTGATCTTCTTAGTTCATGATGATTACCGCTAGATTTTATATTGTTATTGTCTTTTAATTCCACTGATTTAATTGTGTTCATGAGCATGCATCATAATTAGGGCATCCTACATCAGTGGGGTTGGTAGGTGAGGGGTTTCAACTGTTGGGCAATTCTGTCATTTTGAAAAAACAGTATGGGATACATATGGTTACTGACAACAAGTGTGTATATTACTAGCGGTGAAAAGCTTGAGCGGATTTTTGGAAATACTTTAGAAGTGGACTCTGAATTGTCTATAAGCCAAAACGCAAGCGGCTGTATGGGAAAAACCCAAAAAGAAAACACTTCTATGTGAAAATGACAGCAAAGAGATGCCCTAACCCAAAACAGATGCACTAGTAATTCTCATAGTACAACCTCAAGAAGAAGAAAAATCAATCAAGTCAAAATATTTCAATGGATAAGCATCATTTAATCAAGCAAAACAACTAGCATAAGGCAAACAAATAATATATTAGAAGTTCCCTGCAAAAATTTAAGGGCATCAACTTCGTTAGGACAACACGTAGTCTGGACAGCAAACCAACCACCTAGAACTAGTAGGAGACGAACTTACATTACGAACATTTTATATATATATATATATATATATATATATATATATATATATATATGTATATATTGAAAGGATAACTGAAAATTTATTAATTAATAATTTTTTAAGGGAAAAAGTAGAAACCAAAAGTTCCAAAGGCATAAAAAACGGGTTGTACCATACAACCAGCTGTAGATGATCAGTTCTCTTGTAGACATTGCATCATTAAATCATATAATACATCCAGTGAATGTTACCCTGGCACTTTCTTTCTGATAAGAAGGAACGAGACGGTAATTATCTTCAAGAAAAACAATACGAAAGATCCTGCTTTTAACTAAGGCTGTTTTCGGTTGCACCTAATGTCATGAAATATCATGAAATTATGGAGTTCTCCGGTCCTTGCTGCACCGACCGGTTAACTAAGGCTCTTTGGCGTTATGAAGTTCCCCTGAAGGTTGCGGCTTTCGGATGGCTAGCGGGCAAAAGCAGAATCTTGACTATTGATAATCTCAGAAAAAGAGGGGTGCAGATTCCTAATGGCTGTCCGCTTTGCCTTAAAGCGGAAGAAACAGTGGATCATCTTCTCATCCGCTGTGAATTTACGTCAGCAGTCTGGTGGAATGTTCTGAAGATCGTTGGGGTTTCGTGGTTAATGCCTTCCTCCATTGACAACCTTATCTCCCAATGGCATGCTGATCCCGGGGGAGGATTGGGTAGAAGAAAGTGGCGTGCTATTTTTCTGGTGGTTCTTTGGGCTGTTTGGGCGGAGCGTAATAATAGATGTTTCAGAAGCAGATCCTCTTCTGTAGCTGTTGTTTTCTCTCGGGTTTTAGTCTTCTTTAGGGATTGGGCCCCTTAGCTAAGGGTTCCATTTTGCTTAGGGGCTGTTTCTCTTCTTTTTTTTCGGTGTCTGTCTGTTTTCCGTTCCCCTGTTGCTTTTCTTTTTCTTGTTTGTTATTTTTTTTCTTCTTAATAATATTGCACCTTTCAAAAAAATGAAATATCATGAAATTTTGCACCAAATAAGATTGATGAATCATGAAGTTTCATGATATTTGGTGAAACTAAATGCACTCTTAAGGGTTGTTTGGCCGCATGAATTTTGGGCAGTTAGGAATTGGAATTCAGGATTTTCAATCCAAATCATGTTTGGCACCCCTCAAAATCCTAGATTTCATATCCAACTTGATTGAAAATCCTCAAAAGGACCTCTTCGAAAATCCACGAGTTTTAGGGTGCAAATTCCTGAATTTTAAATCCTCTCCAACTGTCATTAGTGTGGTTTCCTCCTCTCTTTTAAGGCCCCCTTAAGTTAAAATCCAGGCTGCCAAACATAATTTCTAGATTCCAAAGGATTGAAAATCTAGGCTGCCAAATGCAACTGAAAGAATGCAAAATCCAGGATTTGAATTCTCAAGTAAAAATCCAAATCTGTGCTGCCAAACGACCACTAATCTAAATTTCATGGATCTGCTTATCTATTTGAGAGGAAAAAGGTATCAACCATTTGTAATCTCAATAGCAAGGGGAGAAGTTAGGCATGTCATTCCAAGTTGATTATGTGAAACTTGGCTTACCAAGTTCTGGCTTGCCAACATCCAACAGGCATTAGCAGCCAAACTTTCAGAACTAAAGTAACTTCTCTCCACAATTTGAGGGAGTTTCCAGTTCTAGAAAGATAGTATGCCCCTTCGACTTTCACCCATTAATTCCAGGGATATAGACAACATTTGTTAGGAAAATTGATTGGTATTTATCTGCAGCTACCCACTGATCAATACACGCATATTTATTGGGCCACTAAGCGCCTTTTTTGTGGGGGCTCAAATGGTGTATGAATATTGTGCTCTTACCTCCTCATCTATTCTCTTCCAGTATTTGGTCATGTCAATCACCGACTTGGAGCATATCGGACATGAATATCTGGGGACAGAACATAAGACAAGTTATCCAAAGTGCTATATGAACAAATAAAAGAACAAGAAGAAGAAAGAAGAATAAAACATGACGTAACAAGAAGCCTTACTGGTAGCGCTTTGTCATCTCTTGGAAACATTCCAAATGCATCGTGTGCCCACATTTGAGAACTGTTGTATCTTTCAAGGAGTCAAAAAGATACTGCAGCATAGCCATGGAACCTTTTAATATTTGCATAATTTCAATTTCGGAAGAAAATAGTAGTTCATGAACATGGACCTCATAACAAATGGGACAATGGTGCCGCATCGAGTTCTCCACGCATGAGTGATTACCACGTAAGTCGACTGAATAGCAAGATCCTGTGTGCACATACAAACATTAATGGAGGGAAAAGAGAACCTTTATTCAAACAAGATCATTGAAATGTAGAGGTCATGATAAAAAATACCATGCTGGTACATGTGACTGGACATGAATATAAACTATACGGAGTGTACAAAGCAAGGAAGTTGTATACCAACATCCATGGAGTAATAATATATCCCCACAAAGAAAATGTGTAATAGCAGATGACTGAGCAATACAAATATACAATAACCCAAAGTGGCCATTTAGCATCCCTTTCGGAAAATACCAATGATTTGTGTGCCTAGATTTTGAAATTCTCATGATTTTTTTTTTCCTTCAAAATGTCAGTAAATGAAGGTTTGTGCTTGAAGAGTGGAATGGCAGAACAGGATTCATGTAGCCCACCCCAATCAATTGGGATAAGGTTTAGATGATGATGATGATTTTCAAAATTTCGGTAGCTTTCAATATTCATGCTTTTATCTAAATAATTTCACTATTTCAATATTTAAAATTTTAAACAATTCATATTATATTTAAAATTATTTATTAATTGATATTAATTATTTTTATTTTTTGTTTTTAGCGAGATTTTCCTGATAATATACCAAGAAAACCCTCAAAATTTGAAAATCTCACTATAAATTTTTAAACAAATAATTGTTGAGGATGAGATTTGTCAATATTGGTTATGAGCAAAGTTTTTAATTTAAGGTGTCGTTTGGTAAAACTTAATTTTAGCACTTACTATTAAAAATTGTGATTTTCAATGATTTTCAAATTTCAGACTGTTTTGTAAATGCAAAAAATAAAAAATAAAAAAATAAGCACTTAATTTCAATTGTCATTGAAAATTTATGGGTTTTTTCAACCGCCGACCCTCCACTTATCACTAATCATTGAATGTGGAAAGTGATTTTCCCTTAAACTTTTGGATGAATGTTGATGAAAATATCCCTACCAACAATTTAAAATGACAACATTACCCTCCCAAGCTCTCAAAACCTACGTTCGCTCCTCTCTCATCTATTCCATCTTATGGATATAGCCTTTTCATTTAATAGTTTTGGATTGTGCAGATGTGGTATCGATGGGCTATGATGGAAGGTTTCATATTTCGAATGGTTCTCATTGTTTACATGAGATGAGCCATGTACATTGATAGTTTTGATGAGAGAATCATTACACATGTTATACATACCTTGAGGTCCATCATGGTGGGCCCAGATTCACCAGATGATAGTGTTTACGTAGGCTCTTGCACCACGAGTTCCACACCATCCATATGAATTCATGGGCCATGGTTGTTGGACGAAGAGATGGAGTGTGTAACCATGGGGTTTAGAAGCATGAGAAGAGAATGGTTGGAAGGGATCATGCCCACGTGGCCTACAACAAGGCCCGCCGTACAAACAGCTCGTACGGATCCAAGCCTGCAAAAGTGGTGCCATATGGCACCCCTTCCCCCTCATGCAAGTCACTTTGGAAGTTTCCCATTCCAACTTGTTTTCCCTTGATTCTCTCTCTCTTCATCCAATTAGGATATTGCCCTGTTGAGGGGTGTTATATTTCTATTAGGATACTATGGTTTCCTAATTCATGTTTGCCATGGATTTTTCCACAAATATGGGATCCATATGAAGCCCACTTCAGTTAAATCCAAATCCAACCCATACTTGTGCATGTGATCGCGCGTCACCATTTAGGCCCACTTAAATTATTTTGTGGGGCCCACTTGGTACAATTGACGTGTAGGTCATGTGGGCCATGTCTAGATTTGATGTGAGGTGGACCCCAAACCACCGACCCCATTTAAAATTGTATGGGGTCCACCTGTTTTGGACATGCAAACATCCTATGCACGCCTTAGCTGGACATAGCTCAACGGCTGGATTGTGGCCCACTTATTGTGATCTAAATTGAAATGCAAATCATACATCTTATAGCACTCGTTGATACCATCACAATGACTGGTCACACGCCCCAAATGGACATCAGATAGCTAAGATCTAGCTGGAACAAGTTGGGTTGTCCAAGTGCATGCGTCTCGAGATCCTAGGTAACGTCAACTGACTTGTGGCCCACTTTTGGGCAATCCAATGGTCCCCCCCTGGGACATTTAAATCGATGGGATTGTAGTCCTTGACGTCAGCTTTGAAACATGGGGTCGTTTGCTTCAATCGGATTTCAGACCACAAAGTTGTTGATGGATAAGATCGACTCTCCGTTGATCAAGCAGTGACCTACATTGGGTGCACTAGGACCTTTACATGTCAATGAAACTTAGAGCCTAGGGTCTAAATATAACATCTAACCTGTCCCCAAAGCCGTGGTCCCAATCGACGATCGGTGACCGTCAAACAGACTTCTTCCCATATCCGATAAACACCGCATCCGATTTGCACCAAATCACAACCGTAGGTAGATCTCACCATGGGGAGGCTATCCCATGGGCTGAACTGGGGCCTGATGGACTAGGTGGGCCTTACATAATCAAGACAGCCTCTCAGAGGACCATTTTTTTAAAACTCCAGCAACCAGGGCTATATTTACCAATTTACTAATATATATACCCCTTTTTTCCAGCACTCCCCCTTTCATTTTCTCTCAAAATTGCTGAGAAAGATAGAGTGAGAGGTGAGGGGAAGTTGCGAGAAGGGAGAAGAGAGTATTGGAGCTAGACTCTCACCTTGCATGTCACTCCACCAAGCTTGGATCGCTCCTACAACTCCGTTGACGCCAACCTTCACCACTAGTTCATTCCGTCAGCCCTAAAGGTAAGTTAGGAGTAAATCCCTCAACCCCCACCAGCCCCTCTTAAGTTTCATCCTCAATTCTCTAACATGCAACCCTCCTTCTGTAGGATTTTCTGAAAATAACCGAGAGATTTAAGGTGCGGACCATTTACCTCTAGGTTGCCTAGCATCAAATGCTTTTAAATGTAGTTAATGTCCAAATCTTTGATTAATTTTGTTGTCATTGCTGTTGAGATGTTAGAAGCATGCCAAATGATGACTATGTGTTGAAATTTGCTTGCGTAGAACTCTTAGGACTATCATGTACGCTTAGAATCACTTGTATATTGATATTTATGTCTCATGCTCTTAAATTATGCTTGATGTATACAACAATTTGCCATAATGAAGTGTTTTCCTATGATTTGTCTAACCCAGCAAATGGATGAGAATTAGGGGTGGCTGCATGAGGCCGACCGCCCCTTTGGGACTGGAACCGTCAATGGAGATAGAATGCAGGTGACCAGCTGTGGTTTGAGGACCACGCAGGCCACGGGCACCTAAGGCCGGCCTCCCCGTCTTCGTCTCAGTCGAAGGTGTCGGCCCGGCTCCGGGTTGGGCGTGTTGTGTGTAACCTGTCGCTTCTATTCGAACCTAAGTACCATTGTTACCACAAAATGGGCCCACTTAAAATCGTACGGTGATCGATCCCCAAGTCTCATGAGCCGGGGATGGTGGTATAGGACCTATTCCTGAGCTGTCGGCCTACGCTGGGGTGGTGCCTCCCCGTAGTGACCATTGAGCAAAGGGTTGTTCGAACGGCCCTATCAAATACCCCGCCAATTGTTTCGTGCCAGAGCCCTGCTTGAATGACCCAGGCATTATTGTTAATTTGAATAACAAGCCCACACTTCTGAATTAATTATTTATATTAGTGGTTGGGTGACGACCCTTCTGCTTTGGCTTAGGCGTGGCTGACAGGCCACTGTCTAACCATACTTGGGTCGAGGGGTTACTGGCGATGAGATGCATTCGCCACGCAGGAGGCCAGATGGTCCCAGATTGGCCTGGTGATAAAACAATGGTACAGTGATTTCGCCAACCGGCTGAATGTTAAACCGGAATAACTAATAACTCGGCTAATCATACATGGTTCGGCATGGCATGCATTGTCTGTGCGGGTGAGGTGATGGTGTCACTCACTGGCGGCTGTGATAAAAAAAACCAGTGTTCGGGCATATATTTGCACTTCATGCATTCATGCATTAAGATTATAAGATGTGGTTGTGCGAGTGATGGGGTGGTGCCCCATTCACCGGCGGCTTGAGTCTGTGCGGGTGAGTGGTGGTGCCACTCACTGTCGACCGTGACTAGAACGGTTCTATGTATATGCTTTTGACTGCTATGTATGTATGGTTGTTTCATTTTCTATTACGATTATGACTGTTATGTATATATGTCTGCTTCATTATCTACGTTTGATTTCATTTGCGCTTTGAGTAACTTAGGGAAACAGAACCACTGAGTTGATGACTCACTCCCACTCTGAGATGGTGTTTTAAAACACCACCTAGGCCTTTCATTGATTTTAGTACCTCATAAGCTAGCAAGCTAGAAGAGGCCCAATCTAACCGACTGAGTGGACCCCTTCGTACATGTCTGTTTAACTTACTTAATTGCTGGTACGTCCCTATTTCATTTCCTAGCTTGCCCTATCACTATGATTTGATGCCACACTGACCAAATACTTGCATGACACGCATCACATCCGCATTAGTAACTCCCTAGATATCAGGGATCGAGTTTGTACTCAACCCCTGAGGTTTCGGGGTGTTACATGCGCCATATCTCAATTTCCAATAATCCGATTATGATGAAATTTTATTTGAGTGTTCTTTAGGATGTGCACATGGGATTTGATTAGTCAGATCAAACACTAGGTGCCCAAATTTGTCCATCAAAATCCAGGACCATCCATTGTTAAAGGTTGCTTAAAAACTGATTGTTTTGATCAGATCTGAAGTCAGGTTACACCCAAACATGATCCCTAGCCCAATGTGCACATCCTAGAATCAGTCTATTAACTCATATTAGTCTAGGGGGTGCTCAATCATGGAGATTCAATCAGAGCGGTCCATAGACCTCGATTGATTATTTTTAGGCAGTTGATTCATGTTGCTTTGATGTTCATATGCTTGTCTATTTTGATCCCAGATTGATCTGTGATTAATGACCACACGTGTGGCATATTTAGAATCACCCACCCTTGGTGAGTGATGGCGCCACATGTCTAGCCCATGATGGTCATGTGGGGCCTTCATTTCGATGAGCCTACCCATGTGATCATGGAAGCAACTTTTACAGTCAGATTTCCATCTGATCACCCAGTAACAGCTTGGCCGCGCTGGGCAGAATGATGGATTGATGGTCTGACCTTGGACATTGCGTGATCTGGTCACTAGATCGACCTATTCTTATCTCTCTGGCAAACCTTATATTATGAAACAATGGGGGCAAATATGACAATTTGCTAATTCAAACATTTGTGATTTGTGTTTACCAAACAATTTTTTTTGGTTCAAAAAGTGCTCATTTTCAAATATTAGGAATTTTTTCAAACAAAATTTCCAGTATTTATAGGTACTAAAATTCAGAAGTTAATATACCCTATTTTACCGAATGGCGACTACCTTTCAGGGGCAAATCGGCTAGGCTCAAAACAGATACGTATTAGGCCATATTGAACCTATATCAGGTGAATTTTTTTTTTAAACAAAAAATTATGAAAAGGTATCAGAAAAAAGAAATAGAAAGCACAAAAATCTATACTTATGTGTGTTTTGGACAATGGTGTATCGGACCGTTCCCTAGTAAAAATGTTGTCTTTTGGGCTAACCTGTTGGAAGTCGAGTATCCAGGGTCTCTGACCTCTAAATTTTTTATGATTCTTATAAATCTAAATGATATATCAACCATATGTTCGTTCACTTTTCTGTGGCATAGTGCACCTTATTTGTCAATCACGTGTGTCCATGTGTTGTAACGTCGATTGAGCATTGGCAAGCTGAAGACCGAAGATTCAACTGGACAAGAAGCATCAAGGAAGAAGAGCAGGTAAAAGAGATGCCTTGGGGACCCTAACCCTTAGAACCAAAACAACCATAAGCTCTAGATGACTTGGACCTCATTGGAAAACCCCTAGTCGTCTTCATTAGCTTTAGAACACTTAGAAAAAATGATAAGTTAGGCTAATAAGAGGTGCAAGCTGCTGTAAACAAACCTGCCCAAACAGCAGTTTTCGAGTGGACTTCGATCCCATCGAAGTTCATTTCGATGGGTCTTCAATGCCATCGAAGACCAGTTCGATCCCATCAAACATGTCCAACAATATTTCTGAACTCTCTGGACAGTTTTTCCATCCCATCGAACAACCCTTCGATCCCATCGAACAACCCTTCGATCCATCGAAGTTGGCTTTTCGATGTCATCGAAGAGTGTTCGATGCCATCGTACCGGATGTCTAGCAACTTTAAAAATGTTGTTGAACAGTTCTTTGATCCCATTGAACTGGGCTTCGACCCCATCGAAGATCCTTCGATGCCATCGAAGCGACCGCTTTCTGCTCGTTTTGTAGCCGTTGGAGCTTTATCTATAAAAGCAAGAGACTCGTTCTTTGGGCAAATGAGAGGGATTTTAGAGCATTAGAAGCCACCATCATAGCCAACACCATTAGGCTCCAATCATAACCCAATCAAGTCATCTTCATTGTGATTTATCACAAGAATGGAGCATTCAAAACTCATTTAGAAGATGAACTTGTCCCTCCTGATCTCTAGAGTTTAGAGCTTGATCTAAATAGTTAAATCTTTGTCTAAACTCTATTGAGAGATCCTTGGAGGTGAAATTCTCTAGGCAACCATTGTCCATTAGTTGTAGAGATTTCAAACCTACCTCCCATCACCTTAGTCATCTCAAGAAGAACATGTGCAAGGCGATTGATCATTGGAGCTGAGGTATTAGCAAAGCACCGGCAACAAGATCGAGGGAGCAAAGGGGAGCTGATTTAAGCACGGGAGAGCGGAGATCAAGCAACTCAAGCGGCACATCAACAAGGCTCAAATCCAACGAGTAAGCTTGTCAATTTGTAGAGTCCAGCCACTCTCTTCCCGTGCGGAATTGAGTGTAGAGTTTGAATTGTCAAACTCGATAGATTCGGTTATCGGGCCGAATCGAGTCTCCATGGGGAGACTCCGGCGGGGTTGTAGGGCCTAAATTGAGGTTCAGTTGTAGGACATTGGCTTACAAATTAAGCCTAAATCCGAATTCGGTTGTAGGACCTTGGCTCTTGAGTAGAGCCTAAATTGTCAAGTCTTCAAGGGGAGCCACCAACATGAGCGTGTACGTGGTCCACCGACATGAGCGTGTACGTGGTCCACCAACATGTGTAGGTTCTTGTGTAGGACCCGGTCCTTATGTAGGATTGTAAGGTTGGGAGGAACGTATTTAAAATTCCTAAGTTGTGAGGTGAACCTGATTTAAAACCCCCATAATGAAATTCGATGTTCTCATGGGTTGAGAATGGCATCCGGGAGTGGAGTAGACAAGTAGTCAAACCGCTATACATCGTTGTGATTGTGATTGTATTTGAGCACATTTTTATTCATGCATTGTTGTTTAATTTGATAAATTATATGAATGTTGAATGGAATGTATGTTAGGCACTAGATAAGCATATTCACAAACAATATGTATTTTCACTAGTTGTGTAGACTTAAACTTATATGATCGCATCTCATATAGTCTACATATGTTGCATAGATTAATTGCTTAATTAGTTAAATCATTTGTTAATTTGTATTTAGACTAAGAGCTTAATTGCTTATTCATTTTTCTAGTCTATGTGATTGGAACCACTTAGGCTTGGAAGCCGAAGTGTTCTTACTTACTTAGTATAAATTGTTAGATTAAGTTAAGTAGGCGAAAAGAATTTTAAAAAAGTCCTAATTACCCTCCCCCCCCCCCCCCCCCCCCCCCCACATTATTCTAGTAGCTCCGCCAAGCTCCTCTTCCTCTTGTCACTAGTGATCACGGGGAGACTCTGCCCCCCCCCCCCCAAATTCTATTAGTGATTTCAGTGACCCTAAGCCCTCTGCGAGTGTATCATCGTCGAGATAAATCTTCACATGCTCAGTCGTCCACCCTTTCGTTCACTTTGGATGTTGGCTCGGGTGATTCTCCTACCTCAAGTCTGGATCTTCCCATTGCCTTGTGCAAAGGGTCACGATCGTGTACTCAACATCCCATTAGCAATTTAGTTTCATATGATCATCTTTCACCATCCTTTCAGTTGTTTGCAGCTTCCATTTCATCACAGGCTATTCCTCAGTTTCTCTCACATGCTCTTCAAAGTCCTGACTGGACGAAGATGATGATGGAAGAAATGTCTGCTCTTGAGAAGAATCATACATGGGAGCTAGTTCCTCTTCCTCCAGGACACAAACCCGGTAGATGTCGATGGGTGTACATAATCAAGTTCCTTCCAGATGGCTCCATTGATTGTTACAAAGCCCGGCTTGTTACTAGGGATACACGCGGACTCGAGGCATGGATTACTTCGACACATTCTCACAGGTGGCTAAGCTTAACTCTATTCATGTGGTGATCTCCTGGTCGTCAATTTATCCTAGCCCTTGCTCCAACTTGATGTCAAGAATGCATTTCTTCATGGGGATCTTGCAAAGGAGGTCAACATGCATCAACCTCATGACTTTGTCGCTTCCCGCCATCCTAATCTAGTATGTCGATTGAAGAAGGCCCTTTATGTACTCAAACAGTCACGTGCTTGGTTCAACAAATTTAGTCGGGCTCTTATGAAGTTTGGCTTTGTTCGTAGCCATGCCAACCATTCCCTCTTTATATGTCAACGATCGACGGGCATCATGATTCTCATTGTGTATGTCAATAATATTGTATTGTCAGGCAGTGATACGATTGGAATGGGAGACGTCAAAGAATTTTTTAAGAAAAAGTTTGAGATTAAGGACCTTGGTCCTCTTCACTACTTCCTAGGCATTGAGGTTGCTCGCTCCAAAACCGAGGTGGTCTTGTCTCAACAAAAATATGCTCTTGACTGTCTCAACGAAAATATGCTCTTGACCTTTTCACTGAGACTGGCATGTTAGGATGCAAACCTGCTACCACCCTGACGGATACTTCGGAGAAACTTTAGCCAAATGATGGTACACTACTCTCTGATCCTGGAATATAACGTTGCCTTGTAGGTCGGCTCATCTACTTGACTATTACTCACCTAGATCTTTCCTTTGCAGTGGGCGTTGTTAGCTAATTCATGCAAACTCCCTGTTCCTCACATCTCACAGTTGTCTACCGCATACTCCGGAATCTTAAATCAACCCCGGGCCTTGGCCTCCACTTTCAGTCTCATAGCCATCTTCATCTTTCGGGCTATTCCGATGTCAATTGTGCAGGTAGTGTCTATGATCGTTGATCCACGTCCGGGTTTTGTACCTTCCTAGGTGGCGATCTTGTCACATGGAAAAGCAATAAGCAATCGGTTGTTGCTCGATCCTCGGAAGCAGAATATCGTGTTATGGCTCATGCAACATGTTAGCTCATGTGGCTTCGCACCCTTCTTGACGAACTTGGCTATGCTCCTTTAGGTCCTATTCCTCTGCATTACGACAATCAGGCAGCCATATATATTGCTCGTAACCATGTTTTTCATGAGCACACCAAGCATATTGAAGTTGACTATCACTTTATAGGGAGAAAGTTGCCTCTAAGGAAATCATCACTCCTTTTGTTCGCTCCGAGGATCAACTTGTTGATGTCCTTACAAAGTCTTTTAAGTCGAGATGCTCTTCATTGTGTTCGTGACAAGTCGGGCATGATTAACATCTATACTCCAACTTGAGGGGGAGTCTAGAGAGTAGTATTGGACATTAGTGTATGTTGGTGTGTTGGCTCTTTTAGCTCTTTTATTGTAAGTGCATGTGCACCCTTTCTTCTTCTCCTGTAGTGTACTATATGTTTTATTCTAATAAAGTTGTGTGAGAGGTGTAAAAGAGCTACCATAGCTCTAACACAACATTCACCCAAAATCTCTCACTTCTCTCCTCTCTTCTCCACACCCAAATCATCTTTTACTTCTTGAGGTTAGGTGGAGAAGAGGTGTAACGACTAACAAGCCTACCATATGTATCTTATCTAAATGTGTTTATTGTTGGGCGGATGGGTGAGCGCCTTAAGTGCTCAGATACCCCATTGCTGAGGTTGGGTAGTGCAGGTGACGTTAGGCCACTTGAGAAGGGATGTCCCCATTGTTTCACTCAGATTAACAATACTGGTATATGGAGGAGATGGCATTCATGCACGTTGTACTCATACTCATATCGCATTCATGGCCCCACCGTACCGATGATTAGTATCATGACTCTATATTACATTCTCTTCCATCCTGATTGTTATATTTACTACACTTTCGCTGTTATCCCTGATTTGAGATGTATCCACTGAGCTGTTAAAGCTCACCCCAGGTAGTTTAACTTTTCAGGGAACCCTAGCCAGTCGAGGTAGCTAAGTAAGAAGAAGATTACATTCCCGATTTTATTGGCATTTCTTTTTAGAGGCAACGAATTTTATTAGAAACTCACAAAGGAGAGAAAAAAGAATTACAACCCATACAAGAGCAACAAAGAAAAAGCCAACAGACAAACAGACCCCCCAGCCCTAGGCATACAAAATCCATTAAGCCACAAGCCCTTTAACTTTGACGATGGCGTGCGCTTCGTTTTCCATAATATTTCTGAAGCATCTATCATTTCTCATCTTCCAAATCACCCAAAAGATGACCATAATAAGAAGTCTCCACTCTGTTTTTCCAAAAATACCTTTTCCTCCCCCTTGCCAAGCCCAAAGCAGATCCTCCACAGACTTCGGCATCACCCAGGCTATACCCATCGAGACAAGGAAGAACGACCAAAGTTTAGTCGCAAACTAGCAATGGATAAATAAATGATCAATTGATTCGTCGTCCGCCATACACATAAGGCAAATATTTGGAAGGATAATCGCTCTACATTGAAGGTTATCTATCGTAAGGATACGCTTCCTTCCAACTAGCCAAACGAACGTAGCAACCCGAGGAGGAGCCCCATAGAACCAATGATGAAAAGGATGCGGGGGGCCCAAAGCAAGAGGAGGCGAAGAGATAAGGCTAAATAAATATCTGATTGAGAACATGCCAGAGGAATGCTTCAACCATATAATCATGTCTTCCTCTATATTCGACGGAATTTGAGAGTGTATGAGCGCAAGAAGACTGGTAAGCTCAGAGATTTCAGCCTCGAGTAAATTCCTTCTACACGGCGGACACCACACCACCTTCCCCTTTGTCACTGAGTAGCAATCAGCTACCAGAATCTGACGATCAGGCGCAAAGCGAGCAAGCCTAGGGAACAAGAGTTGGAGAGCGGTATTCCCACATCAAACATCGACCCAAAAATGGATACGCAACACGTTCCCACGCTGAAAAGCAAGACTTGGGAGTAGAAAATGCTGCGTATCTACAATAGCTTTCTACATGTAGGATGCTCTGTAGTAGGGCTGAAAGTCGGGCGGGTTCAACCCGACCGACCCGTGACCGACCCGACATTGGGTTGGGGTTGGGCAGGAAATATCAAACCCGATCTCGAGCATGGGCTATGAAAACTCCAACCCGATGAAGTTTGGGTCGGGCTTGGGTTGAGGTCTCGGGTTGCCCGACCCAACCCGAACCCGATCCATATACAAGTTACTTATAATTTTGTTATACTTTAATTGAGTAAACTTATAATGTTTGAAATTTGATATATTTGAATTCAAAATACTTGAATGTTAAAAGAATAATTATCATGTATTTTAGCTTATTTGTTTAGAAAAAATGAAGTTCTTTATAATAAATAACTATATATATAATTAATAAAGTCATAGGTACAAAAAAATAAGATGTGTATTGAAACATAATAAACTAATATAATAATGAAAATATAACCCGACTAACCCGATCAACCCGACCGAGCCCGCTTGGGTTAGGCTTGGGTTGAGAGTTCCCAACCCGAGGTTGGGTTGGGTTGGGTTAGGGTTGAGGCATAAGAACCTTGGGTTGGGTTAGGGTTGAGCACCAACCCGACCCGACCCAACCCAACCCGCCCGACTTTCAGCCCTACTCTATAGATGGAAGACCTCCTAACGAACCATCCCCCATCCTGCGTACCATATTTGGCTGCAACAAGCTTTCTTCCCAAGTTGTTCTCTTCACAGGAAAACCTCCAAATCCACTTGCCAAGCAGAGTTGTGTTCATCAGGGCAATAGATTTAATTCCTGCTCCACCTTCTTTAACAGGTTTGCACACCTCTTCCCATCTTAGAAGATTAAACTTCCCGCTATCGGACGCCCCTTTCCACAAGAAGTCTCTTCTTAATTTCTCTAATCTATTGATCACTCGTTGAGGGCATTTGAACAGAGAGAGTAAATAGATAGGCATATTAGAGAAAGCAGACTTAATGAGCGTGAGACGAGCTCCCATTGACATATGAGTACGTTTCCAAGAAGACAACTTTTTTTCAATCCTTTCAATCACCTTATCCCAAAGCTTAATCGTCGATTTTCCGATGCACAGGGGCAACCCAAGATACGTAGAAGGAAAAGTACTTGTTTTACAACTGAAAATACTTGCAAGGTCATGAAGATTCGCCTCTTCCAAGTGAATTCCTAACATTTTCGATTTGCTAGCATTGATTTTAAGACCTGAAACCACCTCAAAGCAAACTGCAATCTTTCTAAGGTTATCAACCGACTCTACCTTCGAATCACAAAAAAGAATAGCGTCATCCGCATATTGAAGGTGCGTAATAGAAGTTTCTTGATTTGAAATGATGAAACCCCTAAACAGCCCATTCTCTTCTCCCTTTTTAAGCATCAAACTAAGGTGCCGTTTGGTAAAACTTAATTGCGGAACTTATCACTGAAAATGACCATTTTCAGTGATTTTGAAAATTCAGAACGTTTGGTAAAGGTAAGAAATTAGTTTGATGCGTTCCGCACTTAATGTTAAAAATCACTTAAAATTAATGATTTTTTTCAGTCACACACCCTTGACTTATTACTTACAGCTGAATGCGGTAAGTGATTTGCTTTTAAATTTTTTAACAACAGTTGACGAAAATATCCCTATAAACATTTTTAAATGACATTATCACCCTTGCGGTCTTTGAGAACTATTGCATCTTTAGTGTGAAAGTTTTTTAGGCCTCACCATGATGTATGTGTTACATCCACATCGTCCATCAATTTTTCAAGATCATTTTATGGCATGAGCCAAAAAACGAGGCATATCCAAAGCTTAAATGGACCACACCAGAAAGCAACGGGGACAATGATGCCCACTGTTGAAACCTTACAAGGGTTCACTATGATATTTTCTTTTCCATCCAACCTATTCATAAGATCACACGAACCTGGATGAAGGGAAAAGACAAATATCATATTGATCCAAAATTTATGTGGGTCCAAGTAGCTTTCAATGGTAGGCATTTGATCTTTTACTATTTTTTGTGGCGCGGTCCACTTAAGATTTTTATCTACCTCATTTTTTGGTTCATGCCCTAAAATGATCTAAAAAAATGGATGGACAGTGTGGATATAACACACACATACTGATGGGTCCCATAGAACTTTGCTATGCCAAAACGGTACCAACATAGGTGCCGTTTTGTAGCACGAGTCCGATAAAGGAGAACGGATTGGCTGTTACCAATGGAAGAGCTTAGTGGGTGTTACCCTAACCATGTGGGGCCCATCTTGATATATTTTTTATATATCTACACCGTCCATCTGTTTTTCCATCTCATTTTAGTACATGATCCCAAACTCTAAGAAGATCCAAATGTCAGGTGGACCAGACCACTAGAAACAGTGATGAATGACCATTAAAAACTTTTTGTGGGCCACTAAAGTTTTGGATCAAGCATATATTTATAACTTCCCTTCAACCAGATTTTCTTGACATTATCAACAGGTTGGGAATAAACCTTACTAAAATCTTATGATGGGCTCTTTGGAATTTTTAATGGTCGGGCAGTCAATCACCAGTGTTTCCAGTAGTATGGTTCACCTGAGATTAGATCTGCATAATTTTTAGAACCCTGTCCTAAAATGGGCTGGCGAAGCGGATGGACCGCATGGATATACAAAATATCATCAATGTGGGCCAAACGGTAGGGGTAACACCCACTAAGTTGTTCCCGGGTAAAACTGGTTAACACCTAATTTGGGCCCTAAAAGGTAGGGGGCAGTTACCCGTGTAACACGTCAGTGGATGTTGCCGTGACAGTGGCCCATCTCCATATATATTCTGTATATCCAAGCCATCCATCATTTTTTCTAGATAATTATAGGGCATGGTAAATAAATGAATGATATCTAAATCTCAGGTGTACACGCCATAGGAAACAGTAGGGGCAAGCCTCTCAAGTCATCCAAATCTCATTCTTTCGTCACTTCTTTAGATAAATTACCAAACAGATTTTTCAGTACTTTTAAGTACTAAAATTCAGCACTTTTAACTTTCAGCACTAAAATTAATTTTCAGACCTTATTTTTCAGTTTACCAAATGGCACCTAAGCGCCTCGCCCACCACCACAAATAGATAAGCGAACACGGGGTCCCCTTGCCTTAATCCTCTAGAAGATTTAAAGAAGCCTTTAGAAGAGCCATTTACCATTATCGAGAAAAAAGCCGAGTTAATACAGGCGTTGATCCACTTTCTCCATTTCAAGCCACATCCCATCCTAAGTAACATATAATCGAGGAAGACCCACTCAACGTGATCATAAGCCTTCTCAATATCCAACTTGCATACAATGCCGCTTTCCTTACTCTTATAGTTGGAGTCCATACATCATTAGCGACTAGAGCTCCGTCGAGAATTTGCCTTCCTTTCACAAAGGCTCCTTGATTCTCAGAAATAGAACTAGGGAGAATCTCCTTGAATCTAGAAGCCATAATTTTAGCCAAAATCTTGTACAAGCCACCTAGAAGACTTATCGGCTGGAAGACTTTAATCTGCTCCGCTCCTTCCTTTTTAGGGATGGGCACAATGAACGTGGCGCCAACATCAGCCGAAAGCTTTCCCCGCTTGAAAAGCTCCTCTAAAAAAGCCATGACATCCTTTTTAACTAGATGCCAGAATCTCTGATAGAATAGGATAGGGAAGCCGTTAGGACCTGGAGCTTTATTGCCTATCATACTTTTAATCACCAATAAAACCTCATCTTCCGAGAAGGGCTTTTCAAGAGAATCAGCATCCTCCTTGGAAATTTGATTGAATTCCAACAGATCCAGCTTAGGCCTATTCCAATGCACCGCAGAGAGGAGCTCTCTGTAATAGTCCACAAGAGCCGAACATATTTGATTCTTATCTGTAGTCATCTTGCCATTCACAGTCAGAGAGGAAATTTTATTTGCTCTCGCCCGCGCGCTAACCATACTGTGGAAGAATCTAGTGTTCTTGTCGCCTTCCTTGAGCCACAGGGCCCTTGATCTTTGCCTCTATTTAATTTCTTCTTCCTTAGCTTTCTTTGCATATTTGAGAGCAAGATTCGTCCTTTTGGACTTGTCCTCTTCCACTATGACACCATCCTCCAACAAGTCTAGAGCACGAATCTCTTCCTCCCAAATATCAAACAATTTCTCCCTCTTTGAGGGTGTCATTTTTCCAAATTTTGAGCTTTTCTTTAAGGAGCTTTAGTTTTCTGGACAGTCTATAGCCAGCATATCCTTCCACGGCAAAGGAATTCCACCATTCAACAATCATCTGATCAAAGCCCTCCACTTGAAGCCATGACATCTCAAATATGAACGGCCTAGGCCCCCAGTTGACCTCCGAAACTTCTAGGATAATCGGCCTATGATCTGGAACTACTCTCGGAAGACCACGTTGAACTGCCATAGGAAATTTCTCCAAATCGACAGAAACCAAAAATCTATCCAAACGCCGAGACATACAAGGATTGGTCTGTCCATTAGACCATGTGAAACAAGCCCCTCCCATCGGAAGATCGACCATATCATGGCGCTTAACCCACACTGAAAATCTGGACATGCTCTTGGAAAATTTCCCTCCCACTGATTTTTCGTGACTGAAACGGACAACGTTAAAATCCCCTCCCACGCACCAGGGACTGTTCCATTTTTGTCTAACTGAGTTTAATTCATCACGAAAAGCTTCCCTCAAGCTATAAACACAAGGGCCATAGACCGCCGAGAACACCCACTGAAATCCAGAGCTTATATCACAAAGCAGAATTGAAACAGACCAGCTTCCCACGTACTCATCAATCGTTTTCCATTTATCTCCCTTCTAACCCACTAAGATACCCCCAGCAGATCCCAGAGCTTTAGCAACGACCCAATCCTTATTTTTCACTTTCCACACCGAATCAAAGAGCCCACGATCGACATCTTGCGGCTTAGTTTCCTGCATAGCAAGAATATCCGGCTTAGCTTTTCTAATAATCTTCTCCACCCGCACCCTCTTCTCCTTGCTCCCCAAACCCCTAAAGTTCCAAGAAAGAACAATCATTGGACAACAGCTTTCCCTGATCTAGCCCTCTTGCCCCCGCTTGGTCTGGTAACTGCCTCGTAATTGATGGAGCATTCGAGCCTCATCAACTCCCTACATCTCTTTGGAGATTTTCTGGGACCGAAGTTCTGAAGATTCTGCTGGCTTTGAATAGCCTTGACTTTGAGAAAGCGGAAGACATCATGGACGTCGTCATCACAAACTTCATACGACATACCTACCATTCCTCCCACACGCTCTAAGGCATCTTTTGCCCATCGGAATTGTTCTGGCGAAATGGTGGGGTCCCTCTGGATCAACTCAGCTTCATCAACCGTCAGTTCATATTCCGAAAGATGAGGAGCAGCCTGGCATAACTCCAACTTCTCCACGCACAGAGGGGTCACTACCAGGGCTTCCTTGATGCAATCTCCCTTTTCCTCTCCCGTCTGCAGAAATGAATCTTCACCATCCAAGGTTACTACGTCAGACCTCTCAGAGGATTCACCATCATCTTCTCCATCCTCTAGATCGCTTCCCTGCTAAAGTACCACTTCCACTACCTAAAGATCTTCGTCGTCCAGATGTTGCTAAGAAGGAAGAAGGCTCTCGATCTCATCTTCCCCCAAGTTGATGGAGGAGCCCTCTATCAGAATCGGATTTGACGATCTGAAAAGATGGAGCGAGTCTTTATCTTTTAATCCCTCGCACGTAGCTTCAAACGGGGGAACATAAGATAAAACATTCGCACGTGTAAGTGAGACGCCATTCGTGCCAGCTCCGGGGACTTCACTGACCACACGTGGGGATCTCGAGCCTTACTTCACACGCAAAAGAACCATATTTTCAACTCTTATAAGACGCGTGTCACTCTCTAGTCTCCCCTATGTCGAATCCACGTCTCGATCCCATCGGTGTGTTTCGAACGCTCCGCTTCTCTCATCTCTTGCAACGTGTCCGCATCCTGTGGCAAGGAAGTTGGTTTGGGTTCCAATACTCCGATGCTGCAGAGGTTCGGATAGCATTGGCTTTTAGGAATATAATAATGTATTCAAAACATATGTATGTTTTAGATTTTGATATATCATATTTTGAATATGGGTATATCTTGGTTAGATGTTGTTATATCATTGTTAAGGGGTATCCTACTAAACCATCTATTCAAAAAAAAAAAAAATTCCCCCAATCGCACCTCAAGAGCAGAGCCAGGGGGCGTGACATCTTTTCTCTCTCAAATTCTCTCCTCCCCTAGCACTATCAGAGGTGCAACACACTCAACAAACAAAGTATGCAATAGTGACTTGTTTTCTCATTTTATAATACTAATAGTGATACGAATACAAAAGATAACTAATTTAAATATTTCTTACTATTCTTGACTATTTTTTTATCATTGCTATTAACTACGGAATTAAGTTGGCTCAAGTCTTCAAGTTGACCCAACCCGCATGAACATCGAGTTGAGTCCAGTTCTTGGCTTTCAAAACTATGATCAATACTACCTGTATTGACTGACACAACCACCAATTTTGGGAAACCATTCACCCCCATTTCGAGTATAAGCATCAGTTGATGCGGATGCAGTAGAACCATTATGGTCGATACCATACGGATATTTGGAAATATGCTTATGAATGAATCATAAGTTCATTAATGGAAGAGTAGGTTGCAGGTAGAAGCAATAGAACTTACTAATACACTTAGATCCAACAACAAATATTGAGCATGGTAACTAATAATGATCACAAAGCTGAATTGACTAAATCAAGACAAGAATAGCATAGTTGTTTGTTGACTTTTTGATAGATAGCTATTAACTAATATACAACCTCGAACATACATACACACACCCACTTAACATATACAAAAAGGGGATACAATTGAAATATTGCATCTTGTGCATAAAAAAGCTTAATGGAAAAATGTAACTTGATCCAGACGCATACACCCACACGTATGTAGAGTATCCTCGATACATCAGTTTGTACAAATGGGGCCATGGTTTTGTCATCCAGTGGATTGATCTGATGGGTCCCATTGTGAATGTGGCCACTTTAAAAATCTCCTTGAAAGTATATTCCTAACCAACATATGTAGAGTGTCCTCGAGTCAGTCAGTTCATACAAATGGGCCCATGGTCTTGTTATCCAGTGCATTGATCTGATGGGCCCGATTGTGGATGACAGACACTTCAAAAATCTCTGCGAAAGTATAATCCTGACCCTTCAATTAGTGGCCTGCAAATAGAAGTTTAAGGAAAGAAATGCAACATCGGTCCACATTCATCCAAATATTTGATGGCTAGCATCTTGCAGTCTGGATACTTTTGGGATACATACGATCCCTGTGGGATCAACGATTTGGATCACGGATCCGTTTGTACAAACTGATGACCAGATGATACACTAGATATCCTTGGATTGAGGATCATATGCTCTCCCTTCTAAAAGCACGACAGACAGGATCCATTCCTGATCTTTGATGCAAAAAACCATGATGCATCCACATGTTTGCATTATACATTGCGCATGCAACTGTTGCAGAAAGATTTGGTGCTATTTACACTAACATCACAAATAGCTGAGTGACAAGCTGAATGCAACACTGAGTGAAGATTACATACCGCACTTCTGGCAGTGAAAGAAGTTCTCTCGGCCGCCAACTCTGGTTATTTTTTAATAATTCAGATTAGTTTATGACTTTAACTCAGCTATGGACAGCTGCAAGATAAAGATAAATTGTACAAGCTTCGGCCAAGGATATGTAAAATGGGGCCCACATTCAGTGATCTATGCTATTGATCTGGCGAGCCAATTATGCATACGGACGAGGCCTGAAAAAACTCCCAATGAGAAAATCCCACCCCATCCATCAATGGGTAGCACACATGATTAAAAATCATAATAACCATCCGCATTCAATGGAACAAAGGCCAAGATCTTCCAATCTGGGAGATCTCAGGTCATGCTTCATCCATATTGGGTCCATCAGGTCAAAAGTCCAGATCCACAAACCAACGACAGGCCCTGCTTGTTCAGACTCAAGGTCTGAGGATACCATACATATCCCTGGGCCAAAGATCACATAATTCCCCTCTTGTGCAAAACATAGGACAATGGAAAACCGGTCATGCAGGGCTAACCGGCAAATACCGCACTCATTGCAATGGAACTGTCCTTTGTCAGTCTGCAACAAGATCAAATGGCCACAATCAGCATTAAATCCAAGGAAAACTAGGCATCACTGCCCTGCATTTTGCATCGAATTCTCTTGCCTTACACTTAAATCCCAGTATTTCAAACAATATAAAGAAGAAGAAAAAACAAATAGGATAGAAACATTGACAATCTGTCTTACATCATCATCATAGAATTTGCAAACTTCGCAGAAATACTCTCCCATATTCACACCACAGTTCGAACAGACACGTGCAACCTCCAGATACAAAAGAAACAAAAAAAAAAAGGAAATTTGTATTGGGATGCTTGGTCCATGATGTCAAAGAACAACAGAGAAAAACAGAACAAAATGAAGAACCCATGACCCAAATCAACCAACTGGCCCACCTGCTGCTCGGTGTCGCAAACCACACAAATGACCTGAAAAATCAATTCAATTCCAAACATCCATCAACCCAACTTCAAAGTATCAGCAATTCACTAGAGAACACGATTCGCAGCACAAGTGCCACATGACACATGTAAAATATTTGGGCCTTTCATCAGCTACCTTCTGCCTAATAATCAGCCGGGTCACGCATGAAGAACTATTACCAGCTGTCTGTACACAATGTATACATGTGACCCACCTGATATGTGGGACAGCTTGACACTCGATCGGGCATTTTTATAGTGGAACCCGCCGGACGAGTAGCCCGGCTTTTGCTGTATATACACAATGTACACATGTGGACAGAACCAATTGGGAAAAGAAAAATGCTGCCTAATCGAACTGAACTCACTTGGCGAACATCGTGCCGGCAGAGCTCGTGCCGATCCCGGGGATTGCTTAGCGTGTTCTAGAGTCCATCAAATAGAAAACCCATCAAAACCCAGATATTAAAAGTCTCAAAAATTCAAATTTAAAATAAAACTGTGCAGGTCTTCTTTCACATACCAATTCTTCATTGTGACAGTGGCGACAGGGGAAGATTTCATTGCAACAGGGAGCTCGAATCTTGCACCTTCTCCTATAATGCTTGCATCTGAAAAAAGAAGAAGAAAAACCCAAAAATCCATCTCTCTCTCTTTCTCTCCAAAGATAAAGAAAAGGGCATCATTTGAACATGTTAATGAGTTTTAAGAAATACCCATATCCCATCTTGCCAAAATCCAGCCGTTCATTGGGAGAAGAAGATGATGATGAGCCTTCCATTGATTGAAAGCGATTGGAGCAAGCTGACAGAGAGAAGCCTGATTCTTTGAGAGAGAGAGAGAGAGAGGGAGAGAGAGCAACCTATGTATGGGTGGGATGGATGAGAGAGAGAGAGAGAGGGTGGGAGGGATTTGGGTGGTTATCTGCGAGTAGGAAAAGGAGAGTTAGCAGCCGGCGGGCGTGTGGGCGAACCGCGAAGATGTTTTGCTCGAATACATCCCGACGGACCGCAAATACGATTCATCGGGACTGTAGCCGCTGGCTGGAAGCGGATTGCGTACTGAGTAACTCCGCGCCCTAGCGTGCGGAGTAAAATCTGTGGGGTCACAGTGATTTATGTATTTTATCCACTCCATCCATCCATCTTAACAGAAAATTTTAGGTATGGTGCCAAAAAATAAAGCATATCAAAATCTAAAGTAGACCACACCACAAGAAATGTGTGAATTGAATGTCTACCATTGAAAAATTCTCGGAGGACACAGAAGTTTTGGATCAAGCTGATATTTGTGTTTTCCCTTCATCCATATCCATGTGATCTTATGAACAGGTTGGATGACAAATAAACATCACCGTAGGGCCTGGGAAGGTTTCAACGGTGGAAATCATTATTCCCACTGTTTCCCGTGACATGGTCCACTTGAGATTTGGATATGCTTAAATTTTGGGTTCAACCACTAAAATGTGCTGGAAAAACATATAGACGGAATAGATAAAGCACATACATTCTAGGTGGGCCCAACTGAGTTTACTCCACATGATAAGAGCATGCGGAGTTACTCCGCATGCAATCCGAGTCACCGCTGGCTGGACGCAGAATCGGATTGCCTGCGGAGTTACTCCGCATGCTCTTATCGTGCGGAGTAAACTCAGTTGAGCCCAACTATAATGTATGTGCTTTATCTATTCCGTCCATATGTTTTTCCAGCTCACTTTAGTGGTTGAGCCCAACATTTAAGCATATCCAAATCTCAAGTGGACCATGCCACAAGAAACAGTGGGAATAATGATTTCCACCTTTGAAACCTTCTCAGGCCCTACAGTGATGTTTATTTGTCATCCAACCTGTTCATAAGATCACATGGATATGGATGAAGGGAAAACACAACTATCAGCTTGATCCAAAACTTCCGTGTCCCCCAAGAATTTTTCAATGGTAGACATTCAGTTCACACATTTCTTGTGGTGTGGTCCACTTTAGATTTTGATATGCTTCATTTTTTGACACCATACCTAAAATTTTCAGTTAAGATGGATGGATGGAGTGGATAAAATACCTAAAGCACTGTGGGCTCCACAGAGTTTACTCTGCACGCTAGCCTGCGGAGTTACTCAACGCAATCCGCTTCTAGCACAGATTAAGCAGTGACCCTGCAACCACCGACCTCCCTTGTATCCATGGCCTACAATGATGTATGTTTTTATCCACGTTGTCCATCCGTTTTTCCACCTCATTTTACTTGGACCTAGATTAAAGGGTGTGCTGATGTGTTGGGACGCGGATTAGGTTCTACCCAAGCACGTGCAAAGCTCCCATGCATATTGGTGGAGAGCAGACGTGGCACGTCCTCTTCTGACAATGTACTCTCCACCGCTGCAGACATGCCACGTATCCAGCACATAGAGCATGTCCGGGCTTTGCATAGTCTCGGGTAGTACCTAATTTGCACCGGATGCACCGGATGTGTTGGGTGCTGTAGGCCAATGTAATGCTGCATTTTATATCCAAGGCATTTAGCCATTTTTTTGGCTCATTTTAAGGCATAAACTCAAGAATGAAGTAGATCAAAGGCTCTAATGGACCACACCACAAGAAGAAAATGACACCCGTCGTTGAAACCTTTTTAAGGCCCAACATAATTTATTTGTCATCCAACCTATTGATTAGGTCCCTTAAACTAGGGTAAAGAAATCACAAATATCAACCTCATTCAAAACTTTTGTTGCCCTTAGAAGCTCTAAATTGTGGACATTTAATCCCAACCATTTCCTGTGCAGTGGTGCACTTAAGCTTTGGATATGTTTTTCGTTTGAATTCATGTCTTAAAATGAGCCAGAGTAATGGAGGACACCATTAATATAAAACAAGTATATCACATTGGGCCCTACAACACAAACACAGGGAAGCACTACAGTTGGGTAGTGTTGACAATATCACCTGAGTACTTCCATTTTATGGTGCGTTTGGCAAATTGGATAAAAAAAGGTCTGAAATTAAACAAAGTACTGAATTTATTATGTCATGAAATTTATGTACTTATAAGTATTAGAATGCATGTTTGGTAAATTATTTCTAATGACTGAAATTTAGTATTGAATTCAAAAATTTATATTTGATAAAAATGTCTTAAATTTGACAATTTTATCAAATTGCCCATGTCCTTACATGATTTGGAAAACAGATGGAACGAGAGAATTTCTCTCATCATAGTCGGCCACACCTAACTTCTCATGGTAGGAAGTAGGGCTGTAAATGGTCAGGTTTAGGGTGAGTTTAGCCAAAACTAGACCCACGCATTTACTAAACGGGTATAGGTACAAATTTTAGACCCTAGACCCTTTTACTAAATGGGCGGGTCCAAATTAGGGTCTAAGTCTAACCCATCAGACCCATTTATAAATGGGTCCGGGTCTGGTAGAGGGAGATCCACCCAGACCCATTTATAAATGGGTCAAGTCTAATGGGTTCGGGTCTGTATCAAGTATGCAAGCATTTTACTAGGCTTAAAACTAGGTCTGGACAGGTCTGGGCTGGACGGGTCCCTTGAAACATAGACCAAACCCGCTCACTTACTAAATGGGTTCGGGTCGAGTCTAGCCGGGCCTAATATAAAGGAAACCAGACCCAGACTCGTTTAACAACTGGGTATGTTCTTGGACCCAGACTCGTACCATTTAACAAATGGGTCAGGTCTAGGGTGGGTCCGAGTACCCCATCGGGTCAGCTTACCCATTTACAGCCTTGGTAGGAAGTTACTACTAAAGGCTTTCACTAGCCTGCGTCAAATCAAGAGTTAATGGTAACACATTCATGGTGTTACCCATCTTGATATATGTGTTGTACATCTACACAGTCCATCAGCTTTCAATGCTCATTTTATGACATGGTACCGAAAATGAAGTATATCCAAATCTCAGGTGGACCAAATAGCAATGCCTACCAGGAAAAACTTTTTGTGAGCCACCAAAGAATTGGATCAAGCTGGTATTCGGTTTTTCCCTAGTATAGCCAGATGCACTGAAATAGTTTTCTAGCCTGCAATTTATTTACGGTCCAACCTGGAATCATTCAAAAATTACCACTCGCAAGGGTGATAAAGGATACCACACCAGGTGAACTCTAAACCTAGATGAATTAAAAAACCTGATACCGGATTTTACTCTACATTTTTGACTACCTGTCGTATCTATATGTTGTGTATATAGTTCCACCCGGAATCATTCAAAAATTACCACTCACAAATTGTTGGTGATAAAGGATACCATACCAGGTGCAGTCTAAACCTAGATGAAGTAAAAACCCTGGTATAGGTTCTTACTAGGTCTCTTCGACTATAACCTGTCAAACCTATATTTAATTCCACCCGGCATGTCGATACCATCGTGGATGGTTGCACAATGGACCACTTGTGCTGGTGTGTCCACCTAACACACCACACGAATGCAGGGTTTTTTCATATACAATATAGAGATGATAGACAGGTACACTGTTATAGTAAAATAGCCACAAGCCCAAAAATTAAGCCAGTCTAAAACTCATTAGGACTGCACTATAGAAAGCAGTGGGGATAATGATTCCTACCATTGAACACAATGTTTATTTGTCATCCAACCTGTCCAAAAGGTTAAAAGACCTGGATGAAGGTAAAAAAACAAATATCAGGTTGATCCAAAACTTTTGCAGCCTCCTAGAAGTTTTCAATGGTAGACTATTCAATCCTCACTTGCCTTCTATGGTGTTGGTCCACTTGAGCATCGTATCTGCCTCATGTTTGGGCCCATGGCATAAAATGGTCTCATCAAATGGATGGACGGTGTAGATATGACACATACATGATGACACGTTGTTACCTTACTGTGGGCCAACATTGATGATTCGTTGTACATCCTGTGCCGTCCATCCGTTTCCCTGTCCTATTTTAGGACTGGGTTTCAAAACTTATGCATCTCCAAATCTCAGGTGGACCACACCACAGGAAACAATGGTGATTGAGCACCTCACCATTAAAAATTCCAAAGGACCCATCGTCAGGTTTTTGTAATATTTATTTTCAATCTAACATGTTGATTATGTCAAGAAGATCAGGATGAAGTCAAAATATAAAGATCAGCTTTATCCAAAACTTTTGTGGTCCATAAAAAGAATTTAATGGTCATTCATCATTATTTCTAGTGCTCAGGTCCACCCGAGATTTGTATCTTCTTAAGGTTTGGGATCACGTCCTAAAATGAGATGGAAAAACATGATGGCATGGCGTGGATATAAAAAAACAATACATCAAGGTGGGCCCATGCGGTTTGGGTAACACCCACTGGGTTGTTACTAGGCCTGACAAAATTCCACACGACCCGTTAACCCACACGAAATCCGCACAAAAAAAACCAGTGTTAGGGTCCGGCCTTATTATGTTGGGTCACTAACGGGTTGACCCATTAAGAACCGTTAACATAACGGGTCGCGTAAGTGTTTCACTCATGAACCTGTTTACCCATTAACATAATGGTCTAAATCACCAAACCATGGCCCACCTATGAACCTTGGCACTCCATCATATGCAATATTGCCATGTACAGGTGATTCCTCCTCGTCTCACGAGTGAATCCTATTGTTTCTAGTGATAGAATGGGCCCACTAGGTGGACCACAAATGTATGTTGGGATAGACTGTCAGTTGTCCTCATCAACGGTGTGACCATTTGATGAGTAGACTGGCCTAACGGGTTAAACAGGTCGGCTTACAAGTAACCCGTTAAATTAACGAATGGGTTTGGGATTCTAGATTTTGACCCGTTAGTTAACGGGCCAGGTTTGGGTTTGCAAATTTTTGACACGACATGAACACAAACACAACACGACACGAACACGAACACGATTCAACACGACTTGTTGCCAGGCCTAGTTGTTACCGAATAACAGCTAATCTGCTCCCTCATTGCCTGTAATAGAACATGGCACCAGAGGCAGTACCGTGTTGATGTGGTAAAGTTTTGTGTGCTCCATCATGGTGTATGTGTTAGATCCACACCGTCCATCCATTTTTTTGGATTGTTATAGATCATGATCTAAAAAGAGGCAGATCCAAAGCTCAATTAGACCACATCACAAAAAATAACGAGGATTGAATGTCTACAATAGAAAACTTCTTAGGGCATAGTAGTTTTGGGTCAAGATGATATTTGTTTTTTCTCTTCATCTAGGTTTGTGTGACCTTATGAACATATTAGATGGAAAATAAGCATGATGGTGGGCCCTAGGAAGGTTTCAACAGTGGGTGTAATTGCCCCACAGCTTTCTGTGGTGTGGTTCACTTGAATTTTTTATCTACCTCATTTTTTGAGTCATGTCCTGAGATGATCTGAAAAATTGATGGACAATGTGGATATAACAAATAGTAGGGCCCATAGGACTTTGCCACGTCAAAATGGAGTCATAAATTTTTTTAGGCAATGCCACTTACTATATTCCAATGGCATCACTTACCACTGTTTGCCCGATGCCTCGGAATTAATTTCCAGGAGTAATTTTCATTAAGGATTTGTTTTTAATATATTAAACGAACACTCAGAATATCGTATTTAGTGGCTGAAATCTGATTTTTAGATTTTGGAGATAGACCTTAGGCCATGAGCCCAAAATGTTGGGATTGGAAACCTCAAATCATCATGCATGAAGGCCACCAACCAGTCGTCCGACCGGTCGGTCACGATGGAGACAAGACAGCAGAAGTACTGGACAGATTTTTGGGCATCCGGCTGGTCGATAGTTTCCTTTTTGGATTAGGTTTCTTACGCAGTTTTTGCGTAAGGAGTTTCTAATCTCGGTTTTCTCCTATTTAAGGGGATGTAATTCGGGATTAGGATTGCCGCCAATGGGCTAAGGGATTGAGAGAATTCCGGGGCAAGAGAAAGAGCTACGTGGAAGCTTGGAGTTCTCTATGATGAGGGAAAGGGATGGGTTTGTCCTTCTCATGTGGGAATTAGCTTTGTTAGCTTGGGATTTCTCTTGTGGGCTGTGATCCGGGTTGTGTTTCTTCTATCTCTTGTAACTTCTGAGATTATAGTGGGTTGGTGTCGCTTTGTGCCGTGGTTTTTTACTCGTGAGGGGTTTTTCACGTAAAATTTGGATTGCCTCTTGTGTGTGTCGGTTTGCTTGTGTGATTGCCATTGTAGTGTGTTCCTCTCCTGCTTTGATTGCTTCCGCTGCGGGGCTCCTAACCCCAACACAAAATTCATGGAGATCCAAAAGCTCGAGTATACTTCACCATGTGAACGGTAGAGATTATGAGCTCTACGGCTGAAACCTTCTTTAAGCCCACATCGATGTTTATTTGCCATCCAATGGACGGAGAGAAATCACAAATATCAGCTTAATCCAAAACTTCCATGGCTTCTAAGAAGTTTTCAATTGTAGGTGTCCAATTCCCACTGCTTTCTATGGTGTAGTTCATCGTGAGATTTGGATGTACTTCAATTTTGAGCTCATGCCCAATAATGAGCTGGCAAGAAGGATGGATGGCATGGATAAAACACATATGTCAAGTGTTGGGCCTTCAATGGATTATTGATCTGTCCATCCATTTTGAATACCCAACATCAAAAACTTCTTGAGAAATTTATTAAGGGTCAACGGAATGTTTATTTGCCATCCAACATGTTGATAAGGCCACAAAGACCTGGTGAAGGGACCACACAAATGTTTATATTGATCCAAAACTTTTGGGGCCCATAAGAAGTTTTTAACAATCAATCACCTCCATTGCCTATGGTGTGGCCCACTTAAGATTCAAACATGCTTCGTTTTTTGGATCATGCCCTAAAATGAGCTGTCAAATTAGATGGCTAGCATGTATGTACTTGTTTTACCTATGATGTCCATCCATTTTATTGGCTCATTTTAAGACGTGAGCTAAAAATTTAGGTAGATCTAAAACTATAATGGACCACACCACATGAAACAATGAGTACTGAATGATTAAAGTTGAAAACTTCTTAGGGGCCATAAAAATTTGGGATTAAGCCATATTTCTGTTTTTCCTTCATATAAGCCCCGTGTGACCTTACGTACAGGGTGGATGACTAATCAACATCATGGTGCCCTAGGAAGGTTTCAACTATGTACGTCATTCTCTCTATTGTTTCATGTGGTGTGGTCCACTTGAGCTTTGGATCTACCTCTTTTTTTAGATATTGCCTTAAAATGAGCTGGAAAAATAGATGGACCACGTGGATAAAACACACACATCGTGGTGGGGATCCCACATAGCTTTGACACCAGCTACCTGGCGTGTTGGGGTCATCAACCAAATTGTGTCTGTACGCCATCCACGCGGGATCTCTAAGTTGTCTTCTAGAGATCCAAATTGTTTTGTTGTTGTTCGATAGACACAAGATCACACTTGTTAACAAACAGCTAATATTCAATCAAACTTGTGCAATTAGGATGGTGTCAGGCAGGCTGGAGTCATACTCGACTCGAGTTCAATTGAACACTTACGACCCCAAGTGCTAAATCAGTCATAGGATTAAACTTATGGAGGTTGATCTAATTGCCCAACCACCAATGCTATAGTGGCCAAGCAGTTTAAAAGAGGAGGGTTAGTTCTTCAACATGATCTTTTTGCCTTACGCGAAGGACTTGTCTTTCAACGATAATCATGATTCTCAAGTTTGTTCGTAATGCAATAATTGATGAATAAGATTAAAAACTAAAGTTAAATCACTGATTTTATTGATGTGAAAGTAAGATCAATACAATTAGTGAAAGAAAATGAAACTAAGCAAAAAATAAAATAAAAGATAAATTACCTATGATTAACCATGTGCACAAATAAATTGAGGTATGCGGGCAGTAAGATGTGACTTGTATGCTCTTCCAAGTATATACTTGATTAATTGAGGATATGACATCAATGATCATGAATACTTACACTACTCTTAGATCGTACTGTGGTGATGGCTTCAAATTATAGCAAACTAAGTTACACTAAACTCCAAACTTATTATAGCGGAAGTGGACAAAAGTGGATAAACTAAGGTTAAAACTAAGATGGATAATAGAACTCTTTTGTCGCGTACTGATTTTACAAGCTTCGTGGTGGCTGTGTTATAATTTCATGTGAATCTTTAATTGTGCAGTTAGCCATGTAAGTCTCATGGATTCTCTCCACAAGTCTACATGAGCTTTTTACTATTCCAATCATGTAATGCCATAAGGACTTTTGCATAGACTTATCTCTTGGACTCCAGGCATTTAATGTTTGATAGAAGTTCTGGGTAAAATGTCTCATTAGATTACATCTTTTGCTTCTAATACGAACCGTCACCTTAGCCTCTCTCCAGTTAAAGGGTTTTTTGTTACTCTTTTTAACGGGAGCCTTATCAAAACAGTTTGTGTCATTTCAAAGAAGCCCAGATTCAACGGCTAGAGTCGGGACGTATCATATTCCAACACTGACAGGATGTATTTAAAGAAACAGAGACTTAGAAATCGCAATCGCCTCACACGCTTGCGATATTGTTTCTGATCGTCACATGATTGCCATATCTCAAAAATCACGTGGATCTGATTATCAGATGATCCCACGTGTAAAAAAAATGGGCCATTTGTCAATTTATCTCAACCATTCATTTGAGTGGTGCAAAAGCGGCCCCACCGTTGATTTACTGGGACGAACTTACAAGGGATCTGAGGGGCCGCCGTGATGTATGGGTTTTATCCACACGGTCCATCCATTCTGCCATATCATTTTACAGTACAAGCCAAAAAAATAGGCACATCCAAGTCTCAAGTGGACCACATCACAAGAACCAGCGGTGATAATGGCATCCACTGTTGAAACCTTCTGAGGGCCCACCATGATAGTTAATTGCCATCTAATACAAATAACAGCTTGATCCAAAACTTGTGGCCCCAGTAAGTTTTCAATGATGGGTTTTTAATCCCCATTGTTTGGTCCGCTTGTCTTGGAGCTGGTTCATTTTTGGGCCTGTGTCCTAAAGTGATATGACAAAATGGATGGACGGTGTGGATAAAACCCATACATCACGGTGGCCCATTAGAGCCCCTGTCCAATCCTAGCCTGGGACGGTCAGTGTAGTATACCCAATCCTCATCCCATTTACTAGCCCTATTTTTTAGACGTGATGAATGAACGGCGGGGATTGCCGGATGAGCTATCGTATTTTGCATACGTGTGAGAAGAGTGCACTTACAAAGCTACTCGAGCAAATGCACTCGCGTTTCTGGTTAGGCGGTTGAGGAGGCGGGAGGCATTTAAGAGCTCGATGCGTATCGCGTGTAGCCCCTGTTACACCTACACGCAACCATAGCTCTCTGGGCCCTCGCGATATCCGTGCAACATCTAATCCGTCCATCACAATTCTGCCAGATCATTTTAGCATGGAAGCCCAATTTAAGTTAGATAAAAAGCTCAAGTGGGCCATACCACAAGAAACAGAGGGGATTGAACGGCCACTATTGAAAACTTATCGGGCCCACAGTAGTTTTGGATCAAGATGATATTTGTGTTTTCCCAAAATAATGGTGGGAATCACATCATGAACGTGTTGGATGGTGTAAAAAGATAATGGTACTCGTCAAGAAGGTTTCAATCGTTGGCGTTTCCATACCCCTCTTTCCTATTTTTTGCCCCTCTTGAGTTTTTCTTATCAGTCTCTTATTTTGAGATTACATCTAAAATGAACTGGAGAAACTGATGAACGGAGTGGATTTCACACAAACGTAAGGGTGGGCCCTACATAGATTTGGGATATACGGATCTTGCTGGCCACTTTCCGATCTTCCAAGAGTTACACGCAACTCGCTCTGTCTCTTGCCTGGCCACTTTCCGATCTTCCAAGAGTAACACGGACGCGGATTTCCGGCCCAATGCCCGGGAACCTAGGTGGGGCCCAACGTGATGTTTTTGAGAGATCCATCCCGTCCATCTGTTTTTTGAGATCAGTTTAGGACATGAGACAAAAAACTGATACGGATCCAATACTTAAGTGGGCCTCACTAAAGGAAAAGGTGGGTAGGGAAATTCCTACTGTTGAAACCTCCCTGGGGCCCACATTGATGTTGATATACCATCTATACCGTTCATAACTTGATTCCTACTGGGATGAACTGAAAACACAAATATTAGCCTGATTTAAAACTTTTGTGGCCCCATGAATATTTCAACTGTGACGTTCAATCCTCACGTTTTCGGCCCACTTGAGTCTTGGATCCAGCTTAATTTTGGTATCATGTCCTAAAATGAGCTCATAAAACGGATGGAAGGGGTGGATTTCTCACAAACATCATGGTGGGCCCGGCATAAAGGCTTTGGCAGGGAATCCGCATCCGTGTAATGATTTGTTATAAATCCGTCCCATCCCTCAGTTTTTCGAGCTTATTTTAGTGAATGAGATAAAAAATGAGGTAGATGCAAAACCAAAGGAGGCCACACGAGAGGAAACGGTGGGGATTGAACGACTACCATTGAAAGATTCGTATGGCTATTCATATAAGCAGAAGCACGTGAATTTAGAGTTTTGATTTTACACCAATTTCTATTGTGTGGCCCACCTAAGTCTTATATTTGAATGAATTTTAGGATCCATGGTTAAAACGTGACAGTGCACCAGATGGATGGGCAGGATCTGATCCATGTCTTCCCTACACAGCGATCAGTTGGCAAAGGTCACGCACGCTGCTTTCCAACACAAGTCAGGCTAGGGCAGTCGTTTACTTGTAGTGACGGCCATTGCGTTTGATACCGTCTATTCTTTGGCCACATATCAAACGGTTGAGATGATCCATCATGAGATTCTTTTCTGGCCCATTCGGAAAATAGGCCTCACTTGATGAACTTTCAATACCAAAAGGGGAATGATCGCATGCGTTCGAATGTATGGTAATTGCCGTTCGATTTGATTTGTGCCAGGGCTATTCTTGATGGATATGTGGAATCCATACCGCTACCTGGTGTGCCCCGATCACGATCACCATACAATCCATACCACCATCTGGTGTGCCCCGATCACGATCACCATACATCTTTAGAATCATCTAAAAAACTCAGGTGGGGCGTGTTGGTAAGCCCGTGGAAGCAAGAATCACTAGAGGTGATCACAACGGCAATCGAAGCAAAAACACATCTAGGACTCTTTGTGTTATTATAATTCCGCATTGCACACTTTTAAATAACATAAAAGTCGAAATTAGAAATAAATTCGCATAAAATCGTGCAAGCTGACCTATACAGTTTGCTGACCCTTTAGGCGCCTGACCTAATCCCATCGAGTGACCGACAATGGTCATATCTATCCAAAGAGTTCATAGTTCCTATTTGGAAAATTTTGAGCAATTGGCCATATCCCATCGGGCGACTGAAACCCCTTCGATGTCAAAGATTGAAGACATGCTCAATAATATTTATCATGACTTCAATCTTCAAGCCATATTGCTCCAAAGCTCCATCTTTCACAGCTACACTCAATACTCCGCCTCTTTCATAGCTACACCACTTCTCGTGCACACACTAACCTTACTCTTGCACCTTTACGTCCTGCTCCCTCATGAGGCCTTTGTGTGCTTGTCATATACGAGTAGAAGTAGAATCCACTATATGCACCGCAACTCCACCATTAGAAGTGTTCCCGATCAACTTGTAAAGATGGTCACACCTCTGTGCCTTCATCATCACGAGTACTCATGTTGACACTTTACAAACTCGATCGAAGCCAGTGAACCTGCACCTCATCGCCTCGAGTGCACCAGGAGAGATCAAAATCTTTTTCAACCTTAGGACATGCCTCACATTTGTCGAAAACTCGTTCAATCTCGTCAAACATCCTAATGCACATCGAACCAATACCCATCACTTTGCAGGCGTAGTTATTACCTAAGAACACTGTCCGCCATCATACTCATTGTATGTCATAAATGAACTCCGGTCAGGACACATGATACGTTGCACCTGAATTCAAGAGCCACCTATCGTAGGGTAACCCCAACCTGGATACAGTCAATACATCACAAACATCATACTCATCCTCTGTGGTTTTCACAGTATTAGCATCCCTAGAAGAATCCTTAGACTTCTCTTATTTTGTCTTGGGATTTGAACAATCTCTCTTCACGTGCCGTTCCTCTTCACAATTTCAGCACCTCACCTTGCTATTTCCTTTTTCCTTGGATCTAGATCTCGATTGTGAAAATCCCCCATCTCATTTAGAGTTCGTACCCCTCATAACTAGTGCTTCTATAGAAGAACCAAGGTTGTCGCTTTTCTTTCTCATCGCCTTCAATTGGAGGGTTGAGATAACAGTCTTAACATTAATGGTCTCCCTACTTGCGCACAACGAGTCATTGAATGACTCATATATGAATTCAAAAGAGAATTTAACAGGATGCATTCTTAATATTTGTCCTTAATTTGTTCAGTCTACATTTAACAACTTGTAAACGAGCATATTGAAATTGTTGATGTGGCTCTCAACATCAATTTCCTTCGTCGTCTTCAGGTTGAACAACTGTGACATCAAATACATGTGGTTTTTCAGAGATTTTTTTGCATAGATGTTCTCCAACTTCGCCCACGTATCAGTCGTAGTCTTCTCCCTTATGATATTGTACATTACCTGATCAGTAAGACATAACTGAATTGAGATATTGGACTTTCTTATCCAATTTCTTCAACTTTTCTTCTTTCACAAGTCTTCGGTCGTTTTCTAATGATTGTATCTTCTAATCCTTGTCGAACTAGCTAGGAGGCCCTTCATCTTGACCTTCCAAAGTTCAAAGTTATTTTTTATGAAATATTTCTTTATGTCAAATCTCATGCTAGATGTCATTGAAACCTTGTTTCAAATTCCAATCAGTCTCTAAACGTTTGCTCTGATATCACTTGTTGGGAAACCCTGCGGAAGCGAGGATCACATGAGGTGATCACAATGACAATCAAAGCAAATCAACACACAAATTAATCTAAATTTTATGTGGAAAAATCGTTGTGAGAAAAAATAAAGCATAAAGCAATCATTATGAATATTAGAAGTAACAAAAGAATGAAGAACACTTACTTGAATTTAAGCCCCACAAGTGAAAACCCAAGCTATCCCAAGTTATTTCTCTCACCCTAGAACTCTCTCAACCTCTTAAACACATCTAGGAGTCCTTGTGTTGCCCTAATCTTGCATTACACCCCTTTAAATAACATAAAACTATAATTAGAAATAAATTCGTGTAAAACCGATCAAACCGACCTATACAGTTCGCTGACCCTTCGAGCGCCCAACCCGATCCCATCGAGTGACCGACAATGGCCACATATGTCCAGAGAGTTTACAGTTCTTGTATGAGAAATTTTGAGTGCTCGACCCGACCCTATCGGACAACCGACTGCCCAATGTCTAGAGATAAACTGCCTCTTCCAGGGCAATTTCGGGCGACCGAAACCCCCTCGGTGTTAAAGATTGAAGACATCCCCAATAGCACACACCATGGAAGGAATATACAATCATGTCAAACCTATATATTCACTTTGTGTAGCATGCGTGAATTTGCATAGTGCATGTGAATTCTGAAATTACTTGAGTTGAGGTGTGCCCCTTCATCCTGTTAGGCGACCTCGTCGTTGGGTTGGACTGACATACAAACTGCACTATGGACCCCACATTCCATTTGGAATTTTCGATGGTCGTGTCTCCTTCCTCAGAGAGTGGATTAGGTGAGACCCTCGGCCTCACCCAAGACTGATGTGGCCCTTATCATGGGGCCCACCTTAATATATGTATTTTGTACTCACGATGTCCATCCATTTTTCCACATCATTTTAGGGCATTATCCCAAAAATGAAGCAATCCAATTATCAAGTAGACCATACCATACCATAGGAAACCGTGGTGATTGAACGCCCTACCATTAAAAACTTCAGAGGGTGTACCTTAATGTTTCTATAGTGTTTATTTGCCATCAAATATGTTAATAAGGTCACATAAACTTAGATGAAGGGCAAAACAAATATCAGTTTGATCCAAAGCTTCTATGGCCCATTAATGGTCAATCACCATTGTTTCCTAGGGTATGGTCCACCTAATAATTAGATCGATTTCACTTTTGGGATAATGCCTTAAATAATATGGAAAAACGGATGGACGGGCCCGGATACAAAATACATACATCAAGGTGGGCCCCATGGTACGAGCTGCACTGTCCTGGGTGAGGTCAGGTCTCACCTAATCCACTCCCCCTCCTCAATGTCCCCCATTTCCCCCTTTGGCGTGGCCCACCCGTGTTATGGATTAGGTTGGTTTTGGGATATAGGCCTAACATTGAGGGCACATATAATTGGACAGGTTGGATGGTGATCATGCATCACGGCGGGCCTCCACATAGTTCATTATTGAAATATGTACATATTTATTCATTGGAGTATATTGATATTTTTCGATATTTATGTTTATGTGTGTGGATATGATTGTTTCATGATAATGCAAATATATGGATATATTGGCCATCATGATGAGATTACAAATTTAGTATACTTCTCCCAAAATGTAAACTATTGTGCAAGCATGTATAATAAGAGTGTTGTGTATTGAGATGCATATAAAAAAAGGATGGACCTCCATCCTGAGTTATGACATGATTAGGATGAGATCTTATAGAGATTGGTGTGATAGGCTTTGTCCCCAGTTAGATCGTGTAATCGTTAGGGCTGTCAACGGGCTGGGCTGGGCTTGGGGTAGGTCTTGGCCCAAATTTCGAACTATTTCGAGTCGGGTTGTTAGGCTGACCCCTATTTAAAATTCTGATTTTTCAGGCTCGAGCCCGGCCCATTGACACCCCTAGTAACTGTATGTATTGCAGTATGGATGGATCATTAGTTGATCAAATGAATCATACATGATGATCACAAGGATGGTGAATGCTTGCTTGATTATTTAAGATATGTAAATTAAGCCACACGTGCTTTGGGACAAATAATCTATAAGCGACGTAATAATTTCAATTTAGTTGTTATGCGAGTATACTAGTCTTATACATGGCTCTAGTTTCTTTGTTACTCTACGTTATGTGGTAAGGTTGTGATGAAGTGATGCTAAGGCATACATTCTTAATGTAACGCCCCAGATTTTCGAGATTTATTTGAAACTTTTTGAAAATTCATTTTTAATTTATTTTTTTTATTAATTATCGTACATTTACCGTTGATTTGTGAATAGCGGGACATCCGTAAGAGATCCGATAGGGGACCCTTTATAAAAGTAGCTTAGAATAATCCCATAAACATCGTAGAAAGATCATATTTCAAAAAATCACGCATTTTTAAGATAATTACGAAAATGCCATTAGTTAAACTTAAGTTAAGATGCCATTTTTAAGTATTATAGTTTCTGACGATCACTTTCACGTAAAACCCTGGATTTAAGCTTTTGGGCACATATTAACCATACATGTCAAATTTCAGCCCTTAAATCATAGTAGAAGTGGTCCAATTGTCAAATCAGCCCCTTAACCCTTGATTTTCATGTCCATCGAGTGAGGAAAGTAGATGGTTAGTCGTAGTCGAATATTTCCCTTCATATGAGTGACTTGGATCATCTTTATCATGGACCAATAGTGTGATTTGAGTGCCCCACCTTGATAAGCATCTTTCTTATGCGCGAAGTTATCCCGTTTTAGAAATTAACGAGTTACCAACTCTTTTTAAATCTGAACCTTTCAATTTACCCACTTCTCTCCATCAATCGCTTCTCAAATTTGGACCACTTATTATACTCATATGACTACGAGTTTACACAAAATTTGGACCCCGATCTATAATCCTACACCGTTGAACCACAAAGCCAGCCCCTTCCTTTTCCGCCAAAAGTTGGAATTTCAGATCTAGGCATTTCTCACCATCAATCAACCACTAAACTTTCTACAATTGTTTGCCTATCATGACTACATATTTTCTCAAAATTTAGGCCTTGATCATCAAGCGTAGACCGTTAATTGAGATCTAGCCCATTTTAGCACCCGTTAGGCCATTTTCAATGATCGGCCAATCTAGAATGTGGATCATCAAGAAATTTACGTATTCTGACTCTAATCTTCGAGCTTAATAAGATGAACAGATTAGAATTGATCAAAGATCATCCGAATATTGAGATTTGAGAAACCCACCTCAAGAGGTTGTTACACAAGACCTCGCGTGCACATCCCTCTCCATATTTCTACAACGCACCTCCAAGTCCTTCTCCTAACCCTAGCCTCCATGCCTTAGAGAAAGAGAGAAGAGAGAGAGAGAGAGAGAGAGAGAGAGAGAGAGAGAGAGAAGAGAGTTCTTTCTCATATTTTTCCAGCGGCTAGGATCTTCTACAACCCTCTTCTTCTAAGTTCATCCTAAGGTGAGGATTTTCCTTCAAGCCTTTCATTAATAATATTACGATTATCATAAGTTTCTTTTGTGGCATGTGACGTTATTTCGTTTTGAATTGTTTATCCATATAACATGAAGTTTAATGTGGGATTTGTAATGAATATCATTATATGATGATGTGATTCCTTGTTTAGATTTTTTACTAAGAAGCATGTGTATTTATGTTATCTATCTTTGTAAAATCTATGCCCTTATTTCCTTAATCTGTGTTTTACAAATAACATTGGTTTTCATATTGTGATATGAAATATGTGTATAAGATCATCATATGGACATCCCATTATTGTATACTCTTTGTCCCTAAGTTGGTAAAATTATTCGATTTAGAGAGATGGAACCCATGAGAGGTGTCCATGATGGAAGAATATCTCTTGACTTAACTGAGAGAATGAAGTGATTGTTTTTCAATGGATCCTTACATGTGCATGATGCTTGATTGAAGCCATTTACATTATATGAGTATTTTAATGAATTTGGCCATGATGTACAACATTGACTTTTGGGACATGATGAAATCATAAAACGGGACAATGAGTGTACACTAATGGTATACAAATTCTCATGAGCCGGGGTTGGTACTATGGACACTAATCTCGTGCTGTCGGCCTATGCTGGGTTGCTTGTGACTCCCCATAGTGACCATTGGGTTTTATTTAAATCGGTTGTATGCAAAAACACTTAAATAAAGGAGAAACTAAAGTCATGCATTCACTTGGCTCCATGTGGGTGTACGGAGTTGAGAATAGGCTAGAGCGTCCTACTTCTCCCGTACACTGTCACGTGTAGATTTGGGCTATGAGCGTCCCGTTTCTCACGTGGTCGGGCAAAACTATGGGCTTGTGCGTCCCAGGAACCTCTGGTGACTAGTGGCTAGCGTGAAGTCGTAACAGGGAGTCTCCCACTTTATGTATTGTGATTCTAGCCAGGGTGCCTTAGCCAGAGCATGCATTCCATGCATCGCATTAACAAAGATTTTTACTTGATTGTTTTGTTTGAATAAAGATATTATTGTGTTGCGTTACTCTGAGTTTTATACATTGTTATTCTTGATAGTCTTGGAGGAAATATTCCCCACTATGATAGCGTTTAACGCTATCCCAAACACAATTTAGATGATGCAAGTGAAGATCCAGGTAATGAACCCGATTTTTAAGGAAAAGAGTTCGATGGTTCGTACAATCACATGGCGGATGACGATGTAGAAAAACTTAGTTGATGTTTTCATTTATCAAATATTTCTTTGAGTAGTTGATACATTTATGGAATTGTAATAAGTCTTCAAGAGAAGACATGGTTTTGTATTTTAATTAATCAGTATGGATATTGGTTGGTTCATTTATTTAAACATTGATAATGACGTAGTAAGTTTGATTGAATAAGATGATAATTGTTTCTGCCATTGTGCTTGAATGATATATTTTATTATTTGACAAATTAGTTATTCCGTAAATTACTTGGGAATTCGGCCGTCGTGTTATACACGAGAGTCGAAAATCTCGGGTCGTTACACTTAAGGCCATAAACATAAGTTCATCTTAGTAAGAAGTATGTTAGGAAAGTGGTCGAGATAAGGTCATTGAGATGGGTTAGAAGAAGATTGTAGATAAACACACAATGATGATAATGAAGAAGAGACTTATATAAGGTAACAAATCGAATGAATGGTCAAATTTTACTATGAATATTTTTGAAAAAAATATTTATTATTTATTATATTAATATTTTCAACGAGTTTTTATTGATCAAGTTTGTAAAATAAAATTTATTCAATCTCAAAAGTAGATAAGCATTGGTCATGATTGAAGCATTGAGGATTGTGTGCGTGTACATTGATGGAATCAAGTGTGCCCAATTAAGTGTAATCATATCAACAATATAAGAAAAGTGGTTTGAGATTGAGGCAAGTTATTTCTAGTAAACTTGTGAATTTGGTGAAATGTCATCCCTTATGAAGGATCATAGTCTTAGAGATTAGATCTACCTGATTGGATGGTATAGATCGGGTTTTCTTTACTAAAAGTAGTATGGTAATTCGATACACCTTACTACCATCATAGCATAAGGGCTATCAGAGCTTATCCCCAAATCGGATTTTTTTTATGGGATAAAGGCATTATAGAGGTAGATGTAGGGGTTAGTTTGATCCTTCTCTCTCATCTCGAACCCTAGAAATCCTAATATGCCAAATTCAGAGACGTCATAATGTGTATGGTAATTCTTTCGTCTCTTATAGTTGAGGATCAACATCTTTAGTAGATTTTCGTACGTCTCCATTCTCATTTTTGTGCAACGAAGAAGATAATCACAATTGTTTCTTGAAATTTCTAATTTGGTATATTTTTCGGTACTTCTGCTTACATAGACAAGTGGGAAGGATTTGGGTTAAGTCAAATGAAGGGATTTAAGCCTTTTCTTTTAAGTGGACCATCATGGATCAGTAATCTTGATTAAATTGGATTGAATGTGGCTAATTGGTCTTAGGCAATAAACATGTCGATGGGGCCTAATAATAATGTGATCAAATCTAACATGATACAAGCTGCGCACTCTTCACTTTATCATGTGGCGAATTATAACAAGCATACATTTTATAAAATATTAGAGACATCAAGTCTAAGGACTTTTAATGGATTTAGGGTTATTAAGAGCCATCTATATATGTAGTTATGGTTCCAAATCTCTTGTACATTTTGTACATCTTTTCCATCTTGATAGCCGGTCTAAAAGCCTCTATTATAAACACTTTGTTTTTTGTTTGAAAATTCAAAATTTCTTCAAAATTTTCAATAGGGAAACATTCACAAGTTCAAACATGAGTTCACACACATCAAGAATGTGTGGGGCCCACTACCATGTATCTATTTCATCCAAACCGTACAATAAATGGGGCCCCAATATTAGGCCCTGGACCCATAAATCAGTTTTTTTTTTTCCCTTCTTCTTTGGGTTAGTACACACACCCTACTGTTAGTACACCCACCCACCCCTGTTAGTAGACCCATAAATCTGCTTAATCCATATGTTATGTGGGCAATATCACAGCGAACAATGCCGGTCAATGAGGGAGGCACCCACTGCAGAAATTTTCAGACTGTGTGTGGGACCCAACATGCTGTGTACACACACCCAATTCAGTCATTAGATGCCTTCTACTGGGATGTAGGGACGTCTTGATAATAAGTCCATTCTCCAAATAAGTTGGCAACCCCAAGTGAATTTAGAGGTTTTCACAGTGACTATAAATTGTTTCCTATGATGTGGCCCACCTGAGTTTTTAATGGTCCTGATTATTGGGCTTTACGGTGAACATGAGGCGTTGCACCTGATGCATGATGGGGATCATACACGTACATCCCCAGTGGGCCCCACGGAAGTACAAACGTATAAAAACTCACGTTGGTTCCAACGATTAAGTGATCCGTGGTCATCCCCTCTATCAATGAAGAAAACTTTGATACTCTGGCAGTGTGATAGATGATACACATGCACTGAGAAGTTACTTATAAATTGCATACCTGGTATTCAATTCCTCAAATTAAACTGTCCAGATTATGGTTCCCAGTATAGATGTACGATGAACCAAATTAGGCCTTTATTGGATTATCCGACCATCAAATTGTGGGACATTCATTGGAAGGCATCAAACTAGTGTCCACGTATCAGAGGTTAGGGTTGTTTAACCAATGTAATTTAGAAAGTGAATTGCTAATAAGACTAATGTGTGGATAGATAGGGCCATCTTTTGAGGGTATTTTCATGTTATGGCCCACCAAAGGTTTGGCTAACCTAATGGATGGTTCAGATCATTGGATTGGATAGTCAAAAGTGTTCCAATACAATGGGAGCACCATTATTTATAATATTGTGTCCCGAAACTTTGATTAAGGTCAAGTATTGTCAATTAGAGCTACACATGAGCCTGAGCTGGCTTGGTTAACTCGCTTGGCTCGACTCAACTCAAAAGCTACGTTTAAGGGTGAGTGGAGTTGATTTTTTTTACCTTGGAAGAATTTTAAGTTAAGCTTGACTTGACTCGGCTCGAAGCTTATCCTCAACTTGACTCTATTCAGCTTGGCTCAAGTTATAACTTAATTAATATATTATATTAAAAAAAAGACTTGCTCACATAAAAATTAAAAAGAAAACATCCAAGGTCAATTTAACTTGAAAGTGCAAACTTAGCTACAATTTGGCCTAAGCTATTGATTGATTCGAGCTGAGCTTACCAATCAAGCTCAATAATCAACCTAAGTCAAGCTCAAGTTAAGATAAGTTGTTGGCCAAACCAAGTTAAACTATGCTAAGTTGGACTTAATTTGGCTTGGTGTCCAACTTTAATATCAATTAATTAATTATTATCAATAAAATACTACATTATGAAAATTATAACATACCTACTTTATAATAAAAAAAAAAAGAAAAGGAAAAAGAGGATGAAACTTATGGCTAACTTAATAGAGATTAAAAAAGAAATGTTGTCTGACAAAGAAATCAAGGTGGATCATTCAACAGGTGGGCCACAACTAGTGGTCGACCTATCTTTTAAAGAAAGCACGTGCTGTGCTTTTATGTTTGGGTTGGCTCAAACTTTTAGGTAAAAAGTATCCACTGCGATGCACCTTCTCATTGTCCATTGTAGTGCACCTAATCATACTTGGAAAATGATACAATCTTTGCTGGACCATACGCATTCAGTACACATTCAGGGTTCTTAGTTTGTACAAGCAAGGCCATGTTTGAATAATCTGAGCCATCGATGCACTGGGTCCAAATTAGATTGATTGATGCTGTGTTTCTCTTCCCGATTGATTGCTTGTTGGGGGATGAGTACTTGGCCGAGTCACTCTACATTTTCAATCCTGAGCCGTGGTGCTGAAATAGATTGGACTCGACCGAGTCCAACTCGACGTTGAGATGTGGTGAAACGGCTCATGATCTATCCAAGATGTGGCCCACAGGTCATTCATCCGATTGAGTGGAAAACCGAGCCTACGACCTTGTACAGAGGCTCCAACCAGGAGTAATTTGATACTCTTAAGTGGTGTTCCATGCCTTTGCACGCATAACATGTACATGTGAGATTTACCATCCAAAAAGTGGGACCCGCCCAAAATCATATTGACTAGGAATGCAATTTTGTTATTGAATGGGACCGAAAAAGAAGAAGGAACCGTGTACTTATTTTATCCATCCATTGAGGTGGGATCCCACCCCTGACTGTGGGGCCTGATGTATATGCTTTATATCCATGCCGTCCATCTTTGTTGAAAAATCATTTTAGCCCATAAATAAAAAAAATGAAGCAGATCAGGTTGATGAGAGTACACAAAACATTAGTGATTGAATCCCTACCATTCAAAATTTATGGGGCCCACCCAAATGTTTGTTTGCCGTTCAACATGAGGTCACAAAGACACAAGATGAGAAGACCACGCAAATATCATCTTAATGCAAAACTGTTATGGCCGCAAGAATCCCTACCATAAAACTTCATGAGGCCCACTGGAATGTTTATTGGCCATCCAACCTGTTGATAAGGTCACAAAGACCTAGGCGAGAAGACCACACAGGTATTATCTTGATCCAAAACTTTTATGGCCCACAAGAAGTTTTAAATGGCCAATTACTATTATTTTTTTTGTATTATAGTCCACTTAAGATTTGGATCTCCTTTATTTTTCAGATGATGCTCTAAAATAATTTTTCAAAACAATTCAAAGGTAATCCCTATCATTCATCATCCACCCAACGGTTAGTCACACGATGCACCCACCCACCAGTGGAGTTAGTGTGCATCCTTTGCACTCAACCTGAAGAACTGCTGTTGAAACTCCGAGGGTCTTCCAGCCGGGCTAGCAAGCGAGACACATTCGACTAGTAGCCCTGCTCAAATAATAATCCGTCCAGGTAGTGCTATGTGGGGCCCGCCGTGATGTGTTTGATTTATCCTCACCATCCATCCATTTTGCTGGATCATTTTAAGATAAATCCCAGCCTATGGAGATTACCATTAAAGATTTCTTAGGAGCCGCAAAAGTTTTTAACTTATGTGTGTTTTCCTTTCATCAATGTGCATATGACCTCATAATTAGAGTTATTTGTATGTGTGCAATTTCTCATAACTCGAACCGCCTTCGTATCATCTATCACACTCTGACAGCCTATTAAAAGTATTTCTCACCGCAAAATCCAGCACGGGCTCTTACTTTTAGAACATGCTACTTTACATTTATTAGATCTCACCGAAAAATCATGAAAAGCAGAAGGAACCATATCAGGATGACGTGGCAATAGAATCCACCGTTGGATCTTCCAAAAGTTCCTGCGGAAATGAATAGGAAATGGTAGCGTGCAAAAACGGTGGTTGTCTCTGGATCTGATGCGAGGAATAGGAAATGAGAAATGTTCACATATACCGGTTGTACCATAAGCTAAGATACATCCATTCTCTTTCCCACCAACCTATTAAATAAGTTGCATATCCTATCCATTCAAAAGGTGGACCACACTATATTGATCAACTAGTATAAAAATCATATCGGTCTACTCATTTCTGGGCGACACTAGTTCACAAGTTACACCGTCGGTTGTAAAACGATTTCAAATTGTGTCCTCTTTATTTTCCCATCTGTCTGATTTTAACATCAGATGATCATCATGGTGTGGCCTTCATTTTCTACGGATAGGATTTTCTATTCATATGACATGTACGCAGGAATGAAATGGCTGTTTCATGACTTTTGATCCAGCCGCTGTATCTGATCATTCTTCTTGGAATGGCGTGAAAGCAACGAGGAATGGGGCGTTTGGAAATCGTCAGCTGCGTATCTCTGGGATGGAATTTAGAAATCGAGTGGCTGCAACTGATTACAGTTACAGTTTGATACTCTGGCAGAGCGTTGAGGTTCATACACGCGCTCAGAGAAGTTTTATGCGTGGTATATATTTTGCTCAAAATAAACCGTCCAAATAGTGGTAACAGATTAGATGGGTGATTCATAAAATATTTGAACTGAAATGGTATGCTAATGACAGATTTGATAGTAATCTAAAGATGGGTTAAAATGGAAAACAGTGAACGATCCTAGTTCAACAAAAAAATGTCTGTTAATCACAGAATTAATGAATTTATTAGTCTGATTTTTGGTACTTTATCTATTTATAGTGGATTCGATGGTGTGGACGGTTTAATCGGAGTTATGCATGCGCCAAGTATATTTTCTCTGAGCGCAGGAGTATGAAACATCACATTCTGCCAGAGTATCAAACAACTCCCATTGAATTCAAATGGACGTGGGTAACACGTCAGTGGGTGTTCCCTGGGGCTCACATTGATGTATGTCTCGTATATCCACGCCGTCCATCGGTTTTGTTGATTATTTTAGGGCATGGTCCCAAAAAATGAAGCAGATCCAAACCTAAAGTGGGCCACAACAGGGATTGAATGCCCACCATTAAAAACTTCATAGGGCCCACTGTAATTTTACTTGCCATCCAACCCGTTGATAAGGTCACACATACCTGATGAAGGGAAAACTCAAATATCAGCTTCAAAACTTTTGTTGTCTGCAAGAAGTTTTTAACGGTGGGCATTATTCAATCGCTATTGTGTGATCTACTTGAGATTTGGATCTGCTTCAGTTTTGGGACCATCGTGTAAAATGAGCTGTAAAAACTGATGGACGGCGTGGATATACAACACACACACACCAAGGTCGGCCCTAATCCGGGTCATGATGCACACCAAGCTGCGATGCTGTGGTGCGGATTCGTATGTGGTGCCATCATTGACTGCATGGACCGCTGGGGTCCAGCGTCGATTGCCCATGGTCAATATCAACCTGATTGGATGATCGTGTCCATTCAAATAAAGGTCCACTTTTCATGCACTTACTTCTATGGCTATAATTTCCAATTACAGTCATCTTGTGGCTCACGTGAAATCTACAGCTGACCTTCACCTATCTAGTCTTGATCATGTCTGACCCTTGTGGGCCCACGTACAAGTTCCTATTTTGATTCAAGAGAAGGGAGAGAGATCACCCAGAAATACGTTGGCTGTAAACAGGTGGGCCAGGTGCGTACCGTCTGTGTTCGTATAATGTGCCGTTGAAATTCAAGTTGATTGTTCCAATGATGAATGGAACTTTGTCATTGCCCACCTTCTACCAGTACATTTTTCTTTTGTGTGATGATAAAGTGGTGCATGAAAGCATTATCCTTGTGTATGGTAAATGATCATTTTGGATCAACTCTAGTTAACTCTTGGTAAAAGTGTAAGGGAAAAATTTAATAATAAATTAACTATGGTCTCTCACACCCACACACCCACATGCACATATATGATCATGGACAAAGATCCATTTGGGTCACACTACAAAATTCGGTACTCGGGTTGATCAAGCCTAAATCTGAATTCCAGACTAGTGAGGTGATTCTAAATCGAAATGGATCACAAACCCCACAGTTTTCATACATTTTCAAGGTAAACAAAGTCAATAAAAGGGAAAGTAACTATAATTCTTATTAAGTCATTTATTACATTAACAAACTTTTAATGAACCACTGTTACATAGATATTTTAAAAATAAACTAACCTAAAGAACAAAATAAAATCTCAATATAATTTGATTATATAATAATGAAAATGAAAATTCTTCAATCTTGCTCAACTTACTCTTCATACTTGAATATATATCTGCAAAATTATCTAAGGGGGTATGAGCGCGATGGCTCGTAGGATCACACCATTCTCACACTTAGAAATTTAGGGATTCACAATAATGCCAAATATAAGCTCATAATAATTCATATGATAAGACATATATCAAATTCAGCATTCCAAATAACCATCCGTCAATCTAGAAATATATATCAACATTATATGATCTAAAATGGCTCTTCTTGGAATAATAAAAATAGGATTTGGGCTAAACACCCGTGTATGCTGATCCCTCTAGGGAATGACCCGCGACAAAGTACCGATGTTGATCCTTTCAGGGAATGACCATCGGCAGAATACCGGTGAATAACTTTTAGGGAAAGAATCCCAGGGCAGAGCACTCGTGTGTGCATATCTTTTAGGGAATCACCCAGGGCAGAGCACTCGTGTGTGCATATCTTTTAGGGAATCACACAGGGGTAGAGCGCTTGTGCCGATCCTTTCGAGAATTACCTTGGGCAGAGCAGCCAAATCATATCGATCCTTTTAGAAATGACCCCAGGCAGAGCACCCGTAACAATTTATTTAATGATCATTTTTAGGGCAGAGCACCCAATCTTACATTTATCTTGTAACATAAGATAGAAATCAAAATACCTTCAAAGTTTAGTAATTTGATGAACTACTCACTACAATAATATCATCCCACATAACGATACATTAAAGATGATAACTTAAATTAACATGTTAATATAATGGTGATTAAAACATATATCGTCATCAAATGCCTATACGAAAGTAATTCATTATTTTAGGATAGAGATATGGAACCAAAGGGGTATTTGTGATGAAAAAGACAATCGCATATTTATTTATCTTTAGACAGACAATATTTCTTTCTTTTTCCTTTGACCTTTGCATTGAAAGAACGATTAAAAAAAATGATATGATTCAACCTCAAACCCATTTGAATGTAGCAGACAATAGCGGGGCTCGAGAATTGATTTGTATTCGAATCATAAGAGCTAGTAATCACCGATATGCTCATATTGGTGACGTTGTTGTTGCTGTAATCAAAGAAGCAGTGCCCAATATGAAAAGACAACTAACACAGCTAACAAACTAAAAAACATACATCAATTTATAAGACAATATCTCGGGTTATCAAGGATCCAAATCATTACATCTAACCAGGATAAATAAGAATGTAAATGTCAAATGCTTAACTTAGAATTTTCCACCAGGAGATCACCTACTTGGTTTTGATGCGCATGGTTCTGATTTATGGTTGGAGTTTAAGCACATGCATTTTGGATTCGGTCCTAGTTAAATCCTGCTCAACTCAATCCAACACTATGTGACTCGACCAACGTTTTTATGTAAAACGATGATGGTATCTGGAAAAAATGTAGATCTAGGGTCGAGATAGGCCGGAGTCAACAAGATACTAGTCGCGAGCGTTATCACAATAACTTTCGCCCGTACACTCGCTTCTATGTACATGTGAGGTTTGGTTCTGATGTCGTTGGGTGATACAACAACTCAAGTTTGGTGAAGAAGAAGAGATAGCCTCCACTGGCCGATCACCGGTCAACAAAGATTTAGGATTTTTTTTCTTCTTCTAGGCGGTAAAGTTTGATGAAAGGAAACTCGAGAGATTGTTAAATTGGAGTTTTAACAACACAAAACTGGTGGGTTCGAGATTGGAGATTTCGGCTACACCACATAGTTGCGAGAGAAACTCATAAAAGTGGAGCTTGTTGATTGGTTCTCTAAAGTTTGGATATGCTGGAGAGTCGAGGAGAATTGGATAAGGGGAACAGAATAGTCGAGCTTCGAGGAGAGAGCCTTACACAGGATTGCCTAGTGCAGAGATGTGTGTGACATTGCCGTAGAAGTTGAAATGGAAAGCCCTATAACTATTATGGAAGTCTCAACTGGTGAGGTGGGGTGGGGTCCATAGTGGCATCAGATGGAAGATCTACAACGTCCATTGGTTTTGCAGCAACGAGATAATGCAGGAGCTTAAAATTGAGCTTGATCTGGATTCAAAGTGGGCCGCACCAGAGGTTTATGGGCGAGGGATATCAATGACTGGGGTTTTATGGAGGAGTAGTTTCAATGAATGGTTCGGATTGGAACAGTGGGTCCCATCATGATAATGGCATGCATGAACAGATGGTGTGGGGCTTCCTTGGCATGAACTGAAATGAAGAGGAGGGATGAAGGAGAGAGAAAAATTGGAGAGGGGTGGTTGGTTCTCATAGTGAAACGTCACTTGATTTGGTGTTGACTCAAAAACACAGGTGTTCCCCACAATGGTGATGTGGTAAATCCACTCCGTTCATTAGTTTTTACTAAGCATGTTAGGGCATGGGCTTAAAAATGAGGCCAATCCAAAACTCCAGTGGGCCACACCAAAGGAAACAATGGGATTTAGTCTCCACCATTGAAATACATATATAAAAAATGGGTTGTTGCAATTAGCGTTTAATAAAATTCATTAAAATTAAATTTCACTACATTTCATCTAAAAATCCAATAATGACATGAGCGACAAAAGGTACATAGCGATGATATTTTATTCTTCCAACAATATACACTCGACATTCTTAAGGTCAATTATAGTTTCCTCTATCTTTTGAATATGATCCCTTATGGTGCAATCAACCCACATCTTATATTACTGAACTCTAGTTTCATCACCTTAACACATGCATTTGACTTCCTTATTTACGAATCAGCCAGTGCATCCTGCATATCTTTAGTAGTCTCATACACTTTATAGGTGGGTATATGCTCCTTGTGCATGATGCTCAACAAGATGTTATGGGGCAAATGAATTACATCACCTACTGTGACGGTTCACTATAGCCTTATAGCCGGCTAAGTTGCTATATAAAGTAAGTTCTACTTCATCTACGCTAGGAGTGTGTAATATGCCATCCTTGTGTAGGAAAAATATATGGCACAAGATTAGTCTTCATAGTTGTTACCATCGAACTTTCGATCCTTAAATTACGTTGCTATTAAAACTTTGGTGGCCTTATCTATATCATAAAAGTATCACTAGTTAGCTATTATCATTACATATTGCACTAATCATAAGTATTTCTCAATATTATGCAAGTCTTTTTATTGCAAAAGTAACTTATCAATTTTAAATGGGATATAAAAATTTGTTTATTTAGAATAGGTGGTGCATAAGAGTCAAGTTTTTAAAGATAAGATGAACATGATGCTTTTACGATAGTTATTTGTATAGCATCTGCAATCTTCTATTACAGATGCATGCATCATTTGGCGGTGAAGATGAGTTCCAACTAGGGTTATGTACAACATGAATTAAAGAAAAAAATTTATAGCACTTAATTTCAATGTTCTAATAATAAATTGGTAGCGATCTAAATACATCAAGCTAAGAATTACATTTGTTATTATTTTCTATCATAAGAATCAATGAAAAATTAATGCTAATCTTCATGGTAGAACCAATCATCAGTGTTGATGATGTTAATTATCACCGTTATGATGGATCCGATCGCTAATAGATTCATGATCAATGTAATAAATGGTTAATCAGGAAGATGTATATAATGCCCATATACATGCAATGATAATGCACTCACACGTGCATCAATGATGAGGAGAGATATGGATTACGTAGAGTCACATATTTTAGGCATCTTGGAAAAAAATAGGACCATTTAAAATTATTGAGTTATGATCACAATATCATAATCTATATAGTATCTATAAAATTTTGTTATTTAATGCCTTTATTTAAATCATACACTGATCACCACCACCACAGGAAATTCAAATCATTTATCATAAAATAGACCGCGCAATTGGATAGATCTCATCGAAAAACCCTTAATCAATTCTCAAGTCATGGCCTGGATTGATCCACATATGGCAAATTAAGGGCCTCAACTAGATTTACTTAATTTCTATTTAAGAAGGGACTTTGGGCTGAAATCTACTTAATTTATGCATTAAGGGCTCATTTGGCATCTCTACTCTAATTCAATAAAAGCTTTTTGAATAAGAGCTAACTCAACAAGTGCTTTTTGTTCTAGCTCTGTTTTAAATAAGCTTGTTTGGTAAAATCTCCAAGAAAAGCTCTTATTTAAAACAAGCATGTTTGGTAAAACTTTCAAATAAGAGCTTTTTTCAAAGGTAGTTGACGTCATTTTTAAAGATTACAACAACTTTAATATAAGACCAATCTAAATGGTTGTTTTGGTGGACCTACCATCACGTGGGGCCCAACATCATTCCTAATTGTTATTTATGTGGGGCCCCTCAATGTCCACTACCCATCACCCATTACATGGACTCCAGATTTGATGTGTCCATAGTGTGAGCCATACCTTTGAAGTGAATTGTCCATCATGTGGGGCCCACTTTTGATTTCCACCATTCATCATGTGGGGTGCACCTTCTATGTGGATCATCCATCATACGGCCCACTTTGGATATGGGTCATCCATCATGAGAGACCTTGGATGTGGACCGTCCATTAAGTGGGGCCTACTTGATGTGAATTGCCCATTATGAGGGGCCATACTTTTATGTGGGCCATCCATCGTGTGAACCCTACTCTGCCCATTATGTGGGCCCACCTTGATGTGGACCATTCATTGTGTGGGGCCCCACCTTCGTTATGTGTCGTTCATCATGTGGGCCCACCTTCAATGACCATCATCCATCACATGGGTCCTACTTTTGACGTAGACTGTCCATCAAATGGGACCCACTTGATGTGCATGTTCCGTCATGTTGGGCCACACTTTGATACGGGTCATCTATCATGTGGGGCCCTCCTTTGATGTGAACCTTTCATTACGTGGGCCCACCTTGATGTGGGGCCCCACTTTAATATGAGTCATTCATCATGAGGGGCTCGTCTTTGATGTCCACCATCCATCATGTGGGACCTACCTTTGATGTCCACCATCCATCATGTAGGTTCCCACCTTGGCTGGACCGTCCATCGTGTGGGGCTCAACCTTCAATATGGGTCATTCATCATGTGGGCCCACCTTTAATGTCAATCTTCCATAATGTGGTCCCACATTTAATGCCCACCATCTATCATGTGGGTCCCACCTTTGATGTGAACCATCATCAGGTAGGGCTTGCTTGATGTGGATCGTTCATCATGTAGGGCTACACTTTGAAGCAAGCCATCCATCATGTGGGGCTCACCTTTGATGTGACTCTGCATTATGTAGGCCCACCTTCGATATGGGCCATTCATTGTGTGGGGCCCACCTTCAGTATGGGTCTTTCATCACATGGGCTTGAAGAAATTGTAAAGAGAAGAAGAGGGTAAGATGTGAATTATTTGAAAAGTTTAAGGGTAAATTTGTCCAAAAATTAGTCAAAAATCTCTACCCCGCTTAAGCCAAATAAGCTCGTTTCAAAAAGTAACATCTCCCCAACTCATTATATCGGATCTTATTTGCTACTTTCTAAAAAAATAAGCACCTCATTAGACTTTTACCAAATGGTCTAAAAGATTATTTTTTTAGAAATAAGCCAACAAACTCTTATTTGTAGAGATGCCAAATGCCCCCTAAATGTAGGACCGGCTAACACTTTCCAACTGCTCATGGATATGTTATTTTAAGCCCCATATTATGGCACAAAAACAATAATTTGAGAGTGTAACGAAGACCATTAAAAGGTTACCTTTAATGCAAATGGCTAGAACCCTGTTTTGGGCCCTTGTGTTTAATAAAGCTATGGTAACATTTTTCTATAATATTCCCTTTCGTGAGCTTCTTAAAGTGGGACTTAGAGATTACAACAATTCTAGGCCTTAATTGATAGTTAAAATTTTCATTATGAGCCAAAACTAACATGCCCACTACATTTATAATCGATGCCTCACAACCAGGCCCAAACCCCTTCTTTCTCTCTTGCCAGGATTTTCATTCTATAAAACCTATCACCTTCTCCCACCCTTCTTCCTCTTTGGTCACTCGTCAGCCCTTGTGGCTAAAGCCATAAAATGACTGGGAAAAAAGGTAGCCAGGTGTCGTTCTTACTTCTTAGCAGCCATGACTAGCCTTCATAATTGTTGCCTTTATTTATCTTTTATTAGTTCTCTCAACCTCATTTTATTTATTTTCATTTTCATGGCTTATTGTCCTTCTTTTGCCTCTTTCACCGGACAACTCATGTCCAATGGTTTGCCTAACCATTATGGGAACAAAAAGAATCTAATCAGTACTCCTTTGATCCCCAATATTTAAGATGGGCCCGAACTATTGCACGCACATGACTCTTCCACATTATTCACCCATAATCAAGCAAAATGCTTTGTTCAACATTTTCTTGCATAAATATTCTTGACCACCCAACAAGATCGGTGCTTGCAAAGTAGCTCATGAAATGTGCATTGGACTCGATCACCCATATTACAAGTCATTGTTCAAATGGTTTCATGGGTAGCTCATCGATGACATGCACTAGTCAGTTTGGACTGTATTTCACATAAAGAGGATGAGAAATAGTAAATCCTATATAAATTATAGCTCAGGTGAATTAGTGGGATTTCCAAATCAATGGCTTGGATTAATGAGACATGGACCCCACCCATATAGACCCAACTCCGTAACTTGGTCCACCCCACTACAACCCAGCAGGCCCACAAATCATAAGGACGCAATTTTTTGCAAATGAAAAACTTTAATTTCAATGATATCTATTACATGGGGGAATCAAAAATTGAAAAGCAAATTTCTAATACAAATAGATAAAAGAACGCATCTTCTTCTTCTTCGTTTTCAACACGGTTGAAGGTCGGTTGGCTCCAAAAGCACTCAGGAGAGGGGATATTAGGGCTCTCAATGGAGCGAGTCAGATCCGAGATCCAATTGGCTCCGAATCCATATAATGCGGATTTGGATCTTAAAATAGGTTTGATTAGTTAAATGGACCAGATTTGGATCTTAAAATAGGTCCGATTACTTAAATGGACCGGATTTGGATTCACAAGAACGTATCCGAATTCGATCCGAATCCGATTAAGATCCGACTCATTGTTACCTTACTGTATATGTTATATTCATGCTAGCCATCTGATTTACAGATTATTTTAGGCCATGTCTCAAAATTGAGACATGCCACTCTTAGGTCGGCCATACCATAGTAAATAGTGGGATTTGCATCATTTTTCTATTAAATTAAATATATTGTATTATATATTTTATATTGTATATATATTTTTAGATTTGTAATAGGGTGGATTCGGATCTAGATCCGACCCAAATCCAATGGTTATATGGATTTTGGATCGGAAATGGATCTAATAACTTATAAATGGATAGAATACCTTTCGGATCTGAGTTGGATCCGAATCCGATCTAATCCGTCTACAGATATACGGACTTGGAGACGGATCCAACTTGATCCAATCCAAATCCGACCCATTGGATATTTACAATTTTCATAAAGTAGAGGGCTTAGTAAGCAAAAAAGGAGAGAGGGTTCTCTACAAATATCATAAAGTTGAGGGGCTGACATGCAAACAAAAAAAAACTCATTCGAATGTTCACTAATCCGGTAATTACGCGGGTAACACTTTAGTGGGGCCCACTTTGATGAATATTTTGTATATCCACCCCGCCCATCCGTTTCTTCAGGTTATTTTAAGACCTTAAATCGAACCTTAAGAAAATCCAAATCTCTTGTGGACCACACCACTGGAAAATTGGTAAATGACCATTGAAAAATGTTTGTAGACTCGAAAAGTTTTAGATCAAACTGATATTTGTATTTTTCTTTAATCCATGTCTTTTTGATCTTTTCAACGGGTTGGATGGAAAGTAAACTTACGCATCTTCTTACACTGGGCCCTGGGTAGTTTTTAATGGTGTACGTTCAACCACCACTGTTTCCTGTGGTGTGGTCCACCTGAGATTTGGATCTGCTTAATTTTTGGTATTAGCTTCTAAAATGGGCATGAAAAAAGGACGGACAGCGTCGATATACAACACATCATCAAGGTGGGCCCCGTTGTAAGGGTAACAACCAAAGTGAAAATAATACCATTTTCACTTCCTTCCCTTTCAACCCCTGCTTTTGCCTCCCTCCATTTGCGAGAGTGGTTTTGGGCGGGATTTCCGATTTTCTCTTCCTTACTCGTCGGGAAACTGAGTTCCCTTCGCCGGAATCTGACGCAAGACTCTGCAGCGGCTTTCTTTCCCAACCTACACCCAAAGGGACTCCGCAGGTATTCTTTCCTTTCCAATGTACACGTGGCATGGATGCACACGGATCTGAACCATTCGAATAGTTGGCCCCACTGTGGATAGATGATAGCTGAGAAATCAGGCTGATCGCATTATCCTAACCATCTGGTTACTGGACATTAAATGGACGGTTGAAAGAAACTGGTCTCCCGTCGGAATTCAGTCGGTACAGGTCAGATGGTTAGGATCATCCAATTAGTGCAATGTTCAATCTACTCCCCAAACATGATGGGGCCCGGCGATTGGGATGGTCCAGATCGGCGTGCATTATGCCACGTGGACGGTGGATGAGTTGCCACAAGTAGTAAGCGACATGGTCATCTAGCTTCATCTAGCTTGTTGAAAAGAATAAGAAGCTGGAAGTGTTTACATTGATGCTTTATTGCAGGTTATGGAACATTTCCGTTGGTTAAAGGCAGTGATTTTTATCTGTTTATTCTTAGCTTCTGGGGGCAGAGGTAACTTTAATTGAGATTGGATTCTTGATCGATTTTATTTGGGTGCTGTTTTATTAATGCCAAACGTATGGATTTTACACCACAAATGAAATTTGCACCGGTTATCTCTCAAAAATTTGAATTTGGAGTAGATACAAGAACTATGGTTGCTAACATTATTGGGTTTGAGTATAAATTTGAAAATTTGGGGTCCTGATTAGGCCTGGCAACGGGTTGTGTTGAACCGTGTTCGTGTCGTGTCGTGTCGAAAATTTGCTCACCCAAACCCGGACCGTTAACTAATGGGTCAAAATCTAGAAACCCAAACCCATTCGTTAATTTAACGGGTTACCCGTAACCCGACCCGTTGAACCCGTTAGGCCAGTCTACCCATCAGATGGCCACATCGTTGATGAGGACAACTGACAGTCTGACCCAACATACAGCTGTGGTCCACCTAGTGGGTCCATTCTATCAGCAGAAATAATAGGATTCACTCATGAGATGAGGAGGAATCACCTGTGCATTGCAATATTGCATATGATGGAGTGCCAAGGTTCGTAGGTGGGCCATGGTTTGGTGATCTAGACCATTATGTTAACGGGTTAATCGGGTTCGCGGGTGAAACACTGACCCGTTATGTTAATGGGTCTTAACGAGTCAACCCGTTAGTAACCCCACACGATAAGGCTAGACCCGAACACTGGTTTTTTCGTGCGGGTTGGCGGGTCGTGTGGAATTTTGCCAGGCCTAGTCCTGATATTGGATTCTCGAACGATTATTTTTGGGTGCTGTTTCATTAATGCCAATTGTATGGAGTTTACACCACCAATGGAATTTGAGGTAGTTTTCTATAAAAAAAATTGAACTAGGAGTAGATATAAGAACTACCGTTAGTTGCATTATTGGGTTCAATTTGCTAAATTAGTATAAATTTGATTTTTGAGGTCCTTTATACACTGCTAACTTCTTATGTATGTTACCGTTCACCCCCCTGCTAACTTCTTATGTATAATGATTGAGAAACCATTAATCTGCCTTAATTCAAATATCATGGGAACAATGGTTATGTGGTGTAAGAGTCCCCTTTTTCAGAAAGCAATGGATGAGTCTCCTATAAAGAGGGAAAACATACAAAAATCCTAACCATTGGAGTGTTTGATGGCTAAGATAGACTTTGGATGATATTCATCATCAGCTAAAAAACAATTTAATGGCTGATAATTTATGACAAGGCTCATTTTTCTTCTTAACTTGTTCCGAATTTTTGTTGACAAAGAATGCTTCACAGGACCATTGGGAAGATGTGGGTACTATGAGGCCTTCTTGGAGCATATGGGAAAGTTCCTCAGTTGCGAGTTGGAGGTGGCTTGGAGTCATCCCTGAATGAGTTGCTTTTGTAGGATTAACATCCTCATTTTTCTTGTATGGGAACAAACTCTTTATGATACTATGGCTTCCTCTTTCGATATTTTGGAACCCTCTAAATCCTCTCCCCTAGGTTCTTTTCGCTCTCATTCTCAGTCTAGATTAGATTGTTTGTCTGAAAAAGAATATCTCCCAGATTCTAAAGTACCTATTACCCTGTACCTTGTTGTCAACCCTTATACTATTAGGGCCCGTTTGGTTGGCATCTGGAAACCCGTTTCCAGTTTAAAATCTGGATTCCAGCAGAATCCGATTTTAACTGGGGTGTTTGGTGGCCTAGTTCCAGCCAAAGAGGATTCTGTCTGGAAACCTAAATTGAGTAGAACCGGGATTAGTGGAAACGGTGTGGGCGACCGTTTCTACGGAAGGGAAAAGAGGCAGAAGTGAGCGTCACCACTCACCAGTCACCACCTCCATGTATGCGTTGTACATCTATGTTGTATATGTTTTATATCTCCACGGTCCATTAGTTTTGAAATCTCAATTAAGGGCATTGGACAAAAAATGAGGCAAATCTAAATCTCAAGTGGGCCACACCACAGGAAAACAGTGTTGATTAAACGTCCACCGTTAAAAACTTCCTAGGGCCCACTATAATATTTATTTGCCATCCAACCTGGCCATCTGTCTTGCAGGACTATAATAGGCGAGGGGTAAGGTTCTCAGGTGGATCTGAAGCCCAAGTGGGCCATGCCACAAGCAACGGTTGGAACACAATCTGAATCGCACCATTTTCAACCAAACAGCAAGTTACGGATGAAACCTGGGTTCCACTCTAGTTTCTACAATTTTGGATTCCAACAGTGGAATCTAGATTTTCTCTAGAATCTGGGTTCTGCAACCAAACAGGCCCTTAATGGAAACCTTCAAACCAATATTGTCCAAAAAACTTTCGAAAAAATCATTTCCCCCAAATCTTCTCGTTCCATCAAAGAGTATGTCTGTGCCTCCAAGTTTGATCAACACCCAGTCCTCGCAAACCAGCAAGAACTTTAATTACTGTCAATCTTCCTTGGGAACTTCACCACCACTAGCTTAAGGATGGTTTTACTCATCTCCATTTTGGAGCAGTCAAATTGGCCTTAACCTTCCATGGACCATGGTAGAAAAGGCCTGCCTATTTCTTCCTGCATTGCCTTGCTCATCACCTGTTTCAAAGAATACCAACAGGCTTCAATTGGAACAGTCCAAAAAACTCCAACACAGGCACAGTCGTTGTTACCCTATACCAAAATTTCAACATCTCTCTCAAGGATCCATTTGTGTTTGAAGCTCTCAAAGTCCAAATCCAGATAACTGGTGCTGCCCAACTTGAAAATTCCATAGCTGCTACCTTGCATTACCCACTGGCTCTGAGTTCAAAATCATGCCTTTGATCTCCTGTTATCGAGCTTGCAACAAAACCAGGATGCATTGCTCATCTCTGTCGAAAATAGTGCTGTTCTGCATTGCACTTTTGTCCTGAGACAGCTTACCAACGATCAGTTCAAACAAATTCTTCCCACTTCTTGGGTTACAAAATATGAACAATAGTATTCCCAAAACCAGATGATCGAGAATGATCACCAACTTTTCATCAGAAAGAAAGATGGCATTGTTGAAACCCGATTTCTTCCTTCTGCTTCTTCCAGTATTTACTACGCCTCTTCCAGAATTCAACACTTTTGGTGTCTCTACTAGTACTCCAAAAATCCTCTACTATGATTCAGAAGGCTTCCCAGTTTACCAAGACAAGGATGACAAAGGGCATATTTGGTATGATGTCTGTGGTTGTGAGGAATGATTGAAGACATGATTGAAGATGATGATTATTAGAGAAACCATTCACAGGGAAAAAGGAAGTCTTCCTTTCACAATGAGCAAGCTCATCTTGCCCAACGTTATGCTGCTGGAGATCCAGAGGTCGGTCTTTTGGGTGAACCTTCAGGGAAATTTGACTACTATGTCCTTTACCCTCGAACACCTGCTTCAAAGCTCCACCCATTCACCTCACCATGCCCAAACCAACCACCCTCTTAAGCCCAAATCACCTCTCCTGCCATACTACCAAAAGGCTCTTTCTTGTCTTTCCTAGGCTACTTGTTCCCCGCCTCTCTCGCCATCACCCATCTCACATGTCTGCCTTGTTGAACCGTCCGAGTTTCCTGAACTTGAAGACTTTGAATACCCTTAGCAAATAGCAACAGACCAAACATGTTTGGAAGATTAAGAAACCCCCCAGGTTCTAATCCAGATGGTATACCAAAGAAAATTTCAGCTACTGAAGCTGCGCTCAAACGGCAAGCTGAAAATGCCATCGACTAAAATCATGCCCTCCAAAAAATCCTGGACAATCAGCAAAAGCTCTATCAAGAAACCAGGACTGGCCACACTAAAATAGTCGAGCTAGTCCAATCCAAGTTATAGAAACTTGAAGGAGAACTATTTCTCATAGCAACCATTGTTAAAAGCTTTGATTTAGCCAGCCAGTTGATTGTCCAAAAGGAAGCTGAAAAGAAGTCTCTTCAGAATCAACTTTGTTCTATTGAACTTACTCAAGCATCTCAGCGTTGTTCCTCTTAGCTACCTTCCAAGCCTTTTCCCCACCCCTACAGCTTCTTATACTCCCAGATATCATCCACAATCCCTTTTCCCTTCAACCTTGTCAAACTCTCCCACCTTCCCTCCGAGCTACTCTTCATGATCAAGACGCTTCACAAGCCTCATCTTCTAAGGCTCCTCCATCTACAGACCCACCTAAACCTCGACCCCCTCATCCTTTTCTGTCCTCCTCTAAAAGGCCTCAGTCTCCATCCCCTGAATTCTTGGCAGAAACCATCTCTGCCTCTTCTACCCTCCATCCCTCCATTCTTCCCATTGAAAATCCCAATCCTATTTCCTCTTTCCTTCACTCCGTCTCACTGATTACACCTGCAACTTTGAGTATAGTTCCTGGAATGGACCTCTCTTCCGATTCCGCCGAATCCGAAGACTTTTCTCCGGATCTACCTCTAATTTTAATTCACAGCAGTACTGTTCAACATCCTTCAGATGATGATGTAGAGTTCTCAGAAGCGCCGCCTCCACCTCATCTGCAGTCAGTTCTAGAAAGAACACATTATGCCGAAACCATTGACTGGAAAAAGATCTTCACAATTGATGACATTCCTCCAGACCAATGGCAATCTTGCATCATACTCCCAATGCCACTGTCCCTCGGATAATCTAGAAGTGGCAGACTGTGAGAATGGTAGACGAGTCTTGGCGAGTACCACCAACTCCAAACTCTTCATTTCCCCACCTTTGAAGCATTAATTGCTCTCTTGTATACTGAGTTCATTGAATTTGTTGATGCTTACCAAGAGATGGCACGTGAAGAATTTCTAAAAGATGAAAGTATGGTCCTTCATAAAGGACCTTGAAAAGCATTATGACAAAATGTCCAAGCGCTTTTATATCATCAATGGAATTAGGGCTGTCAACGGGTTGGATACGGGCCGGATCAGTGATGATCCATATCCGACCCGATTAAGAATATATCCGACCCGAATCCGATTTGGATCACAAGTATATGATCCGAACCCGACCCGATTAAAATTTTCGAAATCCGTTTCTGATTCGATTATGATCCGACCCGATATCCGACCGGATATCCGAGAGAGAGAGAGAGAGAGAGAGAGAGAGAGAGAGAGAGAGAGAGAGAGAGAGAGAGAGAGAGAGAGAGAGAGAGAGAGAGAGAGAGATTCTCATATGTTTTGGCATTGTACTTCAGCAAACACGTGATATTTACCGCCTCACTAAACAAATTTTCCCTGGAAGACCTACCATCATTTCCCAAGAGGTTTGCATTGTTTAGAAGAATGAATGGCATTGATATCTAGGTTTTTTCCCCCTTCTTTCTTTGTTTCTTGCACATGAATGTATAAAGAACCCCGAGGAGCTATTGGTAGGAGTGTGTGTGTGTGTGTGTGTGTGTGAGAGAGAGAGAGAGAGAGAGAGAGAGAGAGAGAGAGAGAGAGAGAGAGAGGGCGGGCCTACTAGCTAGTTCATTATTTTCTATGGTGTGACCCACTTGATGGTTGGGTTGACCTGATTTTTGTGGTATCCCATTTTCTTGGTGGAAAACCTTCTTGGGTGGTCGAGATGTCATACAAACACCATGGTTGTGTGCGAGCATTTCGTTTTTTTTTGGAGGGGGTAATGTCCCCACCTTAGCAATGTCCCCAAAGCTTTTAAGCAACACGACGGATTCTTAATCATCAATTTGGACTGTCCATTCTTTCATACAATTACGAACAAGCCGTGGCACAAAAATCATGCCAACCGGATGATCCTAAGCATCCGATCAATAGCATGGAAAACAGATAGCATATGCATGTGTGCACACCCATGTGTGTGTTTATGTATAAGGTTTAGCTAACGTCCCCAAAGCTTCTGAGTGACACATGGGATGCTCATTCATTAATCCGGACTGTCCATTCTTCTCTACAACTACGGACAAGCCATAGTGCAAAAATCATGCCAATTGGATGATCCTAAGCATCTGATGAATAACATGGCAAATGGACAATCAAGATTGAGTAGAGGAACAAAATAGGTCCAATCATCATTTTAAACCATCTATTTGGTAGATGCCACTTTGTGTTCTAAGTAATACTTTGGTTTGATGATTCTAACCGTGCGATCTATGGCTTGTCAAAGATAGTTAGAACAAATTGTCCTCTCATTCATGAGGTTACAATCATCCAATCGGTGTGATTCTTTCACCATGGCTTTCTCCCAATTGTACTTTTGAATGAATTGTCCCAATTGATGATTGAGCATCCCATGTGTAAACTAAAGCTTTGGGGACGTTGCTAACATCCTCATGAAGGTGGTGATGTTAGCAACACCCACATATATATATGGTGTTTTGTTGATGTCCTTGAGTCTTTTAAATGGCACACGGGGTAACCTATTGTTGATCAGAGCTGTTCATTCATTCATAAAACTAGGAGCAAGCTATGTTGCAAAAATAATGCCAATCAGATGATTCTAAGCCTCTTATCAGAAGCATGAAAATGGAGAAACAAAATAGGTTCAATCATCATTTTGAAACATCTAGTAGATAGATCCGACTTTCTATTTCTTATGATTCTCAAGTTACACTTTGATTTGATGATTCTAACCATGTGATTTATGGTTCGTAAACAATGAACGGTTGTAACAATTGGCCCCATTCAAAGGGTTAGAATCATCTGATTGGTGTGATTCTTACACCATGGCTTACCCCTAGTTGTATGAATGAATGAATGGTTCAGATTTGACAATAGGTCGCCCCATGTACCGTTTAAAAGGTTTGGGGACGTTGTTGTGCATGGGTAGGTGGTTGTGTTGTGTTTATGTTGGGGGGGGGGTTTGCTAACGGACCGATCTTCATGGGGACATTAGCAACGTCCCAGAAGCTTTATTGATCAGGACCATTCATCGACTCATACAACTAGGAGCAAGCCATGGTGTAAAATAATGCCAACTGGATGATCATAAGGGCCCAATCAATAGCATGGAAAATGGACAACCAAGATGGAGCAGAGAAACAAAATACCTCCAATCATCATCTTGAAACATCTACTTGATAGAGCCCACTTTGTGTTGCTTATGATTCCAAAGTAGCACTTTGGTTTGATGATTCTAACCATGTGATCTATGGCTCATAGAAAAATGGATGATTGTAACAAATTAGGCCCATTCGCAGGGTTAGGATCATCCAATCACAGATGATTTTTGCAGCATGGCTTGCTCCCATTGGTACTATTGAATGAACTTTCCCGATTGATGATTGGGCATCCCAAATGTTATTCAAAAGGTTTTGGGACTTTGTTAATGTGCCCATGAAGGTGGGAACATGTCTGCATCGCGTGTGTGAGATCTCAAGTCCAACTGGTTGGACCACAAGTTATCATGTGTGTGTGTGTGTGTGTGTGAGAGAGAGAGAGAGAGAGAGAGAGAGAGAGAGAGAGAGAGACAGAGAGAGAGCCTTCCGATAGTTTTGCCGCACCACAAAGTACAACCGGTTGGAGTTGATACCTTCTATGTGTGTGCGTGCGTGTGATGCTTTTGGCCATTGTTTGGGTACTTTCTGTGTTAGTCAATTGCCTATTGAGGACCAATTTTTAAGTCCTTTATGAATGTGATGATTTTGTTGATTGTTTGTGTACTTTCTTTCTGTTAGTCAGCTGCCTCTTGAGGACCAATTTTAAGTCCCTTGAGAGGATATAACCTATATTCAGGCCCTTATCTGACAAGCCATTGTGCAATAGGATCCTGACGTGTCAGCCCATACAAGTGAGGGCCATGGTTTGGTGATCCACACCATTGATCTGATTAGTCCTGATGTCGATGCCCCAAAATTATCCCAGATTCGAGGATCCTAGCACTTTGATCATTGAGCTGTAAATAGAAAATTTAGAAAAAAGAAAAAATGAATCAACAGTCCAGAAAAGATTGGTTGGCTAGGATGTTCCTATCTCGAAGATTGTTGGAGCATCCCTCATCCATGGGAGGGAGGTGTCTCTAATGCCATTTCACGAATGGTACCAACCATGCTGTCCTTGATTAGTGCACTTTGGCGATGGATCTGAACTGTCCTTATTTTGGACTACCTATTGGATCAATCGCATCACAAAAATTGCTTCTACAGGAAATTCGTAACTATCTGATCCATCCATTGTTGCAGGATCCTTCTAACTAGGTGTTGTTCCCACTTCGAATCATGCTTTGCACTCACATTTACTCCCACTTCCTAGCCGTTTATACTCAGACACCATTTTGAAAGATACTTCCCGCTCCCGCACCCAAATCTTTTGCCACTCCGCTGCATGCTCAGTGCAACTATAGATCCATCACCCATTTTTGGGCGGTCAGTAGAAGTATAAAGAAATGCTTCCCAAAATAAGTCCATATATCAAATGGTTAGAATCAGCCAATTGTCATTTTGTTTCTCAACTTCTGATCCATTTCGCTTCCATGTCCATAGAGCTGGACATCGAGCCGAATCAAGTCAAACTCTACCCAACTCGACTCGGCTCGGTTGCACGTTGACCTGGGCTCGAACACGGTTCGGCTTGGTCCTGGGCTCGGTCTGGTCAGCTCGAACTCGGTTCGGTCCAGGATCTAACTGATCCGAACCGAGCTCAACTCGGTCATACTTTTGAGTCGAGCAGAGTTTCTGTTGAGTTGAGCCTACCTGACCCAACCCTGACACCAAAATCCAACCCACACCCGGTCCCGATCCATCTCAACACCTCCAAACCCTATTTACTTTCCCCAAATCAAGAAATCCAAAAAAAAAAAAAAGACTTGAAAAATACCTCTTTGAGTCTTTCCAAGTCGAATTAGAATCCACGAGCTCGGTTATGTTGAATTAGACAGGGCTGTCGTGCAGGTCCGTCGAGGGGGGGGGGGGAAGGGCTCAGCCACCGGCCGGGCAGAGGCGGGTAGTGTAGTGGAGGGGTGGGTTTGGAAATGGGGTAGGGTTTGGAGGTGGGGTAGGGCAGAGTCAAGCTCGGGCGCTGCTGGGTAGGGTAGGGTAGAAAATAGAAATAGATTAGGGATTTTTTTAAATTTTATTATTATTATTATTATTTTATATCATCCATACGAGCCGAATTGAACCGGTTCGTGTCGAACTCGAGTTACGAGTCTCGTTTTTTTTGCCTAGCTCGACTCAGTTTGAACTCAGCAACGAGTCGAGTTGAATCGAGTTTTTTCGAGCAGAGTCGAGCCGAGTTAACCGAGTCGGCTCGGCTCGTGTCCCTGCTCTACATGTCCGGTTCTTATTCCTCGAAATTCCAGATGTAGCTTGACAATGTGGGATACGGAAGCCTTGTCTACATGGTTGAGAAGGTTTGTGGCGAAGACACATCTTGTAACAGTTACTCTTCTTATCTTCTCCTCATTTTTGTAGTAATCAATGAGAGGAATATGCTAACATGCAAGCCCGCGTAGAAGTTTATGCATTTCCATCACTGTACCTATGGCAAATGTGTTCTGATTGGGTCTCTTGATCTGGTGGGCCACCTCATTGCCTAAAATCCAAGAGATTGGCCAGCTCTCACCATCCAGACCTCATGAGTTCAATGTGGACCATTTCTTATTCAGGCCGCTGATCAGATGGCTACCACAGTCCAATCCTCTTTCCTTTTGGGCTGTCCCATCCAAACGGTGGCAGGCCAGATCAGCTGTCCAGATCATTTAATGTGTTTGGCATGTGACTGAGGGAGCTGCATATTTAGCTGGAAAGACCCAGTATGGGTCCGGTCTGATATGGGTTGGTTGTGTTCTGACCCTGACCAGGCCTCATGCCATCCCCATGCATCTAGGCATTCCCCAGTTGACAATGCCGCTCTTATATCTCTTCTTACTTTTTTTGGATTTTGTAGGTCAGTGACTGGGAACAGTATCGCTGATCACCTACAGTACTTTGGCATTGAGCTACAGGCAGAGATGTGGGGCTCTTGCAGAATTGTAAGGGATGGCAGTATGATAATGGACGGTGCAGATCTCAATGGCAGTTTCATCTTGTCGACGGATGCTTCCACTTCAATCGTAAAGCTAAGAACGCAAGTGGATATCAGCTGAAGCGCTGTTTAGTATTGTTTGGGATTGATGAATGATTAGCCCGGTGAGGTTTGCTAAGCCCATGTGCATCTCTACATGTGGCCTGCTTGAAAGTTCAGGACATCCATGCATCCGGTGGGTCCCACTTTCATCAGGCAGGATGCTAGTGGAGCTGTGGACATTGGGTGTGGGCAGCTGGAGTTTCTTTGGCTCTTCCATTTTTTAGATCGTCCATTGTGTTTGTGCTTGTAGACAACTTGGTAAGTTGTCGGGTGGTCATCTTCAAGATGGGCCCCACCGCACAGCTAGGTTGCCGGCATGGGTGGAACATAACTCTGGCTCTGCAAGTCCTTGGACAAAAAATCAGATAAATCAGATGTAGATCAACCCAAGGAAAAGAGTGCAGTAGAACCTGAGGAAACCCATCCAATGGGGCGAGCTATTGGCTCAATCCAATCATCAAGTGGGCCACTGTTATATTGGAAGAGGGGAGCAGATTAGGTGCAGCCCTCCCCTGCCATCACCCAACTTGGTGTGGCCCTGATCGTGGGGCTGACCTTGATGTATGTATCGTATATCCAAGCTGTCCATCCATTTTTCCAGCTTATTTTAGGGCATGATCTTAAAAATGAAGCAGATCCAAACTGATCTTATCAACAGGTTTTTAATGGTGGGCGTTCACTCACCACTGTTTCTTTTGGTATGGGCCACATGAGATTTGGATGTATTTCATTTTTGGGATCATTCCCTAATATGAGCTGGAAAAATTGATGGTTGGCCTGGATATACAATACATACATCATGGCAGGCCCCATCGTCAGGGCCACACCATGTTGGATGGTAGATAAACATTAAAGACCCATCAACAGGTTTGTATGACCTTATGGACTGGTTGAATGGACCGCGTGGCAGGTTTGTATGACCTTATCAACAGGTTGGATGGCTGACAAACGTTACAATGGGCCCTAGGAAGTTTTTAATGGTGGGATTTAGTCACCAATGTTTTCTATGGTATGGTCTATTTGGGATCTGCTTCATTTTTTGGACCATGCCTTAAAACAAGCTGGAAAAATGGATGGAGTGTGGATGTACTATAAATAACATCAAGGTGGGCCTCATGGTTAGGGCTGCACCTAATTCGCTCCCTAAAAAGAGTGGACAGTTTAAAAACACTCGTTACCAGTTCTCTTTGAGCAGATGTGTAGTTTAAAGGCATCCGTTGAATCCAGGGTCATGTTCTATTAATGAATTCAAGGAATACATCATTGTAAGCGAGGGTGCTGTTCAATCCACCGGGCCGAGCGCATGCTTGTAAGCGAGGGTGCTGTTCAATCCACCGGGCCGAGCGCATGCTTATCACCTTGTTACATGCACCAAACCGTGTGCCTTGTTTAGTGGGTTGAGCATGTGTACATGACCGTAGGCGGTGGTGCGGTCGATATTTTTTCGCTTGCGCATGGCCACACAATCCAGTGGGTCGGGCTGCGCTTATGGCCAGACAATCAGGTGGGTGGAGCACAACGCGGTGTTGCATGACATGGCACATCATTGCATGGTTGAAATAATGCACCGATGTGGATTCGGACCATGTTTGGGCTTTGATTGTACGATTTTGTTGGAATTCAATGCTGCACTGTTTGGATTGTCTAAAGAATAATTCTCCCAGCTAAGTGATGGCCCACTGGATTAGTGGTCCTGATTTGTATTTGCTCTGCATGTGGTGAATAAATGGGTATCTCTTCTTATGAGTCATGATGTATGCATGTTGTGTGACCTAGGTGGGCCACACAACAGAGGAACAGTTGGGTGGGCTCACTTGTATGTGTTGGGATGGCCTGATTTTGGTATCCCTTCTTCTTATTGGGATGTGTTACTTGAATGGATTGGATTGCTTAGCACTGTGGGCCCCATGCACAGTATATGGTGGGGCCTGCACTCTATCAACTGTTCCCTGGTGTGGTCCACCTGAGTCATTTTTGGGCTCAGGGCCTAAGATGGAGGGGTCATTCGATGGATGGATTGTGTATCATGCACGGATCGTGGTGGGGTCCACAGTTTGGCACACTACGTGTGGCAGAGGCGTACAAGATCTGAAAATGTTACTTTGGATGGATTACACCCGGAAAATAACTTCGAATGGATGAATCTAACCGTTGGATTGGACTTTTCTATGAAGATATGGACGGTCAGAGAAACCTTGATATTTTTCTTTTTTTTATAGGCCATATATTTCTTCCCTCAAATGGCTGCTATTTCTTCCCTCAAATGTCTGCCAATCTTGTGGTTACGATTGTCGGACAAGTGTAGTTTTGGGGTAGGGGGCATCCAATGCATAGGTAGTGTGCATGATGATTGGTTCAGATCCTATACACGTGTGCCACTAGTACGAAAAGACAGTCTAGCATCACACGTGTGCACATATACCCGCACGTCTGAAACACCTGTGCGAACTGAGCTTTTCATCAGGTCGGCCAGTGCTTATTATCTCTTCGATGCAGATTGCACTGGATGGTGCTCTGTGGGCCCCACCATGATGTATGTGTTTTATCCATGCCGTCCATCCATTTTTCTAGATCATTTTAGGATAGGAGCCCAAAATGAGGCAGATCATATCTTAGGTGGACCACACCACAAGAAAAATGATGATTGAACACCCACCATTAAAAACGTCTTGGGGGTTTTGGATCAAGTCGATATTGCCGTTTTCCCTTCATCCATGTGTGTGTGAGCTAATCAACTTGATGGCAAATAAACATTACAGTGGGCCCTAGAATGCTTTTAATGGTGGCCGTTCAATCACCACTACTGTTTTCCTGTGGTGTGGTCCTCCTGAGATTTGGATCTGGCTCATTTTTTGGGCTCGTGGCCTAAAATAATGATCCAAAATGGACCGACGGCATGAGTAAAACACATAAATCATGGTGGGGCCCACAGCACCGTCCAATGCAATCCGCCTTCACTCGTTTGGCAGGATTCCTTTGTCGACAGCGAACACCGAAGGACTATCGTGTGCGTTTCCCACCAACTAATAAAGGGTAACTATAGGCTACATTGGTTGAACTGGAATGTGGTTGAGCCAGACTGTTAGTGGGCCACCGGCGTAAATCTACGTACCTATAAGATGAACTCAGCCATTGGATTTCCAATTATACTTGGGCAGCTGAGCTGACCAGTTTTCTTTTGGACTGTCCACTTGGTGGGTCCCAACTGAACATCTTTAATACTCTGGAAGAGTGCGATAGATGATAAGCAGGCGCTTAGAAATCAGTTAGAAATTGCATAAATAACATACAAGTAATTTAAATTAAATAATCCAAAAATTGTGTTTAAAAATTGCATGCACTTGATTATCTGGCTATTAGATTGGTGGCCATTTATTAGACGGTTAGAAATGAAAATACCACTAATCAGAGGTTAGGATTGTTCAAACAATAAGAATTTTTGGACTCTTAACTTTACGATTAGTGGATTGTGATATTTCATCTGTTTAATTTTAGTTAATATATGCCACGTGTACCCTTTCTAGGTGACTGTGTATCAAGTGTCAAGGGCAGCCAGAGTACCGAGGATATCCCCATGGTTGCTAACGCAGACTGTAGTCCGAAAGATAGCATAAATGATGGATCACGTGAAGAAACATCAATCGCTTTGTACCGACTTTTCGGTGCATCCCATTATTATAAGCCGTTGGATCAGTTGGTGGCCCACATGTAACGACCTACTCCTTGTCGTGAATCATTTGTTTGGATGCTGATGTTATCTATGGATTCGTTGTCACCGATTATTCAAAGGGGATGAGGGAGGTGTCCTGCTTGATCACCCTAAATTGTGTGCTCTTTTTTTTTTTTCTTTGACCGTCCATTTGCATGCCACCAATTAGAATAATCCAGGCAGTTGAATTTATGCTAAACAATATCTTTTTCGCCATGTTGTTTCCATTGAGGAGCACAGTGAATGGACGGTCCAGATCACTGGACCAAGGAATGGTGAAACAGAGTTTTGGGATATCCTGAGATAAAAGGCCCACCAGATTGCATCTCCAAAGCACCTGCTGGGTTGGTGGGCCCACCCAGTATGAGACCCACTTTTGTGCATTTTACAATGCTCGGTCTAAAAATATATAACCATTTGGATACAAGTTGGGCCAGGTAGGGTCCATGGTTCGGGGATCCTAACCGTTGTTATGGTCCATGCACTAAAAAGGCCCAAGATCGGAAGAATCTCAACCCTACAATAGATGGTCAGCTAGTATGGGGTTAAGTGATAGAATAGAGCAACGGTTCAGATTCAACCAAGAAAAAAATGGCTAAATATCTTACACGGAGTTATTGCTTCCAACAGAAATTCGGTGCATGGGACTGCACGGAAGAGTAATTGTACTGGTATTGCTCACCAGTCGCAATCTGCTGACGCACAAGATACCGTACACTCGCACCATGATGGAGTGATCCAAACCGTCATCTGATGGGCCCCATGGTAGATCTTGGACACTTCAAGAAGAATCTTCCAGATTGGAAGATCCTGAGTTTCTAAACTCTTGATCAATCACCAATAACGGGTTATAGACCGTTGATCAAAGAGTTAGGGTGGGCGTCTTCAATCGGTGCCGTCCATCACATATGCCATTTGGATAAGAGAACCATGCATGATGAACGGAATCCAGTGCTTCTGCAATTTGACTCTGTCATGCATCTGCACCACGGAATTGATTCTTGGGAAAAGAGAAATACTTTGATACTCTGGCAGAGTGCGAGTGATGATACGCAGGTAGTTAGAAATTATTAAGATATTAAGAAATTACATACGTGGGTCCTAACTAATTCAAACTAAACGGTCCAAATTATATATATATATATATATATATATATATATATATATATATATATATATATATATATATAATTTAGTTATTTAGTAATTAAGATTTACGGACATTTATTGGACGGTTAAGAATGAAAATGATCGACTGGACTTAATTCAGGGAATAAGTGTCCACGAATCAGAGGTCAGGAATGCTCACCCAATCTGATTTTTGGAGTTTAAATAAATAAAAATAAACATTTGTTTCCACAATTTAATCGGTTTAATTTAATATTATTTTCACATGCACAATTTTAAGTGCCTGCATATCAAGCGTCACACGTAGCAAGAGTATAAAATAAGTTCCCTTTCTTTGATACTCTATTTGGGTATGACGCTTGATACACAGGCAGTAGGAAATGGTACAGGTGGCATATTTTAACGTAAACTAAATGGCCAAAATTGTAGAATCCACCGTTGCACATTCCTAGCCTCTGATTCGTGGGCACTTGTTTTTTGAAATAAAACCATTCTCAACCGTCCAATAAATGTCCAGTGATCTAATGGTTATATTACCATATAATGGTGATATTTTGTTCCTCGTTCATCTAAGATACTGTCCATAATTTGGACGGTTTATTTTGGATTACTTAAATGCCACGTGTGCAATTTTAGGTAATTTCCACCTGCTTTCGTACCATCATCTATCATGCTCTGTCAGAGTATCAAAGTATTTCTCTCTTAAAAATATCTACTGATTCGACTCTATCTGATTTAAAAGTTTCGTCCAACGCGCTTACGCACCGCGTGCATTTCAGCTTGCACGTTTCAATCAGAAAGCAACTGCGTTTCTCCTTTCTAAAGCAACTCGCATGATTAAGTTTCTCAAATACTCAAATCAATTTTAGTCGGACAAGAGAGATCCGGTCCGTTCATCGTGATAAGAACCGAAGTTTATGTAACGTGGCCCAAATACGGAATGTTTCGTTTATCGGGTTGCACACGTGGCATTCTTTTACTAAACGTCCATTTTTAATGGACGCGAGACACATCTGATAACTGGACAGGGCAGATTTTTTGGGGTTACGGGAGATGGAAGGTTCATCCCATTGATGGATGGTCTGGATCTAAGACATCTGAATGTATCACAAGTAGCATCTAGAGCTCTAGTCTCGCGAGTAGCCATCCCATTCCTTGGTCGCATCTGAAGTAGTTCCCAAACATGAGCGGATCATGTGTTACCCCGGGTAAGACAGTAGTGGGTGTTTCTCTGACCGTGGGGTCCATCTTGATGTATATGTTTTATATCTACGCCGTCCATCCGTTTTCCCAGCTCCGTTTATGACATAATGCCAAAAATGAACCGTATCCAAATCTCAAGTGTACCACACCGCAGGAAACAATGATCATTGAACGCTTACCATTAAAAACTACCTAGGGCCCACCGTAATGTTTACTTTCCATCCAACCTGTTGATAAGATCACACAGACCTCGATGAAGTGAACACACAAATATCAGCTTGATCCAAAATTTCTGTGGCCCACAATAAGTTTTTAATTGTCATTGACAACTGTTTCCTGTGGTGTGGTCCACTTGAGATTTGGATTTGGTTCATTTTCGGTATCATTCCTAAAATGAAATAAAAAAAAACCGAGAGACGGAGTGGATATATAAAAAATACATCAATGTGGGCCCCAAGGTTAGGGAAACATTTTTCCCGGGTAACATCTAATCCGCTCCGTGTCCCAATACGTCAGGATTTGATCGTACTGTGGCCGTTGAATCTTATCTGGGTGCCAAACAATGGACCTCAACATGAATGGATGGGGAATAAGAATATTATATTGGAATATTTGGATCATTTTATCGCCTGCCTGCGCATCATGAGATCACATTGTCAGATCATGAAAGCCTTTCTCCTGTTAGCAAGGGCGAGAAAAATAGAAAGATGGCTCACGGACACGTGCTAGAGATCTAGACCACAGGTTGCCACCATGTGAGAAATAGACCAGTCCAGTTATCCAAGTGGGCCCACATTTTCATGGTAACGGACCGGATTAGGCCACATTTTTTTCCCTTTTAATATAGGCAAAAAATCACACAGACTCTGTGGGGCCCACCATGTTTTATATGCAACATCCACTCCGTCTATTATGTTGTATACTGGATTCTAGCTTACAGGGAACATTGGGGTATGGAATGCCAACCACAGGTTTGATTCTGGGGCAACACACCATGTTGTATATCTTTCATCAAAGCCGTTAATTGGGTGTGAATCACAAGGATGAAGTGAAGACACAAAAATTAGCCTGACCCAATACCAGGTGGGCCACACCTTATGAACTTTGAAGTTTTGGCAGCACTTTTCCTTTGTTCCCATCGGATCCTCGCTTACATATAGTATTGATCTTTAGTATATACGGTTCAAATAAGGTATCTCACCTGATGGACGGACTGGATTTGCATACAAAGCATGATGGGAATCAAAGTGCTAGGGTGTTTTACACGCTGCCTAGAACAGGAGGTGTTGTAGACCATTCCGGTCCGATTTCAAAACATGACCCACGTACCTACCTCTACCTGACTGTTGGACAATCATCCCCTTTAAGCCCGATGGGCCCCACCTCTTGTAAGCGCAGATCTGGCACACGTACTACACATCCACACGTGTGCTGACTCTCCCCAATCCCCATCACTCACAGGTGCAGCTGATCCACCCCGTCTCTAGACTGTCCACATGAAGTGCCAGAAGGGCCTGACTTCACACGCTTTCAACTAGCTACAGCCACAAAAAATACACTTTATTCCCGCCCCCCCACTCACGGGCAGTCGAATCTAAACCACGTGGCCTAATTACATCCGTCCATCAAGGTGTGTGGTATACATGTATTTACCGAAGCAAGTCAAAGACAGATGTGGACGAAACTTACTACACGTGAATCGAGGCTCCTTCCAGGGCCGACACGTGTGCAAGGACACCCCTGCCTCGATACCTTCCATGTTCATCGAAATAACGACTACTAGCACCTTTTAACGTCCAACTAACGGCTATTTTCCCTGATCATTCTTAGCGTGACACGTATCACCTAGGCTCCTCTATAAAATCTCGCTCTACCCACCATAAAAAATCCAAGACAATTTCCATTACTGTTTCTCCTACAAGAGAGTTCTAGAGCTTTCTACAAGAGAGAATTCCTACAATCGCTAACTGTTGGTAAGATTTTCTTAATTTTATCAGATTTTCCTCTCAAATTCCCATTTGGGTTTCTCATAATCATCTCAAAAGCGATGGGAAAGAGCTTCTTCGGCCTCAACAAGGCCAAGAAACCGTCAAAATCCAGGAGCCAGAAATCGTCGGACTCCTCCGTCTCCTCCGGCAGCAGCGCCTCGGAATCTCCCCGCTCATCACCGCCCGCTGTTGCCTTCCGGATCCAAGACTCTAATGATCTGCGCCAGGTGTTCAACAAGTACGATGCGAACCGAGATGGCAAGATCTCGTCATCTGAGCTCCAGGCGATGCTTCGGTGCTTGGGAAGCCCAGGGACTGCTGACGAGGTCGAGTTGATGATGCAGGCAGCAGATCTGGACGGGGACGGTTACATCAGCTTGGAAGAGTTCATGTCTGTGAACACAATGGAGACTGATTCGGCCAAGTGTATAGAAGACCTGAGGAATGCTTTTACTGTCTTCGACCAGGACAAGAATGGGCTGATCTCCGCAGAAGAGCTCCACAGCGTTCTGCGTGCGATGGGGGAGAAGGCATCGTTGGCTGACTGTAAGAGCATGATCAAGGGTATCGATCGGAATGGCGATGGGGCTGTGAATTTTGAAGAGTTTATGCAGATGATGACAAAATCGGCCTAACTTATTGCAAATAAGATCTCGATCAACGTTTGATAATCCAAACTTGGTATATTGATATATGAATGACAACGTATTCTTCTCTCTCTCTCTCTCTCTCTCTCTCGATATATGAATGACAATGTATTCTTCTCTCTCTCTTCTTCGAAATTGAATCAGATCTTGTTGTGGATCTGAACAAAATTACTCCAAATTGGATATACCCTCTAAGAGGGAGTCTACATCGGGTGTTATTACGGCCCGCTTGTTGAGCTCCCCCAGGATGCAGCAGTGCTTGTCTACGGTGTTGATTGCAGCAACATCTTGAGCAAACACACAATTTGAGCCTGGTGAAACCTGCATCCATGATAAAAATGTTCCCTGTAAATCAGAAGCAGGAGAAGAATTTCCAACCACAGATGTACTCAGTTTGCTAATGTGTGGAAATCCATAGACAGGGGCCCATGGTTTTGGTGGGTACAGATGGTTGATCTAAAGGGCCCCATCATGAACAGGGGATGCCTGAATAAAAGACCTTTGATGGCATGCAAGAGATTATAGCAAGGATCCACATTCAATACAACATAATCCACCAACGATGAACAAGGGGTTGGGATAATCTATTCTTTGAGATTTTCCTAGGCCCACCATCCACAATAGATCCCATTGGACCAAAAGTTAGGGCCCACCCGAACCACCAAAGTTCCCACTTGTACAAAATCTATTGGGGGAACCTGAACAAATATACCCATGGCAGGTTTAAGGTGGGCCACTCCTATCACTCTCCCAATATAAAATTTGGTAGATCCAATTGGATCAACGGTTAGGGACCGCCTGAACCACCATGGCATCCACTTGTACCAAATCCGGTGGGGGAAACATATAATTCTTCTTTCTATACTGGGAATGAACCTGAGAGAATACCCATGGGAAAGGTTGAAGGTGGGCCACTCCTATCACTCTCCCAATATAAAATTTGGTAGATTCCATTGGATCAACAGTTAGGGCCCACCCAAACCACCACGGCATCTACTTGTACAAAATCCAGTGGGGGAACCATATAATTCTTCTTTCCATAGTGGGAATGAACCCGAGCAAAATACCCATGGCAAAGGTTGAAGGTGGGCCACTCCTATCACTCTCCCAATATAAAATTTGGTACATGTGTGGGCCCATGGTTTAGGGGTCCTACTATTGATCCAATTGGATGGTGATAGAAGCGCTCACGATCATCGAGTATCAAGTCAACAGCTTTTCCTAGATTCTGTAGTTGAAAGATTCGGTGCCTGCTAAGCTTTCGATAGAGATGAGAATTAGGCAGATGAGGTCATTCAGCCAACCACTGAGAGAGGGAATAACTGTTTGCTTCGCCATTACCTGTGGACCAATCTTGCAAGTGCAATGCATTTGTAACATGAATAATGGCCGGGAATTATGGTTGGTATTGGACTGTAATAGTCTACATCAGTTGCATCAAACACTCAAGCTCTTTGGGGTCCACTGTTGTATGTGTGAAATCCACTGCGTCCATCAGGCAATGAACATTTCGTTCACCGTACATTCAAAAGATCAGTTCGATAAAGAACTTAGATGAGACACAACAAAGGGAACAATGCGAAATTGTGGCTGCATGCATTGTGACCCACCTCGATCTTACTTTCATCCTCATGAGTCACGCCTGATGAACGGGTTTGATGAAAGATACACACCATGGTAGCCCCACACGAAAACCTATGGTTGGTGTCCCATTCGATTGTTACATGTGGTGTGTCCCACCTGAGTAGTGGATCTGCCTGATTATTGGTCCTAGAGCCTATCACAGAGTGCACCTGATGAATGGAGTGGATTTCATGTATACAACTTGGTGGGTCCCAAAGAGCTTGGTTGTTTTTAGGCACTGCATAAAACAATTGTAGAGGATTCCAGTTTGTTGGTATCAGATAATCCAGGGGAAGAGAAAAAAAATAATAATAAGATGATACCATGACATGTCATGTGTGCTGCACAACCACAAATCAGTGTGGAATTTGGATATTGATCCACATCATCCACATTTGGGGCCATATTGAGATGGGCCACATGGTAACATGGCACCTTTCTGAAGATAAGTGATGATATCTACGCCAAGCGTCCATATGGACCATGGTCAGGATCATCCACATCATGTGTCCCACTATTTATGGGCTATGCACCAGAACATATACGTAGTTCACGCTTTGGGTGGATATGCAATGAGAGCTGCACCATGCACCCATATGGAAATGTAATTTACTAATTGGAAAGGGACGAGAGGTTGATGTACTCACATCGAAAAGGGTATCTCCAAGTTTCATTTTGACGGCGCCACTCTTGTACACGAGCATTTTCCCCATGAAGCCAGCCGGCAGCTCTTCCAATCTGCAGCCCTTCTCTGGAATTGTCCTTCTCCTGGATGGCTTAGAGCCATCGGCTATCTCTTTGGTGGATGGCTCCAATCCATCAGTTGTCTCTTTCGTGGATGGCTCTGAGCCATCAGCTCTCTCTTTATCCTTTGCAGAAGCCGGCCGCTTGACCAAAGGAAGAGAAGCCGGTAGCTGAAATAAGAGCATTTCTCCATTTTTTTCCTCCTGCCAGCACCCAAAAAATGTTAGAAAGAGCTTGGGCCTCTACACCTAATATCTGATCTTGCACTAGTAGGAATACTAACCATCAGACCGAGCTCTGCAGCTGGATTTATATGACTCTCGTCGTGATTGACATTTGCTGAAGCCTCCCCAAACTCTTGTTCATCAAGAATTTCTGTACAAAAAACATGGGGTTATGTGTGACTTTATGAGGAATGCTCAAATTCCCATCTAGTACTTGCTCGGCCAAACAAACTGCATGAGCAGGGCCCACCTTCTGGTGATCCCAATTGTTTATAGGGGGTCATTTGGAAGCATGTTTGGATTCTGAGTTGAGAAATCCAAATTCTGAATTTTGCATTCTTTCAGTTGCGTTCGGCAACCTGGACTGTCTATCCTGCAGAATACAGAAATTATGTTTGGCAGCCTGTATTTTGACTTAAAGGTGTCTTAAAAGAGAGGAGGAGAGAGCAGTAATGATAGTTGAAGAGGATTGAAAATCCAGGCATCCCACCTTTTCTCTTGGATTTTGAAAGGGGCCCTTTTGAGGATATTCAATCCGAGTTGGATTTGTAATCCAGTATTTTGGGGTGCCAAACATGATTTGGATTGAAAATCGTGGATTCTAATTTCTAGCGGCCCAAAATCCATGCTGCCAAACGACCCCTAAGGTTGACCATATGGTGGATGGATGATACCCCCAAAACTCCCCTGATCGGGCCCCGTTAAATGTGCATCATTTGTTGTGACTGTCCATTTTCACAGGATGACTAGGAACATTGGGTAGGGAGATGTCACTATGCGCTCATCCTGCATCCTATGATCAGGCCTCCACCCAATCAACAGCTTAGGTTACCATTGTGTGTTGAACCAACAAAAAAAAAAAAGAAAGAAAGAAAAGAAAAGAAAAGAAAAAAGAAAGAAAGAGGAGCATGATATACTCTTTCCACGGCAGACTCGCTTGAAATGCCCAACAAACTTACCGGGATCTCCAGAATATGGCCTCCTCAGAGGAAGATTTGTAGGATAGTAAGTGTAGTAATGCTGCAGTAGCCAGGAAAGTTGGAAAAGTGAGTATTTGTGAGGGGAAATCCAGTAAGAGTCAGAGCAAGAACAGGCGAGCAAGATATGTTGAGCTTACGCAGTGGTCAACATATTCTTTCTCCACTCTTGGGGCCAATGATTCGGTGCCACCATCTGCAGAAACTATATTTAGATCCCCGAGGATGGTGGGTGATGGGAAAAGAGCTAGTTGTGCAAAGTTTGAATTACAAATAGAGAAGAGAAGGTTCCAGTAACAGGACCTTGATGTCCAGTTTCAACAGCAGTGCTGCTGCTCGTGGGCCTGAGGGGGTTGCCAAATGACCTTGCATTTGTTCTTGCAGCCGAGGGACCAAATGAAGGAACTTGTTCTACTGCCACTGCAAATCACAAAACCAAAATGCATGGAGACTAATCAATTCACAAAATCATAGTTCCCATGTCATATATGCTTGAATGGGGTTGTATGTATGACCGTATGAAAATAATCCAGAGAAGTTTTCTTATTTATTTATTTATTATTATTATTATTATTATTATTTTTTTTATTATTATTTTTTTTGAACTGTCAGATAACTGCTACAAGGTAGAAACCAATGGCAAGCCCACCCACCTTTGCACATATAGGACCGGCGGTCCTCTGGGCCTTGTCCTGATTTGCTTAAGCTTGAAGGTTAGGCTTGGGCCTGAATCTCAAGCCCAGTCAATAAATGGGCTAGCACCAAGTTCAATAACTTTTTGTTCTGAGGTCTTGCCAGGCCTGAGCAAGCCTCATTTTTTTTTGAAAGGCAACAACATATTATATTAATAATCAAAAGGACTAAATCGCGAAGATAGCGAAACAGCTACACACCAATAAAGAGCAAATTACATCCCTTTTAATTTATCAACACTCGACATCCACTCAACAACTAGTTTTCTCGCCCTTTGAGCTGTGATTTCTGACGGTCGACCAATCCCATGGAAGCATCTACCGTTCCTTTCTTCCCACAGACCACCAAACAGCCAAAAGAGCCATTCTCCAAACGCCTGTTCTGTTATTGGCCATTTTGACGCCATGCCATACTTTTAACAGAGCATCCGAAGAAGATGGGAAGACCCAGTTCATTTCAAACCGCGATATCATATCGATCCAAATACTGTAAGTGTAGGTACAGTGAAGGAAAAGATGGTTTACCGTTTCCTCATTTCCCATACAACAAAGGCAGATATTAGGTATTATCATTCCTCTTTTTCTAAGGTAATCCACCGTAAGAACCTTTCCCTTTCCGACCAACCACCTGAAAGCTGCTATCTTGGGAGGGACTTGATACTTCCACACATGACCAGTCGCTGTGATTTCCCTTGAGGGGTTCGATAGGAACTCGTAAAAAGATTTCACTGTGAACTCGCCTGACTTATCAAATTTCCATGATAAGCTATCTAAAGAACCTGGGTCAAGGCGATGAGAAGAAATGCAATTTAGCAGAGCGATTGATTCGTCGATCTCTGCATCCCTTAAATTCCTTCTATAAGGCGGACCCCACTAAACTTCGCTTCCCATCACAGAGTAACAATTGTTAATCGATACTAATGGGTTTGGTGCTAGCCTATAAATAGACGGTAAGTCATTTTTTAGGGGGGCATCTCCCACCCACTCGTCTTCCTAGAAATGAACTCTTTCACCGTTACCAACCACAAGATGAACTCCCTTAAGAACATATGATTTTAACGATAGCACCCCTTTCCAAAGAGCTGAGCATCTATAAGTGGTCAAATCTCTATTCCACCACCCACCATCTGCATATCCGTATTTGTTTTTGATAACCTTGTTCCATAAAGCCTCATCTTCTGTCCTGAGTCTCCAGATCCACTTCTCTAGCAAAGCCCGATTCATGTTTCTAAGATCTTTGATATTGGCCCCTCCCTCACTGTAACGCTTGCACACTTCTTTCCAATCTACCAAAAGAAATTTCTTCTTTTCTTTCGTACCATACCATAAGAAATCCCGCCTCAATTTCTCTAATCTATTTAGAACCAACGATGGGAATTTGAAGATGGACATAAAGTATAGAGGTAGATTCGATAAAGCTGCCCTGATCAACGTTATACGCCCGCCAAGGGAAAGATATCTGCATTTCCATCTTGCTAAGTATTTCTCAAATCTATCAATCATCTTGTCCCACATTTTCTTCGGACGTTTTCTAATACAAAGGGGCAAACCGACAAAGAACGTCGGAAGGACGCCGACCCCACACCCAAAGCATTCTGCTAACTACCTAGTTTTAGCTTTCTCCATGTTTACCTCGTACATCTTGCTTTTGTCTAGATTCAACTTAAGCCCTAATACAACTTCGAAGCATCGCACTATCGTTCTCAAATTATTTACTTTCTCCAATTCCGCATCGCAAAACAGTAGCGTGTCATTTGCGAACTGTATGTAAGAAATCAGATCGTCCATGACATAGGATGGCCAAATCTAACCTAGATGCATGCAGAAACTACAACTAGGGCAGAATCATATAGCAATAAATTAAACATTCATCAAACGCATCATAAAATAAGAATCAAACAAGAGAAACTCATAACTATTAAGGCCATCCATCACAAACAAATAGTAATGGATTTAATTCCTGGCGTGGATTGGATCCTGCAAGACATAGAACTCTTGATCTCGCATGGGCTTATCCAATCAATCAAGTCGATTCTCTAATCCATGAAAATTTGAATTTTCTGGATTAATGGAATGTGAAAGCTCAGGAAATCTAAAAAACAACTTGATATCAAACAAGAGAAACTCATAACAATTCAGGCCATCCATCACAAACAAATAGTAATGGATTCAATTCCTGGCGTGGATTGGATCCTGTAAGAGATACAACTCTTGAACTCACATGGGACTTATCCAATCAATCAAGTTGATTATCTAATCCATGAAAATTGGGATTTTCTGGATTAATGGAATGTGAAAGCTCAGGAAATCTAAAAAACAACTCGATCACAGAAGACCGATCGAGGATGGAGGGTAAGCAAAGCGTTGATGATAGGGGAAGAAGGTTGGAAGAAGAGGGATAGAGATTACCTTGAAGAAAGAGGAATAGAGAAGAAGAGATATGAGGAGAAAGAAGAACCACCAAGAGAAGAGTAGTGTAGTGGAAGAAGAAGAAGAAGAAGAAGAAGAAGAAGCCACCACTTAGGTTTTCTACTCTCAATAATCAAAGCATAATCAAAAGAGTTTAGGGCTCAGCCCTATTAATAATTCGGAATCAATAAAATACCAAAAGTACCCCTAAAAACCTATAAAACTCGAAAAATCACGTAATTTCGCAAAAATCTACGCCTGGTTGTCGGTTGACCGAAGACATGTCTTCAGTTGTCTTCGGTCGGCCGAAGACCCCTCTTCGGTCAGCCGAAGTCCGCTTCAATCACGATTACAAATTGCTTGTAATCTTGGTTTGCCCCTTCCTTCGATCAACCCAACCCTGCCTTTAGTCGATTGAAGGTCTCTGAATGTCTTCCGTTGCTTTGTCTACTCCACTCGGTCCTCTCGTGCTCCTCATGCGTCGTCAAACCATAGTGAGACGGATAACACTTGCCTCCGATGTTGATAGACTTTGAAAGGCGTGACGTCTGCATCAACTCCCCTCGGCTGAGAAGAGCTCGACTCCGGCGAGATAAACCTTTTGTGCCTCTCCAATAAGTCTGGGTCAAGTCGTTGTAGCTCTGCCTCTGTGAGCCATGTACAATCGGATGGTGGCTTGTTTTTCCATTTAATCAAGTACCTTTGGAAGCCCCCATCTCTTGTGAATACAATCTCCTCATCCACAATCCCTTCAATCTCCTCTTGTCTCAAGTATATTTGGGATATATGGAAAAGGTTGAGAAGCAAATGCTGAATATGGCCAAATATTTGATGTAGAGTCTAGGTGAGGGTTTGGGCAAGGGAGTAGATCCTCCACATTGAATGTTGGATTGATTCCCATGCTCGGTGGAAGTTCTATCATGTAAGCATTAGACCCAATTTTTTGCAAGACTTTGAATGGTCCAGTACTGAGTGCTTGTAATTTCCTCATGGTAACCTGGGGAAACCGTTCTAGTCTTATCCGAATCATTACATAGTCTCCCTCATGAAATTCTTAAAATTTACGATGCAAGTCAGCTGAATGTTTATAAGTGTCATTGCTTACATTTATCCGCCTCCTAATGTCTGAATGCAATTCATGAATATGACGGGAGAATGCATCGGCTGACTCTGATGATCGTTGGGTGACTGACATCGGTAACAAGTCTAAGGGCATTCTAGGTTTGTAACCACTCACTATTTCAAAAGGACTTGTACCCGTAGACCTATTGACGGAACTGTTGTATGCAAACTCTGCTATAGGCAACACTAAGTCCCAAGTCTTGACATGTTCACCCACAAGACAACGTAATAAGTTTCTAAGACTCCGATTAACCACCTCGGTTTGGCCATCCGTCTGAGGGTGGTATGTAGTAGAAAACTGCAATCTAGTGCCCATCATGTGCCATAGTGTCTTCCAAAAATAGTTAGTAAATCTTTCGTTAGACACTGTGGTCTTAGGCAACCCATGTAAACGTACCACACCATCAAAAAAGATTTGAGCAACATTAAACACGTCTGACGTTTTTGAACAGGGTAAAAAGTGCGTCATCTTTGAAAAACGATCAACAACCACAAAAACGGAATCGTGTTTTTTTGTAGTCTTGGGAAGCCCAAGCACGAAATCCATGCTAATGTCTTGCCACGGCGCATGTGGCACTGGCAATGGTGTGTACAACCCGGTGTTCTGCTTCTTCTGTTTTGCCAGTTGACATGTGCGACACTGCCCTAAAATCTTGAAGACGTCTCGCTTGAGACTTGGCCAATAGAAGCGGTCTTCTACAAGGACAATGATCTTATCACGACCAAAATGGCCAGCTATCCCTCTCGAATGAAGCTCCCAAATGAGGAAATTCCGGAGGGAAGTGCGGGGAATACAAAAGTGATCTCTTTTAAAAAGAAAACTATCTTTAAGGACAAATTCACTCGTACCACGCTAATCACTAGAGAGTGCCATAAATGTACTCCCAAAATCTGGACATATGGAGTACTCATCCTTCAACCGCTCAAAACCGACATTATCTACACTCAAGGATTTGAGCAAGGCCACTCTTCGACTAAGGGCATCGGCTGGTTTGTTCTCGATTCCGGCCTTATGTTTCAGAACAAACAAGTATTCCTAAAGAAATGCTACCCACTTAACATGCCTTGGGTTAAGTTTCTTCTGAGAATGTAGATATCTCAAGGCTTCATGATCTGAGAACAAGACAAATTCTCGTAGTAGGAGATAATGACGCCAGTGTCTCAAGGACTGCACTACAGAATAGAATTCTTTGTCATAGGTGGAGTATCTTTGCTTCGCCTAATTCAGTTTCTCATCGAAATAGGCTACTGGATGACCTTCTTGACTCAGTACTCCTCCTATACCTATGCCTGATGCATCACACGCTACTTCAAAGACTTTGGAAAAGTTGGAAAGGCGCAGGACAGGGGCTTCTATCACTCTGCCTTTTATTTCCTTGAAAGCCTTCACTACGGCTTTAGACCACACAAACTCTCCCTTTTTCATGCACTCGGTGATGGGAGCAATGATCGTGTTAAACCCTTTGATGTACTGATGGTAAAAGGTTGATAGGCCATGAAAGCTTCGCACCTCATGAGTGTTTTTCGATTCTGGCCAATCAACAATCGCTTTAACCTTTTCTGGGTCTGCACGCATTCCAGCAGACGACACGATAAACCCTAAGAATGTGATCCAATCTGACATAAATGAACATTTCTTAAGGTTGGCATATAATTTCTCCATTCTAAGAACATTACAGACTTGCTTCAAATGGTCAAGGTGCAACTCTTTAGTGGTGCTATAGATCAAGATATCATCAAAATACACCACTAAGAACTTACCCATGAACGGTCTCAAAACCTGCGTCATCACTCGCATAAAAGTACTGGGTGCATTAGTTAGGCCAAAAGGCATGACCAACCACTCATACAGCCCATCCTTCGTTTTGAAGGCCGTTTTCCATTCATCACCTGGTCGTATGCGAATCTGGTGATATCTACTTTTGAGATCTATCTTAGAGAAGATGGTGAACTTGGCCATCATGTCGAGCATATCATCAAGCCTACGTATTGGAAACTTATACTTGACCGTGATCTTGTTTATGGTTTGACTGTCGACACACATCCGCCACGTACCATCCTTCTTTGGCGTTAACAGCGTGGGTATGGCACACAGACTCATGTTCTCTTGGATGTATCCCTTGTGCAGGAGCTCATCTACTTGCCTCTTCAATTCTGTGTGCTCTGCCGGGTTCATCCGATAATGAGGGAGGTTCGGTAAAGTTGACAACGGGATGAGATCAATGGCATGCTGAATGTCTCGCATTGGTGCTAACTCATCCGGTAGATCTTTGGGGAACACATCTCTGTATTCCTCGAGGACCGGCGTTACCTCAGCGGGTAACCCTACAGAAACCTCGGGTGTAACTTCTCTAGCCACTAAGGTGTACACTGTTGAATCCTTCTTGGTCTCCTCAAATTCTTTCGCATTTATGATATGGAGAGACCTTGAGTTGGATTTCCTCTCTTCTTTTCGAGACTCACTCGACTTCACATCCCTATTGTTGTCCATGGTGCTCTTGGTTGGCAACAGATTAATCTTGATTTTCTTGCCCTCATGTATGAACATGCACACATTCGAGTAGCCGAGAATGGTGACATCTCGATCAAATAACCATGGCCTACCCAGGAGGATGTGACCTACGTCCATAGGTTACAGCATGTCTTTGTATGATCCGATTTGGACGGGGACTAGACATTGCTGGGACACTGGCATAGAAGATTTGTCAACCCATGAAACACTATAAGGTTGACGATGTGGGACTGACTTTAGCCCCAGTCGAGTGACCATGTAGGTGAAACCACATTGGTACAACTTCCACTATCCATGATGAGTTTACAATTCTTGTCATTGCTTTTGATAAAAGGTGTAAAAGATAGTGTTCCTGCATCAATCATCACTTGGCTTGCGCTAAAGCACATCTAACTACGAGTAGTGGAATGGTTTTGACTTCTTCCTCTTTATAGTCGCTAGCACTAACTTCAAGGTGGTACTCTTCCACTTCATAATCACCCATGTCATTCGCATTCTCATTAAATTCGCCTATGACTAAGGCTCGTCCACGGTTCTTCATTGGGCACTGATTTGAAATATAACCAAAATTCCCACACTCGAAACATTGCACTTGACTTCCCTCGCTAGGACCAACACCAAGGACACCTTTGCCCTTTTCGTCCCTAGGCTTAGGCGGTGCATTTGCCTAAACCTTGGGTTGACTACCAACGTTAGACTTAGCTCCCTGGGAACCCATTCTAGTGTTAGAGTCTCGGGACTCAAAGTGTCGGATGACAGGAGCTTTCAAGTATTGTTCCAACTTATGTACAACTTGGTACGCGTCATCCAGGTATGTAATGGGGCGAGTCAACAGCTCGCGTTGAAGATCCGACCAAAGACCGGTCTTGAAACGCGACAGCATCATCAAGGGATCTTCTTGGATGTCACATCGCATCATATATTCTCCAAACTTACCAATGTACTCAGCGGCTGACATTGTCCCTTGGGGTAAGGACTACCACTGGTCAAGGAGCTTCTGACGGTAGGAGAGAGGGCGGTACTTCTCTTTCAACAACTCTGTCATCTCATTCCAATGCGCGATTGGGGCTCCCCTGACCCTCTTAATCTTTCGCTCCGTATTGGCCCAAAACAACTTAGCTTGACCCACAAGCTTCATTTTGGCGAAACGCACTCGCCCATTCTTTGACATGTCATGCCATTCAAAGTAGTGATCCATGTCAGCTAACCAATCAAGGAATGCCTTCGGGTCAAGACACCCATCAAAATTTGGGGCCTCCACTTTCACACTCTTCAACATTCTATCATCAGGGTCGTAGCAATCTTGATATTCATATGTGAGTTGCGGATCTCGCGCCCCACCATGACCTACCCCACGACCTCAGACTCCTTGACCTCTACCACGTGTAGGGGCACGTTCCTCGATAGCCCCTCCCCACATGGGATTGGTCATCACCCCATTATAGCGGTTTTCCCTCTGAGACGCCTCTAACCGCTCTAATCTGTTCACGGTGGTGGTCATTTGGTTGCCTAACGAAGCGAATGAATTTTTGTGTGCCGCTTCCATAGCGGTTATCTTTTACATCAGTTGAGAGAGTTGCTCAGATAACTGCTCGTTGTTCATGATAGGCTATAGTCCGAAACCTTTTCCGGTTCTCGTTGTTCTAGGTTTGCCTAAACACAACTCTATGAAACAGGAACTCACAATATGAATGAGATGATGCACCAACCTATAATGGAAAATTCAGATTACCCTGGACCCACACAAATCATGAAGTATGAAACCCTAAACTTTAGACAACTCAACTTATGAAGAACTCATATAAGAGCCTAAGCTCTGATACCAAATTTGATGCAGGACGGCCTAATCTAACCTAAATGTTGTGGAAACTACAACTAGGGTGGAATTATATAGCAATAAATTAAACATTCATCAAACGCATCATAAAATAAGAATTAAACAAGAGAAACTCATAACGATTAAGGCCATCCATCACAAACAAACAGTAATGGATTCAATTCCTGGCGTGGATTGGATCTTGCAAGAGATAAAACTCTTGATCTCGCATGGGCTCATCTAATCAATCAAGTCGATTCTCTAATTCATGAAAATAAGAATTTTTTGGATTAAGGGAATGTGAAAGCTCAAGAAATTTGAAAAACAACTCGATCACAGAGAACCAGCCGGGGATGGAGAGTAAGCAAAGCGTTTATGATGGGGGAAGAAGGTTGGAAGAAGAGGGATAGAGATTACCTTGAAAAAAGAGGAAGAGAGAAGAAGAGAGATGGGGAGAAAGAAGAAGATCCACTAAGAGAAGAGTAGTGTAAAGGAAGAAGAAGAAGAAACCACCACTTAGTTTTTCTATTTTCAATAATCAAAGCATAATCAAAAGAGTTTAGGGCTCAGCCTTATTAATAATTTGGAATTAATAAAATACCAAAAATTCCCTTAAAAACCTATAAAACTCGAAAAAATCATGTAATTCCACAAAAATTTGCGCCCCGGTCGTTGGTCGACCGAGAAATGTCTTCGGTCGACTGAAGACCCCTCTTCAGTCAGCCGAAGTCCACTTCAGTCACGATTACAGATTGCCTGTAATCCTGGTCTGCCCCTTCCTTCGGTCGACCCAGCCCTGCCTTCAATTGACCGAAGGTCTCTGAATGTCTTCTGTTGCTCTGTTTGCTCCACTCGGTCCTCTCGTGCTCCTCATGCGTTGTCAAACCATAGTGAGAAGGGTAAAACTCGCCTCCAACGTTGATAGACTTTGAAAGGCGTGATGTCCGCATCAGTTCACTCCTTCCGTTTTGAATCTAGAAATGAAACCTTCCTCTTGCCCTTTCGATACCATTTTGGAAAGCGGTTCTCCAATAATAACGAAGTGGAAAGGGGACAACGGATCACCTTGGCGGAGGCCCCTGTGGCTTCTTAAAAAACCTTTTGGAGATCGGTTGGAACAGGCCTAAGTTGGACCAGTTGCAGTTCGAAAGTCTGTCCACAAAAGAAGCAAACGCCCTAGAGATGCCGTTCTCCATGGAAGACGTGAAAAGTGTGGTGGAGGAGTTAAGAGGAGACAAAGCCCAGGGCCCAGATGGATTTCCAATCTTTTTGGGATACTATAAAAAAGGACATCTTGGATTTTTTGAATGAGTTTTTCGTCAGAGGGTGGATATCTAAGGACCTGGGAGCAACTTTTATGACATTGATACCAAAGGTTTCAAGTGCAGAATCACTTAAGGACTACAGAACAATTAGTCTGATCGGTAGTTCGTACAAGATATTGGCAAAGGTCCTGACTACTCGTCTGAAGGGTGCAATAGGTTAAATTATTTTGGGAAACCAGAATGCGTTTATATCAGGAAGAGAAATTATAGATGGCGCTATCTTGGCGAATGAAACTTTGTGACGTAGGACGGCCTAATCTAACATGCACGCATAAGAAAATATGTAGATTTAGCGGAATAAAGTAAACAAATCAAGTAAACATCCACCCAACATCATCATAATTAAGAAAAACATGTGGGAAACATGCAATAGATGGGCCATCATCACAATCACGCATGATGGGGTTCGAATCATGCATGGATTGGATCCGACGAGGGATGGGACCTCCCGATCTTGCATGGTTTCATCCAAACAACCAATAGGATTCACTAGTCCAAGAAATCAAGGAATTTCTGAATTAGGGAATCTCAAAATATGAGAAAAGGGTTGTCGATTAAGAATTTTTAGGTTGTAGGAAGAGGATGAAGTGAAAGAGAGATTAGAAGAAAGAAGAAGATAGATAAATTACCTTAGGGAAAGAAGATTTGAAAGAGGGAAGAAGAAAAGAAGAGAAAGAAGATGAGAAGAGAGATCCACAGAGAGAGGGGAGAGCCACCAAAAGGTTTTTTTTCTTTCAATAATCAATAGCATAATGATAAGAAAGGTTAGGGCAACACCCTTATAAAATTTGAAATTAACATAATTACCAAAATACCTACTAACAAAATTTCAAAAAAGCAGAAGACATTCGCACGAAAAAACGTGCGCACACTGACCCAAAACTCAAATAAGTAAAAGTGCATAAATAAACTCAAATCTAAGATGTCCGATGGCCTTCGATGATGGCACGATGAAAGTGGGTCACGATGAACCAACAGTCCGATCACACCATCCTCGCGATCCAACGGGTCTAATCATCTCCTCCAAGCAACTTACAGATGTCTTCCCAAGGTGGGGTCTTCTCAAATGTCTCAAACCACATGTGTAAGGTCTTCGATGCTCCTCAAGTCATCACGAATGATCCAGGCCTGTTATCATCGAGCCATAGAGGATATAGGTGTCGCTCGCCTCCTACGCTGATAAACCCTAAAGGGCCTGAGTCCTCATCACTTTGGACTCAAGGCACAAATCTAGGAGCAAAGGAGTAATATGTAAGTTGGATCTTGAAAAGGCTTACGATCATGTGGATTGGGGATTCTTACAATATATGCTTAAGCGTCTCCGTTTCAGTGTGAAGTGGGGAAGATGAATAAGGGAATGTGTGGGATCGGCAAGCCTACATTTTAGAACCAAATAATAAACAAGCAGGGCCTGGGCCAGACTTTCAGTCCTGATAATGAAGAACATGCTGGCCTGGTTTAAACCCGACCCATTTGCAACCCATACTTCACATACAAACAGTAAACTAACGCCAATCACTGTTATGGACATTGTCACTTGACTACATAAGGGCGAGTTTGGAGGTTTCCTATTTAGTTTGTATTGAAATTACAAAACTGGTTAGTAATTAGGCAAGGCAATAAAATGATAATATATTTGTAGCAAGATGCATATTAGAGCTTTGCTAAGCGCGCACACGTGTGCAATAAAGCTCATGTACATGCTACACATGTGCCAACATGTCACGATAGGTTTGAGATCCAACCCATCCATCAGAAAGGAACCACTATATTGATGCCCCATCCAAAGAATTAGGCTGATCCACTGATAAGGTGGGTGCAACAGTTTGCAAAACAAATGTAAGATTCTAAAGAACTTGGCTGAAGTTTTCTAACCCAACAACTTGGTTCCAATATTGGAGCCTGATGTTGAGTGGACCAGATTTATTTTTTGCAAAAACATGTAGAAGGTCAAACCAACCTAAGGATGATTAGATCCTGTACATATGCGCAATGCTGGCAAGTTTGGTGTGTTAGATGAGCTTTATTTCATACGTGTCCGCTTAGCAAAGCTTTGCATATTTTACATAGATCTGATAGCAATATGCTTTTATATCAATCCTTACTTCCCATACAGTAGAGATCAACTGCACCATAGTATCCATGCCTATGATACCATACCCATCTTCATTGAATCAATAGAAAGGTTTAAACACTCAAAAACAAAGATTTGAAGGTTTCTCTATATTAGTTGAGTTTCATTGGTAAATATTCAATAATTTTTTTACTGAAAAGTAATATTTAATATTCAAAATATAACAATTATATAAATATTGTATATTTTTGACAAGTTGAGTCAATTTTTATCGAGTTTCATCGAATTTTTTCCGCGTTTTGGTGAGCAGAGTTGAGTCTTTTCGAGTTGTGACCCAATCATGACCAAATTGAGATTTCCTCAAGTCTTGATGAAATCTGATTGAGTCTTTTCAAGGATTTAAACTATGATCCATGCTAGTTTGCACAAAGTGCTTGCAAACCTGATTTTTTGAGGAATTAAGAGACGAGAAGTCAAGAACCCTAATCAAGAATGTTAGGATGCTTTCGGTCGAAGAACTGAGAAATTCAAGACTTGGGTGTTCCATCTTAATTGTGTAAGCTATCAATGGTCACATTGAGAATGGAAGAAATAGGAAATGCACCCTAGTTCCATTCCCTTAGATGCTTGGATGACATGGCAACGAGCAACTGATAGAAAGCAAGGAATGCAAGCAATCTTCTCCTCATATTCCTTGCTTCAGTTGATTTCAAAAGTTTGAACATTTAGCATACATTACTGATGCAGGATGCCTTAATTATGATGCATGCATATGATCATATATGATTCAGCGGAATAAAACAGCAATAACAATTAAAAACCTCAGCATTCACCATCATAATCCAAGAGAATTGAAAGGAAACATGCAATAATGTGGGCCATCATCACAATCACTTAGTATGGAGTTCAATTATTGCCTGGAATGGATCCGACGAGTGATAGAACCTCCCGATCTTGCATGGTTATGATCCACACGTGCAATGAGATTCACTAGCTTGAGGATTAAAACTTGAGGATTAGGGTTTTGGGATCAAACCTCAAATCTTAGGATTGTAAAGAATGGAGAAAAGTAGGTTAAAAGAAATGAGGAAGATCAAGGAATTACCTTAGAAGAATGTTGGAGGAAGAAGAAAAGAGAACATTAGAGAAGAAGAAGATGAAGATCCACAGAGAGACAGAGAGAGAGGTAGGAGGAAACCAAAGTTGTTTTCTTACTCAATAATCAAGTAAATTTGTGTTTAGGGCTTAACCCTCTTAAATAAGCACTAAGAAAGAAGAAAAAGACTAAATTACCCCTAATACTTAAGTAAAACGGAAATAAATAATAATAAAAAAACAGTTCGCGGGGGCGTCGGGCGCCCGATGAAGGTAAAAAACGTCCAGCGACTGAAACATAAAAGCTGATGAATTTCGGGCACCCGGAGACCAATGATCAGGCGCTCAAAGACAATAAAAACTGTCCAATGAGTTCTGCTTCAAAGTGGACGAATTTCGGGCGCTCGATGACCAACAGTAGGGCGCCCGACGACGTCCAACCGGGTCTTCTTTATCCTACACATGTGTCTTCCCATTGTGGGGTCTTTTATGTGCCACATCACATGTGTAGGGTCTTCAATGCTCCTTAATGATCATCTAGCCACAAGGAAGAGGCTTGAGGCGCGCGCCTCCTTCGTTGATATACCTTGAAGGGCCTGATGTCCTCATCAATTACATTAGGTAGGTAGGATAATCTATGTGAAGACTGGTCATAAGATGATATCAATCTTGTTTCACCAATCAATCCTATCCTTAGTTGCAAGATGCTTTGAACTAGGCACCACTCCTGCTTCAAATTGCACATTCAGACTCTTGCTTCCCCTCTGCCTCCTTACATATGTTTACTTGTTTGCATTTTAAAAAAGATCCTTCCCCACTCCCACACCCGAATATGTTGCCACTTCACTTCACGCTTTGTGCAACTATAATCCTAAGGCCCTAACCTCAATACCTAAACAGTCTTCAAACACCTTCTGCAACCTTGATCCAAGTCCTTTTTGGTCTCTCTCTCATCTTCCTTTTAGGCCCTTCAAACCTCATCAGCGTTCGCCTCACCTAATTCGTCTCTAGTTTTCATGACACATAACTGAGCATTCTCAATCCTCACTCATTTTTTCTCTTATTGGCGCTACTCCTAAACTTCTTGGGATGCTTTCATTCTTAATCCTATGCTTCCCGCAAATAACCAAACCTTCTTAATCCACAACCCATTTTTTCAATTAACATTGCATATTCTACAGAGGCTCCCTTCTAGAGTTTCCACCTCATACACAAAGAGGTCGATTTTAAAGAAAAGAAAAGAAAAAAATCAACAAAGGCAACGGTTCAATGGCAAGTTAACAATTAAAGGATGTGTGCATGGGACCGACATGTGAAACAATAGCAACTCAAAAACTTCACCTATTTGATTGAAGGACACTTCATATTGAAGTGTTAACACATGGGTAAAAATAGTCAATTTGCTAGACTCATACTAAACAAGTTTTGCATGCAAGTTCCGTGAATCCAACACAGTACATAGCAAAGAGAAACTCACCAATCCTCTACTATTCTAAACTAGTGTTTTAAATAGCGTTGTAGCGTAGTGTACCGAAAACACTACGTAGCGCATGAAAATAACGTTATTCCCCTGTAGCGTACGCTACGCACATGTAGCGTGTACCCAATATATGTGAGAGAGATTTGTTGAAGAAAAGAAAAGAAAAGAAAAGAAAAAGTAAAAGGAAAAAGAAAAAGAAAAAGAAAAAAAACATACCTGATCATCATCATCATCTTCTTCTTCGTCTTCAGTGGCAGTTGCTACAGCTGCTGCGGGGCTGTTGCGGCAGTTGCTGCAACTGCAGCTTCTTCCATGGTGCGGCCCCCTACTCCTCCTCCTCCTCCTCCTCCTCCTCTCTCTCTCTCTCTCTCTCTCTCTCTCTCTCTCTCTCTCTCTCTCTCTCTCTCTTTTTCCCTCTCGTACTCTCTCTCGAAAAATGAATGGAAGCACTTTAAGTTTTTGTTTTTAAATACTCTGCTGCATATGCAGCTTAGTGCATGTGCATGCACTGTTTCAGTGCACGAGGCCCACCTTGATTTATTTGTTGTAATCCATGCTGTCCATCAGTTTTTTCAGTTCATTTTAGGCCATGGTCTCCAAAATGAAACAAATTCAAATCTCAGGTGGGCTGCACAGTAGGGATTGAATGCCCACAGTTAAAAACTACCTGCGGCCCATTGTAATGTTTATTTGCCATCGAACCTGTCCATGAGGTCACATGGACCTAGATGAAGGGAAAACACAAACAGCAGCTTGATCCAAAAAATCTTTTGGCCCATTAAGTTTTTAATGGTGGGAATTTAATCCCTATTGTGCGGTCCACCGAGATTTGGATCTACCCCATTTTTGGGACCATGCCCTAAAATGAGTTGGCAAAAAGGATGGATGGCATGGATATACAAGAAATGTGTCGAGGTGGGCCCCACATTCAAGACATCATTCACTATGGTCCACCTAAGATTTAGATATGTGCCCCTGCCTTAAAATGAGTTGGCAAAATAAATTAAGAGCCTGGGTGTAAAAATACATTGAGATGGGCCTCACCCACTAGTGGTCCACCTGAGATATGGATCTACCTTTTTTTAGACCATGTCATAAAATGAGTTGCAAAACGGATGAATGACATAGACATATAATACATATATCGAGGTGGGCCCATGTACATGACCTTCAAAAATTGTTCACGAGGCATATATTAACACGAAATTAATTAATTAAATTATGGACCGCTGTTGCTAAGTCACAATTCAAAAAATTAAATTATTTGAATTATTTTCATTGTTAATTTGTAGACACTTATTATTTAAAATAGGACCATTTGATATTTTTTCATTCTTCACCATTCAATAAATGTCCACTAATCCATTAGTGAGATAAGTACCAAAATATTTCATATTTATTATTACTATTTATCATATGTTTTATATTTTTAATTAAAAAATAGAAGTATCATGTAGCTTACACTACACGCTACAGGGGCCTGAACACTACACAATATGCCACGCGCTGTTAAAAACACTGTTCCAAACAGAGAGTACTTTACCCAAGTAAACATCAAGTGAAGCAGAACGACAGAAAGAGCTTATCCAAACAGTAGAGACCTTTTAAAAATGAACAAAGGGGTTTGGAATAATATAACCAGGAAAAGGCTTACATTTCTTATCCACCTTTGGTCCGCTCCTCCCAAAATTTTCCTAAGATCGGTCAACAACAGCACAAATCCAGAACACATAAGCAATATGAGAAGAAAAAAAAAATCGAAGTACCCCATCCACTATAAAGAAAAGCATGGCATATACCATCTAGGAAGTATAGGGTCTGAGAACCAGAAAGCAAACAGTATTCACACATGAATGATCCTATACACATGGGATCTGTGATATGGTTATCCAGACAATTCGAATGATGGGCCCCTCCAAGATTGGAAGATCCCAGCCTTCCACCTTCAAATTATTTTCTGTTGAGTGTATGCTGTTGTTGTATTTGTATGTACTAATCAAGGGGTTAGGATGTTCCAACCTGGGAGAAATTTGAGGTGTCCCCCGTACAAGGCGGGATCCATCAAACCAAAGGTTTGGATCACCAATCACGGTTAGCAGACTATTACTATTACCCTACAATTCATCAAACCACTTGTACCTTGACACGCTTTAGCAACTCCGCATTCACAGATTCGTCATCATCAGGTTTCTCCCTGCTAATGGCAGAAAAAGTTCATCATCATCTTCAACTAGGCTTTATCCCAATTAATTGGGGTCAGCTAATGAATCTTGTTCCGCCATTCCCAATTACAGAAGAAGTTAACAAATTTTATTAAGAAATCCACGAGAAAGACGAAGAATTACTGTTGAGAATGCAGCATAAGAATAAAAAAAAGGAACTGCAATATAACACAATGACAGTACCTCTTGGGTTCAACAGGCCTTCGGATTTTGCGAGGATGAACTGTCGGCGCAAACTTCATCTGCAGCAAACAAACCAGGTTGTGGGAAGTCCACAGAGGAAGTGGCAATCTTCATTTTCATCTAAAGTGCACAACAAAACAGCATGAAATGAACCTTCTTTGGAGCGTCAGACGATTTGTCCGCCATCTGAAACACCCTTCTCAATTTAGTGTGTAGAGTTGGAAGCTAAACCTGTAATCAAATAAATGGTCAGTAAACCATGAAAAACCCACATGCGCACCTATGGAGATGCATCTAGAACAATCATGAATAATAAATGAATAAGAAACAAATGCCAACAAGTTCCTTAAAGCATATGGCTTAGCCTTTACAATAATTACGGCCCATTTACGCAGCTCTCAAAAGGAGTTCTCTGCAAAACGGGACACGGGGAGGGGGGTTGTTCACCACAACTTCCCTTCCCTATAGACAAAATTGGCCAACTTGCCAAAAACCGATCTGATTGGTTTTCAGTGAGTGGGCTTTCTAGCACCTATTTCGACGAGTGCCCAATCAAATGGGGTTTACAGAAGTGCATCCAAAACATACAACACGAACTGGAGCTTGGCCTGCAACAGCTGTAGGGCTGAAGGAATTTTCTGGATGAGGAAGTGCTAGATTTGGTTATGCTCCTACAACGCTTGCATAATTTTTGTCCTTCTTTGAGGGAGTGGGATACGATTGTTTGGCATGAACAAATTGGTTTGCTTCTCAGTTTGGCATTGTGCCATAAAGGCCTTTACCTAAAGGTAATGGTGGCAACTGTTACACATTACGGGTTCGTAACAGCCGTTATGGAAAAAGGTACCTGTAACCACCGTTGACTGCCCGTTACGCCCCTGTAAAGGGCATAACAGCTTCGTAATGGTCTATTATGGGCAAATACATGTTTTCAGATTATTATTTTTTTTCAACATTACGAGGCAGATATGGGTTTTTTGGGTTCTTCTTTCCATAAAAAAGAGATTATAACGGCCGTTACGGGGGCGTAACAGCCATTACAACCCGTATTGTAAAGGTAACAGTGGCGGCGGTTATGGCCACCATTACCGTTACGGAATACCTCGCAGTTTGGTCCTTCTACAAATTGCTTCGGAAACTGCGTAGGGGAGAGCAGAGTGTCCGCACATATTACTGTGGCGTTACGGTGCTCCCCCCAAGGGTTGCGGTCTTTGTATGGCTGGTTGGAAGGAAGAGGGAACTCAGAATTGACAATCTCATCTTTGGTTCTCCCAATGCATATATGATGTGCATGAATGATGCAGAGTCAGTTAATCACCTCTTCATTAATTACCCTCTTGCCCAAAGGGTGTGGGAGTCCCTTTTGACTCGTTTCAACATCTCTTGGGTGATGTCGGAGTCCATAAAGACCTTTTTTTTGGCTTGGCATGGTGGTGGGAGCAGGAAGGCAAGGTGATTTGGTGGCTAGTCCTTATGGTGGCACTTTGGGCTATCTGGGGAGAACGGAATAACCGATGCTTTCGGAATAGGAATGTTTTTGTGAAAAAATTGGTTAGGAAGGTCAAGGTGGCCATGGTGGAGTGGGTTTCTAGCTTGGAGGCCATGGATGTTTGTAATATTTTTTTCTTTGTTTGGGTTGTAATTTTTTTTGTCACCTTAGCTTTTGCTTAGGCAGGTCCTCTTAATAAAGTTTCATCACCTTTCAAAAGAAAAAAAAATCCTCAGAATAGCTGGGAAAGTGGGGCTTCTGCGAGAAGGAGTTCCCAAGAAAAGTAATAGCCAAACAACAATTTTCCGGAACTGCCGGGAAACTTGTTTCAAACAACTTCCAAACCAACCTTATACCCCTAAACTAATAAGGAAACAAACTCAGTAAACTTTCTAAACAAGTCAAACTTCTTCAACGGCCTAAAAACTCCAAACTAACCTTACTTTTTTTTTTTTTTTTGAAAGATTAAAAAAACTAACCTTACGAACAAGCAATAAAGTTTGTTCCACAAAACTTTCCAAACCCCAATTCTCTACATACCAAGAGCACTATGCCTAGTCCATATTTTGCCCATATCTCACTCAATTCTGATAAAAATTGCAACAGTCCTGAGCTCATTGGATATATAACTCAGCATTCTTTCTAATTGGAGCAACTTCACAACATTTGAAAGTGTTGTTGGAATGTTGGGGGACAAAAATCTAATTGCTACAAATTCTGAAACATGTTATTCGAAAATTAGCTTCTCCTTTTCTTTTAAACCTGAACCCCAAACCCAATATTTGAAACACTAAACCCAAAACCCAAAAACCCCAAACCCTAAACACTACACCCTCAGGCCTCAACCCCAAACCATAAACAGTTAATCCCTAAAACCCTACATCCTAAATCTAAAACCCTAAACCCCAAACCCGTTTGAATGGCACAAACTAGCTTACTTTAATTCATGAGACTAGAAACCACCTTGTTAGCCTCTCCAAATGCATGATTACATTAACTTCTGTACAACTAAAAAGGCACCAGGCTTAATTAATGATGCACACAAATCCCCAAGAAATGACACTAACAAATCCCTAATGATGCGAAGCATTAACATGAATGGCTTGAAGATTTTTTTTGTTGTTGTTGTTGTTGAGAGGAAACAGCAATTTATTATAAAGCCTGCGAAGCAGGAAGAGAATACAAAGCAAAAAAGAAAAACCACATCATGAAAGATGAAGCGCAGCACTAGTTGCATCCACATTAGGGACCCAAATCAACAAAAAATTGATGATTTTCCAAATCAGATTGTCAATGGAGGTGCATCTATCCCGAAAGCATTTGTCATTCTGTTCCTTCCAAATGGACCAAATATAGCCATAATGAGCAACCGCCACGCTGTTCTCCCAGCTTTTTTAACATTGCCGTCGTGCCAAGCCCAAAGGAGAACATCCACCAACTTCGACATTACCCAGGCTAAATGGCTTTCCAATCTCCTTCCAATTGTGATTGGGCTTTGGCTTCGTTGAATCCTAGTTTCAAGAACAAACTCATGTCCTAGAAATAGGAGCTAACAAATTGAATCCGCAAGGTTGCTAGGATGGTTTTTTAATGGGCCGAGCTAGCCTGTTGGGGCTTTGGGCACTTTGTCGACCCAAAGTTCATTTGCTTCTGTAACTATTGCAGGTATATCACTAATCCTCGATCTGGAACATTTATAGTCTTCAAATCATTCTTCATGTTGGATAACTGGAATTGTTTGTATTACCATGAAGCAAAAGAGATCACAATAGTACAACCCTTTTTTGAGGTGGATACTCGAGCTTGAGACACTAGCTTCAATTTAACACTGAATCAAAAGCGGGTTCAAGCCTTCTCTCTTGGAAACTCTAAGACGCAATTAAAGCAAAGAAAACTAAGAAAATTTGAAGCTTCTCGTGCTTTTGCAGGATGTTTCACATATGATAATGGATCTTGTGGGTAGTTGGGATGCTAGAGTGGCAGAGTAACGACTCTTGGAAGTTCTTATCCTGCTTATGTCATTTTCACCCCTATTTACAAGCCAGGGAGAAGGTTAGAAGGGATAATGATCACTTCCGCATGTTCCCTATAGTCTAAGAGGCAGTTGCGATTGCCTATTGTGGAACCTATGTTGCCAAGTGTCATGGAGGCTATATTGCTGGTCAGATGTCGCTGTCTTGCCGACGATACATCCTGCTACAACATACAATATGATACTACCTCTAAAATGTTGTGACATGTGTGGAAATACTTGATTTTCATCTCCTTTTCATTCCTTTACAAACCCCTTTTCCTCCAGCCACATTAACTCAAAAAAAAAGGAGAAGTCTATCTGAAAGTCAAGAAAAATAGGACAATGATCTGACACCGGTCTATGATGATGGGAATGGAAAATAGAAGCACGGCTAGGGTCTTTGTGGTCCAAGATAATACTTACATTTTTGCACATGATATGGTGACACCCTTGGTGTACTTTTTAACCATCAGATTGATCTTAGGTGTCTTAGAAGATGGACCATAGACTGATTTCATGCCTAAGAGATTGTTTTGACACCCAATTACAATCTGGCAAACAAGGAGACTTTTGATGCTTGAAACTTGACTGGCCTATGCTCTAGAGTGGTGTGATCTTTGGTATAATGTTGAACTATTGAGTAGTGTCAGAGTTAGAAACCATCTATCATAGTTGTTGAAGCCAAATATGCTATTGCAGGAGTACCTGCATGCCGTGTTTTCAGTATAGGTATTGACACATGTATCACACCCTTGGGATACGAAAACGTACTAGGTATCGCATTTGGGAAATATCACATGTATCACATAATGTATTATTGTTTTTTTGGAATATTAGTAAACATTGGGAAATTGGTCGAATTTTTCCATGAAACTGCAAGGATGTTAAACAAGACATTAATATACACTTTTATTTTTGAAGAGTAGAAAGTTTAATTTATTAGAGAACTGAATGGCAAAAGCCATAACACCAAAAAATACAACGAAAGTCAACAACTTTACACCCCAATATCATTTTAACTAAACTGATGTCTACATGGTAATGAGCAGAAGCCCACTCAAGAACATCGCATTTAGACCTCCAAGATAATTATATTCAATGCCTCGCCTTGTTGCAAAAACACCGAGAGTTGTGATCCTTCCAAATATTCCAGAAAATTGCAAGAACGCACAGATGCCACATAAATACCCTTTCCCTATTCGATCGGACTCCATGACATGCCAATAACATTTAATCCACAGACGGAGGCATCGCCCAAACGACTCCAAATGTCTCAAATAAACAGGACCATATTTGATGCGCGTATGTACAATGCAAAAATAAGTGATATATCAATTCCGCATCTTTCATACAAATTATACAAATATTGGGTAGAACAATTGCACTCTTTTGAAGATTGTCGATGGTTATAATTCTGTGTCCCTACTAGCCAAGTGAAAGATGCTACCTTAGGTGGTGCCCCATAGAACCAAAAGTTGTGGAAGAATTCATGATTTACCTGGGTGTTGAAAGCTCTAATTTTAGAATATAATGGCTTGACAGAGAATTTGCCTAAGGGAGACGCATTCCAAGATAGGGAGTCCCTAAAAGATGGAGGAGTAATATTTGGAGCCTCCCCAATAATCTAATAAAGTCTTCTGCTTCTTCATCTATTAAGTCCCTCCGGCACAGTGGGCACCAAATTTCCCTCCCCCCCTTCTACTGAAAAGTAAGATGCCACCATGATATTTTTCAATGGTGATAAGTTTGCTAGAGAGGGGAAATCTGCCTCCAATGGTCTATCTCCACACCAGGAATCCATCCAAAACCAAATCCGGGATCCATCACCAAGGGAGAAATTGAGGCTAGGCTGAACAAGAGAAGCAACCGACTTAATAGCCTTCCAAATTCCAAAGGCTCAATAATAATAATAATAATAATAAATTGGTTTCCCAAACCCCTCTTCCAAGCGATACTTTGAGGTTATTATTTCTCTCCATAGCTTGTCCTCTTCAATTCTGAATCTCTAAGCCATACATTAATATACACTTAGAACTCCAAAAAAAAAAAAAAAAATGATAAGTGTCTTTGTATAGGATCCTAAACCATGCGTTGTTTGACAGAAGTGATGCAGCTATATTAAAGATTCAAAATCAGTTCATATAATTTAAATCATAGATGCCATATATGAAAACACAACCAATACATTCAAAAGCCAAATTTGTCATACAATGCATTTAAAAATACATTTTTAAATTATCTTTATAACTTTCAAAAAAAAATATATTTTTGAAAATGAATGAGTATGGCTGATGTTAAAATAAGGCCAAACTTATAAATGCATAAATATAAGGTATAAATTACTTCTGTCAATGTAATTTTTTTTCAAAAAAAAATCTATTTATTTGTCGGTATTTTTATTTTATTTTTTTTTCAAAAATTCCAAAAAGTTATTCAATCTGTATATCAGCCTCCAAGCATTCTCACATGATTTTTCCACACGCTTAAGTGCAAGTTAAATGGGTGAAAACAGTGCCTAATAATAATCCATGTTCTAAAATGATGTTTTAAAACCTGGATGGGACTGGCTGGTTGGATTTGTTTTGACAGGAAACGTCAACTAAAACAATCTTGGATTCTTAATACCTGCTTTTGGATTTGGCCTGGCCGGGTTGCACAACTCTTACAATCCTATTGGCGAACCATCCAACCCGGGTGATTTTGACCAGTCGACAAAGGTATGGCACTTAGCAAGGGGAGTTATTTGATACTTTGGTAGTGTGTGATGATTGATAAGCAGGCAGTTAATAGCTGTAAACATGGCAAGTATTAATTTAAACTACATCCAAATTGCTGATTATTGTGTAGGTAGATCATTATCAGAAATTAAGGTTCGGCGAACAATCCTAACGAATTACTAATGGGCTATTGTTTTCCGAAATTGGAGAATTGACATTTTCATTTCTACTGTCCATTTAAGTGTCCACCAATCATCCAATTATGAACTTAAATTGGTTCGATTTCTGTTTATAAGACATCTAAACTTAAGTACATGATTTGGATACTTCAATTTACTTGTGTACCGCTTGTATATTTCTTAGCACTTGTGTATCAACCATCAAACTCTGCCAAAGCATGAAATTTTCATCTTTAGAACAGTTTTGCCTATGTTGTGACTCATGATCCCTGGCTCATGTCACCAAACTGGGACCCACATGAAGAGGTTATATAATCATGGGAACTGTCCATGTTCTGGGAGAAACTTTGACATGGTAAGAAACTTGGGATGGAAGATGGTTAATGCAGTAGATATTTATAGCTGAACGTGGACCATCAGAAAGAAATTTTCTACACTAACATTCAACTCAATAAATATAAATTGGTCGTGATCATCCTCCCAAAGTGATTCTTAGCTAATAGGTCATCCAAATAGTGCCCATTGGATGGACGGTTTGGATTAACTTACATTGTTCCACATTGTGGGCCCGAGTGGGGCGACAAGTGCAGAATGTTCTCATCTATATATATATATACCAGAGGTTTGTTAGTTGCATATGCTGTGAGGGACCCGTGCAATTACACGCAGGAACACGTGCCACTATATAACACTTCTGCCAGATCTCAGCCCTTCATTTGGTTGGAAAAATGTTTTCATCTTCTCCTAAAACCAGGCAATTTAGCTTCTCATGTGGGCCACAATGTTAATGGTTACCTGTCTATTCATTTTGTATGCTTTTGCCAGAATGTGAAATAGCTTGATTTTTCAACCACGGAACCATAGTAGTGTACCCCATCTGACTGAAAGCTCAGATCTTACACATGTGTCCACATGCACACACGTTCGTATGTGTACATTGGCGGGGCTTGCACAGGCATATGGAATTTGCAAACATGAATGATGCTTAGAAGAGTGTAATGGTTGGTAAGCATGAAGTAACCACATATGACTGACTGAAAATGAGCTGTCCAAACTGTGGTCCCCAACTTAGATTGCTCATTGGACATCTATTGGATGACTTATATGGAAAAAGGGCAAACAGCCTAAGTTTTGGAGAAAATGTATACCTGAATCAGAGGTTGGTAATGGTATTGTTCAACTAATTTGATATTGAAACAGTAACCTATCTACAACCGGTTACACAATTTCAACGGTTTAATTTGTTATGCATTCTACATACATAGTTTCAGAGTACCTGTGTATAGACCATCACCCTCTGCCATAGTATCAAATCAATTATTCCTTCTCTTCTTCCTGCTTGAGTATTGTTGCTCTACTTTCGTCTTTTTGTTCTTTCTTCTTCCTTTCTTCTTTTCTCCCTGCGTCAGCAAAATAGGCTGAAGCAGTTCAACCGGTGGTTAGACTGCTTTGGACTGGACCGCCCAATGAAACGGGTAAGCAACTGGTCCAGGTTTTAAAACAGACCCTCTCTAACATTGAGCTATGGGTTCAAACTTCGAACCCATTATTTAAAAAAGAAAAAGAAAGAAAGAAAGAAAAAATATTGAAAGGCCATATTACAAGAATTGGAACTTCCAAGACCAACAGCAAAGTCCATTGTGAATTGAGTTAGGGGTCGTTTGGATGCCTGTAAAATCATTAATTGGTAATCCGATTACATGGGGCATTTGGGTAGGTGTATTTGCATGTAAACAGATTGCAGGCTGCAATTCGATTACAGTTTTTAGTTGTAATCTGAAACATGACAAAAGGGATTTTAGGCAGTGTCTGGACCTAAATGCTTCCTCCCCATCTCTCTCTAGGGTTATTGTTGACAGTGTTCGCAATACCGATAATATGGGCTATGTATCGCAGTCCAGCGATACGAAACCCCCATAAATTCGAAAAAATACTGAAAAATTAACAAACTATTGTGTATCGTGCGATATATTGCAAATTATTTCAAAATATTGTGAGATATTGCCGATATCGGCGATATATCCCACGATAATCCCTGATATTGCGGATTTTACATCCACAAATTCAAAAAATATAGAAAAAGAAGTAGAAAATAATTCTCTTACCATTGTGATCTTCCTGAGGGAGTCGCTTTCCACTGGATTTGGTGGGCCACTGTCGACATCACCGCATCATGTAAGAAAATCCCTGAAACCCTCTTTTTTTTCTTCGAAGATAATTATTTTGTAAGGAATCGAAATTTCTGCTGAGGATTAAGGGGATTTGGGATGGGATTTGCCAATAAAAAAGGATTTTCGAGAGAGATTTTCCGGAATATTGTGATTTCCGGTGACAATTTTGGCCCAGCAGCGTGCCCGCCTTTAACGGAGAAGAGGAGGAGAGTCGAAAGACTCGAACTCTTTTCTCTGTCTCTGAACTTAGGGAGCGGATCAGTTGTTACGTGGATAACACCTTATTAGGTGTTAACCTTACCGTGTGGGGCCCATATTGATGAATTTGTTTCATATCCACACCGTTCATCTGTTTTCTCCGGTCATTAGAGGACGTTATTCCAAAAATTAAGCGGATCCAAATTTTTAGTGGGCCTTGGAAAGTTTTTGTTATTGAACGTTCAACCATCACTATTTCATGCGGTGTGGTCCACCTGAAATTTGGATGTGCTTAATGTTTGGGACCACGTCCTAAAATGGGCTGTAAAAACAAATGGACGAATTGGATATACATCATATCATCAAGGTGAGCCCTATAACAAGGTTAACACCCACTAACCTGTTACCCAGGTAACACCTAATCTGCGGCCCCGTAAGGAGAGTGGATTGGGTGCGACTTGGCTGTACAGAAGATGGTGTGGCCCTTTCGGTGGGGCCCACCTTGATGTATGTATTGTATATCCATTCATTCCATCCATTTGGAGAGATCATTTTACGCAACGAGACAAATAATAAGGCAAATCGAAAGCTCAAGTGGACCCCACCACAGAAAACATCGGGGATTGAACGCCTACCATTAAAAACTTCTTTAGGGCCACAGAAGTTTTCAATCAAGCTGATACTTGCTCTTTCCCTTTGTACATATCTATATGAACTTATCAACAGGTTGGATCTCAAATAAACACCATGTTGGGCCCCCCATAAATGGTTTCATGTTTCAACGAGGGACACCACTGTCCCCACTTTTTTCTGTGGTGGGGTCCACTTGAGCTTTGGATTGGCCTCATTCTTTGAATTATGCCCTAAAATGATCTCTCCAAATCGATGGACGGTGTGGATACAGCACATTCATCATGCTGGGGACCACAGTCAGGGTCCCACGCAAATAGTTCGTACGTGCAGCGCGGACGGGGAGCTTAGTGGATGTTACCCTAATCGTGTGGGGCCCATCTTAATGTAATTTTTATATATCCAGGCCGTCCATCTGTTTTTCCATCTCATTTTAAGACGTGATGCCAAACCCTAAGAAGATCCAAATCTCAATGGACCATACCACTAGAAACAGTGATGAATGACCATTGAAAACCTTTTGTGGGCCACGAAAGTTTTGGATCAAGCTGATATCTATATTTCTCTTCATCCAGATCTTCTTGACATTTTCAATAGGTTGGATTGCAAATAAACATTACTAAAACCTTACAATGGGCTCTTTGGAGTTTTCAATGGTGGGGCACTCAATCACCCCTGTTTCCAGTGGTATGGTCCACTTGCGATTTGGATCTGCATAATTTTTGGAACCCCATCCTGGAATGGACTAGAGAAACAGATGGACGGTGTGGATATACAAAAATATCACCATGTGGGCCATATGGTAGTATTTAGAAATTTGCGACGGTTTTCGGCCGTCGCTAAATTTTTGAAAAAAAAAAAAAGCAAGATTTTTGTTTTTGTTTTTTAATATGCTGAACTCATCCAAATTAAAAAAAAAAAAAAAAAAAAAAATTCAAACCTTCGTAAATCATAATTTGTTTTTAATCATATATAGGTTTTTCTACAAGTCCATCCACCATGAATCAAAATCCAAAACAATATAAGTTGTGACCCTAAAATATAAATTTCATTTGTCATATATGCCTTGATACATTTAAAAATAATATGCATTTAATTTGAATATACTTGCATTAGTTCAGTCAATTGGCGCATAATTTAGGTCCATTTATAAAGGAAACCTAGTATGTACACTTATTTTTTAAGATATTATGATTTACAAGTGTGTATTAAGGTATAAATTAATAATCCTTAAAGTTTCATTGAAAAATTCAATCAATAACCAAATGTTTCCCTATGTTTTCCCAAAAGTGCGATATATTACCCGATACAAACGATATATCCCATGCGATATCCGATACGTATCAATATCCCAAGGGTGCGATACATGGTGCGATACCGATATTTCGAATTGATAGGGTTGGAAACCCTGGAATGTAAGAAACTCCAAGTAGTGGGGCGGAGATTGGGTACTACCCCTGCCGTTCATCTGAAAGGTCATTTTAGGGCATGAAGCCCCTTTTTAAAGGTCTTTTAAAATGGATGGACAGCTTGGATAAAACACACATATCAAGGTGGGCCCCATGAGGCCCCTTTTGATGGCCATCAATTGAAAGGTTTGAATCTAATGATTTTAACCGTAGATTGGATGGCCCATGGAAAATAAATAGATGGACGTTATAGATTGATTATATGTGGGCCATGTCTATCCAGTAGATACGATTTTAATCATGGAATCTTTATAGGCTGTTGATGGTGAAGTGGGGCAGAGTATTTTATAGATTTCAGAGTTTCCAGCTTTTGACACAAATAACAGCCCTAACCTGTCTAGTTGGACAGGCATTGGAGGAATACCTAACTCCAGAGTATCGAGGGAAAACGCTCTTTTTTACCCAATCCACCCAATGCCACCCATGAACAATGAAGTACACATACAATCGCATATCATCCATACATAAGTGCTCAAAATTCAAATTACTAGAGAGAGAGAGGAGCAAAAACCTGAAGTCCGTTGCTTCCAAGTGCGAGAGAGAAAGTAGGGTTAGGATTAGGGTTTCAGAGAGATACAGTAGAATTAGGGTTAGGGTTTCAAGAGAGAGAGAAGGGTTAGGGTTTTGGAGAGGGAGAGGGCAATGGAAGAAGGAAGGGAGTGGGGTTTTTAACAGGTTTAGTCCTTCTTTATATTGAGAAAGTGCTGTTTGCGTTTTCATCATTTGGCTGAGTGGTTAAGCTGCTGTTTATGTAGTTCCATGTCGCACTTTCGAAATTCCGTGACTACTTATTCTTCTCACTTTTTTTGGACGGCGTGTATAAAATATATAGATCATGGTGGGCTCCCAGAATAGAAGTTTTCTGTGGTGTGGTCTTACGTTGATGCCTTAAAATGATATTTCAAAATGGATGGACTTTCAATCCCCACTGCTTCCTGTGGTGTGGTCCACTTGATCCTTCAATTTTCTATATTTTAGGTTTGATGCCTTAAAATGATCTTTCAAAAATGATTGACGGAGTGGATAAAGCATATACATCAAGATGGGCCCACAGAGACCATGACAGGACCGTCCGTCTCTAGCTAAGTCCTGGTGGGGTAGTACCAAATCCGCGTCCGCTATGATCATGTTTTTGTTTCCACCATTTTCTATGGTGTGGCCCACAATAATTTTGGATCAACCTGATTTTCCAGGTGTTACATCTTCATGGTGGGACGGACCTGATGCACGGTTTGGATGCCGCACAAAAATCACTCCCTCACATGGTTACCAATACCATAAGCTTGACTTGATTCCAAGATTGTTTTCTTCTATTTCGACTGGAGCTATTTATACTCTGGCGGAGTAGCACGCTTGATGCTCATGCATCAAACTTACAATGATCATGATCATGTGTTTCTAAGCATATTAACCGTGCCCATTTCAATTGATGAGATAGTTATGTACTTCCAAACAGCATGGTTTCTATGTTGAAAGAGGTAACCTGTTGATTGAAGCTAAACGGTCCAAGATCGATCTAAATGCACAGCAATCAAATTAACGGCTCGTAGACCATTGAGTTAAGAGAATGCTCAAATCCACCTGGTTGGACCATAACTTACCGTCCACCGAGCAGATGACTACCAACCTATCATGTGCAACATCCACACCGTCCAACCCATTGGCCCCACCATGAGGATCGACTTGTGCGAAATTTACCCCATCCACTCACCAGGTGGGCCACACCATAAAAAATAACGAATTGCTGTTTATAAATAACAAAACACAAGAATGGCCCATCTAATGGGTGGATGGGCTTGAATTTTTTGCTAGGCAATCCTCATAGTGGGCCAACCTTTGTTTTTTCACACACATACTCACACCCCCCATGTGCTCCGTTTGTAGTAAAAATGTTATATTTTTTTTATTATATAAAATTCAAAGATAAAATAATTATTTTAAAAATTAGATAAATATTAAAAAAAAAATAAAGTTCTTATATAATTAACTATTTTTGTAATTTTTTTTATCCAACCTGTTGGATAGGTCAATGAAACATGAATGAAGGAAAAATACAAATATCAGCTTCATCTGTAACTTTTGTGGCCTCTAAAGTTTTTTTTTCAGTGGGTGTTCAATCACCACTGTTTCCTGTAGTGTGGTCCACCTGAAATCTTGATCTGTCTCATTTTTGGATTCATGCTCTTAACTGAGCTGGCAAAATGGATGGACGGCGTGGATAAAACACATACATCATGGTGAGCCTACAAAGCACAGTCCAATGAGCACAGTGCTAGTAGGCAATCCGCGTCCCCTTTCATGAAAGTGTGTTAACCCACTCATTAGGGGACCCACAGCTGTACATTTGAGTTAGACCATCGGTTAGACCATCGGTTGTTCTTTGATTTTAATGGCGTGGTCCACTTGTTCAACGGATAGGCTTGATTTTCTAAAGGGTGACTATTTTCATAGTACTAGCGTCCTGTACATAAAATGACATCCAATGCCTCCATCATGTGGACCACCTCCTAAGGGACTGGATTAGCGGGTGAGGTCCTGACTGTTGGGCCCACCTTGATATATGTGTTGTATATTGACTGTTGGGCCCACCTTGATATATGTGTTGTATATCCACACTGTCCGTCTGCCTTATCATTTTAGGGCATGGGTCAAAAAATGAAGTAGATAAAAATGATAAGTGGACCATACAGTAGGGATTGAATTTCCACCATTAAAAATTTATTGAGGGCAAACTTTTTTTTTATCATGCTGGTGTTTGTATTTACCCTTCATCTAGGTCTGTTTGACCTTATCAACGGGTTAGATGGCAGATAAACATTAAACATTGAACGCCCACCATTGAAAACTTTGTGAGGACCACATAAGTTTTAGATTAGGATGATGCTTGTGATTGCAATTTATCCCAGTGGCAATAAGCCTTTGAACGGTTTGGATGGCATATGAACATCATGGTCTACTCCAAGAAGGTTTCAACGGCGGACATTTCTGCTCTTACCGTTTCCTTTTGTGTGGCTCAAAAATGGACGGTCCATGTAAATTTCTCACAAACATCATGGTAGCCCCCACCTAAATTCTGACCACATGAGCTTCCTGTGATTGGATCGCAGGCAATCCGCATACCACCTAATCTCCCTGACTCTCAAAACTCCGGCCAACCCAAAACTCAGGTGGGCCACATTACTTTAAATCATATTTAAAACTTTATTATTGGATTATATATAATCTATTAAATGCAGTGGGTCCACATACAGTCTGGAAGGTTTTAAACGGTGGATGTTTCCATCCCAATTGTTTCCTGTGGTGCGGCCCACCTGAGCGGCCTAGTTTCTCAGCACTACGGAGAAATATAGGGAGTACAAATAATGGACGGATTGGATGTCATTAAAATATCACGGTGGGCCCTGCATCCAAATATGGAGAAGTTTTGTGGTGGAACCCCTGACTGTGTGGCTCACAGTGATGTACGTTCGTTAAATCCGGTGTGTCCAAACATTTTGAAAGCACATTTTAGGGAATGATCTAAAAAATGAAGCTGACCCAAATCTTAGGCGGACCACACCACAGGAAACAACCGTGATTGAATCTGCACCATTAAAACTTCATGGATTCTACCGGAATCTTTATTTTCCATCCAACCTGTTGATACGGTCACACAGACCTGGATGAGGAGACCACAAAAGTATCATCTTGCCCACAAGAAGTTTTTAATGGTCAATTACTACTGTTTGCTATACTATGGTCCATCTGAGATTTGGATCTGCTTCATTTTTGGCATCATGCCCTAAAATGATCTTTTAATACTGTTGGATGGCGTGGATGCAGTCACATACATCACGATGGGCCCCACAGTCAGGGGTCGCACCCACCTCGCGCGCGCGGTGGAAACGTCTCTGCCGATAATGTAGGGAGCCGGAAGCCGTTTCCGGAGACGGTCGCGTGGAATATCTCATTCAACAACGTATTATGTGGGGCCCACTATAATGTGTGTATGAGATGCCCAGCATAAAGGCTGATCCAAAACTCAGGTGGGGTCCACCACGTAAAATGATGCCTATTCTCTAAAATCATGTGGTGTATCTCCACATAAAAAAAAAGAAGAAGAAAGAAATCACTCTGGAATGTTTTAATGGCTGTCCCTGTCCCAACTTTTCCCTACGGTGTGACCCACCCATGCTTTGGATTGTCCTGATCTTTGATTTACTGGGTGAAATTGAAGGGCAGCACCAGATGTATGGAGTGGATGCGGACCCTACATTTTGGTGGGCCCTACACGGATGATCCTGTCCATCTGTGTGGCTGATCTGAACCGTTCAAAAGGTTGAACTGACAATAGATACACCGTCGGGAAAGTGTGGTTTGCTAAAATGGTCGTATCCATACTATCTAAGCATAGTTTAAATCATAGAATCTTCAACGGTTTAAATTCAACTCCATTTTCCCAATCGATCCGCTGATTTTTACAAAATAAAAATAAAAAAAATAAAAAGAATCGAGCCAACCGTGGCCTACCCATTGTGGGGCCACCTCTTGGACTAGTATCTAAGATCAATCCAGACGGTGGGACTAAGAGTCAACCATGCAAATGGCATAGCTCCACGGTAAATCCAAACCATCCAAATGGCTGACCCAGTTTATGGATGGAGCATGACCCAAATATGGTGGTGAACTGATGGACACGGATCCTCATATGCGAAATTCATGTGCGGCTATCCTAACCACCGAAATTATATGGCAAGTTGTGGATGGGGCATGTATCTAAAAATCATACTGATCAAGCAATCCTTACCATCCAATTGATAGCTATCAAATGGATGGTTAAAACATTAGGTGGTTTCTATCATCTTGTCGGTGCGATTATTTTGGATGTTGTCCGTTTACAACTGGGTCAGCAATCTTCCGTGTAGGTATTTAATGTGGTGGAAGAACCAACGTGCATTTCTAAAATGGTAGTGAACTATCATGGTATTTGGCCTGTCAAGGAATACAATGGGAAAAATCCTAAAATGGCTGCAATCTTGGGCTCAGGCTCAGTATTGTTGTTCTAGGTGGGCCAGGCTGGGACCTTGGGTCCTAAACGGGCCCATTGAGTGTCTTTTCTGAAATGGTAAGAAGGTTCTGATCACTGTAGCCATATTTGGATTGCTATTTATGAAAGGTTTGGGCCACGTTTGGATGCACAAGTGAATTGGATTGCAAACATTCAAGCTAATCAACATGAAATGAACAAAGGCAATGATCAAGTTGCCCTCAAATTGTAGCTAGATTGCTTTCAAATTCAAATAGAGAGCAACCAAATTGCAATCCAATTCGATAGCACAACCAAACACGCTATCGGAAGCAATTCCGACCATCACCCAACTCGCCAATATCAGTTTGAATTCTGCTTCTTAAAGTAAAAACAGAAAGAACACTCCAATTAAGTGAAATTCACCCGATTCTTCCAGCAAAGCTTCAACTCGGTGAAAAAATTCGATGGATGAGAACAAGGCAGTTCATGATCATGAAGATCTTGAAAATCTCGGCTATGGCATTACAAGTAGAAGTTAGTGCTCAAAACCACACCAAATCACTGTACAGTTAAAATCCAAACACAACTATTCAAATGTAAGGTAAAACAATTACAATCCGTGTACAATTCCAAAGCTTGTAGATTACCTGCAAGTCATGAACACTAGGAATGTCACGAAAACATCAACAGTTGGAAATGGAAAAATGTAAGTTGTATCGGCATATGAAGATTTAGGAATGCTACCGAAGGGGTGTTGGGATCGAACGCCTCAAATCTCCATGTATAGAGGCCATCGACTGATCATGATGGAGAACAAGGCAACGAGTCTCTGGACAATTTCTGTGCATTGTCGACTGGTTGACAGTGTGCTCTGACCAATCGACATGTTTCCTTTTTGAATTGGGCTTCTTGCGCGGTTTTGCACAATGAGTTTCTAATATCGTTTTCTCTTATTTAAGAGGATGTAATCTAGAATTAGGGTTGCCGCCAAGGGGCCAAGGTTTATTAGAAGGATTGAGAGAGTTCTAAGGTAAAAGAAAAGGCTAAGGGAAGCTTAGAGTTCTCTGGGATGAGGAAAATGACTGAGTTTGTCCTTCTCATGTGAGAATTAGCTTTGTTAGCTTGGGATTTCTCTTGTGGGCTGTGATCCGGGTTTTGTTTCTTCATTTTCTTGTAACTTCTGATATTATAGTGAATTGGTGTCACTTTGTGCCGTGGTTTTTTAGCCATGAGAAGTTTTTCGACGTTAAATTTGGATTGCATCTTGTGTGTGCCAATTTGCTTGGTATGTGATTGTCATTGTGATTTGTTCCTCGTTGCTTTGATTGCTTCCGTTGTAGGGCTCCTAACCCCAACAAGGGGGACTTCTTTTACAAACGAAATTTGCATATGGCAATAAGGATGATTGATTTGGTGGGCCAAATCCTGACATGCAATGCAATCAATCAAACTATGGCAAGCGCCATCTAGCCATAGTCTCCCCATCTAGTGGCCCACCAGACCAACAGTCCTAATCCACATGTGGGGCGGAGATCGAAGTTGGGACTCTTCTCTTTGGTTACCTTGGTGCTCATTTGGCCGGCCTCCCTGCAACATTGGTAAGTGGTACCACTTGTTCAACGACTCAGTGGATGTGGACTTTAAATAACATTTTCTCCCTCTCAAAAAGTTCGAAGACAACATACATCACCTTCTTCTAAGTTACTTCGAAAGTGAAATCCTTTCATTCCTTTTCAATATCTGCTTCACAACAGCACAAAAGATTTTTACGTGGAAAACTCTCTAATAAATGTAAAAACCACGAGATCTCGTCTAGATGAACTAATCCACTATGTAAAAGCAATTACACAATCCGCTGGATCCAATCAATTTTCACCCAATGGGCGAATAACAAACAAAGAGAGCTGAAAAATTAAGAGATTTATCAATCCGAAGACGTAGAAGAAACTGAGATGTTGTCTGCTATGTGGACGAAGCGTCACGAGCACAACACTCTTACATACGATCTTACCCCCTCTCTCTCATTCTCTTCTTCTTTCTTTCTCTCTCTCTTTGGACGTGTATAGTTTTTATTAGGATACTCTAATTCCAATTAGCATATGCTTATATAGCACTTCGAGAGAATTAGAGTCGAAATAGGAAACTGTGTAGTGCAATTTGCATGTCGTCGGATGCCCCACATTCGCTGTGGGAGGGGGTTGTTGGGTTAGTCCCACATTCGTAGGAGGGGATAATGAAAGGAACTATATATACTCTGGGGTCACTCCACTACGCCTTATAACCCACGATGAAAGGAGCTTCATATACTCTGGGGTCACTCGATAAATCACCAGTGTTGTGTCATGGAATGTGTTCTGGACTTAAATGGACAGGTCAAATTAAACAATTTACTGTCCATATAAACTGATGCAAATATGAGCATTATGAATTACAATGTCCATGTGTGTCCATCAGTTAGTATGGAGCCTAGTAAGGAACAGCTTAACAAAATCTCATTTGATTCTAGTGATTGGCCACTGCACTTTTTCAGGGCCTAGATGTATGCTGGGCCCTCCTTGCCTAGTGAGCCCCTGAATCTTGAACCAATTCAAATGGTCCATCTGTTTTCTTGGTATTGCATCTTGGCCCTAGTTTTAGCGACCAGAGTACAGGACACGCTTGTTTATGGTGGAATCTATGGGCCCATTTGCAATGGATAACCACGTTAGACCCATTCACCGTTATATTAGGGAGCAAATTAGGTGCGGCACCGGACCTACCCAAGATGATGCGGCCCCACAGTAAGGGCCCCACCTTGATGTATGTATTATATATACACACCGTCCATCCAATTTTCTAGATCATTTTAAGGAATGAGACAAAAAAGAAAAGAAAAGAGAAACAGAATATTACGTATCCACACCATCCATCCAATTTAAGTATTTTATCCGCTCTGTCCATCCATATTAGTAGATAATTTTTAGGTATGGAATCTAAAAATGAAACATATTAAAAGCTCAAGTGAACCACACCACAGGAAAAGGGTGAACTGAATGTGTACCATTGAAAAATTCTTGGGGGACAGACGTTTTACATCAAGCTAATATTTGTGTTTTCCTTTCATCCATGTCTGATCTTATGAACAGGTTAGATGACAATTAAACATCACTGTGGGGGCTAGGAAGGTTTCAACTGTAGAAATCATTATTCCTACTGTTTCAGTGTTTCCTGTGGCATGGTCCACTTGAGCTTTGGATAAGCTTTAATTTTAGTCTCAACCCCTAAAATGATCAGGGAAAAATTGATGGACGGTGCGGATAAACCACATACATTCATGGTGGGCCAACAGACTTTACTCAGTACGATAAAGAGCATCCGATTGGATTAGGTGCAGCACTTACCGTGGGGCCCACCTTGATGTATGTATTCTACATCTGCATTGTCCATCTGTTTTGCCGCATCATTTCACGGCATGAGCCCAAAAATGAAGCTGATCCAAAACTCAGGTAGATTATATCATAGGAAACAGTGGTGATTAGCCATTAAAAACTTTTTATGGGGCACAAAAGTTTTGAATCAAGCCGATTTTTTTTCTCTCGTCTCATCCAGGTTTTTGTCACCTTATCAACAGTTTAGATGGATAATAAACATTATAGAAACATTACAGTAGGCCCAAAAAAGTTTTTAACAGGTGAGTGTTCAATCACCACTTTTCCTATGTAAGTATGGTAACCTAGGACTGACACGTAGACAGCCTCATTTTAATGCTATGTGCCGTAAACGGTATAAACTACTTCGAAAACTGAGCTTTGCTTAGCCCACACGCCTGTACAAGTCAACTAATGCACGTGCCAGCGTTGCACACAGGTGCAAAATCCAAGCTATTCATCAGAAAGGAAGCAATATGTAGATTCATTATGCAAAGAATCAGATCAGTCCGCTAGTCAGGTGGACCACAATTAACTGTACAAATGGACGGTTATGAACAAATTGAGAACAAAGTTTTATAATCCGTCCACTTATTTCTATGATCATGGCATACCTGCTGAGTGGACCACCTTTATCTTTCGTCTACGCAGTGAGATCCACATCCACCAAATCGAGAGTACTCTGATCAACCAAGATATGGGCCCCACTTGTAGAAACTCAAAGCTTGAAGACACACGTACGTGACTGTGGACCCTAAATGATAAAGGGGTTGAAACTCACACACGTTTGCCATGTTGACACGTGTGTCATGAAAGTAGGTCCTACCCCATTTGGGTCTGGCCCTTCACCTCTACCTGCCAACGTCCAAAAACAGCAAGTATTCACGACGTTCTGCTCTTATTCTCCTTCTCCTTCTCCTTCTCCTCTCTCTCTAGTAATCTATTCGAATACAGACCGTTGATTACATGGACCTCACCATGGATGGCCCGTCCACTAAAATATTCAGCACTATTTCATATTTAACGAGCATTACACAGACACAAAATGTATAATGAAATGGGTTGTTTGGGGCCCACCAGTTAAACACTTTGGATGGTCCCGATTTCATTCGGATGGGCCTGATGACATGATTTTTGGGCTTGGTAACATTACAACTCAGTCCTGACTCTCTTTCTCAGGAACGAACTGATTCAGCTGACCAGGTGTGGTACTGCTATACAGTGCTGAGTCAGATGTTAACCACCAGTTTTGGGCTTTCAAATTCGTACAACTAGGGCCCATAGTTTAGTGATCTAAGCCGTTGACGCCATGGGCCTTCATGCACCAACAATACCCTTTTAACCTATTTTATTAAATGTGAACGGATCCACCGAGGTGGGTGGATCGCCTGACTGTAGGGCCCACCTTGATGTATGTACCTTACATCCACGCTGTCCATCCATTTTGACAGGTCATTTTAGGGCATGATCCCAAAAATGAAGCAGATCCAAATCTCAGCTGCACCACGACACAGGAAACAGTGGTGATTGAATACCCACCATAGTGATCAGATGGAAGAAGTGGATTTAAGGTACATAAATCATGGTGGGCCCCACATCGGAGTTGATTCGGACTGATCAGTTGAACCTGGACCCTTGCTAACCTATTGAAGGGCTAGGAGGGTTGTTGTAATCTGGAGGATTTTTGGTTCATAGTCCCTTGTGGCTTATTGAGTCGACTCAGGCTCAGTCTGTGACTCAGAACTAAAAGCAGTGAATTTGACTCAGGACTGGACGAGTCATTCCAAGTCACCACCGAGTCTTAGCTGATTCTTGCCGTCCATGTTATTTTTCATCACCATTGAACTGTTTTGCTCCTTGCAGCAGATCCCCCCGCTTCCGGAGGGAATTAAGTAGCATTGGGAGTTGCTGTAGTCTGAATGGTCCCTGCAGCAGCAGCAGCAGTGGTTGGAGTGTGAGATTGAAGGACGGCCAGATGATGTTTTTCCAACATGGATGGAAGGAATTCATCGAACACCATGATGTACAAGAAGGTTATTTTTTGGTATTCAGATATGACAGGCAATCCCATTTCGATGTCCAGGTGTTTGACATAAGCGGCTGCGAGAAGTATGAGTCGGAAAGCTCCAGTTTTTAACTTTCAGAGAGCAAAGAGAATCAAGAAACTCTACCTGGTAACTCCCTCCTTCTAAAGACATACATGAATCTCAAATTTTCTTTCATTTCCTATGCATGTAACATGGTTCTAAACCAGTAATTATAAAGATCCTTTTAAGTGCAATTCAGCCGGAAATCATTGCCAAAATACTTAAGCTTGGGCCTAATTCATAAGCTGGATATACATTTTAAATTCGGCTGGTTCATCACTTAGTCATTTTGTTGGAAAATGAACGCCTCAAATTGGGTTTGCACAGGGATCACCGACCGGTCGACCGATCGGTCGGTCACAACAATGTTGGGCAGCAAAAATAGGCCATTCGGTCGGCTGGACAACTGGTCGGCAGTGTCCTACTGTAACTCTACTTCTTGCGCGCGCGGTTTTGTGCAAGAAGGTTTCTAATTCCATTTTTTATTCCTATTTAAGGGGTAATGCGAGTTTAGGGGGTATTAAGGTTGCAAATGGGATTAAGGGAGCTTCTAGGTGAGAGAAAGAGCTTGAAGAAGAGGGTTTTCTTCTTGGGTAAGCTTGAAATTTCTCTTGTGGGCTTGGGTTTTGGGTCTTGGGTTCCATCTTTTGTAACTTCTGATATTATAATGGATTGGTGTCGCTTTGTGCCATGGTTTTTTACTTGTGAGGGGTTTTTCCACGTTAAATTCGGATTGTCTATGTGTGGGTGGTTGCATGCATTGTATTGCTTGTTTGATTCAATTTGCTATTTGAGTTCGGCTTTGCTTCCACTGCCGGCTCTCCTATCCCAACAGCTAGTATCAGAGCAATCGTTGTAGTGTAGCAGAAATTCGGTTCTGAGACAAGAGCATGGCATCGAGCATGATGTTAACACATAGAGAAGTATTCGGAAAAAAATAATTTTGAACTTTGAAAGGTGAAGATGAAAGGCCTTTTAATTCAACAAGAATTGCAAGATGCGCTCCTTGGAGAACGACCAGAAGCTATGAAAGAAGAAGAGTGGAAGAAGATCGATGAAAAGATTAATGTCTCAATCTAATTGTGCCTGATAGATGAAGTCCTGTATAACGTCATAAAAGGGAAAACTGTAGTTAAAACATGGGCAAAGTTAGAGAATATCTGCGTGAATAAATTTTTAAAAAATTGCATATATTTGAAGCTTCGGTTGTATGATTTGAGGATAACGGAGGGGGCCGATGTTGAGAGCCACATCAGCAATTTTAATAGGTATATTTGCAAGTTGATGGATGTAAATGAACAGATGAAGGACAAGGATTAAGCGTTTATCCTGTTGAATTTTCTTCCAGAATCATATGAGTCGCCCGAGGACTCTTTGTACGCAGGTAGGGAGACTATTGGCTTAGAAACCGTTATCTCAACCCTTCAGGCGAAGGCGTTGAGAAAGAAAAGTGGCGGCATGGGTCCCTCTATTGATGAGGCACTAGTTATGAGGGAGAGAAATTCTGAGCGGGGTGAAGGATCTCCTTTATCCAGATCCAAATCAAAGGACAAGTGAAAATACAAGGTGAGATGCTGGAATTGTGGGGAAGAAAGGCATGTGAAGAGGGATTGTTCAAATCCTAGGAAAAGGCAGGAGAAATCTGGAGATTCTTCTAAGGAAGGAACTAAAACCGTAGAGGACGGTGGTGACGGTTGTGATGTATTGACTGTATCCGGCATAGAGTCTCTTGGCGGAGAGTGGCTCTTGGATTCAGGTACATCATGTCATGTATATCCTGACTGGAGTTCATTCATGTCATACAAGAATTATTATGGTGGATTGGTGTTTGTGGGCAATGGCTACACTCGCAATGTGATAGGGATTGGTTCGGCGTGCATTAGGATGTTCAATGGAGTTGAACGTATCCTTGAAAGTATGAAGCATGTCCCTGAGATGAAGAGGAATGTGATCTCTTGGTGCACTCGAGGCGAAAGGGTGCAGGTTCATCGACTGCGATCGATATTGTAAAGTGGTGAAGGGAGCACTCGTGGTGATCAAGGCACGGAGGTGCGATAATCTCTACAAGGTGATCAGGAGCACAATTCATGGTGGAGTTGCGGGATCGGCAGCGGGATCCACGGTTGCTCGTGTGTGGCAAGAGAAAAAGGGCCACATGGGAAGAGCAACAAGGCGTGTGAAGATGAAAGGATAAAGTCGAAGGGGCATGAGAAGCGATGGGACTATAATGATGACGAAGTAGAGGTGGATATTGTACGTGACAAGGTGGTGCATGGTGAATTGAGTCGTGGTGGAGTTTGTTAGAAAACAGACGCCTCAAATCGGGTTTGCATAGGGACCACCGATTGATCGGTCATAGCAATGTTTGGGCGGCAAAGCTGCTGGAGCAAAAATAGGCCATCCGGCCGGCCGGTAGGGGGGTTTGGCGGGCCGGACGACTGGTCGGTAGTGTCCTATTCCAACTCTGTTTCTTGTGCAGTTTTGCGCAAAAAAGGTTTCTAATTCCGTTTTTTATTCCTATTTAAGGGGTAATGCGAGTTTAGAGGGCACTAAGGTTGCAAAGGAGATTGAAGGAACTTCTAGGTGAGAGAAAGAGCTTGAAGAAGAGGGTTTTCTTCTTGGGTAAGCTTGAGATTTCTCTTGTGGGCTTGGGTTTTGGGTCTTGAGTTCCATCTCTTGTAACTTCTGATATTATAGTGGATTGATGTCGCTTTGTGTCGTGGTTTTTTACTCGTGAGGGATTTTTCCTTATTAAATTCGGATTGTCTATATGTGGGTTGCATGCATTGTGATTGCATTGTGTTGCTTGTTTGATTCAATTTACTGTTTGAGTTTGGCTTTGCTTTCGCTGCTGGCCCTCCTATCCCAACACATTTTCATTTCATTAAATCAGGTTTAACATTCAAAATAGTCTTGGTAATTGTTCTTCCATGTCACTATTTACTAAAAAAAACAAACATTGTCGAATTCCATCTGCAGGAGAGGCTGCAGACATTCAAATTGACGTGAAACGGTCTAATTGCATCTCGATAAGAAAAGCAGTGATGATGGACGAGACCCAGAGAGCGTTGCAAGAGGCCTGAAAGTTACATTGTAGCAATCCGTATTTTTTGGTTGTCAGGCTACGATCGCCCATCTACGATGGAAGCAACGTTGTTTTGCATCCTAAATCCTATTCCATTGCCTTTTATTTTTTTACCACTGGGATCTAAATTCTTCGTGTGCAGCGTGTCCCAGCTAGTTTCGCTGCGGACCATTCACCAAGACAAGGAAGATCTCTTGCAAATTCACACTACAAAAAAAAAAAAAAAAAAAAAAAAAAAAAAAAAAAAAAAAAAAAAAAAAAAAAAAAAAAAAAAAAAAAAAGGACTTCTCCTGACGGACCCGCCTCCCTAGCCGCTTTTAGCCGTCAAAATTTGCGACGGCCAAAATCCGTCGGCGAATCCCAATAAGCCGTCGGTAAACCGAGGCCCTTGTCCTGCTACCGTTACCTTGGGGCCCACCTGATGATTTGATGCATATCCATGCCGTCCATCAATTTAGAATACTCATTTTAAGACTTAATCCTGAAGAAGGAGGCAGATCAAAAGATCAGGTGAACCACACCGTAGGAAAGAGTGGTTTTACATGAGTACCATTTATTTTAGTGTGGTCCACTGGGGCCTTCAATCTGCCTCATTTTTGACACAGTCCCATAAAATGATCTGTAAAAGCGGATGGACGGAGTGGATAAACCATATAAATCACGGTGGGCTCCACGAGCCCCTGTCTGGACCGTCCGTCTCTAGCCTTGTTTACACGTAAAAAGACCAACAAGGTTTTGAATGGTGGACATTCAGTCACTACTATTTTCCTTTGGTGTGGTGCACTGGAGATTTAGATGTAGATAATTTTTGGGATCAAGCTTAAAATAATATTTAAAAATTAATGGATGGGGTGGATAGAACACATACATCACGGTGGGGCCCACGGAACACGTGGCAGTGTTAGCCCTTATATGGTGTTAAACGCGCATGGATTTGAAAAAATTCTAATTTTGTCTAGGGTTCAAAACCCTTTTCACGCCCGCCCTGTCCCTGTTCCTGTCCCTGTCTAGGCTACAATTATTTATACCTTATGAGTCGTACAGATCTATGACATGTGTGAGAAATTGGTAATTGATCTGCAACGGTGATGCCCATCCCATGCAAGCGAGCACTAGCAATCCTCCAAAGTAACGGTACTTCGTTGATACTTCGTGCAGTCTGAACTGCTACAAATGCCTTTAAACCATCCATTCTTTTTCAGATGTAAATATTGAGTCACCTCCCTCTGTGCATCCATCAAAGAAATTTTGTGACATAACAGGGTTTGAGGTATGTAGCCTCTTCTTTTAGAATCGATCAGAATATTACATAAGCCTTTTCTTCCCATTTGATGTTTTCTTTTTGTCTGTTCCTGGTTATATTCATGACCTATTCCTCAGTCCAATGTATGTAAATGTTTTTTTTTTTTTTTGGTTAACTTTCCAATGTATGTTATGAAGTGGTAACTAAACAAAGCAATTTCTTTTTTAATGGTATTGTTTCTTAAATATTTTTTTTCATGGCTTAAACAAAACAATTTCTTTGTGGCCTGCATCACTCAAGCATGATAATCTAAAGTTCATATATTTATTTATTTGGTAGCAACATTTATTAAGATTTCAATAAAAATAGATTTGTGAACTTAATTCAATCACCATTAGTGTGGTCCACCTAAGATTTCTATCTATTTCATTTTTTAGAATGAGCTATAAAAATAGATGGGCGGCATGAATGTAAGTAACATACATCAAGGTGGACCCCACAGTCAGGGATCTGCCGACCTCAGTGGATCCAGGGATCCACCGAAGCTGCGCTTGTCTAGTGAGGGAGCAGATTAGGTGTGGTCCACCTGAGAAACATATATCCATGGGTCCCATCCGCTTTTCTAGTTTATTTTTAAGCAATGAGCCCAAAATTAAAGCACAACCACAGCTCAAGTCGACCCGACACAGGAAATTGTAGAGATTGAATGCGTACCATTCTATGTTGGTGGGGAAGTAATTTTTGTCTCTATGGAAGCATTTTAATTGCAGCTCATGGCTCTTTATAGCAGAGAAGATACTGCTCATGGATTGGAACCTGCAATGTCTCGTTAACATGTTTACATTGTTGTATTGGGTTGTTCCAAATCTACACAAGGATGTTTGGAACTTTGATGGATACTTTCTACTTCTGTTTCTATTTATTCATGCAACGAAATTGGTCTGACTGTTGTCTTCAAGGTTTTAAATTTGAAAAATCTACTTCTTTTTCAATGGTCCTATTGTGTGCAATATGCTGTTTGTTCTGGAAATGGGATTGGCCTTTGTGATTCTGAAACAAAGGCAGAAATCATGGAGGTCCTGAGGAGCATGTTTGGTAAGAAGGGTACGTTCTCGAGATGGTGGTCTAACCGGTTATACAAGGGCATGTTTGAACTTGTTTCCTTATTTATCTGAAATATATGATAGGCATTTGTCTTCTGATGCAGAGGATACGGGATGCTGTTTTTGGACTGTATGGATTTAGCTAATGCTTATTTCAGGACAAATTGCACAGAAAGTTTATGGAAGAATGAGAAGAGAAGCTGCCTGTCTGAAGATCCAGAAAGATTTTCGCATGTATCTTGCAAGGAAGGCCTACAAAAACTTCTCTTTTTCAGCCATTACTATCCAATCTGGTTTGTGTGGGATAGCTGCTCGTAATGAGCTGAATTTGAGGAGGCAGAGGAGAGCTGTAGTTGTTATCCAGGTAAATGAATTTGTTGACCAAGTTCTTTCTTCTTTTTTTGTATCTTTTTTTTTTTTTTTTGGTTTGTTATTTCTGATTGACAGTAGGTAAAAGAATCCAGAGATGAAGTTGTAGTAATAGAGAGGGATATTTTGTTCTCCCTATTGTTCCATGGCCTTATGGGGATTGTGTTCATTTATAAAAGTTGTAGAAACAAATGGCCTTAAAGTAGATCTGCCGACTGTACATCCAAGGAGGATACGATAGTTCAAGCAACTCGACCATAGGGGAGGTAATAAATTTTTTGTTTTCTACTTATGTTTTCTTATGCCCTTGATCGGTAAACCTGTATTTGACCAAGATTTACACAACTCGACCATTGGGTGTCCTTGTTCACTTCTAAATCGGATCCTCAAAGATTAGGTTGATCCATTCGTCAGGTGGGCCATATCATCAGATGCAAGGGAGAGGATTGTATTTGTGCCATGTGAATCTCATGGGACATATGATGTATGGTTGAGGTCTACCCCGTTCATGTGATTCAGCAGGCTATCTTATGTCACGACCCAAAACCAAAATTTCAGGCCGAACCAAGTTTCTTGTGGGCCACATCAATGGAATTAGTGGCGGCCATTAATTTGTTTAAAAAGCTTAAATGAGATGTGTCAATTTTCACCTAACCATGTATTAGGGATCGTTGGGCCCACAAAGATGTGGTCAACCCAATGGACGGATTAGATTTCCCAAGTGGACCCATCTTGTGGGAAAATGAGAAAGAAAGAAAGAAAAAAAAAATCACATGGCTGCTGGATCAGCCAGCGTACCCAGGACGCTGCTGTCCAGCAATGTCAGTGACGCTAGGCCCCTTATGGGCATGATTGGGGGTCACCTTGATGTTTATGTATTATCCATACCGTCCATCCGTTTGGACAGACCATTTCAGGGCACGTGACCAAATATGAGGCATATATGAATCTCAAGAAGGCCACACCGCTTAAAACAATGGGAATAGTGGCGTCCACTGTTGAACCCGCCTGGTGCAAGGACTGTGGTCCACTCGTGGGATTCACCGTGATGTCTTTCTGTAATCCACTCCGTCCATCAACTTCTCCATCCAATTTTATGCATGGGGACCAACAACGAACCAGATATGAAACTCCAGTGGGCCATACTAAGGGAAACAGTGGGGGTGGGAGGCGTCCACTGTTCTGACGCGCGTGGGCCCCACTTTGAATCTGTTTGGAAATCCACTACGTTCATCTTCTTGTTTAGGTAGTGGTAGAACGTGTGACCAAAAATAAGCTCGATCCAATTTCCAGATTGGCCATATCAAAGGAAATGGTGGGATTTGTATTTGGGGCATTCAGGGTTTGACCCATTTCATGGCCCCACCATGAGGCATCTGCAAAATCTAGTTGGTCGTCGTACTTGTCAGCTCATTTAAGAGCATGTGACCAAAAATAGCCCTGATATGAGGCCCAGGTGGGCTGTACCATCTGAAAAAGTGTGTAAACAGCCACTTTTTAGGCAATTTTGAGCCCCACGTCGCTGATGAGAACCATCCACCCGACAAATATGATTTATTAGGGCATTTTAGGACCTGATATAAAATTTTGGCCCAATCCAATTATCAGATGAGCCGTATCAAAGCAAACGGTGTGTAAACCTTTCTTCCTTTGTATTTTTGATTGCTGGAAAATTTTCCAAAGTACTAGAATGATGTTACAAGTAAACCTCTTTGAGACCTTATGGTGGGCTCCATGCTTTGTGGATAAGGGTCCTACCTTGGTGATGTCTTTTTATCAGAGTATGGAAATCTCTTGTCATGTAGAAAATTCTTGCACGGAAATTTCAAGTAGCAATGTTTGGTCACACACCCAAAATTGTACAAGTGTAAACACAGAGCTTTAAAGTATTTATTTTAATATCCATACAAGGGACTATAAGGGAAAGTTGTGGGCACGCCAAATGGTGACCCTATGTGGTGATGGTACGTGCCTAAAGTTTGGCTAAAACCATTTCTAACATTTCTGCACAGTTAGTTCAAGTAACCATTGTTCCATAATTTGGATACACCAAATTAATGAAGGATGTCTTGTGGTTTTTGAATCCTATATATGGTTCTACCAAATGACTCTTTTATTTTATTAAATGTGGGCTCCATGTGATCACCAATTAGATACAAAAATGGCCCGGAACTATATCTGAACTAAAATCTGTTTAACTTGAAATTTGCATGGGCCCTACAGGGGGTTCACCACTTATCCAAACTATCTGATGGACCAACTAGAAACTGTATGTGAACTACCAGGTAATGTTGGATCTAAATCCTAAAGCTTAAGCTTAAACTATATCAAGAAAACCCTAAAATCCTTACGATCCAAATCATCTATCTTGTTCAGGGTTTGGGTTTGGCTATAGGAAGTTGAGACTGTTTTGATCATTAGAACTATAGGACTAACCTTGGCCATAAATAGTGTGTAATAATAGGATTTAACTGTATAATTTCACAATTCTTGAATCAGGACTCGATTCTAAGGACGCACGCACCTCTTGGCAACATTAGTAGGTGATTCAACTCTTAAGGTGATAATTCCTCCCCTTGAGCTTTTCGCTACCATATTAATTAAGTAATAATTTTATTTATTTATTACTGATATTTTAATTCTGTCTCATGATTACCTGTGTTGTTATCTGATCATATATATAATTTTTGTGATACATGAATTTCTCTATATAACTATGAATTGTTTACGGGCATTAGAATTGGAATTTTCACTTCTTATGTTTGGAATCTGGGAGTGGATTATGAATGTAAATAGTTGTGATCACCTATATTTGAATAGACCTTAAACTAGGTGGCCTTTAGAAGCAATATATTTGAAATATTTTAATAGTGTCCTTATATGGAGTGGTTGGACTAAATGTCCTGCGGAGATATTGATTATGTCCCTAGTTGGACTGATTTTAATGGCGTCCTTATATGGACTAGTTGGACTACTAGTCCCGTGGAGATATTGATTTTGTCCCTAATTGGACTGATTTTAATGGTGTCCTTATATGGACTGGTTGGATTGAATGTTTTGTTGAGATGAATTATTGGTTGTCCCTAGTTGGACTGATTTTTTTATGGTGTCCTTATATGGATATATTTTGGAGAACTATTGCAATAAAATGCCACTAGTTGAAATGGTATTTCATAATCGGTTTCGGTGTAAATTGGAATAGGTTTAATCATGCATATCATGGCACAGACGGGACGTGTGGTGATGATCCATATTACCGTCGGGTGGTCTGGTTGCTGAGAGTACTACCCTTGAGGTATTTTCGCTGGCTTCAGACCACCATAGAGTGCGCCATTCACTGAGAGCATGTACCTTTGGTATTTTCGCTAGTGATGGCCACTCGAGATGGATTTACATTGTTGGACGGATGTGTGTCTTTAGTAACTTTCCAGACCACTGGGTGAGGCCGATGTGTGTCCTTAGTGACTTCCGGATCACCAATTGATGGATTTGCATTGTGGTGCTGATGCGTGTCCTTAGTGACTTCCAGACCACATTTTCCAGTTGGATGTGCATCCTTAGGCTGAGGGACATGTGCATACATTCATGCATTTGAGAAAGACTGCATCATGGATGTTTTATACATTTTTTTAAATTCTTGATTAATGTATTGGTGTGTAATCTTGAAGGGACCTCACACTGAGCTGGATGTGCATCTCCAGGTTGAGGGATATGTGCATACATTCGTGCATTTAAGAAGGACTGCATCATGGATGTTTTGTACATTTTTTTAATTTTTGATTAATGTGTTGGTGTGTAATCTTGAGGGGACCTCACACTGAGCTAGCCGCTCATGCTGTTATATTTCGCATCCCCAGATTAAGGGACATGTGCATGCATTCATGCATTTAAGAAAGACTGCATCATGTATGTTTGTACATTTTTTTTATTCTTGATTAATGTGTTGGTGTGTAATCTTAAGGGGACCTCACACGGAGCTGGCCACTCATGCTGTTATATTTCAACCGTATAGTTGGTGCAGGTGATTTGAATAATATACATGTATTATTGGTGAGGAGCAAGATGGTAAGATTAGGGACGATAATGGACTACGTTTGTCTGAAGAGGAGTTGGATATCTTTGCATTTTAACACTAGTTATTTAAATTTGTTTATAATTGAAATTATTTTATTTCTATATTTGATTTAGATTCGAAATATTTATTTTGTATAAGTTCTATGGGCACTTTTAAGAATAATTTGTAGGAATACGTGTAATATTTTCTTTAATCCACGACTTAATTGTCTCCGCTGTAAGTGCTCTTGAAATGCCAAAAAAAAAAAAAAAACCTTATCTTCATAGATTAATGTTTGGAATTTTGGAAACACGGGTCTGATACTTGGGTTTTAAAAACATCGGGCCATTATAAAATAGAAGATTCTAATAGTGTGATTGGTTGTTATTAAATGGGTGTATAAGAAATAATCAATGAATTGTGTTCAATATGCAAATGCCTATTGAGGGGTACAGGGGTTGTGCAAAACCATTCGTCAACAACAATTCTCAAGATTTGATGGTATTGATTGAGATATGTGCATTCCATATATAATACATGGTGCATGTGTATTCCAAAGCACTAAGATTTATGTGATTCCTTTTCAACATATTCATGGATTCACACCAATCCACTATGATCGAAGGCAAAAATTGAAGAAGCACCTCTCAATACAATGACGTCTCTCTCTCTCTCACGATAAGATATATATTGCCCTAATCAAACTAGGGTTTATATAAAACTCCATGTGAAATTATAAAATTTTCCTCTGAATCAAGGGCACCCCTCGAACCCCCAAATAAGGGGGTGTTACCTCCTTGTGACCCCAGCGAGCTTAGTGCAGAGCTTGACCTGCAATAGTGCTGATTAGATAAATAGTACACCTATGATTATCAGGCTTCATAGATCCTAGCAAGGAAATCGTATGAAAAAAGAAGCATTGTCACTCACTCTAACATATTGCCGAAAGAAATATAGATCTTAATAAAACATTGCACAATAAAGGCATTATCCAATCAAAACACCACTCGTGGAAGCTATAAAGGGCTATGCATGGCCATCGCCTCATCTAATCCTATAAAAGCAACACAAAAAAGAAGACCTTAGGGCATCATGCCAACACAATCAACACACAAATCTCCTTTAGCTCAATGTTGCCTATCTCTTTTTCAACTGGATGCTGCCTATCTATCTTTCAACCTTCATGGACACCCATATTAATTAATTAGCTTAACTTACATCTCTCCACTCTTGTCCAACACCATGCTGCAATGAGCTGAAATTGAGTAGTATAGTTCAACTTAGTCTAATTTAGTTTTCCACTTCTATCCAGCGCATTGTTGTAATAAGCCAATTTAAATATCTCATGACCTCGTCGTTAGATTCCCTCAAATCACTATTGAATTCTTACTTAGTTATTTTTAGGCCACAACTTGCTAATCAAACCCATGACTATTTGGATTTTCTCACGATGGTCTCATGACCATCCAGGTTCGAAGTACCGACATTTTCTTACGATCGTCTCACGACCATCCAGATTTGAAGTACCATTAGAACCATGGCCGTTTCACTAATTTGAACCGTTGTCGGTAATTATTCTACTTTTTTTTTACTTTATTGCCAATTGTATTTCAATTATATTCAGGTTAATAAAATGATAAGCACGTACTACTTTTAGTTTTTCTATCTTTTATATTACTTTTGTTGATAAACATTACTAAACTATCACTGTTCTTAGAAAAGTCCTTGTTTCTAAAGTAAAAAGAATTCATATTAAGGACTTATCCTCCCCTTTGTAAATTGTCTCATCACTTTGCCAATTGGTGCCTGAATAAATAACCAATCTGCTCAAATCTAGTTTGAATTGATCTATCTCAATGCCTATGGTCACAAGGCATACTTCCATATGTTTACCGAATTCAGGCAATCCGTTACACATGTGGTCACATGTTTGAATCAAATAGCAACATAGGTGGGCCACACGTGCACAGAATTTGAACTATCAAATTTTTATTATAAATTTTGATTTTTGATTTGTTTTCTGCATATATGACCCACCTAATGATCATTTAGCCTTAGTTTTCACATATGGCATATACATTGTTGAGATCGGTTGACCATTGGCAATCTTGTAACTGGATGGATCCTAGATCCAGTGAGGTCAGTAGATCCCTGACTGGGGGGCCTATCGTGATCTATCTTCCTTACATCCACGCCATTCATCCATTTTGACATATCATTTAAGGGCATTACAAAAGATGAAGCAAATTAAAATCTTAGGTGGACCACAACATCGAAAAGAGTAGTGGTTGAATTCCCACCATAAAAAACTTTTTGTGGGTCATCAAAATGTTTATTTTCCATTTACCCGTTGATAAGATCACAAAGACTTGGATGAATGGACCACACAAATATCAGCTTGATCCAAAACTTTTGTGGTCCACAAAAGTTTGTAATGGTCAATCACCACAATTTTGGTGGTGTGTGGCACCTGAGATTTGGATCTGCTTCATTTTTAGATGTTGCCCTAAAATGATCTGTCCAAATGGACATTGCAGATGTTAGGCACATACATCATGATGTAGAGCGGGTCACCGATTTTTTCGTTGCTTAGATGGACGAGAAGAAGACCGGTTGGGGCTGGAAGTGATTCGGGCTGTCAGGACCGTAAAATAGTCGTATCTTGTAATTCGGAATGAGTTATGGGACGTATAATATATGATTTTGGGTAGCTCGAGTTACTTTAGTCAACGAACCCTACTACGCTGGGTTTCCTAGGTCAGAATTGTGAGATTTGACCAGATCGACAGTCATTAAGCTAGTTTTATTTCAATTTGACTATAAATAATAAGTTTTATTTTGATCATATCTTTTGATCCGTAGGGTTTTAGAAGTCATGTACAACATGAAAAGGGCTTAGAAAATTTAGTAGAACAACGTGGTTTGACCTGTTTGAAAACTTTCTATTATTGGCTGGAAAACCAGGAGTTCTAACAGGAATGAGTGACTTCTACAAATAGTAAGTTTACTATTTATAGTAAGTTGGGTTTTTTAGGAGTTTGAGTTTGAGTTGGAGTTTGATACTTTACCTAGGGTTTAGTTTCCTATTTATATGCATTGTAATTTTATTTTAATTCTTCAATACAATTATTTCAATTTTCTAAGAATTATTGCCTTTATTCTCTTGTTTATTCAAATTATCTACTTAGTGAGAGAGAAGTTATTCTTCTTACCATGTCCTCCCCGCGTCACATCACGGTGAGCCTCAAAGTCAAGGATCCACCCACCTCAATGGATCTAGGGATCCACCCATGCCCCTTGCAACTTTGCTATGGGCCACTCCAGTTACAATTTTAGCTTTCATACACACAAGGGACAAAATTTTTGCTACACCCACAGCTTGCGTACGCTACGTATGCGCAAAGCCTAGCCGTGGGTGAGATTCATATCTTGAGGGGATTTTAATGCTGTGAGAGCGAGCCTCTCTCCTCGTTTCTCTCTCTTTTAAAAGTCTCTCCGAATGGCAAGCAAAGGAATGTGGATATTTGGCGAAAGCCTTTGGCAGAAGTTACTACATTGTGAACCTAGGTTAGGCCCACCATGATGTTTGTGAGAAATCCATCCCGTCTATCCTCTAAGTGAGCTTATTTTAGGACGTGAGACAAAAAACGAGCCAAATTCAAGACTCAAGGGGGCCGTACTAAAGGAAAAGGTGGGTCAGGAAATTCTTGCCGGGGAATTTTCTCCTAATCATATATGCTAATGTGTTGGCGGCATCTGTGCCATGCAAGATGTTGGGTGCACCGTTTATATCAGGCTAGTATGATTATGAGGTGGGGCTGCATTGGTACGCAGGATGAAAGTGTTGATCGGTCTGATTTAAACCATCCTTTGTTTCTGTACAGGGTGGTCTGCCTAAGATGACCACTTTTTCATAACGAGGCCAACATTTCTCATGGCTGAGATGCGGTGCACACTTGAGACGTTAGCACATGGGTGGGTCTGCATGCTAACCTACAATTGTTTGTAGATGATCATCACTCATATTAATTTTCAAAAATCATTTATCAGAATGCTAGGGTTCATTGTTCAGTAATCCAAACTGTTGAAATGATGTTCCATCCAAACAATTGAAATGATGTTCCTCACCGTGGATGACCCTCGCAACAATTGATCAGTGGATTGGAATGACCTTAATCATTCTATAGGTGGCCAATTAAGAAATAGACGGCTAAGGAAGAAAACAGGTTAACCGTTAAAATTCAACCAAGAGATCTCTGAACCATATCAATGGTTTGGATAACTGAATCATGGACCCCACTTATACGAACCGAGACTGAATTAAACTGTACAAACATAGGGCTTGACCATTGTATCATGCTTCCAAGGGGACTGAAAAAATAAAAATAAAAAGTCGTTTCCTGCTATTCAGGCAGGCATCGCCGCAGTTCTTGAGTTGGTGGGCCCCACTTTGGATGATCCTAGTAGTTTCACATACGGGCTGCGGGCCCCACTTTGGATGATCCTAGTAGTTTCACATACGGGCTGCGGGCCCCACTTTGGATGATCCTAGTAGTTTCACATACGGGCTGCGGGCCCCACTTTGGATGATCCTAGTAGTTTCACATACGGGCTGCAAAACAAAATTAAAAATGTTGGTTCATTGCCACCCACCTGTGTACACGTGTTTGTATCAATGAATCCGCGGCACTCATCAGTTGGACTCTATGGATTGTGGCCCACATAACAAAAAATCCCACGGATTGAACAATCCCAACCGTCTATTACCAAGTAAGATTGTTCTACTAAGTTTTAATGCTTGAGCCAAAAAATGAAGCATATCAAAAGCTCAAGTGGACCACACCACACGAAACAGTGTGAATTGAACATCTACCGTTGAAATTTCATGGAGGTCACAGAAATTTTGGATCAAGCTAATATTTGTTTTTTTCCATTTATCCATGTCTTTGTAGTGTTATAAACGGTTTGTATGACAAATAAACATCATTGTGTGGGCCCTAGGATGGTTTCAATGATGAAAATCATTGTTCCCACTGTTTCTTGTGGTATTGCCCACTTGAGCTTTGGAGATGCTTCAATTTTGGTCTCAACCCCTAAAATGAGTGGGAAAAACAGATGGATGGTGTCGATAAACTACATACATTCATAGTGGGCCCAACTGACTTTACTCAGTACAATAAAAGTGTACCCATATTTTGCAAGCAACGAACGCTATTTTTGGCGGAAGCCTTTGGCACGAAGTTCCTGTGCTGAGAACTTAGGTGGGCTCCAACATGATGCTTGTGAGAAATCCATCCCGTCCATCCATTTAGTGAGTTCATTTTAGGACATCCGACCAAGAATGAGCCAGATCAAAGACTCAAGTGGGCTGAAAACGTGAGGATTAAACGTCTACAGTTGAAATATTCGTGGGGCCACAACAGTTTTGAATCAGGCTAACATTTGTGTTTTCAGTTCATCCCGGTAGAAATGACATTATGATGGGTATGGATGGCATATAAACATCACTGTGGACCGAGGGATGTTTCAACACGGTAGGAATTTCCCTACCCACCTTTTACTTTACCACGGCCCACTTGAGTCTTGAATCCTATTCGTTTTTTGTCTCATGTCCTTAAAATGAGCTCACATATAGGATAGACCGGGTGGATTTATCACAAACATCACGGTGGCCCCAACTAGGTTCTAGCACAGTAACTTCCTGCCAAAGGATCGCTTCTTGCTTGTCATTTAGAGAGACTGTCGAAAGAGAGAGAAACGGGGGGAGGGCTCGCTCCCGTAGCATTAAATCCCGCTCGAGATATGGATCTTACCCACAGCTGAGGATTGCGTGTATGTAGCATACGCAGGCCATGGGTGTAGCAAAATTTTTCTCCACACAAGGTAGGGGAGCCATGGTGGGGCAAGGCACATTTAGGGCTTGTTTGGATTGTAAGTTACTTAAGATAAGCGTATAAGTGTGTTTGGTAAACAACATATTTATCAACCAATTAGTAAATAAGTATGTTTAGTAATAACACATTAATAAGTAACATTTGGAAAGAAAATTTTAAATCTACATATAATAAGCAACATATTGACATGAAAAGAAAAAGCTAAAGGTTGAGGCAGTTTTCTAGCAACATGAGCTTTTCTAATCCCACTTCCGTGCAATAAAGCTCATGTACATGCCATGCATGTGCTAGCATAGCACGATTGGTGCGAGATACATTCCATCCATCAGAACGGGACCACTATATGGATGCCCTGGCACAAGAATCAGGTTGATCCACTGGTCAGGTGGGCCACAATATGCAAAACAAATGTATGGCTCGGGAAGACTTGGCTGAAGTTTTCTAACCCATTCACTTGTTTCCAATAGTCGGTCCACATGGTGAGTGGACTAAAACCATTTTTGGGAAAGATGTAGAAGATCAGATCAACCTGATTGGTGGATTGGATCTTGCACCAATTAATGTAGGGCCCATCTTTGATGCGGGCTGTCCACTGTGTGAGCCCCACCTTTGATGGGATCGTCCATTATGTTGTTGAAATATTTTTTGTTAAAAAATATTGTTTGAAAAAATGTTGAAAAACCTTTTTGTTTTGTCCCATATCGGATGGGAGGAAAAACTTTTACCTCTTTATAAGTAGGGTGTTGTGCACCTTACTTATTTATGGTGGGAGAGAGGGGTATGGTGGCTTGCACACTGGAACACCACGCATGTGCACGGGCTCGGTCTTTGACTCGATCACAGGCTCGGGTTCGGTGCGAGGGCGTGGGCATGTGAGGCAGTGTGGCTGTAGAGGCGCTAGTGGCGCACTTGGTACTTCGCACTCGCGGACCGGTGCGACAGAAGCTAGGTAGTAGGTCAGGTGGCTGGGCTTGGAACAGAGGAAGTGTTGTGAGTGGGAGGTCTGAAAGAGAGACCTCTCTGTTTTTTATAGAGAGTTGCAGGGCTGTTTAGAGGGACTCCCCTTACTTATTTATAGTGGGAGAGAGGAGTATGGTGGCTTGCGTGTTCCAGTGCACATTGCGCACGAGCTCGGTGCGAGGGCATGAGCATGTGAGGCAGTGTGGCTGTAGAGGTGCTAGTGGTGCACTAGGCACTTCGCACGTGCGCATCGTGTTGCAGATTGGTCGCGACCTCGGGAACCGGAGCGAGACTGGTGCGACAGAGGCTAGGTAGTAGGTCAGGTGGTTGGGCTCGGAACAGAGGAGGTGCTGTGAGTGGGAGGTCTGACAGAGAGACCTTTCTGCTTTTTATAGAGAGCTGCAGGGCTATTCAGAGGGACTTGTGTAACTGCTCATGCAGTAACAGTCTAGACCATGTAATAACAGCTGCATGTGGCTAGCCCAACAGTCAGAAACAGTTAGCCATTGAGTCTAAACAGCCAGCATGCAGGTGTGTAACTCTCATATGCACAACGTTAGAAATTGCAAAAAACGACTAGTTTCTCCCAATAGCTAGAAAATAGCTAGTGCCATTATAGCTCTGGACCAAAACTACCAGCCACCCTTGCCTATATAAACCGGATAGGTCTGGTTCATTTCATCACAACCATCTCTACTGAACCAGCACTCATCTGAGTATATTAGCTTCTCGATTTGGTTGATACAAACCAAGCCACTTAGACCAGCATAGTGGTCTGCTGCTGAAAAAAAGACTGCCATTCCTTTTTTTTCTCTTTCTTTTCTTTATCTGCCAGATAGTGTTACTGAGTTCCATAGTGGTTCATTCATTTCTTGCTGAACGCAGAATCACATAAGGCTCATCGTATCCTGAAAGCAATCCGCTTGCAACTTATCAGCAGACTCAAAGTAATTTGAGTATGGGCGAATTACGCTTTAAAGACAGCGTGTTTTTCACGTGCTTCAACCTGTCCTTATTTTCAATTTTTTTCCAATTAATTTATTTTTTGAGATCAGAAATTTACAACACATGTGGGGCTTCCTTTGATATGGACAATACGAGAGAGCAGTAATTGAGTGAACCATGAGAGAGAACTTTGATATGTAGCATGACCTGAGAGAGATAAATAGAAAAGCCCAATTTGAGGGTGGTTAATTAACATTGGAGGGACTAACAGTGTGAGTGTGTACCAACGGAAGCAAGAAAAAAAAGAAAAAGAGAGAGAGAGAGAGAGAGAGAGAGAGAGAGAAGAGAAAAGTACAAAAGTCGAAAGTCAAAAAGCTAAAAAAAATACTTATTAAGATAAATAATTTTTAAGAGATAGGTTACTTTTCAATTGTACTCACCGAACAAACTTAAGTGCCATAAGTAACGTAACGGCTTAAGTACAGTCCAAAAGCTACTTATTTGGTAGTATCCAAACGGGCCCTTACTGTGCTTGTGTCATTCATGGGCACCGCATATGTGGCATGCTTTGATGGCAGCGGTCCTGATATTCATTGACCTAGTGGGCCACTAGAAGAATGAAACCCATGTTTAAAATTGCACCAACCGATGGGTTATGATTGTGAAATCAGTCTCTTTGCACTTATGGCCTGTTCAAGTGACGCCCACCACATAAATAATTCTGATTTCCCTAGAGATGGTTCTAGACACATGGGCCATTGTCATGTGTGGTGCAGATGCAGGAGACTACCATGGCTACGTAGGGGCGTGTGGTGCTCCGAAGAAAGATGGGACATATGATGACAGGACTGTTAATGGGCCAGGCCTTTGTGCACAACCTGATTTTAAATGAGTCAGGCCACGTCAGTGGTTGAGCCCCAAGCCTGACCCACTTACATCCTTGCTGGGCCCAGCTATATGAAGGAGCTACCTGCGGACACATGGTGTTGCATATGCATAAATAAAGTAGCAATGCTTGGTATATATCACCTGTGCAGATGGTGTGCCACCAGATCAACGGCTTTAATCACCCAAAGGCCAGCCCAATTTGTTATTAAGCTCCAGACACACGCCAAGTCCATCCTAAAGCGGGCTAATATATCAGACGTGACGTCCAGCCATCTGGCTCACTTCCACCCTCACCAAAATAACACCTACCAATCACACTGGGCTCCAGTGGTACTCTGTAGTGGGGCCCAACAATGTCAATGATCATATTTGTCCCAAACCCAACCCCAACCCCAACCCCAAACCTAGATCAAAAGGCCCGATGGTACCAAGCCCAATTAAATCCTGGTCTGGGACTTCAAGAACTAGACCAAATCAGCAAGATCCAAAACCGGTTAGCCTAGTTATGGCTATTATAGGACCCGATTCGAACCGACCTGTTGGCAGCCCTAATATCTGGATGCAGAGTTCAGGACTGGTTTAACAGAGCAGAAATTCGGGTCCAGATTGGGTCCATGACTGGTCAGGTTTGCGTTCATAGATTCGGATCTGATTAGAAAGTGGGTTGGTTAGATGGACGGGTGCCATCAGGATCCTTGACAATTGCTAGCCATGGTTGGCGTCTCAGACTGAGTCATATGCAACTGGTCCGAGTCAACTCGATCGAACCTGATAGGGATCAGTATAGTTGACTGAACCTGAACGAGTGGGGATAAGTGACCAGATTAAAAAGAAAACCAATATTTTGTTATAAAATAAAAGAAAGAGGAGAGGAAAAGACTTTTCATTGCTTATATCTACCCAACAAAGAGGAGTTATGCTTATTTATAGCTCAATGTTAGCCTCTGTACTAAACTCTTTTATCGATATGGGATTAGATATTCAATACAAAGTAAAACTCTTTTACGTGGACATTCACTTAATAATATTGTTTACAACACTCCCCCTTAGATGTCCACCATTCAATGACAGTTGCTTCATTAAAACCTTGCTAAGGAAAACCCAGTGGGAAAAAACCAAAGCGAAGGAAAAAGAGTACAACATTCTTTAGGCTTATTGAATTGGCAATTGATGTAAACAACATTGTCTCGTTAAAAACCTCGACTAGGAAAACCCAGTGGGACAAAACCTAGAAAAGGAAAAAGAGTACAACGGACATCAGTCCTGAGTAGCATGCTTCAATATGTCCCCTGATTAGTTACTCTCCCTAATGTTGATAAGCCTCAAATTTTTTGCTCATTGAGTTGACGCATTCCAATATTACGCACATACTTCTGAAAAATTGACTTTGGCAAGGCTTTGGTGAAGATGTCCGCTAGATTATCACAGGAGCGGATCTGCTTGACTTTAATTTCATGACTCTTCTGGAGTTCATATGTGAAGAAGAACTTCGGTGAGATGTGCTTAGTTCTATCTCCCTTGATGTAACCTTCTTGGCTTTGAGCTATGCATGTACCATTATCTTCATAAATAGTGGTAGGAACATCTGTTGTTAGAGACAATCTACAAGTGCTTCGGATATACCGAACCAATGATCTCAACCAAACACATTCTCTACTTGTTTCATGTAGTGCTAGTATTTCTGCGTGGTTGGAAGAAGTAGCTACTAGGGTTTGTTTAGTAGATCTCTATGAGATAGCAACATTACTACTAATAAAGACATAACTTATCTGTGATCGTCCCTTATGAGGATTGGATAGGTAACCAGCATCTGCATGACCAACTAGATGTTGACCATTAGATTTATCATTTGAATAAAATAATCCCATGTCAGTTGTTCCGCATAGGTATCTCATAATATGTTTGATACCAGTCCAATGCCTGCAAGTTGGACCAGAGCTATATCTTGCCAAAAGATTTATTGAAAATGCAATGTCCGGTCTCGTACATTGTGCTAAGCATAATAGTGCACTAACAACACTCAAATATGAGACTTCTGGTCCAAAGATTGTCTCATCATCCTCTTTAGGATGATATGGATCTTTCTTAATATCCAATGATCGGACGACCATGGGCTTATTGAGAGGGTGTGCTTTATCCATGTTAAATTACTTTAGGACCTTTTCAGTATACTTTGACTGGTGGACCAATATTTCTTCAGAATTGTGCTTGATCTGCAGGCTGAGATAGTACTTAGTATCCCCAAGGTCTTTCATTTCAAATTTCTTCTTTAGGTATTCAACAGTTTTGTGGAGCTGTTCAGGAGACCCAATTAAATTCATGTCATTAACATAAACTGCTACAATGACAAATCCTTTTTCGTATTTCTTTATAAAAACACATGGACAAATGTGGTTGTTCTCATATACTTCCTTTATTAAATATTCGCTAAAATGTTTGTACCACATTTTTCTGAATTGCTTTAAATCGTATAATGAACGTCGTAGTTTTATCAAGTACATACTTTTAAACTTTGCTTCAGGGAACTTATATCTTTCAGGGACTTTCATATAAATGTCAGTATCTAAATTTCCATATAGATATTCGGTTACTACGTTGATTAGTTTCATGTTAAGTTTTTCAGAAACTGCGAGACTTATTGAGTAACGAAACGTTATTGCATTCATGACTGGAGAGTATATCTTTCCATAGACAATCCCAAATTTTTGCAGGAAACCTTGTGCCACAAGACGCGTATTATATCTAACGATTTTATTTTTTTCATTTCGCTTTCTTACAAACACTCATTGTAACCTATGGGGTTAATATCTTTTGGGGTTTGTATTATAGGTCCAAACACCCCATGTTTTTCAAGAGAACCCAATTCTGCTTGAATGACTTCTTTCTATTTGGACCAATCACTTCTATGTCAACATTTGTTTATATTGTGTGGTTCATCATCATCATCGCCCTTTGAAATTCTAGTAGCTACTGTAAATGAAAATATGTCATCGATGATCATCTATTTGTGATCTCACATTTCTCCCGAATATGTATAAAACATAGAGATTCCGTTGTTGTTATTAAGTATCTTTTTCTCTTCAAGAACTTGTATAGTCATTTTAAGGATTTGTCCTTGCTAAAAAAAAAAATAATTGAAGGTTACGGATCATAAGAGTTTTTTGCTACGGATCTAAACCGTAGTAATATTACTACGGATTTACACGCACCAGAACTCTAGAGATTTACAGTTTGTAAAATGCTCTATGGGGCTGATCCCAATGTATGTGTTTTATCTAAGCCGTTCATCTGTTTTGACAGCTCATTTAAGGCATTAGCCTAAAAAATGAGGCAGATTGTAGTCTTAAGTGGACCACACCGTAGGAACCAGTGGAGATTAGGTTCCTACCGTTCCCTGGTGCTCTTGTGGTGTGGTAAACTTGGGCCTTCAACATCTCCTCTTTCTGGGATCGTGCCCTAAAACTATTAGTCAAAATAAATGGGCGGCTTGGATAAATCACATACATCACGGTGGGCCTCACAGAGGCCCCTGATAGAACCGTCCGTCTTAACTTCGTCCTGGCGGGGGTAGTACCCATCCGTGCCCAAAAAGAGCCCGCGAGAATGAAATTCTCGCGGCTCTTCCCTCTTTCCATCCCTCTCGCTCCCTCTCTCTCAACTCCTCTCCTCCACCACCCTGACTGGCATTCGCCCATCTAATGTATCTCTCTCCCTCTCTCTCAAACCCTTTATTCGAATCTGAACCCTAAATCTTTCATAGAAATCTCAGATTTCGAGCAGAGTCGTCCAATCCATCGATTACTGCCCTGAAAATCTGAAATCTTTGTTTTTTCCAGTCCTATTCTTCAATTCCGTTCTAGAAAATGAGTAGGAAGGAAGAGGAGCAGGATGAGAAGATAATCAGAGGTCTGGGAGATTTGAGGTGGTGGTATTTGTTGGCTTTCTAGGAGATTTGAGGAATGGGATGTGGGTTTTGGAGAATAAATTGTGAGAATTACTTTTCTTGGATTAGGATTGGATTGAGGGAGGGTTTTTGGTTTTGAAGTTGAAAGAAAAACCGTGGAGTTGTTGAAGAGATGGATTTTCGAAGAGGGCTCTCTCTCTCTCTCTCTCTCTCTCTCTCTCTCTCTCTCTCTCTCTCGATTAGGGTTTCAGCGTTTGGTCTTATGCAAAGCGTTCAAGTACTAGGATTTATAAGATTTTTTTTTTATTTTTTTTTATTTTACCGTTCTTAGGGTTTTTCTTTTTCTTTTTAGGTGATTTTGTTGAGAGATTGGGATCTGCAGTAAAACCATGCAATGAATCAAATGAACAGAGCTGATGAAGAGTGAAGACTGGGAGCGCATGACAAGTGCTTGGTTAAATGTCTAGAAGAAGAAGAAAAGAAAAAAAAAAAAAGGAGACTAGGTTGGTAATATGCAATTTCTATAGCTTATATGCAAAATAACTTGGAAAAAAATAATTCCCTTTAAAAAAAAGTCTAGAATATTTTATTTTATTTTGACAGGAATTAAGCTGGTAGTCTTTGTGCCTTGCAGAGGGATTAGCTACATTTTCAACTCTTCTTTGTGCAGATGGCTGTTGTATGATTGATCGCAGGATGGTGAGTTGTATGGCCTTGAAAGCCGTGCTCTTCTTCTTCTTTCCTGGCATAATGATCTAATAATTAAAGAGTATCAGTGTCTTCTAATGTCTGATTTTTGTTGAAAGGGTTTTGAAGCACTTGATTGTGATGAAAAATGCTCTTAATTTCTATTTGTGTATCATGCTTCCTTTTATAACTTGAAATATACTATGTTGCCTTTGGGTTTGTTCTGTTGAAGAAATCTACTGAAGTTCAAGATGATCTATAAGAATTTTGTGCCAAATTTTGTAGCCAGGAAGAACTGGATCAGATGGTATCTTCCCCTTGGTTGGACATGCACGAGGTGTTTCTTGTTATTTTTATTCAGGAAAACCTTAAGATGAATTGGAGTTTTATGAAGTTCGTTAGATTTAGGATGCTTTAGGATGCAGATGCACTATTGATTTTGGAATGTAATAATCAGTTTAGGAAATTGGAAAATGATCAGATTGTTGTTACCTTTGTTTCCCATTTAGTGTCATGGACTGGACACTTACAGAAGAATAAATCAGGTACTGTGTCAATATGTGTTCTTGTACACTAGAGGATTGCATGTAGAATGTAGTTGACCTTTTCAATATATATTTATTATGCTTTTTGAATTTTTCAAAATATTCAGGACACTGTGTTAGAGTTGGAGTTTCAAGGCGTTACAAGCAGTTTACTATGCTTCAGGTTCCCAAGTGCAAATTTTAAGAACTGTTTGGAGATGCATTTATATGTATCATGAAACGATGTATATCTATCCAATGCTGATTTGTGGCTTTAGTCTTTTGTAGGAGTAGGAGCTGGAGCTGGATTCGGATCCTAGTTGTGGATACAGGATTCAGTCCATTCATCTGGTGGGTTGTTGACTTTATCTGTTGTGGCTAGATAATCAATCAGGTTTAGCCCTCAGGTTTGTCACTAGGTGTATGGACCGTTCCTCTGTTTCCTTTCTAAAAGAAGTCCCAGCATTGTTGAAGAATGGCCTACTTTCATTGTTTGCTCAGTTGCAATGCAAGTGGCATTGGGGATGTCCCACCCGTTGAAATTTGTGGATGTGATGATATCTTGCTTTGAAAATCTACTGATAGCTTCTCCATTCCTTGTATAGATTGCATCCATACATTTTAAGGAAAAAGTGTTTAATTCTTTTTTATATAGAAATTTACATGATAATTGTTTGAAGAAATGCTTCGACCAAGACCCTTTTTGGATGAAACCATGCTACCGGTCCTCCAGTTTGACACTTGCAAGTTGCTGTATGGTTGGATGAAACCACTGTATTGTCCATCTAGTTGTCTTCTTTGGTGGACCATTGTATAAATTTACATTGATTTGACAACTTTAATTGTTTTAGGAATGGCTTTTCCTTTTTAAATGTGGACTGTAGGCCATTTAATGTCTGAAGGCCATTGATTGGATGGTCAACATGATCTTATCAGTATAATTTTTGAACAATGGTCATTCACAATAAGGCATGCCAAAAGGATTGTTTGGATTAATCAAATATGCAACACTTACCTCATCCAAGAATAAGCCAATCAAATATGCTTTATTCATGCCACGCATTCATTTTTTTTCGAAATCATTTTAAATATGATTTTCTTCTTTTGCAATGGGGTGTTGGGTTTTCAGTTAGAGATTTGGAAAGTCAGGTTTTGAATTGCACTATAATCGTGTATTTATTTTTACAAGTCTGTATTCAAACTTTCTTTCTATTTTTATGTTTGTTTTGGGTTTTTGGATGTGGATTGCAGGTGAAAAGGAGGATAAATTTGGTTTATGGTGGGGGAAGTGTAGGATTGATGGGCTTGATCTTTCAAACAGTTTATGATGGAGGTTGCCATGTTCTTGGGCAAGAGTCAAGCCTTGGAATTTATGATGGAGGTTGCCATGATCTTTCAAACAGTTAAAGGTGAGCTCCCCACACTGATCAGAGGCTCCCTTGCTTTGGACAATGCAGGTATAGGCCTTATTAGATTGAGGAAGAGTAACAAGAAAGGGGAACGGTGACCCAGATGTTATGATGAGGATGGTTCAGTGGTTTTTTTTTTTTTTTCTTTTAGTTCAGTTGGGGGGGGGGGGGGGGGGGGGGGGCTTGAGGGGGCCGTTTTGTTTGTAAATGGTAGCTTATGCTAGGCGGGATCCCTTGGTTTTCTTGGTGGGATCTTCCCCGAATGTAATTTTGGTTTGCTGTTAATGAAAGAGTTATTCTTTAAAAAAAAAAAAAAAAAAGCCTTGGAATTTCATTATTTTTTCTGCTTCTTTCATTTCCCCTTCTTGTAATCTTCCATAAATATGAAAGGTCGGTATTTTTAGGTCTTATTGATATATTTGTTTATCTGTGTACAGATTTATTCCAACAGCTCTCATGCCTCTTGAGGTACATACGATATGTCTTGGTATTTCTCCTTTGTTTCTAGCCTATTTAGAATTTCTTGAATTATCATGTTTTAGATGCTTTTGTAGACAACAAAATTGAGGATTGTGTTTTGGTCTCTAGTAGTGTTTGTAGGATGTGTTTGGATGCTAATTGAAAAGAATTGAAATGGTCTAGATCATTTGAACAATGGGTTGTGCTAGTACAGACTGAAAACTAGGATGCTATGCATATCCTCATTAGAGAATGATATAACTCTAAGATGGTTATACTGCACATGCTTGGCTGCATAGGCAATGTGGAATTGTGTTTTGATGCAGCACTTCATTGGATTGCTAGGATGTTCTTGTTGGAGACTTTTGTCCTACATCACACACGTGTGATGGATCCTAATAGACTATTAGCCTGGATTGTGATAGGTGAGCCTTGCCAGTATGGAGTGCTGGCCCAAATGAAAAATGCTGGTAATTTGGGAGAGCATTGTGCCAATAGTGAGCCTTTCAAGAAGGCTTTGAGGACTTACAACAGGTTGATCAACCTGCTTTTAGTTTATGTAGAAGGCATCAATTTCCTAAAGTAAAACTAAAAGGCAGGACTTGGGTACTTGGGAAATCTAAGAATCAAGAACTAGACTCTTAGAAAATATTTTACCTTTTAGCGGATCTTTAGACAGAGGGCAATCTAAACAACTTAAAAAAAAGTGTTGAATCTCAACAAATTCCAATGCAGAAAACTAGAGGTGCAGATTCATGTAGTCTCCTAGAGGTTTTGAAATAGCTTTAAGGTCTAGTCTACATGTTTCTCTAGCTAGAACTGATTGTTGTTCAAGGACATAGGTATTTGTCTCCTGAGCAGGTCCCAAACTAGGACAATGGTCTTTCAGTTCTTCAAAGCCACAAACCAAAGATCCCTGGATTTGACCATATCTTAGAAGATATACGATACATCTTCACCATACACATGGCTAACATGGTGATGTGGACTGTCGATCTGTTTGGTCCTAGTAATGGACTACTTCGACCATCCAGCCATTGTGTTTCTTCCCTTTGAATTAATGTGGACCTTTGCGCTGCTTTGAGTGGAACTATCCTTTTTTTTTGAACACTTTATTGGATAGCTACTGCAGCCCAACCTGCTAGATTTTTGGCATGCGGCCTAGTCCTTGTCACCGTGCATAAGTACCATGCGTATAAAAAGAAATGATTTGCTACATTCTTTATAGCAGCATTCCTGAAAACTAAAATACAGGTACTTCATAGTGTATCTGCACTTTAGTCGGGAATATTTGATACAAATTCAGCTTACGATGATCCCTTACCATTGAAATTCCACATACAAGCAACAGTTTAAATCTGAGTCATTGTCAACTGTTCATTTTCTTTATATGTGTGTAACCTATGTCTGATTTTGGGTCCTATCGACATCAACGGTGGTCCACTTATGCCACATGCACACTTGTCACACATCCAAACCTTCAGTGTTCTGTTATTTCTTACAGCAACTACTGGTTTATGGGTATGATATATGAATTATTAGTATTATCGGCACTCATCATCATCATCGTAGCCTTGTCCCTGCTATACAGTTTTGCCATGGCATCGGCTGGAACTATTGTTAATAAAAAGGAGCTTTTTTCTATGCTTAGATTTAAAAGATGTTGTAGCTTTCACAGAACTGTTTGTTCATAAAGCGTATCTGAACTCTTGAAATTTGTTTCTATGTTGGCAGGTATTCTTGAAGGACATTGATTTGTGGATCACTTGTTTGTTGAAATAGGATCATTGGATACTTAAAAGGGTATAGTTTAGAAATCATACTTTCTGCTTATTTCGCCATCGAGTACCGGGAATTCTTGGTTATGTTTGAGGTTGTGTATCTATTTGGAGTTCTGTTACTAATATGTAACAATTGAAACTATTTGGAAAAAGATGAAAAAAGACAAAAATATTACTGATGTTCCAAGTACACATTTCATGGTACATGCAAAGCCATAAAAATGTGAGTTGTCTGCGTGGTGATCCGGGGCTTTCATTTGACGCCCCCTTTATAGATGGTGCATAACCTGGAAATTGTGCTAATTGGATAATGCTAAGCATTTGATTTGTGGATGTTGTTTTTTTTATACTGTTTTACCTAATGAATGTGGACCATTTTTCAGTTTTGTTGTAGCAGTCCATTGTGAGCTACTGATCTGATCATTAAATTGGAATTAGGATGGAATTTGTCTGATTTCTTTGGCTTTGCCTATCCATGGAACACACTTTTTTCTGGTCTTTCCTCTTTTTTTTTTTTTTATCCCGTCATTTATTACCTTTTCTCCAAAGGCTAAATGAGTTCTATGCTTTATCAGCTTTAGGCTTCCTAATTTCGTTTAAAGTGAGGTTGTAATTAGTGTCATAATTTGAAAGCTGCTTCTGGTAGAGAATTTTGGACTGTTATAGTTTAGATGCTGATTTAGTACAATATGTGCAGTAGATCAGGAATTATTGTATTCTTTTGATTGCATGCCCCAAAAATCTCCTCGGACAATCCTAACCATTTAACTCGTGGCTTGAAAATAGATGGTCAAGAAGAGATGCAGCGACAGTTCACATTTAACTGAAGGAGCCCAGAAGATGTAGGCCAACATCTTCCTATCTGGGAGATTTATGAGCCTTCTCTCCATAGTGGGAGCCACAAACCAACGGTCCGTTGGACCAATTTATACAAAATGGAAACCCAATTATACTATGCGAATACTTGGGTTTAGATTCGTGTGATTCATCATGGATTCGAGGATATATACTTTGTTCACAAACACACATGCATGCATGTACACGACGCTTGCGTGCACACACACCATGCTTTTGTACCATAGTATAGCACATGAAAACTCAACTCGACCCAAAACTTGGGAGAGCTAATGAGTACGAACTTGATTTCTTATCACAGCATGTATTTCTTAGTGGAAAATTCTTGCAGTTTCTTTCTTCAAACGCATTGTAATGGTGAGATTTAACAAGTCTTTATTTATTTGTCTTAGTGGAAATTCACATGCGAATAGCTAGCTTTGTTTCTTAATATTCAGATTTTTCATGTAAATTTTGAATGTTATAAAAAAAAGAAAAAAGAAAAGACAAAAGCAATGTGCCCTCTTTTTGCTTTTGGGGCCTGATCTTTTTAGATGTTTGTCTGATCCATTTGTTTATCATGCTTGAAATTATTGCCCCAGTTGGAGCTTTGATAAGACTACACGCATCTTAACTCGTGGCCACTACCTACTTGGCAAACTTGTGTTGCATTTGAGCCTTGCATCACATGGGTCCGACTGCATAGACGGCTTGCTTTTTAATAAAGGGAATTTTATTAGAAAAAAACCAAATGATGGCTTGACCCAAATGTCAGGCCTGTCAATTCAGCTGGTGGGCCACACGTGCTAAAACAAATGATGGCTTAAACATTAGTCTTCAGTCTATGTTCATTATACATGTGGCCCATTTGATGAGTGGACCAGCCTTATTCTTGGGTCAAGTTATCTATGTGATGGGGCCTATATGATGCATGACTCCAATGTCCTTCCTGTGTCTGGCTGGCATGTGGTTGAGTGCAGATGTATGTGTGAGGCAGCCTGTGGGCTTAGCAAAATTGTATCTGCTGTCTTTTGCTCATTGAAGAGGCTTCAATCCACAACAACGGAGGATGATCCTTTACCAGCCATAGAAGGCCTTCAGAGCATTAGTGATTCTTTCCTTGGATGAGAACTTCAAGCATGTGGATATTCTATTAATGGAACAACTAGTTGTAATTTTGAGGTATACGCTGGGTTCCCACTTTCATTTCTTTGTGAATTTGTGCGTGTGTGTATTGATTAGTTTATGAAAACTTCTGGTTTTACATGTAAAATTGTTAAACTTTTGGTTCAATATGATTTTAGCATTTATAGGACTTCGGGTCTTTGCTAAGTAATCAAAACTTCATGTTTTGATTATGTGTGTGTGTGTATTCATTTGGAACTTTAGGTCTAATCTTTAAATAATTTTAGAAACTTTAGGTCCCAAATCTGAGTAATAATTAGGGAACTTCAGGTCTCATTTAACATTAATAATTAAGTAACGAAAATAATATAAAACAATATAAATGAAAGATGTGGTTCGATATGAGGCTTTTTTAATCAGGGATATTCTAGGGCATGGGCTATCCTTGGTGAGGGCCATGATCATTTGACATGAAAAAAAAAAAAAACTCTTTTCATGTCTTGCATGAGGCATGGGCTATTCATGAGTAGTTAGAGCTCAGTTGGTTAAGGCCTCTAAAAGAGAGAGGAGAGGAAACGACTTTTCATTGATTATATCTACTTAACAAGGAGAATGCATGCTTATTTGTAGGTTAAGCTTAGCATCTGTACTAAACTCTTTTATCGATATGGGATTAGAAATTCAATACAAAGTAAAACTCTCTTACATGACATTCACTTAATAATATTATTTACAATATATATATATATATATATATATATATATATATATATATATATATATATATATATATATATATATATATTTTACAGTAATGTTTTTCACACACACAGGTGGTAAAACACAAATGAGAAAAATCAAAATCATCTAAACCATTAAAACATGATGAGCAAGAACTAGGACCGCAGTCGGTAATAGGGAAAGACGGTGTAGAACGTTTGGGTGATGGTGAGCAGGAGGAGGATCAAGGCCGCAATCAAAGAAATGATGGCCCACGGATTGGTGAAATAATCGCGCCTCAAGGTTGCCCACCACTGGTTCCATTTGTTCTGGCAATGTTTTTGCACATGCTGGTATAGATAAGAAAGATAGTTTTTCTCGGAATTATGGAATATCCCAATGCAGAGCCGGTTGAATAGATGGGCCACATCCTCATCGCTTCCCAGCAAATGATCTATGATCCCTTTGCGATGGAGCAGCGCCACATCCTCGGACGTGTTGACAAGGCAATCCATGAAGCAAAGGTAAGTCGTGAAGCGGATTGTTGCATTTGGGTAGCATTGTTCGTACGCTACAAGGTTCCGAAAGATAGCATCGCTGCAGTCCTGTATCAACAAGGGCGGGATTTCCAACACCCCGTGGCTAAATTTCACGTCCAAGATGCTACTCGCTTCCTCTTTCTTCTTGAATTTGACCCCTGCAAGTTGGAGCTCAGCCGCGCAAGGGATCATCTTCATCCTTGCTGGAGATGGATTGTTAGTAATGGGCAACAGGGCCTTATTTGAACATGGGAGGAACATGAGTAGATTCTTCAACTTGTTGAAGACGGATTCTACGGTAGGATTGCACAAAAGGTCGGGCTCCTTGTTGGGGACGGAGTTTACCATAGAATTGCTTGAAAGGTTGGGCTCCTTGCTATGAGTCAGGGTCGGTATCAAATGTGAGTGGAACAAATGGAGCAGATGATGGTAGTTATCCCCGATCGGAATTTCCTTAATCCTAGGTAATAATTCATCGAAGAAATCAAGGGCGAGCTCAGCAAGTGAATGCGGAAACGGTTCGTCTTCCGGAATAGCCATTCTGAAAATACGCTGCAGAAGGAAGAAGGGAATTTGATTTTCGAGGAGGAGCAAATCGTGCACTATAAGGCCCAGCATCCGAACCGTACTAAACATTGGTTCCGTCTCCCACATCTCACTTTGCTTGAGAATGAGCTCCACTTTTTTATAGAACTCCTTCTCTTTTTGCTTGAGCTTGAGAAAGAGATCAACGTTGAAGCAACCATCGAGAATCAGCTTCATCTCTTGTATTTGCATGCGAAAGAGCATAACATTGAAGCAACCATCAGGCATCATCTTGATCTCTTCCCCTAGTTGTTTGACCTGCTTGAGCTTGAGAAGTAGCTCGACAATGAAGCAACCATCAAGCACCATCATTTTCACAAACTCGTTGTCGTTGTCGCCCATATGGGGAGCCATATTATCGGAGTAGGAACTTCGAGCTTCATTCTCCAATTCCCCGACTGCGTCGAGGTAGTCCTCCAACGGATGGATGTAATTGCGGGAGAGGATCGAATGGAGAAACCGCCATTTGTGCTCTTCCATGCCTTGTAGCCTCTCCTTGCCGTGATGGTATGGACCGATCGACAAGATCTGGGGTTCGTACGCAACCTCTTTTACTTGCCGGATGCTTTGCGGGACTACGTAGATGGTGGGCGGATCTCCACGTCTGAGCTTTGAAACGGATGCGGTGACCGATTTCATCATGGAATCGGCTAGTGCTTGCCTACTTGGGGTTAGGAAACTCCGTCTAGGGAGGGCGCTGGCCGATGCGTTCGCGGAGATGGTCGATGTGCTCGATTCCACGTCTATTTCTTGCTCAACATCCATGATTTTAGTGCTTGCTGCTAGTGTACATCTCACATTACCTCGCATCTGATTTTAAAGGCGTTTGGAATTCCTTGGATGCAGATTCCGTACTGCGCCTGCCGGTAGCAGGGGCTCTGTGGGGCCCACCGTGATGTATGTGTTTTATCTATGCCGTCGGTCCATTTTTCCATATCATTTATGGGAATTAGTATTAAAGACGAGGAAGATCCAAGGCTTAAGTGGATAACACGGTGGGGATTGAACGATTACCGCTGAAAACTTCCTGTGAGGCGCAGAAGTTTCACACGGTGCGGATTGAACGCTTACCGTTGAAAACTTCCTGTGAGCGGCAGAAGTTTTTATCAAGCTGAAATTTGTGATTTCCGTTCTTCCAGGTCAATGTCACCTTATCAACAGGTTGGATGGCAAATAAACATCACGGTGGGTCCAAGAACGGTTAAACGGTGGCATCATTATCACCACTTGTTAAATAAACATCAACAACAGGTAGGTCCAAGAACGTTTAAACGGTAGCATCATTATCACCGCTGCTTCTTGTGGTGTGGTCCACTTGAGCCTTGGATCTCCCTACTTTTGGGGCTCATGCTATAAAATGATCTGTCAAATTAGATGGATGGCATGGATAAAATACACACATCACAATGGGCCTCACCGAGCCCCTGCCAAGACCGGAGCGAATTAGGTGTTACCCTGGCAACAGCTTAGTGGGTGTTACCCTACCGTGGGGCCCACCTTGATGATTTTCTGTATATCCACGCCGTTAATCAGTTTCTCCGTACCATTTTAAGATGGGGTCCAAAATATTTGCAGATCCAAATCTCGGGTGGAACACACCACAGAAAACAGTGGTGATTGATTACGTCACCATTAGAAATTCAAAAGGGCCCAACGTAACGGTTTCTTAATTTTTTATATGCAATCCAACCTCTTGATAATATCAAGCAGATCTGGTTGAAAGGTAATTAGAAACATCAGATTGATCCAAAACTTTTGTGACCCACAAAATGTTTTAATGGTTATTCATCACTGTTTCTATCGGTATAGTCCACCTAAGATTTGGATCTTCTTTTGATTTGGGATTTCGTTCTAAAGTGAGATGGAAAAGCAGATGGACAGTGTAGATATACAAAAACTACATCAAGGTAGGCCCCACAAGGTTAGGGTAACACTGAGCACACCTAGTTCGCTCCCGCCAAGAGCAAGTCCTGAAGTCCTGCCCCTCCCAAGATGCAATCCGCATCCGATTTCCTCCCGCCTGGCTGAACTCGTCCAAGCAAGGGCTCTATGCTAATGCAACCCCACCTAAAGCATCGGTGATAAAGACACCCAGCATTAGGGCCTTCTTGGGCCCACCGTGATGTTTATTTGCCATCGAAGCTGTTCATGAAGGTCACATAGCCATGGATGAAGGGAAAACATACAAATAGGATCAGCTTATCCAAACTTCCGCCAGTCCCAAGAATTTTTTAATGGTGGGCGTTCAATCCGTGCTATTTGGTCCACTTGACCCTGGATCAGTATCACAACTTGTGGTACTGTATTTTCCTTCCCTGGACGTGCCATTTGCACAGGACATCGGTATCATGTTAATAATAGGGCCCACCATGAAGGTCACTTGAGACAAAAGTCAGGCCTTTCCATGAATCAGGTATGCCACACTGTTATAATCCATGGATAGCCAACACGGTCTATGCATATGGATCTAGCCCACCCAAGCATTTGACCAACCTGATTTAAAGAAAAAAATTGATCCTTATTATGGGTAAATTATGAGCTGATCCTCGGGTTGTAAATAGAAACGACCTGGATATAGGTCAGAAATATCCGACCTGACCTGAAGACAAACTCGCTGACTTCGTCAGGGAGACGACCTTGTCCATGAGACAACCTCAGCCTTATCGTCGCAAATCCCGTGATCTTAGGCTTCTGCCAAGATAGTGGGAGAAATATCTAGAGAGTTATCATCTAATACAAAAACGTCTCGGGCAAGTGTGGAACGGCCCGAAGATCTCGGAAGTCCGAGATCTCCTCCGTAGAGATTACATTTCCTAATAGGAATGCGATATCATAACTTAAGTCTATAAGAAGAAGGGTTCTCCTCATTACCAAGGTACGTACACACACAGATACATAGAAAAACCTCTTACTCATGATAAGAGGAAAGGGGAGATCATCGATTCAAAAAGCTCTAATTGACTTAGGTATCGGAGGACTAATGACCGGTCCTCGGTCCTCGGTCCCCTCTTAGCCTGTGTTTTTCCTTGCAGATCTCCAATAGGCGGATCAGAATCCCTCTACATCTTCGAGGTCGATCGTTGATCTCACCTCTCTCGCTATTAAAATCCAGCAACAACAGTTGGCGCCGTCTGTGAGAAATCGACTGCAAAGCCGTGTTCTCACCTAAGAGCTACAGAAAATATACTCCCTCCATCTGAAAGACTTGATGATGATGAGGTCGAGGACGAGGTCGAGGAGGGAGCTACTCAGGCCGAGGCTCGGGTTGGGGGAACTGAAGCTGGGCTTGGGAGACCTCCAGGTCAGACCGAGCGACCTTCAGCTCGGATTGGGCGACCTTCAGCTCAGACCAACTCTTCTTCAGCTCCGACCTCGTTGCCTCGGTCTTCTTCTTCCACGACGATGTCGCGATAAGTGCCTCCTACATCTGATGGGTTCGTTCAGCCAAAGCTTAACGAACCATAATCAGGAGGACTGAGTCCTTCAAAAGAACATAGAAACTGTCAGTAATATAATCACAGACAGATTTCAGAAAAGTGGCAAGAAGTTACTCACCCTAAGACTGCTCTCTATTGCAACCCCGACCATCTGATCGGGATCGGAAATGGCCAGGGTGTTCAGGTATTGTGGGATGCTGTTGTTCACACACGCGTACACGGTAATCCCGTCAATCCAGGTCCGGAACCTCTCTGTAATCGGAGGCATGTTGACTTGATCTTCATGAGGCTCAGCAGCCTGACCAGAAGCAGGAGCTGGAGCCATGCCTGTCCCAGTAAAATGCAGAAAAATGCGTCGAACAGTTAAGTAAACGGAACTGGGAAGAAACATTAACATTACTACCTTTCAGGTTACCGACTTGACTCACGGACAGAGTTGAGGGTTATCAAGCGATGGAAGTTCCTCTCCTCAATAGAGCAGCTCTTCGCAGCTCAGATCTGTCTCTCCTATGCAATAGAGAGAGCCACCCGGATGGGCCCTAAAACTGCAAGTACAAAAGAAAAAATATCAGGGGGATCTAAAAAGAGAAACCAAGGATGAAGACCAAAATGTCAGCAAGGCGGGTAGGTTGGAGTGTTGCCCGACCTGGCAGAGCAAAATCAGCTCAGACTCTGTACTCTAAAGGTTGCGGCTCGTCCGATGAAGACTCCCAATTCCCGGACGCGAAGAACCACTTTCTTTTCCAAGTCCTGGTGGAAGATGGCAGACCGGTCACCAACGAGCCACCCTAGCCCGGAAGTGAGGAAAAATAGTAAGGTCCCTGACCTCCTAAGGACGTCAGGCAATACATCGAGAACAACTCGCTAGAGGTCAGTTCTTTATTTCCAACCCTTTTCCACAAGATGTAGCACCCCACCATATATCTCCAGGCATTAGGCTGCAACTGGCTCAAGGACAAAAGGGTGCAGAGGTAATCGCAGCCTGGCCTCTAAATGCATCAGGGATTACTACCTCCCCCTAGTGAGGTCGGCTCGGTCTATCACCTCGGTCGGGAACCCTAAACTCTACGGAGTTGAGGATTTCGTATGTTTCTCTAGCTACATTCAGCTTGTCTTGGGTGATTTGTGAGATTACGCAATCTAATTCATAGGGTTCTCTATGAGCCGTCGCACTTCTAGCAAACGACTCGAGAGGTTCAAATTCCCCTTCATCTACAAGATCTGCCGTCCTAGAACCAGATTCTCTAGGGTTCACCTCCTGTGGGCCCAGCGACGGTGGGTCCAATTCAGAATCTTCAAACCTTACCTTAGGAATAGCATCAGAGTTTGAGGTTTCCAACATGGCGAAATAAAAAGAAGAAAAATAGATTCTCAAAGGTTGGAAAAGTGTACCAAGAATGCTGGTACACCGGCCTGAGGAAGAAGATTAGAAAAGAAAAGAAAATCAAAAGGTTTAGATGCTCAGGGAGACAAAGAGTCCGAAAGCTGAAGACATGAGAATTTTCAAATTTTTGGCTAAGTTCGGAGTTTTATATTCGAAGGATTTCCTTGCATTTAATGCAGAGACGCCATGTGGTAAGTTCTGACTCGATTGTATAAAAAGTGATGCATGGTGCCTACACGTGGTAGCACCCCATTCATCAAGACTTTGCGAGCGCCCTCGCGCTGTATGAGCGAATGATGATGCCTCGATTTTTCAAACGACGTATTAAATGCCAGTTTTCCACCCACCTAAATGACGGAGGTACAACTGCCAAAAGCTAAAAGCAACCAGGTCAGCTTATCTTCTTCGACAAGTTGCTCCCGTGCCAGATGAGCTAGACTCGAGAGTAAGGGGGCTTCTGTTATGGGTAAATTACGAGCTGACCCTCAGGTCATAATTAGAAACGACCTGAACACGGGTCGAAAATATCTGACCTGACCTGAAGACAAACTCCCTAACCTCGTCAGGGAGACGACCTCGTCCACGAGACGACCTCTGCCTTATCATCGCAAATCCCGTAATCTTAGGCTTCTGCCAAGATAGTAGGAGAAAGATTCAGAGAGTCATCATTTAATACAGAAATGTCTCAAGCAAGTGCAGAACGGCCCGAAGATCTCGGAAGTCCGAGATCTACTCCACATATATTACATTTCCTAATGGGCCTTATCATTTTCATGGCACGGATGTCATAATCAAGTGGTTTGTTACCCTGAAAGATAGTATGGTACCATAAGTTAGGGGTACTTCTGCCTGTATGGGAGGTTTTTTTTTTTTTTTTTTTTTTTTTTTTTTTTTTTTTTTTTTTTTTTAAGGCAGTTCTGGTCTGTTGCAAGGACCACCGTAGGTTCATAGTACAAGTTGCTTATTTGGACGGGAGCCGATTAGGTGTTACCCAAGTAACAGCTTAGTGGGTGTTACCCAAGTTACATTTCCTAATAGGAATGCGATATTGTAACTTAAGTCTATAAGAAGAAGGGTTCTCCTCATTACCAAGGTATGTACACAAATACACAAAAAAACCTCTTACTTATAAGAGGAAAGAGGAGATTTTCGATTTGAAAAGCTCTGACCGACTTAGGCATCGGAGGACTAACGGCCGGTCCTCGGCCCCCTTTTAGCCTGTGTTTTTCTTTGCAGATCTCAGCAAGTTGCTTATTTGGACAGGAGCCGATTAGGTGTTACCCAAGTAACAGCTTAGTGGGTGTTACCCTTAACGTACGGCCCACCTTGATTTTTTGTATATCCACGCCGTACATCCATTTCTATAGACCATTTTAGGAAAGTGTCCTAAAAATTATGCAGATCCAAATATCAGGTGGACCATACCATAGTAAAGAGTGGTGATTAAGGACGTCAACATTAGAAATTCCGAAGGCTCATCGTAACATTTTCTTAATTTATATCTGTAATCCAACCTGTTGATAATGTCAAAAAGATATGGTTGAAAGGAAATTAGAAACATTAGATTGATCCAAAACTTTTGTGGCCTACAAAAAAGTTTTTAATGGTTATTCATCACGATTTCTATAATTCTATTGGTATGGTCCACCTAAGATTTCGATCTTCTTTTGATTTGGGATTTCGTCCTAAAATGGGATGGAAAAACAGATGGACAGTGCTGATATACAAAAAAAAAAAAAAAAAAAAAAAAAAAACATCAAGGTAAGCCCCACAAGGTTAGGGTAACACCAAGTTGACATAATTAGCTCCCACCAAGACCAATCCTGCTCCTCCCAAGATGGAGTTCGCATCTGATTTCCTCTCGCCTGGCTGAACTCGTCCAAGCAAAGTTACTATGCTAATGCAACCCCATCGAAAGCATCAGTGATAAAGAAGGCCAACATTGGGGCCCTTTTGGCCCACCATGATGTTTATTTGCCATCCAACCTTTTCATCAAAGTCACATAGCCTAGTCATGGATGAATGGAAAGCATACTAATAGGATCAGCTTTTTTATTTTATTTTATTTTAATAAAAGGTGGGAGCACACCACCTACGAATACGATCAGCTTATCCAAATTTCTGCCGGTCTAAAGAATTTTTTAATGGTGGGTGTTCGATCCGTGCTATTTGGCCCTTTTTTTTTTGTTTTTTTTTGTTTTTACTTTTTGTGAGTCATGCAACGCACCCACCCAGTCAGTGTCTACCAACGAGGCAAGGCTGAACCCCTATTTGGTCTACTAGACCCTGGATCAGCACCACAACTTGTGGTACAGCATCTTCCTTCCCTGGATGTATAATTCGTGCAGGACATCAATATCATGTTAATAATATGGCCCATCATGAAGGTCACCTGAGACAAAAGTTGGGCCTTTCCATGAATCAGGTATGCCACACTGTTGTAATCCATGGATAGCCAACACTGTCTAGGCATATAGATCTAGCCCACCCAGGCATTTGACCAGCCTGATTTAAAGAAAAAAGAATTGATCCTCATGGTGGGCCTTATCATTTTCATGGCACGGATGTCATAATCAAGTGGTTTGTTACCCTGAAAGATAGTATGGTACCATAAGTTGGGGGTACTTCTACCTGTATGGGAGTTCTTTTCTGAGTGGCAGTTCCGGTCTGCTGCAAGGACCACCGTAGGTCCATAGTAAAAGTTGCTTATTTGGACGGGAGCCAATTAGGTGTTACCCAAGTAACAACTTAGTGGGTGTTACCCTTAACGTACTGCCCACCTTGATGATTTTTTGTATATCCATGCCATCCATCCATTTCTACATATCATTTTAGGAAAGCACCCCAAAAATTATGCAGATCCAAATATCAGGTGGACCATACCACAAGAAAGAGTGGTGATTAAGAATTTCACCATTAGAAATTTCGAAGGGCCCATCATAACATTTTCTTAATTTATATTCATAATCCAACCTGTTGATAATGTCAAAAAGGTCTGGTTGAAAGGAAATTAGAAACACCAGATTGATCCAAAACTTATGTGGCCGACGAAAAGTTTTTAATAGTTATTCATCACCATTTCTATAATTCTATTGGTATGGTCCACCTTAGATTTGGATCTTCTTTTGATTTTGGATTTCGCCCTAAAATGAGATGGAAAAATCGATAGACAGTGTGGATATAAAAAAAATATACATCAAGGTAAGCCCCGCAAGGTTAGGGTAACACCAAGTTGACCTAATTAGCGCCCGCCAAGGCCAATCCTGCTCCTCCCAAGATGCAGTCCGCATCCGATTTCCTCTCGCCTGGCTGAACTCGTCCAAGCAAGGTCACTATGCTAATGCAACCCCATCGAAAGCATAAGTGATAAAGAAAGCCAACATTGGGGCCTTTTTGGCCAACCGTGATGTTTATTTGCCATCCAACCTTTTCATGAAGGTCACATAACCTAGTCATGGATGAATGGAAAACATACAAATAGGATCAGCTTTTTTATTTTATTTTAATAAAAGGTGGGAGCACACGACCTACAAATAGGATCAGCTCATCCAAACTTCCGCCGGTCTGAAGAATTTTTTAATGGTGGGCGTTTGATCGGTGCTATTTGGTCCACTTGACCCTGGATCAGCACCACAACTTGTGGTACAGCATCTTCCTTCCCTGGATGTGCCATTTGCGCAGGACATCAATATCATGTTAATGGTAGGGCCCACCATGAAGGTCACCTGAGACAAAAGTCAGGCCTTTCCATGAATCAGGTATGCCACACTGTTGTAATCCATGGATAGCCAACACTGTCTATGCATATAGATCTAGCCCACCCAGGCATTTGACCAGCCTGATTTAAAGAAAAAAAAAAAATGATCCTCATGGTGGGCCTTATCATTTTCATGGCACAGATGTGATAATCAAGTGGTTTGTCACCGTGAAAGATTATGGTACCGTAAGTTGGGGTTACTTCTGCCTGTATGAGAATTTTTGGGGCAGTTTTGGTCCACTGCAGGGACCACCAGAGGTCCGTAGTACAAGTGGCTTATTTGGACGGGAGCCGATTAGGTGTTACCCTTAACGTACAGCCCACCTTGATGATTTTTTGTATATCTATGCCCGTCCATTTTTACAAACCATTTTAGGATGGTAGCCCAAAAATTATGCAGATCCAAATATCAGGTGGACCATACCAACCACAGGATAGAGTGGTGATTGAGTGCCTCACCAAAGAGGCCATCCAAGGTTTTCGTAATGGTTATTTTCAAGCTAAGCTGCTGATAATGCACAAAATTTTTTTAGCAGTCAATCATTACTTTTTCTGTTGGTACAGTGCACCTGAGATTTGGATCTTCTTAAACTTTGTCATCGCATCCTAAAATGATATTAAAAAACATATCTTGTACAGAGTAGATATACAACAAATACATCAAGGAAGGCCCCACACAGTAGGGGTAACACCCACTAATCTAGGGATGCGGATTCCCTCCTACCTCGGGCAGACCTGTGGAGGGTCCCACCGTGATGCATCCGTTTATCCATTCCGGCCATCCATTTTATAAGATCATTTTAAAGTATGACTCTAAAAAGGAGAAAGATCCAACGCTTAAGTGGGCCACACCAAATAGTGATTGGAACCTGGTGATGTCATCACTACAGTAACGCTACTGTTGTAGTGACGTCACTATGTTCCACTCCCTTTTTGATGTGGCCCACTTGAGCGTTGGATTTGCCTCGCATTCGGGCCCACATCTGAGCATGATCTTATAAAATGGATGAACGGAATGGATAAACGGATGGATCACGGTCTGCCTGGACGGTAGGGGGCAGGACGCAATTCGTGTCCCTAGGCAGTTTCCCCGGCTAATTCGCGCGGATTAATTGCCCTGCTACTGAAGTGACATCATCGAGTTATGTGGGCCTACCATGATGTATGCCTTGTATCCACACAGTCCATCCATTTGTAGAGATCATTTTAGGGCATGAACCAAAGAATGAGGCAGATCCAAAGCTCAAGTGGACCCACCACAGAAAACAGTGGAAATTGAACAACTACCATTAAAAACTTCTTTGGGGCCACAAGTTTTCAATCAATATGTTATCTTTGTTTTCCCTTTGTTCATGTATGTGTGAACTTATGAACAGGTTGGATCTGAAACAAACATCATAGTGGGCCCTAGAAAGATTTCAATGGTGGATGTCATTGTCCCCCATTGTTTTCTGCATTGGGGTCCACTTGAGATTTGGATCTTCCTCATTCTTTGGCCCATCCCATAGAATCATGTCTCCAAATGGATGGAAGGTGTGGATATAGCACATACATCATGGTGGGCCCCACAGAACTTACTGATGATTACTTAAGTAGCTAGATAGCTGTTGTAGTAGTCGCCGGACTCAGAATTTCCTGCGCAGGAACTTAGGTGGGGCCCACCTTGATGTTTGTAAGAAATCCACCCCATCCATCCATTTAGTGAGATCACTTTAGGAGATGCGACTGAAAATGAGCCAGATCTCATACTCAACTAAGCCACACTGAAGGAAAAGGTGGGTAGGGAAATTCCTACCGTTGAGACCTCCCTTGGGTCCACAGTGATGTTTATATGCCATCCATATTGATCATAACATCATTCCTATTGGGATGAACTGAAAACAAAAATATCCACTTAATTCAAAACTTCTGTGGACCCATGAATATTTCAACTGTGGAGGTTCAATCCTCACATTTTCAGCCTACTTGAGTCTTGGATTCAGCTTATTTTCGATAGCATCTAAAAAAAATGAGCTCACTAAATGGATGGATGGTGTGGATTTCTCACAAACATCATGGTGGCCCCACCTAGGTTCCAAGCATAGGAACTCCCTGCAAAAGGCTTCCCAGGAAATCCCCCGAACCATCGATGTGGGTGCAGCCCTGACTATGGGGCCACCTTGATGTCTATATTGTTCATCCACGCCGCCCATCCATCCGTTTTTAAGTCATGATCCAAAAAAATGAAGGGGATACAAGTTTCAGTACCACACCACATGAAACAATGGTTATTGACGGAGCACAAAAGTTTTGGATCCAGCTTATATTTATATATTTTTCCTTTCTTATACCTGTTCAACCTCATCAACAGGTTGGATGGTCAGTAAACATTACAATGGACCTTAGGAAGTTTTTAATGGTGGGCTTTCAATGACCACTATTTTCAGTGGTGTGGTCCACCTGAAAATTGCATTGCTTAATTTTTGGAATCATGCCCTAAAATGAGCTGGAAAAATGGATGGGCGTTGTAGATACACAATACATACATTGAGATAAGCCCCAGGGAAGGGTGCCATTAAGTTGGGATGTTTATCAAAATAGCCCCAAGTTTGAAGCACACTAGTCTTTGACCCCACTTTTCCATTCCTTCATTTTTTAGCACTCTAATGGGTTTTGAAGTTTTTCAAGGATGAAATTGCCTCTACTACAAGCCGGTATTTGTATAACCGTTGGGTGCCCGAGAAGTTAAGAGGTTAATTTCTAAGAGGGTAATTTCTAAGTGTGTGAAGTGAGTTCCATTAAAACATGATTGGGCCCACTCAATGAGAGATCTGATTTGCTTATTTTATCCAATCAGTCCTAGAATTCTAGAAAGCATTGAGTTGATTCCTATTCAAGCCCTTTGTAGCTCATAAATGGTGTTAATGTTGGGCATTCATTGTCAATTGTTTCCTCTACGATGGGTATAATACAAAAAAAGGGAGTAAAAACTACGGACTAAATCCCTAGCAAAAGATAAAATCCTATAGAGCATTGTTGGACTGTATATAGTCCGTAGTAACTGCTATAGTATCCGCTAATCTTTTAGCTATGGCTATGAATTTGATCCGTTGTAACATATAGCTACCAACTACCTCCATAGCTATGAATGGAGCTTTCTAAACACAACTATAGCTACGGACTATATCCGTAGTAGTTTTGTTTCAAAAAACAGATTATAACCCCTTCAGGGGTTCCTAGTACATGGCCTATTATAGCTGCCAAATGAAAGAAATCAATCCAACATTCATCAAACTAGGGATTAAAAATACAGTCATGAAATTCTTTTTAAAGGTAAACTCAAAATACATTCCCAATTCAGTCATTATAAATGTGAGAAGAGCTGTTCCTAACATATCCCCAGTTCAGTCATTATAAATGTGAGAAGAGTTGTTCTTAACGTATCCCCAGTTCAGTCAATATAAATATGGTGGAGAATTCTCATTACAAGAAATTAGAGGACTTGTTTAGACGATACTTGCGAGGAAAAAAAATTCACAAATTAAGAAGCCAAAATCCTTGAGTTCCATATAAGTTCCTTCAGATGAACCAAGACTCTTTGTCCGCCTACTGTTTTCTCTACTACCCTCTTCAAAACTCTCCGAGCATAAAAACCTTATTGCTTGTTATATGTTCTGAATAGTTGGGAGTCTTTCTCTGATAAAGAACTAAATTGCTGCCTTAGAAGGAGAATTGTTTACTGCATCTCAACATCTTCGGATAGTTGATACAATACATAAACAACTATAGCTATTTAATTAAATTTTTTTTTAAAATAAGATAGTGTTGCTAGCAGTTGGTGATAGAGTCCCTTGATAGATCAATCCAAGCTAATGCAAATAAAGATTCGTGGCTTACCGGGCCTCAATACTGAAACATTGTTGTTAAACAACCACGAATGACCTAAGGAAAGAAAACATGTATGCATAAAGTTAGAAAAGAAGCAAACATTAAAAAAAAAAAAAATGGTGGCTAAACCACAAAAGGGGGTGAGGGTATCCTACAACTGACCATTGGCTGTAAAGGTGATGCAGGACAGCCCTAAATATGATGCATGCTCATGAACACATTTATTCAGCGGAAGTAAAAGCAATAATAATAATGAAATCTAGCATTAATCATCACAAACTAAGAAAAACATAAAGGAAACATGCAATGGGACGGGCCATTATCACAACCATGGAGTATGGGAATCAAGTAATGCATAGGTTGGATCCGGCGAGGGATGGAACCTCCCAATCTTGCATGGCTATACCCACTCGATCAATGCGGGTCACTAGTCTGAAGAACCAGAAGGTTTCTCGGATTAGGGATTTGAGAATTTGGAGATTTAGGGTTTGGATCAATTCTCAAGGTTTAGATCGTAGGGAATAATCAAAACAGAAGTTTAGAATGATGATGACAGAAGATAAAATACCTGGAAGAAGTTGGAGGGGTACAAGAAGCAATTAGAAGAAAAGAGATTCAGGGAAGAGGAAGAAGCATCACCATGAGAGAGAGAGGAGGCAGGAGGAAGCTCAAAGAGGCTTTCATTAATCAATACCAAAGTTAAATTTGTGTTTAAGGCCTAGCCCACTTAAATAAGCAAATAAAGTACGTAAAAAGTCCAAAGTACCCCTAAAACTAAGCAAAAACGCGTAAATAATCAAAACTGCGCTCGGTTGGGCGCCCGAAGACGTCCAAAAACGTCCAGAGAGTTTCGGGGGCTCGAAAGGCCAAACTCGGGCGCCCGATCGGGCGCCCGAAGACGTCCAAAAACGTCCAGAGAGTTTCGGGGGCTCGAAAGGCCAAACTCGGGCGCCCGATCGGGTGCCCGAAGACAGTGGTCGGGCGCCCGAAGTCTTCAGCTCTTCAGTCCTTTTCTTCAGTCTTCCTACACATGTGTCCTCCCTGGATGGGGTCTTCTATGTGTCTGATCACGTGTGGAGGGTCTTCAGCTCCTCAATAGTCACCTATCCACAAGGACGGTGCTTGTGGGTGACGCTTTCTTCGTTGGTACACTTGAAATGGTCTTGTGTCCTCATCAACTCCCTTCGGGTGAGAAAAACTCGACTCCGACGAGTTAAAACTCTTGTGGCGCTCTAGTAAGTCTGGATCAACACGCTGCACTTCCGCTTCAGTCAACCATGTAGATTCAGAAGGTGGTTTGTTCCTCCATTTGACAAGATACCTCTGGAAACCTCCATCGCTCGTAGAGACTATCTCATCATCTAAGATCTCCTCAATTTCTTCTTTATGGACAATAGGTGGAGGGAGGGGTGGAAGAGGTTGTGAAGCAAAATCAGAGTAGGGCCATGAATGAAATGATGGATCAATGGTAGGGTCAGGGGAACGGACTGGATCTTCTACATTGAAAGTCGGGTTAATGCCCATTTCAGATGGAAGGTCAATCCGATACGCATTGGACCCAATTTTCTGCACTATCTTGAATGTCCAGCACTACGTGCTTGTAATTTCTTAACGGAACTCTGTGAGAACCGTTCTGGCCTTACCCTCACCATTACATAGTCTCCTTCTTGAAAATCTTGCAGTCTACGATGAGAATCAGCTGAAATTTTATAATTATCATTACTCTTACTTATCCGTTGTCTAATATGCGTATGCAATTCATGGATATGTCGTGCAAATGCATCGGCTGATTCAGAAGACCTTTGGGTGACAGACATGGGTAAGAGATCTATTGGCATTCTAGGTTTATACCCACTAACAACTTCAAATGGACTCATCCCTGTAGATCGATTTACTGACTTATTATAAGCAAATTTAGCAGTTGGTAAAATTAGGTCCCAAGTCTTAACATGATCACCCACTAGACAACGTAGAAGATTTCCAAGACTACGGTTTACCACTTCAGTTTGACCGTCTGTTTGTGGGTGGTAAGCAGTAGAGAATTGCAAATGAGTTCCCATAATATGCCACAGTGTCTTCCAAAAATAGCTAGTAAATCGAACATCACGATCAGACACTATGGTTTTAGGTAACCCATGGAGACGCACCACACCATCAAAAAAGATACGAGCAACATGAGACGCATCTGACATTTTTGAACATGGGAGGAAATGCGCCATTTTAGAGAAACGGTCCACCACGACAAAAATGGAATCGTGCTTTTTTATTGTCTTGGGAAGCCAAAGCACGAAGTCCATACTAATGTCCTGCCACGGAGAATGTGGCACTGGCAATGACGTATACAGCCCGGTATTTTGTTTTCTCTGCTTTGCCAGTTGACATGTACGACACTGCCTTAAAACTTTGGCTACGTCTCGCTTGAGACTTGGCCAATAGAAACGATCTTCCACAAGGGCAATGGTCTTATCACGACCAAAATGGCCAGCTATCCCCCCTGAATGAAGCTCCCAGATGAGGAATTCACGAAGGGACATACGGGGAATGCAAAGTCTGTCTCCCTTGAAAAAGAAGCCATCTTTAAGAACATATTCACCCATAATATGCTGGTCACTAGAGAGCGACGCGTAAGTACCCCCAAAATCAGGACATGTGGGGTATTCATCTTTCAGTTGCTCAAATCCGACTACCTCTACACTCAAGGAGTTGAGCAACGCCACTCTTCTACTAAGGGCATCCGCTGGTTTGTTTTCAACCCCGGCCTTATGTTTCAAAACAAATGAATATTCCTGAAGAAACGCTACCCACTTGGCATGCCTTGGGTTGAGTTTCTTCTGAGAATGCAAATATCTCAAGGCCTCGTGGTCAGAAAACAAGACGAATTCCTGCGGTAGGAGATAGTGTCGCCAATGTCTCAGGGATTGCACTATCGCATAAAATTCTTTGTCGTACGTGGAGTATTTTTGTTTTGCCTCATTCAGCTTCTCACTGAAATAGGCCACTGGGTGTCCTTCTTGACTCAACACTCCACCTATACTGACACCAGACGCATCACACGCTACTTCAAAGACTTTAGAAAAGTCAGGTAGACGCATGACAGGAGCTTCTACCATTTTGCCCTTAATCTCCTTAAAAGCCTTGACTGTGGCTTTAGACCACACGAATTCTCCCTTTTTCATGCATTCTGTAATGGGAGCTATGATCGTGCTAAAACTCCTAATGAACCGACGATAGAAAGTTGCTAGGCCGTGAAAGCTTCGCACCTCATGAATGTTCCTCGGTTCTGGCCACTCAACTATGGCCCTGACCTTTTCAGGGTCTGCACGCATCCCTTCAGATGACACTATGAATCCTAAGAACACAACTTGGCTAGACATGAATGCGCATTTCTTAAGATTAGCGTACAATTTTTCCTTCCTAAGGACGCTACAAACCTTCTTTAAATGTTCAAGGTGTGATTCCTTAGTGGTACTATAAATAAGGATGTCGTCAAAGTACACCACTAGGAACTTTTCCATGAACGGCCTCAAAGCTTGTGTCATCACCCGCATGAACGTACTGGGTGCATTAGTCAAACCGAAGGGCATGACCAACCACTCATACAACCCATCTTTTGTTTTAAACACAGTTTTTCGTTCATCCCCTGGGCGTATATGGATTTGGTGATATCCACTCTTGAGGTCTATCTTAGAGAATATGGTGGACCTGGCCATCATGTCAAGCATGTCATCAAGTCTATGTATGGGGAACCTGTACTTGACAGTAATTTTGTTTATGGCACAGCTGTCCACACACATGCGTCACGTGCCATCTTTCTTTGGCGTCAACAATGCAGGCACGGCACACGGGCTCATACTCTCTTGGATGAAACCCTTTTGCAGAAGCTCATCAATTGCCTCTTTAATTCTGCATGTTCTGCAGGGTTCATCCTGTAGTGAGGAAGGTTCGGTAGAGTAGATCCTGGGACAAGATCAATGGCATGCTGTATGTCCCTCATAGGTGGCAACTCATTCGGTAAATCTTCAGGAAATACATCACTGTATTCCTTCAGAACCGAAGTCACCTCACGGGGTAACTCTAATGGAACCTCAGGTGTAATCTCTCTAGCCACAAGGGCATACACCATAGAATCCTCCTTAGTCTCTTTTTCAAACTCTCTTGCATTTATTATATGTAGAGACTTAGGCTTGGATTTCCCCACTCCTTTAGGCTCACTTGCCTTCTCATCCCTTTTATTCCCTAGTGTGCTCTCAGGTGGCATAGGGTTAAGTTTGATCTTTTTACTGTTATGCATGAAGGTACACGCATTGGAACGGCCAAAGATCGTGACATCATTATCGAACAGCCACGGTCTACCCAGGATAACATGTCCCACATCCATAGGTAAAACATCACACCACAGGGACTCCTTGTATGACCCAAACTCAATGGGGACTAGACATTGATGGGTGATAGGTAGGGATGTCTTGTCAACCCACGAAACTTTATATGGGTCTGGATGAGGTGTGGGTTTCAGTTTCAAGCGCTCTAAGGTGTTAGTGGAAATCACATTCTGACAACTTCCACTGTCCACTATCACTTTACAATTCTTTTCACCACACTTGGCAATAGTGTAGAAGATAGTGCTTCGACGCCAGTCAGCACTACTTCTAGACTGAGCTAGCACACACTTGACTACTGCAAGCGTTGCTTCTCCATCTAACTCTTCATCATCAGTAAGTCCTCATTCAGGATGATACTCTTCAACTTCATAATCACCCTGGTCATCTCCACCCTCGTGGGACTCGCCTATAACTAAGGCTTTCCCACGGTTCTTCGTAGGACACTGATTAGCTATGTGGCCCAGATTGCCACACTCATAACACCTCACTTGGCTCGTGTTGCTAGGACCGGCACCAAGAACCCCTTTGCCCTTGTCCTCCCTAGGTCTAGGCGGAATGGTCGCTTGTACCCTAGGTTGACTATCAACATTAGGTCTAGTCCCCTGGGAACTAGATCTAGCACTGGAGTCTCGGGACTCGAAACGACGGACTACAGGAGTCTTTAGATATTGCTCTAATTCCTGCACGACTTGATATGCTTCATCCAAGTCCGTTAAGGGTCGAGTCATAAGCTCGCGCTAAAGATCCGCACGAAGGCCCGTCTTAAAACGCGAGATCGTTACTAGAGGGTCTTCTTGAATATCACATCGCATCACATATTCTTCAAACTTAGCGATGTAATTAGCGGCAGACATTGACCCTTAGCGCAAGGATTGCCATTGGTCAAGGAGCTTCTGACGGTATGAGAGGGGAATGTACTTCTCCTTCAATTTCTCTTTTATCTCATACCAATGTGTGATAGGGGCTCTACCAACTCTTTCTATCCTACGCTCGGTGTTTGTCCAAAAGAGCTTGACTTGACCCACAAACTTCATCTTAGCAAACCGCATTTGACGGTTTTCTGACATGCCATACCACTCAAAGTAGTGGTCCATGTCAGCAACTCAGTCAAGGAATGCCTTGGGGTCCAAGCGCCCATCAAAACTCGGGGCCTCGACTCTAACACTCTTCATCGCACGCTCATCTGGATCATAGCGGTCTTGATGATCATATGTGGCTCGTGCCTCTTGCACAACACCACGATCGTTATTACGATCCCCATCTTCACTACCTCCACGTGTGGCAGCGCGTTCCTCTATGATTCCTCCCACTTGGGAGTGCGCATCATCCCCAATAGCGGGGTTTTCCCTTTGGGACGCCTCTAGTTGCTCAACCTTGGTCCTGGTAGTGGTGATCTGGTCCTCAAGGCGGGCAAAATCACGCTTGTGACTTGCCTCTAAGGCGGTTATCTTTTGTATCAATTTAGCAAGTTGCTCAGATAACTGCTCGTTACTCATGATAGGCTGAAGTCTGAAACCTCTACCTCTCCTAGTGGGCATACAAATAAAACTTGAACAAAAATTCTACCCAACTAGACCACTAGGTGTTTTGACTCACAAGATGGATGCGATGAATGTAAAGCTAATATGAACTGACACAAATAAATTAAAACAGAAAACGACTCAAATCTGAAAATTTTCCAAATTAGGAAACTTTCTAAAATTGGAAAGTTTCTAAAATTGAAAACTTTTTAAATCTGGACTTTCCTAAATTAAGCCTAAAAATCAAAACCCTAATTTGATAACTCGATCTAGACACAAACCATGCAAGCCTATTCTCTGATACCAAATTTGATGCAGGACAGCCCTAAATATGATGCATGCTCATGAACACAATTATTCAGCGGAAGTAAAAGCAATAATAATAATGAAATCTAGCATTAATCATCACAAACTAAGAAAAACATAAAGGAAACATGCAATGGGACGGGCCATCATCACAACCATGGAGTATGGGAATCAAGTAATGCATAGGTTGGATCCGGCGAGGGATGGAACCTCCCGATCTTGCATGGCTATACCCAATCGATCAATGCGGGTCACTAGTCCGAAGAACCAGAAGGTTTCTCGGATTAGGGATTTGAGAATTTGGGGATTTAGGGTTTGGATCAATTCTCAAGGTTTAGATCGTAGGGAATAATCAAAACAGAAGTTTAGAATGATAATGACAGAAGATAAAATACCTGGAAGAAGTTGGAGGGGCACAAGAAGCAATTAGAAGAAAAGAGATTCAGGGAAGAGGAAGAAGCATCACCATGAGAGACAGAGGAGGCAGGAGGAAGCTCAAAGAGGCTTTCATTAATCAATACCAAAGTTAAATTCGTGTTTAGGGCCTAGCCCACTTAAATAAGCAAATAAAGTACGTAAAAAGTCCAAAGTACCCCTAAAACTAAGCAAAAACGCGTAAATAATCAAAACTGCGCGAAAGTTCGGGCGCCCGAAGACGTCCAAAAACGTCTAGAGAGTTTCGGGGGCTCGAAAGGCCAAACTCGGGCGCCCGAAGGCGATGGTCGGGCGCCCGATGGGTGCCCGAAGTCTTCAGTTCTTCAGTCCTTTTCTTCATTCTTCCTACACACGTGTCCTCCCTGGATGGGGTCTTCTATGTGTCAAATCACGTGTGGAGGGTCTTCAGCTCCTCAATAGTCGCCTATCCACAAGGACGGTGCTTGTGGGTGACGCTTTCTTCATTGGTACACTTGAAATGGTCTTGTGTCCTCATCAAAAGGCCTTAAAGAAACTGCAGATGGAAAACAAAGAGCACTATGCAGTAGATTGAGCTTGTGGAGTTGCCAGGTCAGGTGGAACTTCGGTTGGAATATTCTACATAAAATTCTGATTCACACCAGCCCATTTGGCTGCAGCCTAATGATTTAATAAAAACTCAAAAGAGGAATGAAATAAAATAATAGTCTCACCTGATGGACAGCTTGGAGTAGACTAGTCTGATTTTTGGGCTGTGGCATCAACGTGTGGACCCACATGATGGACAACTTGGATCTTGGCATCTGCAAGGCTAAAGACCTTAACAACCAATCTATCCACTCTCAGAATTGCATCTTCTATGTGGTGATTGATACCATCTCTTGCAAAGGATAGGAAATACCGCAAACATAGCATTCAATGACACAAAACATAAATGGTTGGCTTAAAAGTGGGCCACACACATCGTTACCATATGTCTAAAGGATATAAGACATGAGTGACTATAGACAAGAAAAGATGGGTGCTTTCATGTCTAAAGGACTGTTTCAACCAATAGGAAATGAAATGGATTGGTATTGGGAAAAGACAAAAATCCCAAAGATCTCCTTAGATACTCAACAAGATAGATAAGACTAAGAGATGTAGTTTGATAGAAAGAAGAATAGTTCTCTTTGAAGAATATAAGCACACATGCAAGATCCAAACTATTCATCAGCTAGGCTCTATCATGTATGTACACTGGGCAAAATGAATTCAAATTGGGGGGGGAAAAAAAAAAAACAGGCTGGTCCTCTCATCTGTTTGGCCAAGTGCAAATGGAAGACTAAGGATAATGGTCAATGTGTATGTGCAACCCACCAAATGGACTGTGCAAATGGGATAGGCAACTTCAGCCTCCCAGACCCATCCGACTTTGAACCAGTGAGAAGTAACACATCACTAGAAGCTTCAGTGGTTATGTAGGCCATCAATGGACTTTAGAACTTATCATTTCATTAAGTGCTCAAGAGGGCTATATGCATTCATGTGAATGCTTGGTAACAGAATAACATGTTTGAAATACTAATTATTTGATTCATCAAGCAACCATTATTTGAAAATTCATATATGCTTGTTTGAATGCAAAACCTCAAGGAACATTTTCTCCGATCATAGTTTGTTATGTCAAAAAGGAAATTTGCAGATAATTGTGACATTTAGATTACATAAAGTAGATGAAAACCAGAAAAACTCGCGCGACAATAAACAACAATATCCATGTACACACGTCCGCAATAAGGGGGCACAATAATCTACAACAATTTGGGGCAACTAATGATCTGTTTTGTTGCTAATGTTGGGTTGAAATTGGGATGGCCGGGAGTGGGCAGATTTAAGTGCCAAATATGTTAGGAAGGTAACAGGTTTGGGGACAGCTTCTGGTACCAGTTAAGGGACAGGTAGATAAATTGAATGGGTTAAAATTGGGCTCCAATAAGTAGATTTGGGGCACGATAGAGAGCTGGAAGTTGTTCTGTCGGCTGTTTAAGGTTAAGGTTTAAATAGAAGTTGGGAGTTGAAGATTAGAGGTTTGGGTTGCCAGAATTTTGGGGTGGACTAGGGGGTATGATGGAGGTACAGTTGTGGGTTTATGTAAGGGAATACAGTTGACTGGAAAAGGCTTAAGAGTTGAATATGGTGGCTAAATGTGGAGTAGTGTTGGTTCCAAGGGTTGTAATGGCTGTAGGTTGAGGTGTACAGGGCGTGGTTTATAGGATTTTTCTGTCACGAAAGGGACTAGATGTGGTCTGGGAACTGGATTTTGGGTTTCGAGCGGTGGGTATGGGGGTTGCAGTTGGCTGATTTATGTATATACAGGGTGTATGTTAATAGGAAAATAGACAAGGGGACTGTAGGTGGACAGGGAGGATGGTTTGGGACATAATATCTTAGATTTTAACATGCAGAGAAATGAATAAATACAAAATCCATTAAGCCAATGAAATAACAAGAACTGAATGACAGACTATAGTAAAAGATCTCTGCCAACCTAATCACAATGAGAGTAGACATTAAGAAACCTATCTCATTTACAAGATTAAAACACCCACCTTTCATACCCCAACATGATCCTTAGAAAATATTGAGATAGAAAACCAAACTTACATAATCGTTTAGCCTTTTCTTTCTATTTTACTTTTTGTCATTCTTCCTTTTCTTCCATTTTCCTGTGTTTTTTTTTTTTGGGCCTTAAAATAAATTCCAGCAATTCAAAGAAAAAAAAAAGACTTTCAGTAAAATTATTTAGATGATCTACTTGCAGTTTGGATTGATGGAATACAAAAACTAACGGTGGAAATGAAAGTTTCTGCTGATCTGATGTTTCCTAACAGTTGGAACAATAAAGTAACATGCGATAAATTAGTTTCCTTTCCACAATTTTCTTCAAAAAAGGCATTTTCCTTTTCTTCCAAAAACTTTGATAATCTTTCCTTTTCAGACGTAGACATTAGTGACTTAATTTCAGTTGAACAATGAATAATCTTATAGCCAATTACCTTATATTTGAATTGACATCCACCATGTAACTTCAACCATGCAAGCATTTGAGGTTGCATTAGCCTTGGATTATAACGATCTCTGAATTGTCTATGGTATTTGATACCTGTCAGTATCTCTGTCACACTCCTGAAGTACGATTAATTGAAATGATATGAATTATGAAGTCTACAGAGAATAAGTTACAATAAGTTATGCATTTTTACTGCAGGGTTCCTTAAGAATTATGACTTTACCTATCTGATGAGTAGATTGGGCTGATGTCTAGGCATGGCCATCTCTACAATGGACCTGACCAATGGACCTGCATACATGGAGCAATGAGAGCATTTAATTACCCATAGAACAACAACAGAGATAACGAAAGAGATGAGAAATGCATGTATATCTATAAAATGAAACAGTTGCACATTGTGGCTCACCTAATTGGAGAAGCCTATTCAAGGGCCAGGCCATCTTTGTGACTTGACCCAAGCCTGACCCAGAAACTGATCAGGCCATGTGAAGTTGGGCCGACCTTGGACTAGTTGAGTCCAATAAAGAAAGAGTCTTCGAGTCAACCCGACCCAGCTGGACAACGAGTCAGAGCTTTTGAGTTTTTGAACTATGCTGTGATGTACCCAAAGGGCCATCAATCTTTCACAGAGACATGTAGCCAGGTTGGACAATCCAACTGTCAAATCAACAACCTGCGAACCAGTAGCTGAAAACATAAGCAGGCAATAGAGCAACATTCCACGTTGAACAGGTAAACTGTCCATTGATTTGTACACATACATGTAAATAGAGCATAATAGCATGCTTCGTCATCTTCGATACATACATATAGACCATAAACATGACGAGAAATGATCACATAAGGACCCTGTAAGTAAACTTCCACATATTAATAAATATTGTTCTCAGCTACTTCTAAGCATACAAGAAAATCATATTAATAAATATGTTTGAATAATCTCGAAAAAAAAAAGTCGTAAAAAATATTCAATTAGAAAACTATGGAGTAATTCCCAATCCAATGTGTCCAGCCATATTTTTTTGTAGGATATTTATAAGACCAGCCATTTTTTTTTTCTTTCATTATATTCTGCTGAATCTGACCTTTCAAGTCAGAATAAAAACCATGGAGTTGCTCAAAAGTCACACTACTGATGGAATGAAAATCTCAGTGATTGAAAATCCTGGATTTGGATTCTTAAGTTGAAAATCTCAGTGAAACACTCAATTACAGCAACCTGGCCCTACAATATGGACTGTTCCTCATAAAAAAATTAAATAACGAATTTAGAAAATATCTCAACATCAACAAAAGAAAAATCCAAAGAAACTTCAAAGGTAAAAAATCGTAATTACAGCAACCAACCAAAGCCAAACAACCCATCGAATGAGACTACTTTCCTCCCATTATACTTCAATTATTCACCCAAACTTCAACAACAACAACAACAACAACAACAAAACCCACCCCATTATCACTGTATATCTCGATATCATCAATAAATGAAGAAAAAGCCACAAAAAATGAAAGTGGGAAAAAATTACACAGTTGTGTTGAATGAAAAGAAAAGAAAAAATAAAAATATTAAATCAGATAGAAAACTACCCAAAACCCTTAAAGACCTCAAGACCTCCTAATTCCAAAGATCTCACCATTTTCCAAAATCAAATCATATCTACTTCAAAAAAAAAAAAAAAAAAAATCGGAAAGAAGAAATGATGAAGAGCTGTTACAGAGAACAAAGATGGGAGTGTAGGATCTCCCAATCTACAAGATTGTTTGGGACACCCTAAATTCACAATGACAACCAAAAGATGCAGAGTTCTCTTCATCAGGACTAATATGCAGAAAATAAACTTAAAAAACTAACATATAGCTAAAATATAAATTCTGGGTTTTTCCTATAAGAAGTGTCAATGTACAGTGCATTAATGATGAATCTTGTTTCCTTGGTTTCTTTTTTCTCCATTCTGCTTCTTCATAAACTCTCGTTACCAATAAAAAGGTGTCACACTTGTTTGCTGAACAGTATTTGTTGAATATCCAGGCCGTCCATCTGTTTTGACAGCTATAGGGCAATGAACATGAAAATGAAGCAGATCCAAATCTAAGGTGGACCACCTGACAGAAAACAGTGGTGATTGAATGTCCATGATTAAAAACCTCATAGGCCCCACCGTATTTTTTATTTGCCACCCAACCTATTGATAATGTCACCCAGATGTAGATGAAGGGAAAACAAAAATACCACCTTGATCCAAAACTTTTGTAGCCCACAATAAAATTTTAATGATCAATTACCACCATTTCCTATGGTATGGTCCACCCGATTTTAAATCCACTTCATTTTTGGACCCATGCACTAAATGAGCCGGAAAAACAGATGAACAGCGTGGATATACAAAAAAAAAATGCATCAAGGTGAGCCCACGGTCATTGCCTAACCGTACTCGATCAGACAACGATCTGTAATCCTTAGCACATTTTAGGAATCTGTACTCAAATACAACACAAGATGGAAATTTCTTGGATGAACAGAAACACAAGATGGAACAACCATTTCTGATGAAACCTGTGCTAACTACAGTCAATGAACCCAAATTGCAAATCAACTGAAATTCTCAATCCTCTGCAAAATTCAAAATTTAAACAGAATTCAACCAAAACCCGGATCACAAAATTCCATCTCTGTGAAGATATATAAGAAGAAACTGCCTTTCGGCATGAATTCGTGCTCACTATAGTTGATCTAAACCCACCATAATAATCCACCAAACACAATACCATAAATTCACATAACAACAGAAACACAAAACCCACTAAAATATAACTGCCAAGACAGAAATCCAAATCTCACCCCAAAAAATGCAGGATATTTTAATGAAAATTAGATTTTTTTTTTTTAATATCAAAAGACTACCCAGAATAAAAATCCATCAAGTACCATACCATAAATTCAGATAAAAACAGAAATATAAGAAATCCACTAAACTTCAACTGCATAAATACAGGAAAAAAAAAAAAAAACCAAAATTTCACCCCAATATTGCAGAATATTTCAATGTAAATCAGTTCTTTTTAAAATCAAAAGACTACCCAGATGAAGATCTCCCAAAAAGTAAAAAATCAAGCATCTAGACGAGAACTTGATGTTGAAATCATCGAGTGCAGAAAAGAATCTAAGCATCAGGTGGGGCCAAAATGATAGCAGAAAAGGGAGCTTTCTTTGGCAGAATATGGAAAAAGTGGGGGCCAACCATTAATCAAGAGCCTAATCAAGCAAAGAAAAACCCTAATTAGGGTTTGAATAGAAGCAAACTCTAATTAATGGATTGAGAGAGAAGGATTGAGAGATATACCTGTGGCAGCGACGTTGAGAGGAAGCGAGAGAGGGTGAGGGTGAGGGTGAGGGTGAGAGGGCGAGGGCGAAGGGGCGAGGGCGACGGAGAGAGGGAGAGGGCAAGGGTGAGGAAGAGGGCGCGGGAGGGGTTCTTTTCGTTTGGGGAAGAGAGGGCGAGGGCGAGGGCGAGGGCGAGGGCGAGGGCGACGGAGAGAGGGAGAGGGCGAGGGTGAGGAAGAGGGCGCGGGAGCGGTTCTTTTCGTTTGGGGGAGAGAGGGTGAGGGTGATGGCGAGGGCGAGGGCGACGGAGAGAGGGAGAGGGCAAGGGTGAGGAAGAGGGCGCGGGAGGGGTTCTTTTTGTTTGGAAGAGAGAGGGCGAGGCTGATGGCGATGGCGATGGCGATGGCGATGGCGAGGGCGAAGGTGAGGGCGAGGGCGACAGAGAGAGGGAGAGGACAAGGGTGAGGAAGAGGGGGGCGCGACTTCGGTGAGGCCCTGGAACCAGCGATGTATGTGGGACCCTGATGTGTCACCATGCCATTGGTCCAGCTGGTGGGCGCGGGCGACACCCCTCGCACGTTCCGCCGTTAGGAGATAACGGGCGTTAGGGGCTCGTTTGGGGTCAAGGCCCTCAATCGTCATTCGTCTCTTTCGTTCCTTCTCCTCTTTCCGGATCTCCCTTCCTCTCTCACGAGAGATCCAGATCTCTCTCTCTCTCTCTCTCTCTCTCTCTCTCTACATGTATATGAATTAAGCTCCTCTCTAAACGCCATTTTTCATTTCTTCTCCACCCTAATTTCTTCTCCACCCTCTAATCTTAAAGAATTCAAAAACCCATCTTCTCCCCTCCAATCTAAAAGAATATGAAAACCCAGAAAAATCTCTCAAATTGTTTCAAGAAATGTCAGATTTCGGAGTCAAGCCAAATGCATTCACTCTATCCGCCTCAATCAAAGTTTGTTATGAGGTTGGAGATGTGAGGCTTGGGATGAGATTCCATGGAGAAGGTACTGGGTTGTGGGTTCGATTCCATTTGTGTGATTATTAGTTCTTTGATAGATACGTATGGAAGAATCTAAGGTACTGGGTAGTGGGTTCAATTCCAACCCTGTGATTTTCAGTTTTTTGATAAATATGTATAGGATGAATCTAAGTTTATAAGATGCACAAAGGGTGTTCGATGAAATGGCTGAATCGTATGCAATTGGTTGTTGGACTTTACTTATTTCGGTGTTTACAAGGAATGATGGGTTTGAAGAAGCGCTGTGTTTGTTTTACTTGATGCAGAGGAATTCTAGATTACTTTCCGATGGTGTTTTATATTCGGGACTGTTCTAACTAATTGTAATTTAGGGTGGTTGAAACAGGGAAAGATGTGCATGCTGAGGTTGCACCAAATATCATGATCTTTTGCGCCAAATTAAGACTAACCAATCATGATATTTCACATTATTTGGTTCAACCAAGCGCACCCGAAAGTACAAAGGAACAAGAAGATACATGTCCCTGAGATACAACTTCCCATTCACCATGCCTAGATTAGTATCCAGATGATGATGAAAGAGGGTCTAAAATAGAAGCTTAGAGAAAAAAATCATATGTTCTACACCCTAACAGAACTCTACCTTATGTTTCATCACAGTCATTTAAGCATAGTAGACCCGAAAATGTCCATTAGATCTCCTCTTTCTCATCTCTAACAAAGTAAACAATATCCAGGGAAGATTCTAAACTGGCTATCTTCCACCAACCACCTTAATATGTTGACATTTCACCAAGATTTGCTTTTTGACATTTCACCATTTTTTAATCTTTTATCATTAATACAACTCAATAGAATACTTACAGAAATTATTAAATTAATTGTTAAATATTGAGTTGAGTCAAGTAAAGACTTGTTCAAGTCTTAAGTCTTCGAGTTAACCCAACCTGGTTGAACATCAAGTCTGTCAAGTTGAGTTTTTGAAGTACAAACCAACATATTGTCCAGTATTGTTTGAAATTATAGTATTCTCAACAAATTTCTCTTTCAACAAAACTAGTAGCATGCTTTTCTTTTTTCTAAAATTGTAGTCTTGTTGGGTGCATATGACGATCTCTTTGCTTACAGATCTTTTACTTCATTGGTTTTGGATTCTTTTGCCTTGAATCATCGGTCAGCATCTGGGTTATTCAGGTTCTATCCTAGCATACTCCCTACCGAAGTCTCTCTCTTTTTTTTTAAACAAAGATTCTTTTGCCTTGAATCTTTTTTTCTTTTTCTAAATATTGATGATATTTAGACATTCAAAATACTGATTTTTCACGTGTATGATGATATTTAGACATTCAATACAAAACTCAGATATAACATACAGTCTGAATATGCTATAAGTGTATAGCATACTCGATAAAGTTGATCACAGCCCATATACTGCCTAACAACATCAAAAACCACCCATCTCTCTCCCACCTACTGTTTCAAAAAACTTATTTTTGTATTCGTGGCCCAACATTAAGCCATCTCCTCAGGAGGGCTACACGTAATGGCAGCGTTGTCCGTCATTCAATTTTTATCATCCTTCATGTAGCCCATCTAATGAATTGACCAACCTAGTTTCTTTAGACTAGGAGCATGCCTTGCCAGCCACCAGATATTGGGTGAATCTGTATTTGGGTTTCACCTAATGCATGGCTCAAATGTCCCAAAACAAGCCAGGTTGCCTTAAAACAAATCTGCATAAACTTCACCCAACTCTTTATCGACATTCTTGCAATCCCTGCCTCCCATCGAAACATCACTGTGACACTGAACAAGATAACCCCAAATGATATTCTTGAGTTCTAATCTTGTTGTCTTCTTCCATAGACTCATATAATCCCATTTGAAAGGGGTCCTTGTGCATGAGAAAGCACCTAGAAAAATTATACATGAAGATCAGCATGGCGAGCTTGAGTAAATGCTCAACCTGTGATTTCCATGAGAAAAGGCTTTGTCATTTCATTTGATTCCTCAGTGAAGTTATATATTTTCATCTCGACACCCAATCTTTATTCCCATTTGGGTTGTCTTAAAAAAGCCCGAGTTACGCCGTACTTACAAGAAACGGGTTGCTCTTAACTTCTATCCAAGTCTTCCTCGACATTTTCTTTATCCCTCTATTTTCCATCAGCTTTCTAATCTTCAGATCATCACCCCAATGACCAGCCACCTTATATACATTGGCGAGAAGTACGTAGCTCAAATGGACGTACCTCTTTCCCTAGTCTCATGGCTGCTAGACTGGCATAAGCACGGAGTACTGTGCTGAAGCTGTAATGATCTGCCTCTTCATCTCCGTAAAGAGCCCAAGAACATTTTCATAATTACCATTTTGACAGTACTCACCAAGCAATGCACACCGTGAAACTGAATTCTTCATGGTCATCCGATCAAAGACCCGGCGAGTATCTTCAACTGATTTGCATTTCCCATTCATGTCAAAAAGGCTGCTCTCAACAATGTTGTCGATACAAATTCCAGCCGTAACAACCTTAGCATGCATTTCTTCTCACTGTTTCAAGCGCCCCAAATTATCACAAGCAGTTGGAACAGTCCCAAATATAAAACACCAAAATAAGTGAAGTCCAAAAAATTGCATCCGGTTCAACCATTTCATCAAACACCATCCGTGCATCTTCTAAACTAAAGTCCTCCTATTCATATCTATCAAAGAATTGGCAATCACATAGTTGGAATCGAACTCACAACCCAGTACTTTCCTTTGGAAACCCATCCCAAGCCTCACATCCCCAACCTCAAAACACGCTTTGATTGAGGCGGATAGGATGAACGCGTTTGGCTCGACCCCGAAATCCAACATTTTGTAAAATAATTTGAGAGACTTTTCTGGGTTTTGTATTCTTTGATACTAGGGTGGAGAAGATGGGTTTTTTGAATCTTTGAGATTAGGGTGGAGAAAGGAAAAATGGTGTTTGAAGAGTAGCTTCATATACATGGAGAGAGAGAGAGAGACGAATGAGGATCCGAAGCCGAGACCCTAAACTTGGCCTCAACGGCCGTTATCTCCTGACGTTGTCATGTGTGGCAGAAGTCGCACGCGCCTGCCCAGCTGGACCAGTGCTGTGGTTACACGTCAGGGTCCCACTTCGGGGCGCGACTTAGGTGAGACCCCGGAACCAGCGAGGTGGGTGGGACCTGACGTGGCGCATCAGGATTGGTCCACTTGGGCGGGCGCGTGTGAGAGAGCCACACGTGAGGGACGGTATCAGCTAAGTGCTGTTACCTGGCTCGTTGGCCGCCTCTTCCTCTCGCTCTCCCACGTACCTCTCATGAGAGGAGAGATCCTATCCGGACGCGGATTAGCTACTGACAGGTTGAGTAGCGATCTAGCTACTGAAGTGACGTCACCAACTTCTGTGGGCCCCACCATGATGTATGTGTTGTATCCACACCATCCATACATTTGGAGAGTTTATTTTAGGACATGAGATAAAGAAGTAGTCAAATCCAAAGCTCAAGTGGACCCCACCAAAGAAAACAGTGGGGCTTGATCTCCTACCATTAAAGTCTTCCTGGGGACACGGAAGTTTTCACCAAGCTGATATTTGTGTTTTCCCTTCCTCAATGTCTATGTGAACTTTTGAACAGGTTGGATCTCAAATAAACATCATGGTGGGCCCTAGGACGGTTTCAACGGTCGTATCACTGTCCCCACAGGTTTCTTTGGTGGGGTCCACTTGAGCTTTGGATCTGTCTCATTCTTTAGCTCATGGCCTAAAATGATCTCTCCAAATGAATGGACGGTGTGGATACAACACATACATCATGGTGGGCCCCACAAAAGTTGGTGACGTCACTTCAGTAGCCGGATAGCTACTCAACATGTCAGTAGCTAATCCGCGTCCATCTTGTCCTCTCTCTCTCTCTCTCCAATAATGGTAGCGGGAGCCCGAGCACCCAACCCAGTTTTTTTTTTTTTTTTTTTTTTCCAGATTAACTGGCCCCACTGTAAATGTGTGTGGTTTATCTACACCGTCCATCTGTTTTTTTAGCTATTTGTCATCCAATCTGCTCACAAGATCACGCAGACATGATGAAGGGAAAAAAAAAAAATCAGCTCGGTCCAAAGCTTCTGTAGCCCCTAAGAATTTTTAATTTTTCAATGGTACACGTTCAATTCACACTTTTTCCTATGGTGTGGTACACTTAAGAATTTTATATGCTTCATTTTTATCTCCAGCCATAAAATTATCTGTTAAAGTGGATGATCGGATTAGATAAAATACATAAATCATGGTAGACCCCACAGACTTTACTACTAAGCCTATTGAGTTCGTACGCAATCCGCTTCGGTACGAGGGAGAGGAAGAGACGTTGACGGCATGCGTAGGGACAGTGAAAACGGCCATTTGACGATGCTGTCTCTCACGTGCTGGCTCTGTCACATGTGCTTGCCCAACTTGACGAATTAGGGTGAGACACGTCAGGGTCCCACCCACTTCGCTGGTTCCGGGGTCTCACCCAAGTCGCGCCCATGTTCACCACTATTTATACACGTGGCAGTTTGCCTATGGACTACCTGCGTGCTAAATTTGGGCGCGACTTAGGTGAGACCCCAGAACCAGCGAAGTGGGTGGGACCCTGACGTGGCGCATCAAGATTGGTCCACTTGGGTGAGCGCGTGTGAGAGAGCCACACGTGAGGGACGGCATCAGCTAACTGCAGTTACCTGGCTCCGCCTCTCCCTCTTATTTCTCTCTCCGCTCGTTGGCCGCCTCTTCCTGTCGCTCTCCAACGTACCTATCATGAGAGTGGAGAGATCTTGTCCGGACGCGGATTAGCTACTGACAGGTTGAGTAATGATCTAGCTACTGAAGTAACGTCACCAACTTCTGTGGGCCCCACCATGATGAATGTGTTGTATCCACACCATCCATACATTTGGAGAGTTTATTTTAGGACATGAGATAAATAATTAGTCAGATCCAAAGCTCAAGTGGACCCCACCAAAGAAAACAGTGGGGCTTGATCTCCTACCATTAAAATCTTCTTGGGGACACATAAGTTTTCATCAAGCTGATATTTGTGTTTTCCCTTCTTCAATGTCTATGTGAACTTTTGAACAGGTTGGATCTCAAATAAACATCATGGTGGGCCCTAGGACGGTTTCAACGGTCGTATCACTGTCCCCACAGGTTTCTTTGGTGGGGTCCACTTGAGCTTTGGATCTGTCTCATTCTTTAGCTCGTGCCCTAAAATGATCTCTCCAAATGAATGGACGGTGTGGATACAACACATACATCATGGTGGGCCCCACAAAAGTTGGTGACGTCACTACAGTAGCCAGATAGCTACTCAACTCATCATGTCAGTAGCTAATCCGCGTCCATCTTGTCCTCTCTCTCTCTCCAATAACGGCAGCGGGAGCACCCCAACTCTCTCTCTCCAATGGGCGCGACTTAGGTGAGACCCCGGAACCAGCGAAGTCGGTGGGATCCTGACGTGGCGTAGCCGCATTGGTCCAGCGGGGCAGGTCTTGTGCGACGAATTGGCATGTGCGAATGTAGCAGGTATTTTCTAACTCTTTTTTTTATTTTTTATTTCAGATTAAATTTTTGGTTCTTAATCCAGAACCCTAATTGTCGATTTCGCTAATTTGGGGGTTTTTCATATTTTAGATTTTTTTCTAACTAAAATCCCTAAACATTCCTTTTTGGGTTTACTACTTAAAGATTTGAGATAAGGGCATGCAGATTTCTCTTGTTTGTTTTATGATTGACTTAATGCCTGATTAGTAATTACTCACTCCAATCGAGTTCTTCATCCAATCGGGTTCTTCATTTTAAATTGTGTTTGGATTTTGGCACCATTGTAGCAGGATTTGATTGAATATAAAAAATTCCTCCCTCAGCAACCAATAGTCTGAACTCATTTGGAGTGTGTTTGGTTCATTTGATTATCAATGGGTATGTTTGGGTGCTAACTGAATTATGACAATTGAATCCAGTATAGAAGAAATGGCTAAAGTGGATGTTGTGTCAATTTATATTGACTTGAATTGTGCAATGCAGCCTATGTTCGTAAGTTAAATGTTTTATATGGATTAATCATGTAGCAGCATCTGCATTGATTGAATTTCTGTAGGAGAATGGCATCCGTAAAATTAAGATGAAAACTCCTTCAGTTGAATTTTGGAGGCCACTATTTACACCCACCCCAAATCAATTCATTTTGGGAATTGAAATGGTGGTTGAAGATATCGTTGACAAAAATTCCTAGAATGTAAAATGGGTGCAAGGCAAATCAATCTAGGTGGTTGAAGATATCAGCTGGTTTGAATTTAAAAGCATACATACATACCACTATTTGCATTGTTCTGACTTTGTATTGGTTATCTGTGCACACAGGCACTTAATGATCCTCTTATTCTAATACATGAGAAGAAAATCTCCAGCACAAATGCAACGGTAAACAGTGTTGGAGTTGGACTTAAAGGTAAATGACCCCATGGACTCTGTTTGAATTTTTGTCCTTTTTTACAATAGTAATGTCCCTACAATTGTTTGATTGAGCAATTGGACTTTTGCATGTGTATGTTCAGAGTCAAAGGCCTTTGTTGATTGTTGTTGAAGATGTAGAAGGTGATGCATTGGCCACTCTCATTCTAAATAAGCTTCGGGCTGGCATTAAGGTGTATTCTCCTTTCAATGTTTTACATTTAAAGAATTGTTTTAATATTTTCTGAAGTTTTGTTTATTGGTTTTTAAGTGAAGTTTTCTATCGATCTAATGGGAAAATAATCTCTGTAAAGGGAAAACAAGAAAGCCAGCATGCAAGATCTTGCTACTCTCACCGGTGGTGATGTGGGTTCATTCTTCTAGTTTCTATCTTCTATGCATCTCAAATTTTTTTATGGTATTGTTAAATGTTTGTCTTTCCCTCTTGTAGCTCATAATTGAAGAACATGAACCTTGAAAAAGTGGAAGTAGAAATGCTACACACATGCAAAAAGTTGAGATCTGAATTCTGGACAACTTTTTTCTATTGTTGGGCATATGACCATTTCAGTTATATTTATGAAGGTTTCTTATCAATTATTAGATGACCTTTAAATATTATTTTTAGTGATCAAATTCTACATCTATTTGTAAAATCCAAATATAACGATGAAAGAGACAAGCAAGCTGTTGTTACTGCTAGTTGTCAGGGTGTTTGATTTTCAAGCAGTGTTAAGCTTTTGACTGATTTAGTTGCATTAGGAAAAAAAAAAACAGTTCGCTGTTGCTGATAAATACACACGCACACACATTATAGATTCTGCTTCAAGGCTGCTTGCCTAACATTAAAGCTTGATTTAGTGACGGACTCTTTTTTTTTATTTTTTATTTTTATGTTTCAATAAATAAAGTTAGATCTCCATTTGCCTTTTTGTCCTTCACTATGTGACATTTAATAATTGTAGGTCACAATATCTAAAGACTACACGATCATCCTTGATGGGGCTGGTGACAAGGCCATTGAGGAAAGGGATGAGCAGGTTTGTTTTGTTCTTCTCAGGCTCTTTATCTTCTTTGACTTAAAACAAGTCAGTTTGCATCATGAACTTCTCGAGATGGGTATTTTTTCCTAATGTACTTTTTTGTGTGAAGGCTGAGGTCTGTAATCAAATTGAGTACCTCTGATTATGACAAGGAGAAGTTGCATGAAACACTGACAAATCTTTCAGGAAACTTATGATAAGGTGACTCATGCTCTTAATGCAATGAAGGCAACCATTTGGATTGGTTGCAGACTGGCTCGAAGACCATCAACAAACTTTCTCATCCAAATGCTCTTGGTTAGGGTTGTGTTTTCTGAAATTAGGATTGGATGGATTTACAAATGCCACTCAGGATTCCATATTCTTGGTTATGGGTTGTGTTTTATGAACTTAACGTTGGATGGATTTACAATTGCTACTCAAGATTCGATAACAGCAAAGGACTGCTTGCTTTCAAAACACTTAGGACACTTTGCAAGTGTCATGAGCTAGGAAATATTCCCTCCTATGAATGCATATTGTTGTTCTCTCAAGCCACTGGAGCAGGCGAACTAGTTTCCTTTTGCAACGGCAACTTCTTCTTCTTCTTCTTCTTCTTCCTCTTCTTCTTCTTCTTTTAACTTATACATGCTTGTAAATGCAAAATTCTTCATTCATTCACATATCATGCATATGTTTATATATGCATGTATATGTATGTAGCACATGTGGTAAGCTATTGTGAAGTATCTTGTTATCATAAGGTCATTTAATCTCAATGCATTCTCATCTAGGTACCTGAAGACAAGTGCTTGGGATATAATGCTGGGAATGAATCTATGGGCACCATTTACAATGATCTACACATTTGGTTTGCTGCTGGGTTTTGATGCGGTCCGCTTCTGCAAGCAGTTTGGGCCATCTTCTAGTTCGACCTCTATGACGTGGTGGGCCAAAACTTCATATTTCTGATCATTTGTCGGTTCAGCTCTCTTGCAAACACCACGATAACGACAACCCACAAGTTTGGGAGCATTGTTGTGTCATCGCTATTGAAGGGCAATCATGTCTGCTAAGCAATAGGGGAGTGTTCTCATGCTCTTCCGGGTGCTGCAAAAGAAGGATTTTTTTTGGGAGTGTTCTCATGCTCTTCCGGGTGCTGCAAAAGAAGGATTTTTTTTTTTTTTGGGGGGGGGGGGGGGGGGGGGGGGGGGGGGAATGTGGCTGAGATTGTTCAATCAATTTGATTTTTGGCCCATGATCTAGCGAATGTATATTCCACAATTTATTCAGTTTAATTTGAGTTAATACATGCTATGTTTACCCTTTTTTAGTGCGTAAGTATCAAGCACCATATGTAATTCTTCAATTCTAACTTGCTTATCTTGAGCTTTCCCAAGTCGACAAGCTGTATACATGCACCACTGCATATGCCAGCATGGCAGATAGGTAGCACATCTAACCCAACCATCGAAGCACAGATCTAACAAGTTGTTACAATTTAACATTGTAGAGAGGTGAGATCTTCACATGCCTCAAATAGATGCAACAATGGCCTAAACAAGGCCCCACTAATCATATAGAGTTGTCTTTTTAAGCATTTTTAAAGATGCCACAAAAAAATTGTCTTTTACAATCATTCGGGTGGGCACCACAAAAAGAAAGAAGCCTCACCTATCCTTTAAACTGCATGAAAAAATTAAAAAATGCAAAAAGAAGCACAAGGTTGTCAAATGCAAAGTACAATTATAGTCATAGCAACAACAAACCACCTCAAGACTTCACTCAGCATCCAAAAAAGGACAACAAATAACCCAAACAAAAAACTCTAGCTTGCACCCAAAAATATAGCAGAGGTCTCTTCACATCCACAAACTTCAACTAAGCCTTCTATTTGATATAAACCAGCATCCTGAAAAAGAAAAAAAAGAAGGGATTTCGCTCATATGCAAGAAAGAAGAATAACAAAAAAGTAAGAACATTATTTCGTATCCAAATTACCTGAATAAAAATAGATAAATGCGAGTATTTTTCCTATTCAATACCTCATCCAAAATTATTGAAACGTAGATGGTGACTGATTGTTATTAGATGGGAATTGATAGCTAGCTCCAGATACATTAGAAGTCTAGTACCAAAAAAAGAAAAACTTCAATAAGCACAAATTATATGAATGTCATAATTAATATTCTAAATCTATTAAAGTAAATCTCACTTTCACCTGAGATCCAACGATAGAAGAGTTTTGTTAAAACATAATAACATTAGGAAACTGATGCGGATTTTGAGCATATGGTATATTGATGGATCCACTAGGGCCAGGAGTGTAGCCCATCATCGCATGAGCTCCAGTTGATAATCCAAAAGGACGGCCCACCGGAATATGTGACCCCTAATATAGGACAAAAATGATCAGAAAATTTAACAACAATAATATCTGATATGACAAGATTTGAAAAGAAGTCGTTAATAATACCTGATTAAAGTGATTGAATTTAGATAATATAAATGGATAAGGTGAATGCAGATACTGAGAGTGCCTAATGTTTGGTGCTTGGGCATTTTCCTGTCTTTCTTGATTTACTTGTGGCTGAACAGGTTTAGTTCGAGATCTTTTCTTCCCAGCTTTGTCTAGCGGATTTTTAAACGCACGACGACTGCCTCCAACTTTAGGCTTTACTTTAACCCCAGCTACAGTTTGTGAACTCAGACTGTCAACAAAAATGATATCTTTTTCTTTTAACTCAGGACGTAGGCTTTCAATATCCACACTTTCTATTTGCTCAGTGCATGCATGTTCAGTACATATACTTTCAAACGGCTCATAGTGTGCACCATTAGTATCTAAACTTTCCGTAGGCTTATCATGTTCATTATCTACACTTTCATTATCCACTTCAGGCGGCTTTACTGGAGGGTCTTTAATATTTTTCACATATTCCATCACTTCATCATGAAATTTATCTGCATATCTATCAATAAATTTAAACACCTCATCATGTTCCTCAGCCATTGTTGCAATTTTAAGAAGCTTACGACACAAATAATTATATCGCTTACCTGAAGCAATATTACAATCATCTTGTGCTGTTAACCTAGTATGATTACTAGCAAAACCCAACTTTGCATCTTGTTGCCATCTCTTTATAATATAACGAGGAGGGAGTACTTTTACATTATAATAATCTAAAACTTTCAATGCATGGCTACATAAGATTCCCACAAACTCAAACTTCTTGCAGCTGCACGTCACTGTATTGTCTAAAGAGTCGAATCTGACAGTACGCCATTCATCTTTGTCATTATGAGTAACTCGAAACTCTGTAACCATGCCAAATTCACCACACTTATAAATTGAATGACTAAGAAATTTATTATATTCATCTTGAAACATCCCAAACACTTTCGGAGTATAAACTTTTGCTGCTTCCTTCAACATCGCCACATTAACAAACATTACTGGCATACTTTGTCTCATTTTAAAATCAGCTACGGATTCCTCATATCGACGATCAACTAGTACCTGTTCATATTGAGTGAAGAAACGCAAGAGATTGTGCTTGGAGTTAAGATATTTTTTCAAAAGACTATTCATACTCTCACTCCGTTGCGTACTCTTCATGTCACCATAAAATGTATTTCTTCCATAAACCAAAGCCCATTTTTCCCTTTGTTTAAATAGATCTTGTAACCACTTGTTGTGTGTTAAATCATACTTCTCGAGCATTTTATTCCATGCAGTTAAAAACTCTTCCTCATCCTCATAATCATATACGCACATACTAAAATCATGTTTAAAACATTTTGAGGCACTAAATAAATGGCTGAGGTGCTTGGCAGCATTTTGAAAAATATGCCAGATACATAAACGATGGTACGTTTTTGGCATCACTGAAGCTATTGCATTAGCCATTGCGGCATCTTGATCTGTTAGTATTGTCTTTGGTTGTTTTCCAGACATCGCACTTAAAAATGTTTCAAACAACCACTTGAAAGATTCGATAGTTTCATCGTATAATAAAGCCGCACCAAATATTACAGTTTGCTTATGATGATTTACCCCAATAAATGGGGCAAATGGCCGTCCATAATTGTTTGTTCTGTATGTGGTATCAAAGCAAACCACATCCCCAAAAACGCTATAGTCTGATATTCACTTCCCATCGACCCAGAACATGTTCGTGATCAAATCATCTTCATCTACTTGTATTGCATAAAAGAAAGATGGATCCTCCACTTTCCTTTTCTGAAAATACTCTAAAATGGCTCCTACATCACCTTTTGCCATTGCTTTCATCCGCTTCCTCCATAAGTAATTTCTATAATCACCGAGAGAGAAACCCAAATTCTCTCGACCTCCATGCTGTCTACTTAAATATTCATAAGATTGTTTGGGTTTTAGCCCTGAATCATCTGCGATACCCACATCAACTTTTTTATCATCAGTCAAACCTCTTTGTGACCTTAACATGTGTACCTTTGATGGTGTGACAATCTCGTGGTTATGCTCTGACATAAACTTGGTAATTCTAAACTTTCCATTCGCTTGAAGGTTGATAGTCATGCATGCTAGACAACTAGTTCTTGTAATCGGACGAGTGAACTTTCGATCATGGATGTCTTTTTTTTCACATCTTTGACCCTCTTTAGAACAACAAAACTTTCTTTTAACTAAGATACCATCATTTGATTTTTTTGTACCTGACTTTCGAACGCTGAACCCTATATTCTTAGCATATTTATTGTAAAACTCATATGCCATCTCGTCGGAAGCAAATTCCATTCCGAGTTTTGGTTCTTCATCTAGCTTCATTCTCTGCCGGCTTGCTTCTTGATCATTCATTCCAATATTAAATTCTAACCTTCGACATGGTTGAGATAATGCTTGACTCTCCATGGTTGAGAAAATGATCTGAAAATTGCAAAGCAAAATAACAATTAACAAGATGTGTGCATTCATTTATATTAGATGTGTGCATCGATGAAATAATATCTCCTAAAATAAGAAAAACTGTCAATTTCATTGAGTTACTTTAGAAATTACACTTCGACAACTTTATTTAAAGGGTGTTTGGATGAATGAGAATTCTAATTAGTGATTTTAATTAGAATTTTTTTAATATAAAAAATTCCTAAATAATGAAAATTTGATTCATAATAATACATTCAAACTAAAAGAAAATTCTCTAATCAAGGACCTGGAATAGAAACTTTTATAGATTTCAATTAGAAAAATTTCTAAATATTTAATTTAAAAGAAATTTCTTCAATTAAGCTCTCCAAATAGGAATTTCAATTAGGAAAAAAATACTCAATGTGAAAAATCCTCATACTTAAAGTTCTTGCTTTGCACAATTTTTTTTTTTTTTTAAGAAATATGATTTTATAATCATAAATATTTAAAAAATCATTCTTTCTTGTATTATTCTTTTTATATCTAAATCTTATTAGGTGGTGGTTCATTATAGTTAGATTTGATTCAAGTTATGATTAAATTTGATTAATTTGTAATTAATTATAATTTTTCTTAATTGAGGACTCTCCTCCTATATAAATTCAATAATATTTTCTGTAAAATACATGTTTGAGAAAGAAAATTCTGTAAAATACATGTATGAGAAATTTAAAAAAAGGTTTTTTTTTTTCCATTTTTTATGGTTCTTAAATTTATTATAAACCAATCTAAAAGGGGAAAAAAAAAGCTATATGAAAAAAATCCTATAGTTGGCTGGGGTTTTTAAGTTAGAGAGTCTCTTTTTTTTTTTTTTGTTAAAGAATGATTTATAATTAAAGTTAATATGAAAAAAAAAAGTTAATATGAAGAAAAAGAACCTGTGTAAAGCTTGCTCCTGCTGCCACTGTTGGAGAGAGAGAACAGGTTCTCTCCTCTCCTCGGGTACGAGGGAAAATCAGGTTGACTTAGTCTCTCATTGTACTGAGTAAACTCAATTGGGCCCACTGTAAATGCATGTGATTTATCTACACCGTCCATCTGTTTTTCCAGCTCATATAAGGGGTTGAAACAAAAATTAAGGTGGACCATACCACAGGAAACAGTGGGTATAATGATTCCCACCGTTGAAACCTTTCGAGGGCCCGTAGTGATGTTTCTTTGTCATCCAATCTGTTCACAAGATCACGGAAACATTGATGATGGCAAAAAACAAATATCAGCTGGATCCAAAACTTCCATGGCCCTCAAGAATTTTTCAATGGTACACATTCAATTCACACTTTTTCCTGTGGTGTGGTCCGCTTAAGAAATTTAAATGCTTCATTTTTTGTCTAAAGCCATAAAATTATCTGTTAAAGTGGATGAACGGATTAGATAAAATAGATAAATTACGGTGGACCACATCTAGTTTAATGCCAAGGGTATTGAGTTCGTACACAATCTGCTTCCTTATGCGAGGGAGAGGAAGAGACGCATGGAGAGAGAAAATAGAGAAAACGGCCGTTAAACGATGCCGTCTCTCACGTGTAAATGCCTAACATATATGCCGCTCGGTGGACCAATGAGGCTCCGCCACATCAGGATCCCACCGACTTCGCTGGTTCCGGGGTCTCACCTAAGTCGCACCCCTCTCCAATAATGGCAGCGGGAGCACCCCAACTCTCTCTCTCTCTCCAATAATGGCAGCGGGAGCACCCCAACCCATATTTTTTTTTCCCGATTAACTGGGCCCACTGTAAATGCATGTGGTTTATCTACACCGTCCATGTGTTTTTCCAGCTCATATAAGGAGTTGAAACCAAAATTCAAGCATATCCAAATTTCAGGTAGACCATATCATAGGAAACAGTGGGTATAATAATTCCCACCGTTGAAACCTTTAAAGGGCTCGTAATGATGTTTATTTGTCATCCAATCTGTTCACAAGATCACGCAGACATGATGAAGGGAAAAAAAAAAAATATCAGCTTGATCCAAAGCTTCCTTAGCCCTTAAGAATTTTTAATTTTTCAATGGTACACGTTCAATTCACACTTTTTCCCGTGGTGTGGTCCACTTAAGAATTTTATATGCTTCATTTTCTATCTCCAGCAATAAAATTATCTGTTAAAGTGGATGATCGGATTAGATAAAATACATAAATCATGGTGGATCCCACAAACTTTACTGCTAAGCGTATTGAGTTCGTACGCAATCCGCTTCGGTACGAGGGAGAGGAAGAGACATTGACGGCATACGTAGGGACAGTGAAAACGGCTGTTTGACAATGCTGTCTTCTCTCACGTGCTGACTCTCTCACATGCGCCCACCCAACTTGACGAATCAGGGTGAGACACGTCAGGGTCCCACCCACTTCGCTGGTTCCGGTGTCTCACCTAAGTCGCGCCCCTCGGAAGAGGGCGCCGGAGGGGTTGTTTTCGTTTGAGGGGAAATGGTGTGGTGAGAACATTTTGGGAACCGCGTGCGAGTGACAGGCGGACGGTCCCGTGAGTACGGCTAGTGACTTGTGGGGGCCATCGTAATGTATGTGGTTTATCCTCTCCGTCCACTCATTTTGAATTATAATTTTAGGGTAGCATCCCAAAAATTAGCCAAACAAAAGGATCAAATGGACCACAGAAAAATTTCAATGGCACACACTTAATATCCATAGTTTCCTATGGTGTGGTCCACTTGGGCACGGATTTCCTGCAAAAGCCTTGCGTAGGAAGCTCCTGCGCTGGGAACCAAGGTGGGGCCAAAGTGAGTTTTTGATAAATCCACCTGTCCATGCGTTTTGGGAGCTCATTTTAGGACATGAGAAAAAAATGAACCGAATCCAAGACTCAAGTGGGCCGAAAACGTGAGGATTGAACATCCACAGTTGAAATATTTGTGGAGCCACAAGAGTTTTGAATCAGGATAATATTTGTGTTTCCAATTCATCCCGGTAGTAGTGACGTTATGAACGGTATGGATGTCATATAAACATCACTATGGACCAGGGACGTTTCCAAGGTAGTAATTTACCTACCCACCTTTTCCTTTAGTGAGGCCCACTTGAGTCTTGGATCTGGTTCATTTTTGTTTTCATCTCCTAAAATGAGCTCCCAAAACAGATGGACGAGGTGGATTTATAAAAAAATATCACTATGGGCCCCACCTTGGTTCCCAGGAACTTCTTGTGAAAGCCTTTGCAGGAATCCACGCCGGTCCACTTTAGCCTTCACTCTGCCTCCTTATTTAAGCTCATGCCCTAAAATGAGCAGTAAAAATGGATGGACGGCTTAGATAAAACATAAATATTACAGTGGACCCCAAAGAGCCCCTTTATTGGACAATCAAACTGGAGGTATGGGTTGATGAGGGAATACCAATAGCAATGGATTAAATCCGTAGTAGATTTACTACGAATTAAATCCAAGGCTAAAAGTCCCGTAATCCGTAGACTTTAGTTGTTTTTTTTGTAGTATCTACTTATGATGTTATTTTCCTTCAAACTTAGGTCCACACTTTGAAATTAAAACCCATGTCGACCGGACGGCATGAATTTCACTCATGACAACCTAATGAGCCCCATAAAAGCTGTACAAAAAGCCTTTTGTGGCAAGACGTGAGAGAGGGCCATTTGCCCTTTTTTTTCCAGAGAGGGTGTTAAGTCAAAATTTTATCTGAGGGATCGAAATATAAGTACTCCAACAAATAACAAAGAAATTCTAAAAGAAAGAATGTTCATCATTGAAAATTTCGTGTATTTGAGTTCCATTACATTCTACTAATTGCATCCATTTGGGAAGTCCCTTTATTCTAAAACAAGATATATTTAAATATGCAACAATAAATGAAAGCTAGAAAACAATTTCAACTCCTGTTTGCAATCCACGGAAGTGTTGTGCGACTTTAGAACCCCTTCTTCATGCTTTGAAATTGCAATTAAACCATCTCGGACTGGAAATATGCATTGACAACACTTGAGCCAAGAAAGCTTGAAAGCAGTTGCACAATCACACAACACTGCTGAGTTGCGCGGTCATGCAACTCATTAGAGCTCTAACGTGCTCCTTCTTATATTCCAACAACCTTTCTAACCCGAGATGCAAGTAATTATGGTTAGTGCATGACTCTCTAGAAGGATTTGTTGCATGGGTCTTCCTTGATACCTTTCAATTGCTCAGACAAGGTCTTTGAGAAAGCTCTGGATTCTCAAAAGTTCCCAAATGAGAGAGCTAAGGGGGTATTTATAGCCATTTGCATGTGTGAAATCCTCTTTTTGCACAACTCAATGTTGTTGCAC